>JAVUPR010000326.1:4858125-5515312 GCA_036785695.1 Gentiana straminea | reverse complement strand
CCAAGACAAAAAGATTAGATGATGTAGCGAAAGAGTACCTTCACAACCTATTTGACAGAAACTTTATCATTCTTGGGTGCAAGAAGTTCCAGTGGTGGGATAAAATCATTTCGTGTTTATGATTTGATACATGATTTATGTCAGACGAAATGCCGAGACGACAACTTTTTTCCAACTGAACCTGAAGGGCTCACTGTCCCGAGATTTATTTTCGAGGCATCACCAAACACCTTGTATAAATTCTGCAAATAATCGGGTTGTTTGAACCGTAGCGTTACATTTCGGTATCTAGTGCATGTATTGCTATATATCCTCACCTCCTAAACTTAATACAACTAGCAGTAGAGAAAATACTTGTTTAATAATGTGTTGACTTTGGGCTTACACCTTCCTCATAAAATACTTGTTAAGTACTAGTGTGTATATTCAGTTGTCTTGAAAAACGATTAATGGGATCTGAGATTGTATTGAAAACATAACTAGTAATGTAGTTGATCAAATTTCCCAAGCAAAGAACAACTAGCTACATTATTACAGATAAAACAGTAGTCAGTATATTTCTCAATACATATATCCCAAAACAACATCATCATCAATGGAGGAGGAAAGCATGACTCTGGGATACGTCGAAATGATTTTTGAAGAGTTCTCAGCAATATATGATGCTTCATGGGCTAATCAGGGTCGACTCCAGTTGGTCAAAATGGACGTCGGGACCCTGAAAGGATTCTGCTTGTGCCTTGAAACATGGGATTGCAGTTACACTACTACTGATGCTGAAGAAAGCATGGAAAGATTGAGGTCTTTGATCGCTGGTCTTAAGGTGATATGGCCGAAAAACTTCACACTGTTCTCTATCCTTCACGAACGTAGTGGAACGCGTCCAATGTTTGAATTGGATGCAAAATTTCTGCAGTGTAAGAAGAAATTTGAAGGTTGGTATCAAATTCGATATTTATGCAACATGAGTCATCTTCGATATTGTCCCAGATCTTAAAGTTTATTAGAGAGATTCGAACGAATCTGGTACTTTTTTCTGCCTATAGAGTTGGCGAAATTGTTCCATTAAAGAAGCAAACTGATATTTTGAGAGCCAAAACAGAATTTCTTGAAGGAAAATTGATCAAAAGTTGAGCATTGTCTCGGATTTTATCTAATGAAAAATAAACAAGTAATAAAATAATCCGGTTTATCCCAAGTGCAGAGATCGTAGTATAGTAGTTACAACCGGAGTCGAATCACAGGGAATCGAGGTTGGTCTAGTTCTTAATTTCTCTAAAGTTGTCACGAAAAATAAAACAAAACAGAACTAAAAAAAAACGAAAACAATACGAGAGGATCTAGAATCCAAAGCCAGGAAAGATAGTTACGAGCCAAACTAATGAAAATAATTCTATTCTAAAAAGATAATAAAATTACTAAGATGATAACAAATAAATTGGAAACGAACAAGCAATGATCCACCGATCTCACAACCCTCAACTTCCTCTCTAGATTGTTTAGTGAAGATTTAATGAAGATTGTGGTTCACCTATCAAAAGTATGAATTTCTAATCTCTTAGATAATTCGCCTATTAATCTCTCATCTCTCGATTTTAAAGATTAACGCTTTCATAACAAAGGTGTAAGATTTCGCAATCTAGCAACCTAGAAATTAACCTAACAACTCTCGTTAATTTTAGGTTAAAAATCTAATCTTTACTACGGTTATCAAAGTCTAACAACGATTCTCATCAAACGTTAAACATCAAACATGCAACAATCCATCGATATAATTGCATAAAATAAAATTAAACATAATAAAGATACAAACTTTGAATTAAAACACACAAACAATCCCAAAGAAGAAATCAAGATGTTGCAGAGATGGCTTCACAAAGCTCGTTCAAAATCGCCTAGCCTCTATTCATCATTGGTATATAAATAAAAAGTAGATGAAAAGATGTTTATGGGGACAGAAAAACGCAGCAAAGGCACCCCCAAAGGGGCCTGGGGCGGCCAGGGATCCAATTCTTCTCTTTAGGGTTCAGAAAACGCGTCTATAAATAGGTTTTTAAGTCGGTCCTTGCTATGTCGGCGGCTGGACGCCCGTTTAAGGGGTTGAACGCCCGTCCATCTTGCTTGAAATCTTCGAGTCGGGCCGAGTCATGTCAGACGCCCGTCCTATGTAAATTTGGACGCTCGTTCAGCAAAAATCTCAATACTCTGAATCCACTATTTCTTCCTGGACGCCCGTTCGATTCCTCAAACGCCCGTCCATCTGGACGGAGCTCTAGACGCTCGTTTGGTTTACTTCAAATCCGGTTTTCATCTCAATCTTTATCCGACTTCATCTTTATCCTTTTTCTTCCATGTAAATCCTCACTTGAACATCTTTTAAACCTCTTTTAAGCCAAATTCGTGTATCTACAAGATATCAAAAACATTGCAATGTGTAAAATCATTCAAATCGATAGAAAATCAACAATAAAACCTCATAATTCAACCAACTTTGCGATTAAACCATTCCAAACATCACTACCTTAATAAATCAAATAAACGTTCACTTTCTATGCAAAACATCAGAGTATAGAGGAAAATTGTTACGAAATAGAATGATATAAATCATAGAAAATCACCCTAAACAACTCCCCCACACTTAGCTTTTGCTTGTCCCGAGCGAAACAAAACAAGGTCAAGGCTCGGAAAAAAGATAGACATTTCAGCAAGAATAAAGCATATTTAATAAATTAGAGGTTCACCCATGTGTGTGTGCAAAGCCATAGCAAACTTCCACTAAGTCCAAACTTGAAATCTATTCAAGCAACTAGCAAATGCCCCATTTAAACTAGAAATAAATGATACTTATAACATGCACCCTATAAAACGTAACATATCCCGAAAAGGATGATAGAATACATTTAGGTCCTTTCTAACATACTCGGAGGATAATCCCTGCAACACATCTGTCGGTTTATACTGGGATAAGGTAGGCGATAACGAAGTCTTATATCAATTCATACCAATACCTTTCGTAAGTTGCTTTAATTAACATTCACATTTATACGCACATCAGAATAAGCTATTGCCCGTCATAGTAGAATAGGACATTCGAGATATGACCTACCGTACTCAAATCATCAAGCAGCTTCTTCTGACTGTCGTGAGCTTTTGGTCATCATAGTGGTATAGGACATTCGAGATATGACCTACCTCACTCAAATCATCGACCAGCTTCCGACACACCCATTTAATTCATTTTTTTTAAAACAACTTTTTAAAGCACAATAGTCATGTTTCGCTTATCACATTAAAACCTAAGATATTCACAGTATGTCATACTCCGGCTCTAAACACAAACTATTATAATTCTCACGATACGTACATTAGCACTAAGCACAAGATACTTATAAGATAATCAAAAATTACTAATCCAAATGGGTGTAGCTTTATATTTTAGCTCATCATTTAATATGGCTCGTGAAATGTATGTCGGGTGAAACATCTAACCTACTAAACATACAATATACAGCATAAATGCCTATAAAAACCGAACAAAAATACGCATTCGCTCAACCGGGACAAAACAAAAATTTGAAAAAAATTAGCTCTTTTCAGCATAGAATAACAATATAAGCAAAAAGATACACATAACCATTCCCCTCCCCCACACTTAAACGACAACATGTCCTCGGGTTGTGCGAAATTAAAAAGAAACAAAGTACTTAGGCGATTTGAATAGATACTCGAACCGTTGGTCAGGCAGGAGCATGAAGAAACCAACGTTCGTAAACTCAAAGATTATCCGTTTCAGCATGATTCCAATACTAGCTCGACAAAACAGCTAAAAATATGCCTGCACTACTCGATAAACACGGGAACATCTCGGGGAAAAACGGGGATTATATCACATCGCAAAATAAAGATAAAGATAAGGAGAAGGTGAAATCGAATCAAACGACAATTCATGCACGACACGGAATAATAGAAACCATAGGAATGTCAACGATACGCCGTATGGCTTACAAGATTCATCAATAAAGATGAGCAACGGAAACCGACAGTAGCTCCAAGGAAAATACATATGAATCAAGTAAGGGAAAGAAAAAAAACATAGTAGCAAAATACAATCAAATCCCAGGAATAAAAATACAAAATAGAATCAGCATCAGAAAGTCAAGTTTGCCCTGGTGCCGAAAAATCACCAGCAGGAGGCGCTCCATCCGTAGGAGTATCAGTAGAAGGTCCAGTCTGTAGTGTAGTAGTCCTCCCTGCTGTGTCAACCTGCTCCTCATCAGAAGACGACTCATCATGAAGAACATCTGCAATAGCCTGCTCGATCTCGTCAGAATAAACGTAATCCATAGTGCTTGTGTTGTAGCATCTCTGGTCCCTCGGAGGACGGTCCTCACTCATACACCGTAGGATAGTCAAGATATTGTTCTGTGACGTTCTGATGTCCTCCATCCAGTTCCTTAGACTATTTGCCATACTCAAACGCATCCGAACTGATGGAGATAAAGAAGGGAGGGAAGATACTGGAGGCGGTACTGAAGATGATCCGGGCTCATGTGCTGCCTCAGACTCATTCTGGCCTGAAGATTTCACTTTCTCTCGCTGCAAGTACCTTGGATTTTTAGGTTTGTGATCCGTTTTGTACTCGGGAACCTCAGCATCTAGACAGAGACTATGGATCAAATGGGGGCAAATCAGACATCGAGAATAGACTTTCTGATTCAACGCTATCTCATAAAAAATCGCCTGTCCAACATCAACATTTAACTTAAAGTTCAAGGCGTAGAGCATCCCAAGATCGCCAATGTGAAAATGTGTCAGGTTGTTCTTAGGCAACAACCTGTTCTGTATAAATCTGCACTGGACTTTCCAATCCTCCGTCCAAGAAGTAGTAACCAATTCTTTCCTATCACCTCCCGGTCTAAGTGTCCACGGCACCTCCGGGCACACTTTCAGTCTAAGCTCCTCCAAAGGGTCCTCAACCGCATCCTGCTTCGCTTTAAGTGCCTCTTTATAATCCAAACCCTCAAATGGTGCTAACTTGTATTTCTCATTGATAACCTTCGGTGTAAACGGCACCTTAACCCCTCGAACCATAACTACCCCAGTATCCAGATCCGTTTCAGAATAGTTCGCATAAAACTCACGAACTAGGGTAGCTTTGACAGGGGTTCTAGGGGTTCTCATCAGTGCACCCCACTCTCTATCCGTCAAAAGGTCACAAATTCGTACCAGGTGTAATGAGAGGGTGGTGAAAATGATAACTGAGAGCCCTAACAATGCAAAATCGATCCCAAAGTTCGTATTTTTCTCCAAAAAAATCGCACAAGCTAGGTCAATGAATCAGATTAATGGCTGTTTTTTTTTGTTGAATTTGGTTTGAATAATCGACGAGAGGGGTTTGAGAGGTGTTTGCAGAGCCTTAAATCGCCAAGAATGGTTTAGAAACAAATATTTGAGAGCAAAGGGGGCGCAAGAGTCGGGTTTTTCACTTGAAATTTCTGGTGCCACTGAAATTTTGGGAGCAGGGGGTATATATAGACGCAAAGCGGACGGGCGTCCAAGAAAACGGACGAGCGTTCGCCTGGAAATCTTATGAACTGGACGGGCGTTCAGTGAAACAGACGCCCGTCCCACTTTTCAAATGAATACAGAGTTTGAGGGAAATTTCTGGATGGGCGTCCATAAAAATGGACGCACGTTCAATGAAAACACAGGCAGACGGGCGTCCCATATGATGGACGGGCGTCCTAGGTCAAAATCAAGCAAAAACATAGAATTTTCATACATTTTTATTCAAACCCCTATTGCCTCATCTAAATCAAACAAAAACTTCAAATACATAAAAAAACTAGAAGATAGTGGGTTGCCTCCCACCGAGCGCTGTTGTTTAACGTCGTTTGCTCGACAAAACACCTAACGAAGCTAGTCATCATAAATATCAACCCAATCCACAATCCGGATCAGACGATGGAGCACGTCAATTGCGGGAGGAAAATCGTATTCATCCTGTAGGGCCCAGTCCCCTCCAGCAACATCCACTCCTTGGAAATGTTCAGCACGCAGTACTAGCAACAAGTCGGTCAGCATCGGATCATTGAGGATTGTATACGGTCATCCTAAAGCACTCTGCAGGTCCTCGGTACTAAACTCTCCACCTCCCAAAGCTTGGGGTACAATGATAACGTAGGTGACAGTCCTGAGGCGAGTGATAATATCATAATCTACGTCCAGAATAATCGTCCCTCCAGGTCCGTCATCTAAGGTGATAAGGTGGATCCTACTAATGAAAGGGAACTCAGGCGGCAGAACTCCGTAATCCATCTTTAAAAAAAACACAAAGCTGAACTGAAGCAGAGTCAACAATTACCCTAAACAACTTAAACTAAACAAATAAATCAAAGAAAAGAGTAAAACAAAAGTAACTAATAGAAATAAGGATATCTAGGATGCCCCCTAGTGGCGCTTTTGGTTTGTGTCGTTAGCTCGACAATCTCTCAATTTAGCCTGGATCAGGCCATTTAACCTTTCTTCCAGCCAATACATCGTGTAATCTTTGATCAGTAGTGTGGCTGCAAAAACAGCATCTAACACATGGGGTCAAGCTTTTGATAGCTTTCCAAACACTTTTAATCCTCCCCATTGTAGACTTCTTCTTCTTCAGACGTCGCTTAAGCTGTTGCTCCCTTTTAAACTCTTCTATATCCCAACTACCAGCCATGACTTCCTCTAATGGACCACTGCCGTCATCCTCAGAAAACAAGTCGGGTGAAAATGCGTCAAACTTATTGACTTCAGGTATAGCACACCCGAGGATGTCGAGGAAATGAACAATCAAAGGTTTTTCTTTGGTTTGACCGATATAATGCTTGCACCTTTGACCATTCACTCTGAATGGCTGGTCACCATGACCTCTTAGTTCTAAAACACCTCCAGGAATGATTTGCAGAATTTCAAAGGGGCCGGACCAACGTGTCCTCAACTTTCCAGGGAACAGATGTAACCTGGAATTGTACAATAGAACTTGCTCCCCAACTTGAAATTCTCGCTTCTTGATTTTGGCATCATGAAGGAGTTTCATCTTATCTTTACTTATCCTGGCACTCTCGTAGGCTTGGATTCTGAACTCATCTAACTTATGCAACTGCTGCAGTCGGTGTTCACCACACGATTGGGTATCGAAGTTTAAGAACTTAGTGGCCCAATACGCTCTATGCTCCAACTCAACTGGCAGGTGGCATGGTTTTCCATATACCATCTGATAGGGTGATGTGCCCATGGGGGTTTTATAGGCAGTTCGATATGCCCATAGTACATCATCCAACTTAAGACTCCGATCCTTTTCGTGTGATGTTTACTACTTTCTCCAGGATCTTCTTCAAGCTCGATTACTTCTCTCAACACGGCCACTAGTCATAGGGTGATATGGTGTGCCGATTTTATGCCGAACACCATATTTCTCAAGTACTTTCTCTAGTGGTCGGTTGCAGAAGTGTGTTCCCTCATCACTTATCAAGGCACGTGGGCACCCAAATCTCACAAAGATGTTTTTCTTTAGAAAATTCATGACCGTTTTATGATCATTGCGAGAAGTGGCTTGGGCCTCCACCCATTACGATACACAATCGACACAAACTAAGATGTATTTATTTCCACAGGAAGATGGGAACGGGCCCATAAAATCAATCGTCCATACATCGAAGACTTCACATTCTAGAATGGGTTTCAACGGCATGTCAAAACGCCTTGTTAAAGCTCTGGTTCGTTGGCAACTATCACAAGCTGTGCAGAAAGCTTCTGAATCCTTGAAGATCATGGGCCAAAAGAAACCAGACTGAAAGATCTTGGCAACGGTTTTCCAAAGACCAAAGTGACCGCCGGTAGGCCCACTGTGGCATTGTTCAATAATATCACGTTGCTCAGATTCAGGAACACATCTCCTTAACAATCCGTCTTTACAAATCTTGAAGTGGTAAGGTTCATCCCATACAAATGTTTTCAAGTCAGAGAAGAATTTCTTCTTCTCCTGATATGAAAATTCCGGATTTAGATATTGGGAATGCAGGTAGTTGACGATGGAAGAATACCATGGAACATCTGGGGCGCAATCGTCTATAAGCATAACATTTTCAAGAGGAAAGTAAAGGTCTATCTCTTCAGGTTCTTTCTCTTCCTCATTCTGCATCCTCGAAACATGATCAGCTACTACGTTTTCACTGCCCTTTTTGTCCTTAATCTGAACGTCAAACTCTTGCAGGATCAGTATCCAACGTAGTAAGCGTGGTTTAGCATCTTTCTTTGTCATTAGATATCGCAAAGCAGCGTGATCAGTCCACACAGTAACTGCAGCACCCAACAAGTAACTACGAAATTTGTCTATAGTGAAGACTACGGCCAATAATTCCTTTTCAGTTGTGATATAGTTTACTTGAGTAGGGTTTAGTGTGTGACTGGCGTAAGATATGGGCTAGAACTTCCCCTTTATTCGTTGTCCTAAGACTGCACCAACAGCGTAGTTGGATGCATCACACATAAGCTCGAAGGGTAGATTCCAGTCAGGAGAGATAAGAATTGGTGCAGAAATCAACTGAATTTTAAGCTCCTCAAACGCTTTCTTGCAACTATCATCAAAACTAAAAACATCATCTTTGAGTAGGGTAGATAGGGGCTTGGTTATCTTAGAAAAGTCTTTAATGAATCTCCTATAAAAACCGACGTGTCCAAGAAAACCTCTCACTTTGCGCACATTTCTGGGCAAACTCATCTTCTCTATAGCCTCCACTTTTGCCCTATCTACTTCCATACCTTTGGCTGAGAACTTGTGGCCATGAACTATTCCTTCATCTACCATAAAATGGCACTTTTCCCGAGTTTAGGACTAAGTTCTTTTCCACACATGGGGGATAAAACCTGGTCAAGATTATCAAGACAATCATCGAAGGATTGGCCAAAGGCGAGAAATCATCCATGAATATCTCCATGCACTTTTCAACCAGCCCATCAAAGATTGCCAGCATACACCTTTGGAATGTAGCTGGGGCATTGCAGAGACCAAATGGCATTCGCCTGTAAGCGAATGTACCATAGGGCAGGTGAAAGTTGCCTTTTCTTGGTCGACTGGATCTATGGGTATCTGGAAATATCCCGAATATCCATCAAGGAAATAGTAGAATGCATGTCCTGCCAGACACTCTAGCATCTGGTCAATGAAAGGAAGGGGAAATGATCTTTCATTGTAACTTCATTGAGTTTTCTGTAGTCGATACAGACTCTATAACCCGTTACTAGCCTCAATGCTATTTCTTCGCCCTTCTCATTCTTCTCGATAGTAATCCCGCCTTTCATAGGGACTACTTGAGTGGGGGACACCCAATCACTGTCAGCAATTGCATAAATAATACCCATGTCCAAAAGCTTTATAATCTCTTTCTTAACTACTTCTTGCATGTGAGGGTTCAGCCTCCTCTGGGGCTGTCTAACACACTTGGCACCCTCTTCAGTTTTAATCTTGTGCATGCATAAGTCAGGAGATATCCCTCTGATGTCTCCCACTTGCCAACCAAAAGCTTTCTCATTCTTTCTCAAAATGTTTAACAGTTTCACCTCTTCCAACCGGGATAGCTTGGCGGAAATAATCAACGGAAGCTTGTCACCTTCTCTCAAGAAAACATATTTTAGATGCTTAGGTAGCGGCTTCAGTACCAGATCTACAGGGGGTTCTTCTAAACTTGATTTAAGATCTCCACTTTTCAACTCAACATCACTGAGTTTACTTAGTGGTCCCACTGCTAAAGCTTCTCCTTTCAACGAAACTTTACTAAACTCAGCTTCTAATTGTTCTAGATTCACCCAACCATGACTATTCAAATTTTCAACTAATCGCTCATATTCGGTCTCAACACCATGACTTACTTTTCCATGTAATCATTAAAGTCATCTGACATATCCTCAATGGAGAAGCCGGTTGGATAATCAGAGGGTCTCTGAATAGCTTTGGAGACATTGTAGCTCACCTCCTGATCACCGACTCGTATGGTCACTTGCCCACCTTCACAGTCAATGAGGGCTCTGGCTGTAGAAAGAAAAGGTCTTCCAAGTATCAAGGGGACATTCTCATCCTTTTCTATGTCTAGGACGTACCAGTCAACCGGAAAAGTAAATCTATCAATTTGAACTAATACGTCCTTTAGTATCCCCGCAGCTTTCTTGGAAGATCTATCAGCGAATTGTAGGTTCATGGTCGTGGGTTCTAAAAGATCATTCAATCCAAGCCGTTTACATACAGACAATGGCATCAGACATATGGATGCGCCCAGGTCACATAAAGAGTTTGGGAAGACTAGGCCTCCCATCAACAATGTGAGCACAAATTTCCCAGGGTCACCCCTCTTGATTGGTAGATCTTCATAACTTATGGTAGAGCAATCCTCACCAATCAACCTATCCATGTCCTCTAACTTCTTCTTAGAAGAAACAACATCCTTGATGAACTTAGTGTACTTAGGCATCTCAACCAAAGCATCAGATAATGGAAGATTAACCTGAGTATTTTTCAGAAGATTAAGCACTTTTTCATATTTCTTGTCCTCGTGCAAGGAGATGTTGCTTTTTCTAGGTGGAAATGGTAGTTTCTTTAAATCACTCTCAGAAAAGATTTCTTCGAGGATGAACTGACAGCTTTATCTTCCAAATCTTTCCACCTCACCACTTTCTCACTTCTTTTACTAGTCAGGGGATCCGCCACCTGACTCTCACTTGATTCTTCATTTCTCAGGGGATCAGCCACCTGAGTACTCTCTTGCAGAAAAGGGGAACATGTGTGCTCGATTTCCCCTCCTGTCTTATCACTGGCAGGAGGGGTTAGTGGTTTCCCTGGTTCGGGGGACCACTAAGTTGAGTACCAGATCTGAGATTCATGGCACTGGCCTCTTCTTTACCATAGGGGATTGAAGGAACTAGGTCAGTGCACTGGCCATGATTGAAATCGGTCTGAGCTACCTGACCACCCTTAGGATTTTTCTCCGTAAAGCTGGGCAACTGCCCTGAGGGTCTGGAAGCTAGTTGACCAGCCATATGCCCGATCTGCCTCTCAAGACTCTTTATTGTACTCTGAAGGGATTGGATATTATTATTATGCTCCTCCAGTTTAGTTTCAAGATCATTAGAGTGAGAGGGGCCTTGAGAGTTCTGAAAGTTCTGCGGGATGGTTTGGCTGGAACGATTCTGAAACGCAGGATTTGAATTGTTTGGCCAATTTTGATTGAACCTCTGATTTGTATTGGAAAAATTCGTGTTCAGGTTCTGATTGAAGCTTGGGTTTCGATTGAAATTCGATTACGGTTAAAATTCGAATTTTGATTGAGATTTTGATTCGATGGAAACCCCGGTTTTGAAGATTGCCTTGGCCGAGAACGATTGTAAAATCTCTACGATTTTGCTTTGGCCAAGGAAAGCATTAACTTCGACGTTCTGTCCATTCATAGGACGAAGCGAGAGGTGTGCCCCACATTATCACATGCCTGGCATGTGACCGAATATCTTGTACCTGATTCTTGACAGCATTGACTTGATAGGTTGAAGGGGAAATAAATTGACACTGGCCAACCATATGGCCAGTTTGACAACAATTTTCACAATATTGAACTTGAGAGTTCTGCGGAAATGATAGATTCTGATTCGTTGGATTTAGAGACCTTGTAAGAGCAGCAACCTGCTGTTGCAGTATGGCAATTTGATTTTGATTGCTCACCTCCTCGATCCTAGGAGGAGGAGGTGCCTGAATAGCTTGAGAGGAGGGGGCATAATTATATTTGGCAATATCCTCGAATAATGCCCACCCTTCTGCAGGTGTTTTCCTTAAGAATGCCCCTCCAGAAGAACTATTGACCATACCCTTAGTGAGCTCGGTCAATCCACTGAAAAACGTGTTGACTTGCCTCTGCAAGTCCAAACCATGATGGGGGCATCTTCGAAGGGGAGCTTTGAACCTCTTCCAACAGTCGAAGAAAGGCTCATTTTCCTTTTGATAGAAAGTGAAAATTTCACTAAGGCACTGGGCTGTTTTGGATGGTGGGAAATATTGACTCATGAACTCTTTCTCGAGTTCGGCCCATGTGGTAATTGACTCGGCAGGTAGAGAGTTGTACCACTCTTTCGCCTCTCCTTTCAAGGAAAACGGAAATAGCTTCAATTTCATTGCATCCTCATTTACCCCTTGTATGCGAGTTGTACCACATATTTCCAAAAATGTGTGTACATGAGTGTGAGGATTCTCAGATTGGAAACCATGAAATATTGATGCGTGTTGCATCATTTGGATGAGCCCAGGTTTGAGTTCGAAGGTTGGTGCATTTATGGCGGGTAGAACGATGGCCGGGTTGACTTTGACTTCACCAGGCATGGCGTAGTCAGCCAACATACGTCTATCTTCTGCAGCCATAATGACTATGTCTTCGATCTCCTCAGCTAAACGTTCCTCAAGGTCTTGATCGGCCTTATCAGAAAGAACCGCAGGACGGATTCTCTGCCTGTTGGGTCGGACTATGGTCCGCTCGAGGTCGTGGGTATAGAGTAGTGGCCCCTATTGACTTCGAGTTTGCATAAACCGAAACCAAAATCAAGTTGTCTAACTAAAAACTAGAAGTTAAAACCTATGAAAAGAAAATAAAAACAGGAGGACAGACGGGCGTCCAATTAATCCGGACGGGCGTCTGCCTGAAGAGCTAGACGGCCGTTTGGGGCAAGCCAGACGCTCGTCTGATTTCCTCCAAACGGTACCGAGTTGGATCTTTTTAGATGGACGGGCATCCACTTACTCCGGACGCCCGTTTGGAAACCAGAACAGAAAACAGAAACAGAAAACTTAGTAAAAACTGGACAACCGTACCGAGTCCCCGGCAACGGCGCCAAAAACTTGTCTCGGATTTTATCTAATGAAAAATAAACAAGTAATAAAATAATCCGGTTTACCCCAAGTACAGGGATCGTAGTATAGTATTTACAACCGGAGTCGAATCACAGGGAATCGAGGTTGGTCTAGTTCTTAATTTCTTTAAAGTTGTCACGAAAAATAAAACAAAACAGAACTTAAAAAAAACGAAAACAATAAACTGGACAGAGGATCTAGAATCCAAAGCCAGGAAAGATAGTTACGAGCCAAACTAATGAAAATAATTCTATTCTAAAAAGATAATAAAATTACTAAGATGATAACAAATAAATTGGAAACGAACAAGCAATGATCCACCGATCTCACAACCCTCAACTTCCTCTCTAGAATGTTTAGTGAAGATTTAATGAAGATTGTGGTTCACCTATCAAAAGTATGCATTTCTAATCTCTTAGATAATTCGCCTATTAATCTCTCATCTCTCGATCTTAAAGATTAACGCTTTCATAACAAAGGTGTAAGATTTCTCAATCTAGCAACCTAGAAATTAACCTAACAACTCTCGTTATTTTTAGGTTAAAAATCTAATCTTTACTACGGTGATCTAAGTCTAACAACGATTCTCATCAAACGTTAAACATCAAACATGCAACAATCCATCGATATAATTGCATAAAAACAAATTAAACATAATAAAGATACAAACTTTGAATTAAAACTCACAAACAATCCCAAAGAATAAATCAAGATGTTGCAGAGATGGCTTCACAAAGCTCGTTCAAAATCGCCTAGCCTCTATTAATCGTTGGTGTATAAATAAAAAGTAGATGAAAAGATGTTTATGGGGACAGAAAAACGCAGGAAAGGCACCCCCAAAGGGGCCTGGGGCGGCCAGGGATCCAATTCTTCTCTTTAGGGTTCAGAAAACGCGTCTATAAATATGTTGAACGCCCGTCCATCTTGTTTGAAATCTTCGAGTCGGGCCGAGTCATGTCAGACGCCCGTCCTATGTAAATTTGGACGCTCGTTCAGCAAAAATCTCAATACTCTGAATCCACTATTTCTTCCTGGACGCCCGTTCGATTCCTCAAACGCCCGTCCATCTGGACGGAGCTCCAGACGCTCGTTTGGTTTACTTCAAATCCGGTTTTCATCTCTATCTTCATCCGACTTCATCTTTATCCTTTTTCTTCCATGTAAATTCCTCACTTGAACATCTTTTAAACCTCTTTTAAGCCAAATTCGTGTATCTACAAGATATCAAAAACATTGCAAAGTGTAAAATCATTCAAATCGATAGAAAATCAACAATAAAACCTCATAATTCAACAAACTTTGCGATTAAACCATTCCAAACATCACTACCTGATGACGGTCAAATTATACCCGTAAAAGTCATCAACGTTGACCTTAAATCGAGATTAATAATGTATATTTCATATTAAATCACTCGTTTATATTTATTATTTAATGTTAAGTGATTATTAATATGATATTTGGTATTTAGATGTTTTTATTATTAAAGACCGATTTATTGTGCGATAATTGCTTATTTTGCGAGATCACAACAAATCGGGAGGATTAATGTTAATTAATCAATGATCTCAAGATGATAAAGGAAGAAAATCGGAGCATTAAACGAAAGAAGTAATCGGATCGGCACGAAGCGTGGAGTGGGGAGCAAGGCGGACGAAGAAAACGTGGAGAACTTGGAAAATCCGGGTTCGGTCGACCGAGCCTCGTGCTTCGGTCGACCGAGTGCATCCCTTCGGTTGACCGAGCCTCCGGTCGGGGCGGTTTCGACTTTAATCGTGTTTATCCTCTAGATCCTTCCTAAGTCGGCCGAAACTCCTATATAAGCAACAATGCTATGAGCAATTGTAAAACACACCTCTCATACTTTAGAATATAATTCTACTTTGATATTTTAATACAATGTAGCATAAGTAGATTGAAGGTTTCCGGCAATTTAAAGGCTGCGAGTTATGTAAGCCTTTATTTTACGTTTCTTTTCTTTTAAGTAATTAATCCCTCCCAATTATGCTTTATTGTTTGAGTTAGTTAATTCATAGCCGGATGATGTAGATCTAGGCTATGACGTTAGGGATGTGGCGATACCTTGTCTATGGGGGTCCCATAACCTACGTCATAGACTTAGTATTTATTCATGAATCGTATTGTTTAATTAATGTGTATCTAAGTTAGTTTATATGAATGCTTTACGAGTTCTTGTTTAATACGTTACGTATGATGAAACGCGAGAGATACGTTCGGGGATGTAATGCGGGGACGAAATTGATTCGGGTGACCGAATGAGTTCACTCGGTCGACCGAGCCCACCTATTCGGTCGACCGAGCCTGTTTTCATCCGTTAAATAGCCACGTCTTTATGGTTAGGTTAACTTAATAGAATTTATTATCTCAGTAGGTATGGCTATGGCTACGTTACTCGCTTAGTTTAATTAAAACGTGTAAAAAGGAAATACCGATATAAAACTCTTAGGTAGGCTTATGAATTGATCTTCGGACGTTCAGCGTTATCTAGGTAGGTTTATATTTGGGAATTGCATGCACCTGATTATACGTACGTCGTAGATTAGCATGAGACTATAACTTGGTAATTGCTAGTTGGACGAGAGCTTGAGTAATCGTTTAGGAAGTACGCCTAACCATAAGAATGTTGCCTAGACGAGGTGTACGGTCAATATCGGCATCCTTAGAGTCGTAAGCGTGTGAGTTATATGAGATGGAGGCACCAAAAGGCGAAGTCACGTAACAATACCACAGTGATTTAGTGACCTACCGGTGCTAAGTCAAGTTAAAGAGGATGACTCCCGTAGCCAATCTAAGATAGATACAAATGGATTGACAGTTAATAAGTTCAGTTTATTATATAAATTATCTAGGTCCAAATGATAAAGACTATAATTGGGGAGGTTAATTACGTTGTGTCGAGTCGTGTCTTTACTTTTCTTGTCTTATGTTGGTCGTAGACCGCCTCTATGTCCTTGACATGTTTAATTAATTGTTTGTATATAAGATGATCCACAATTGGTTCCCTGTGGGATCGACCTTGATTCACTATAGCTATACTACGATGGGCCTAGTCCTCTTGCTAGTATTGGTTTATGGTGGTCAAGTATATTATAACCTGATTGACCACGTCATCAAGTTTTTGGCGCCGTTTCCGGGGAACCAACGGTCAATTTTATATATAAATAATTTTTTTTATTCATGTCGAGTTTTATGTTTTAGAGTCTGATTTTACGTTTTGAGTCCCTCTGGTTGTCTGCTCTGTCTGAAAATTCCAGATTCTTAAAAAAAAAAAAAAAGAAAGAAAAAAAATTCGGTCGACCGAGAGACCTCATTCGGTCGACCGAGAATTTATTTTTGTTTTGTTCTGGTTCTATTTTCTGGAATTTCGCGTGTACGTTTATCCCCGTATGTTTAATCCGTAGGTCGATAGCGGCATGGGAAACCATGTTAAAATCGATCTACGGTCATTTTTTGTTTTTCTTCTCGTTTGCGAAACCGGGGAAGCAATAATGCGAGTCGGTAATTTTTCGCGGGCGAGAAAATAACCCAGCAAACATGTGGAGCTACGAATCTAAGATGGGAAAAGCGATGGAAGCAATACCTTTAAAGCACCAAGATGGCTCCGAAAAAATCTTAAAGGCTTAAATTCTTCGTGGTACAATGTTGAAGGCAAGGTACTACCCTTTTTTTTTGCTTATGTTTTACTACCTTTTGGTTTTTTGAGCATAAGTTAGCCTATACATGAACCTTAGTATGAATCTTAGCCCGGAGTTGGTTTGTAAGAATAATTTTATAAGTGTCGAAGGTTTTGCCCCATATCTGTCTCATCTAGAGGGTGTAAGGAAACATGTAGTAGTTGAAAGGAAGCAGTGAAAAAAGAGTACCTCGTAGTTCTGTTAAAATCTCTTTGTCCTATGCATGGGATTGCTTCTACTGGCCATGGGAGCAACAAATTGTGTAGTTTAAGCATTCACAATCTAAAGAAGACGTTGAGTTTTGAGAGAACACAATCTTCTGTTTTCGTTGAGTTTTATGGTGATGGCTTCTCGGTGAACCCACCTTAAACAGAAACGAGATTACGCTTTGGGTGACAATTTAGAAATCGGAGACTCTTAGTACATTGGTTCGGAAATGGTCTAACCATGGTGGGCGAGTTTAACGAGCCTCGGCTCAATCGACTCCCCTCCACGTGTGATGTACGTTACGGCGGTTCGACAAGATTTAGCATAGCCGATAAGCCTTCGGGCTAAACGGGGCTTATCTTGACGGATTGGCTGAACTTGTCACATATGTTCCAACGAATAAGACGGCGTAGGCTTGACTACATAACCGACCTTATTCGGAGTACTTTGATTCATTGTTTCTTATTGTCAAGGCCAAAACCGTAATTTTAACCGAGTTTCTTAGAATTCACTAATTCCTAAAACGAGAGCCGAGGTAAGAGCTTTGTATAAATGGTATGAATAAATGTCGTTTCCTAGGTCTCACAACAAAGGGAAGGGTATTAATCCGCAAAAGCGACAAGCCACCTCTAATAGTGCTCAGAGGGTCAAAGTCTGGCAATCCAAGAATGATAACTGACAAGGATAATCTTTGGAAAGTCGAGCTGATGGACTTTAAACTCAGAACTACTTCTTTAAAACCCTTAGGATTTCTTTTTAGGATTTTAGGTTTTGTTTTCTTTGAGTCAAATAAGAGTAACGTGAAATATGTTGAGGTTTTTTATTTTGCCGTGTTCCGATGGCCATTGGGCTAAGGATGTGCAAAACTTTTTTACTCAATATAGGCCACGTGAAATAGAGTTCCGTAGGAGAGTCGAGAAATTGCTAAATAAAAGGAAATTTAGCAATCAACCTTAAGATGGAAGCATTAAGAGAGCTTGAGAATTACTGAAAATGTAACAGAGAATGATTGGTGCGAACAAGAACAATTTTGGTCAACTTCCAAAATCTTTTAGAATGGTGATCCAAGTGAAAATTCAAAGTGGTGCGCAATTCATTCTGCAACTACCTTTATCCTTTCATTTATACCTTTTCACCCTTAAACCTTTTCGATCCTCTCACCAATCTGCCCCAACAGTTCACATTTCTAACCATTCTTTCATCGCCTCTCTTTCTTTCCATCCGTTTCACTCTCCCACCCAATCCCATTCCTTTTAACAATTCTCAATCCCAAAAACACAATTTCTTACCCACCTATATCTTTTCTTCCCAACCTTATGTGTATCTTTTTTTAAACGCATCATACTCTCAACCTCCATTTTGTTTACACAATACCTATGTGTTGCGGAATTTGAAATATTGCTAAGCTTTAATGATTATCTTTTATCATTTTGATTTTCGTGTTCCTAGTTGAGGTAAGTGTAGCTCTGAACCTAGCTAGATTTTAAAGGTTTTTGGTTCGATCAAAGTACAACTTATCTTTCTACCGGAAGTTTTAAATTTCACATTTTTTTCCGTCTATTCCGGCATTTCTAGATGATAAGTTTTGTTCTGAACTATCACACCGATCTGACCTTGTTGATGACGGTTATGACTTTTACGTGATACATTGGGTTATTAGTAATTTCGAGGAGTAGTTACATCTCCCTAAGTTGTTGATATCCAATGCAAGCGAGAAGTTTCTGCGCTAAGTATTTGATTTTATCTTTAGCCAATAGGTCGCATTCAATCGTTATGCCTTACCAAGTTTCTCTTTTCTGGATTGAATACCTTTTCGATCAAGTCACCCTCGTGTTTTCCCACGTCGGGTAATGCTTTTTGATCTTTGTCTTCTCCACCCGGTTTTAAGAATATTTAGGCGGTGGAGGTTGTAGATGAAGACCACCATCTTTAGTTGCTTGTTTATTTTTCTTTCTATTTAGTATTTTTCTTGTCTTTGGTTGTATAAAATAAAGTGGCTTAAAATGTTTTTCGGTATTCATACCTAATTACTGCCACATTATTCTATAACTTCCATAGACATGGTGTTATTAACGGTTTCGTGGAGTTTGTCTGCTTATACAGGTTTTCACTTGCTTCTCCACGACGTCTTTGAAATTTACTCCGATGTTCGCCTTTACTTGAGAGCCGTTTCCAGAGCTAAGTCTTTTTCTTAACTTCTCATTTATTTTTGTCATTGAGGACAATGCCATGTTTAAGTGGGGGGTAGGAGACTTAGCTATGTTGTTATAATTGAAAATTGAATGAAACGGCACATGATTGAAAAAATTGAATAAATACCATATTATGTATCTCGTACCCTTAGAATTGTGAGTTCCTCGCTAAGAATTGATAGGAAATAAACCAAGTTTCATGAGTACGTGATCATATTATACTTATGTTAGGTAAATTTAAGGATATTCATGCTCGTTTTTGCAAGTAGTTATTTATTATTCAATTACTCAATCGTGAATCGAGTATACCGCGCAAATCATAATAAGCGAAGAAATTATGTGTACATTGCATAGATGATTGGTTATGTAAACTTAGTGTCAATATCTATCTGTGAGGTATTCTTATATTCTAGCCATTTAAGCGGAGTAATAAGCTTGAGACGTACTGTGTTTTAGCAAAATGTTAGACACTTTGGGCTTGTAGTAACATTACCAAAGTAGCCCCGCGCTTGTGGTAATATTCGATGCTATACATGATCTAAGATAGGGGGATACTCTAAAAAGTTTTCTTCCTTGAGATTAATAGTATTTGAAAAATATGAAGATATGAAAAGAATATTCAACTCTTTAAGAGGCTTTGAGTAGTACTCGGTCTCCAAGTCCAAAATCCCTATAGATACGCTCTTGCTTATTGCTCTAGTGCTTCAAAAATTTAAAGACTTAAGAAGTATGAATGCTGAGGTTGGTAGGTTGAGATTACGAAGTTGGCATAAACTCTAATCTTGCTACGAATATATAAAACCAATGCACATGCACACATCACTTCGATTCATAGTGAGTAGTGAATAATGGATATCTTACGAGCATGACTAGTATGAGTTGACTTGAGCTTCTTGCGTAAGTATGACACGACCATAGAAAATGTTGTCTTGGGGAATGACTTATTGATGCTTTGTTCGGGACGATCAAAGTCTAAGTGGGGGTAGTTGATGACGGTCAAATTATACCCGTAAAAGTCATCAACGTTGACCTTAAATTGAGATTAATAATGTATATTTCATATTAAATCACTCGTTTATATTTATTATTTAATGTTAAGTGATTATTAATATGATATTTGGTATTTAGATGTTTTTATTATTAAAGACCGATTTATTGTGCGATAATTGCTTATTTTGCGGATCACAACAAATCGGGAGGATTAATGTTAATTAATCAATGATCTCAAGATGATAAAGGAAGAAAATCGGAGCATTAAACGAAAGAAGTAATCAGATCAGCACGAAGCGTGGAGTGGGGAGCAAGGCAGACGAAGAAAACGTGGAGAACTTGGAAAATCCAGGTTCGGTCGACCGAGCCTCATGCTTCGGTCGACCGAGTGCATCCCTTCGGTTGACCGAGCCTCTGGTCAGGGGCGGTTTCTGACTTTAATCGTGTTTATCCTCTAGATCCTTCCTAAGTCGGCCGAAACTCCTATATAAGCAACAGCTATGAGCAATTGTAAAACACACCTCTCATACTTTAGAATATAATTCTACTTTGATATTTAATACAATGTAGCATAAGTAGATTGAAGGTTTCCAGCAATTTAAAGGCTGCGAGTTATGTAAGCCTTTATTTTCTGTTTCTTTTCTTTTAAGTAATTAATCCCTCCCAATTATGCTTTATTGTTTGAGTTAGTTAATTCATAGCTAGATGATGTAGATATAGGCTATGACGTTAGGGATGTGGCGATACCTTGTCTATGGGGGTCCCGTAACCTACGTCATAGACTTAGTATTTATTCATGAATCGTATTGTTTAATTAATGTGTATCTAAGTTAGTTTATATGAATGCTTTACGAGTTCTTGTTTAATACGTTACGTATGATGAAACGCGAGAGATACGTTCGGGGATGTAATGCGGGGACGAAATTGATTCGGGTGACCGAATGAGTTCACTCGGTCGACCGAGCCCACCTATTCGGTCGACCGAGCCTGTTTTCATCCGTTAAATAGCCACGTCTTTATGGTTAGGTTAACTTAATAGAATTTATTATCTCAGTAGGTATGGCTATGGCTACGTTACTCGCTTAGTTTAATTAAAACGTGTAAAAAGGAAATACCGATATAAAACTCTTAGGTAGGCTTATGAATTGATCTTCGGACGTTCAGCGTTATCTAGGTAGGTTTATATTTGGGAATTGCATGCACCTGATTATACGTACGTCGTAGATTAGCATGAGACTATAACTTGGTAATTGCTAGTTGGACGAGAGCTTGAGTAATCGTTTAGGAAGTACGCCTAACCATAGGAATGTTGCCTAGACGAGGTGTACGGTCAATATCGGCATCCTTAGAGTCGTAAGCGTGTGAGTTATATGAGATGGAGGCACCAAAAGGCGAAGTCACGTAACAATACCACGGTGATTTAGTGACTACCGGTGCTAAGTCAAGTTAAAGAGGATGACTCCCGTAGCCAATCTAAGATAGATACAAATGGATTGACGAGTTAATAAGTTCGGTTTATTATATAAATTATCTAGGTCCAAATGATAAAGACTATAATTGGGGAGGTTAATTACGTTGTGTCGAGTCGTGTCTTTACTTTTCTTGTCTTATGTTGGTCGTAGACCGCCTCATGTCCTTGACATGTTTAATTAATTGTTTGTATATAAGATGATCCACAATTGGTTCCCTGTGGGATCGACCTTGATTCACTATAGCTATACTACGATGGGCCTAGTCCTCTTGCTAGTATTGGTTTATGGTGGTCAAGTATATTATAACCTGATTGACCACGTCATCACTACCTTAATAAATGAAATAAACGTTCACTTTCTATGCAAAACATCAGAGTATAGAGGAAAAGCATTACTGCCCAGATGGTAAGAAAATCATTCAATTTTTGTATTTTTTTAGTGTAGCATGTTTAACATGTTTGTATTGGGGAAAGGAAGTGTATCTCGTTATGTCTTTCATGAGATGAACAAGGATTTCTCTGACAAAAAGGCACTTTTTAGTGCTTGTATGATCAGGATCTATGTAGCAAATGCTAAGATCAAACAAATTTACTACGGATCATCAGACTCTTGCATCACATTGGAAGCACATAAAATGGAATACGACTATATTTTTTCTATTCGTAGAGAGCTCTCTTTTCTTGAGAAGTGCATGTGCCCATCAGGTTGTTATAGAGGAAATGCAATTATACAACTGGAGCTTAGATTCCTAAGGGTGTTCATTCTATGCTTAGCGACATAGGATGATGCTGATGAAAAAATCAAGGTAAAATTGAGCTCTGACGATACTGGAAATCGTCGGGTAATAAATCTGGGGCTTTGTTTCTAATGACAACTTGCACAAACTGTAAGAACCCTAAAAGCGATGTGAAACGAGGGGTGTTTGGTGGTGGTTTAGACTGGACTTGAGAAAATGTATCTCAAGCTACCTACGCATCCTGTAATGTCCAGGAATCAAGTTATCGTAGTTTCTTAGGGATTGTTTATATAGAGGGGCTTGCGCACTAGACCTACGTGGGCCGTGTCCTTGGTGGTCTGTGGTTTCGTGTTCCCTAAGGAAGAGATAATTATGATTCGATCCCCTTGATTGTAGGAGATAATCATGGTGATTTGAATATCGGATCAACGGCTTTATGGCTAAGGATTCTTTCCATGTTCATATGATTAATTATGCACGTGGTTTATTCGGTGTAGGATAAACTCAAGCCTACATGCATGGGCAGGAGCTGAGTCGGTTGATCTCCATGCTTCGGCCGACCTGCAGGGGTCTTGGAGGAGTAGCGAAGCGGGGCTCATCTTAGAGTTTGGGCTCTTGGCCCTTAAGGTGGACTTTATCCATCTTCATGTACTGTTGAATCATTAAGGGGATGACACGAGGTGAGACGCTAATCCGACCTCCGTCATAAGCCCCTCAGATTCAGCTGAACCACTGAGGTTAGCTCGGATCTATCTTGATTGAAGCTCGGGTGGTCATCTAGACTTGTAGATTTTTGAACTGTGTTTTCTAGGTGGCAAGCGCCGTTATGACGCTGCCATAACTGTCCCGGGAATCGAGGCGTCGTTGCCAATAACATTGAATGGGGGCGTTTTCGAGACGAGTAATTAAAGTCTTAGAACACTCCATCATATATGTAGTCTCCTTGTCTTTAACTACTATAACGTAGTTGCTCGTGTCATTGCTCTACTTTAAAAGGATTAAAAATTACTTAACTCTTTTGAGAACGTTTATCAAAAGTTAACAGTCATAATCTTGTTTAACAATCGAGAACAAAAAACATAAATAAAAGTTTGCTAAAAACTACAACATAAAAGTAAAGATAAAAGAGTATTGTTGTTTATACATGCAAAATAAAAAATGGTCTTTTGATTTATGATTTTACTCCCACTCTCAATTGACTTTCAAGAATTTATCAAAATTATTTAGTGGCCAAGATCCCATCTAGTTACCCCGATTCCTGACGAGGGCCGATCAGCCAGAATAATTCGAAGAGTATGTAACCCTTTACCAATCACATCTCTATGTGACTCTTGGTGGTTGACTAGTCAACTCTTTGATACAGCACATCTCTATGTGGTAGTCAACCCATTGCCTCTAGAATAAGAAGGTCCAGACGAGGGCCAATCACCGCAATATACTAGTCAATAATATTCGCGAGATCTCATACGATCATATATCAATAATAACGATATACCCGAGGTTTTCACCATCATTATAATATTGGGAGACAATATTCCGACTTAATTTATGTTGTGGAAGTATTTATTTTAATTAATTCACTTAATTAATTTTTATTACGATCTCATCAGATATATCTATCTCTATAGACATACATCCTGCATATTCATCTAGATTGTGCCTAGTCATGCATCTATCGTATCTTATAAAATAAATACATGCACAAACAAATAAATGCGCAAATTAACCGGTATGATCATGAACTTTTTATAAGTGCGGTTTCGAATATAAACTGACAAAATCGCGGGTCACAATCTAAAGGTAGCTGCAACCACAAATATGATCTTTAATGCGCCACCTTCAATGAGATCTTTATTCTTCTTTCTTTGGTCTCCATCTTCTGCACTATCCTTGTTATATAAAATCTATCTATTAAATTTATACACCCGCCGCACACAAGGGGTCTCAGCTAACTACGAGTACGTATTGGGATAAATGCGAACGTCCGAAGAAATTCATGTAAATATCTAGGTCACGTTTTTCATAAAGGCCTAGGACAATTTTAAAACCAACAATTTCGAGAAAAACATAAATCACACACCTAAAGCATTCATATAAACTATCTTAGATACACATTAATTAAACAATACGATTCGAGCCCATGATCAATCGGGAATAACTAATTCAAACGATCAATATAATCATATTATATCAATCATAATATCTAATCAATACAATAAAATCTTATGAAAAGAAATTTCTAAATTTACCAACTTGCGTCTTAATTAATCGATTAATTAAATAATTTCATCCAATCAATTAACTAAATAAAATTTAATTAATTAATGATTTTAATTGAAATAAAATTAACGATTAATTTCAAAAAAGATTTCTATTTTAATTTTAATTAATTAGAACTATTCCAAAATAAATCAAAATTATAATTAAGTCTATATTGTTTTTTATATATTCGTGGCAAGATCGTTCTTTTGATTCTTAATCAAATGCCTCGCAATGGTTAGAGCACTAGAGCAATAAGCAAGAGCGTATCTATAGGGATTTTGGACTTGGAGACCGAGTACTACTCAAAGGTTGATGCATTTTTTTTTTTTCAAAACCAAAAGGCATCCACATAAGAATTGGCCCTTTCTAAAATCAAAATTTTGACACTAACCAATCATCTATGAAAATAGCCGCGGTATACTCGATTCACGTATTGAGTAATTGAATAATAAATAACTACTTGCAAAAACGAGCATGAATATCCTTAAATTAACTTTACATAAGTATAAAATGATCCGTACTTTCCAAAATCAAATATTTTGAAAAGGGCTAAGTCTCCTACCCCCCACTTAAACATGGCAAGTCTATTCCAAACAAAATTTGGAAAGGCATAGGTTAATCATAGGTCTAAAGTTATGGACCATAAACCAAATAGTGTCATGTGACATCTCAATGGTTCAAACTATTTGAATCACTAGTTAGCCACATGATATTAACTAAACAAAGAGAAATTATCAATCACAACTATGAACAATATTGAAACATAAATACACAAAACAAAAAGAAGGGACCCACCGAGAAAATCAAAATGATAAAAAATAATCATTAAAGCTTAGCATTTCACAAGCCGACGAGCCGGCAACACATAAGGTTGGGAAGAAAAGATAAAGGGGGTAGGATGCCGACGCCGCCGGCCCCCGGATGGTGGTGGTGACGCCGCCGGTCGTCTGAGCACCACCCGAATCTTTTTTTTCGTGTATCGTTTTGCAAATTAAAACTCTTTCATCTTTTAATTTCGTGATTTAAATGATAAAATTAACTACGCAAATTAACCAATGTTTATTGCTTAAACTCGAAACTCGCACCGATATCACTGTTAAGAAATCTACGCGGTAACGAAGCGGAATTTAAGATTTTATTTCCCCTTAACATCGACTTCGTTTAAGCAACATATATAAAAGAAGTAGACGAGAGAATACCTCGGTTGATCCAATTGAATCGACGCTTTGTCTATGGTTGATAGTCCAAGTACCGAGCCGTCCAAGTGTCCGGCCTATAGCGGTAATCCACAGGAACAACTGTCGGATCCTCAAAGTACTACTACCTGAAAAAGTCGACTGGTAGGTCGCCTTTTCTTCTTCCCACAAAAACTCTCTCAAAAACTTTCTCTTTCTTTCACTAGAATATTGAAAGACTATTGTGATACAAAAGAGCTTGACTCAACTCCCTTTTATAGCTAAAAGGTGCGCCCATTACGTATTGCAAAGGAGTGGGGAACAAGAAACTATTTTTCCAATAGAATAAGCATTTAATAAAGCAATTAGATAATTGAATGATTATCTCCTTTAAGATATTCCTTAATCTTATTAAACATATTCCTTAAAATCAAATTGCCATAAATTTAATATCTTATATTAAATTCTTTCCAAGATTTATATTGTCAATATCTAATATTCAATATATCTTTATAATATTACCATAAATATATATATATATATATATATATATATATATATATATATATATATATATATATATCAATTATACATGTGTATATATCACATATATATATATATATATACTACACACACACACACACACACACACACACATATATATATATATATATATATATATATATATATATATATATATATATATATATATTATAATAATATAATATTATGATTAATTAATTTGCAAAACATGTGTATCATATACAACCATATATGCGCCCCATACATATTAAATATGTATATTTAATTAATCTTCATAATTAATATCATTATTTAATTTATTCATAATAAGTAAATATCACCATATTAATTTATCACAATAACACTTTATAGTAGGCATAAACAAATCCTCATCTGGTATCGCTATAACCACAAATTAATTCCGGGTAGTTATTCATATGTGTGTGACACGGTAAGTTTCCGAATATGTTGGTCGTAAGCATAAAGTGAATTTACTAAAATACCTTTCACACCTAACGATCATTGATAGGCTCTAGCAACACGTCCATGACCCCCAATCATCGGAAAGAGTCAAGTGCTATGACTACAACCTTTCATGTGAAACGGTTACTGTGTAAATAGAATCTTATCGCTATAATAATATCCATACGGTCATGCGTCAAGTGTCAAACATCAACGACCGTATCTTATAATTTGGATATCCCGCTCTCTCGAAGTAACGTATTACTTCCGCTTTGCAAATACATTCAAGAATAAGATATTTCTTATAAGAAGGCCCTTTCGGATATTTACTCCTACTATTAGGATACGCGATATTCGGATGAGCAACATAAATCCCGCGCATGCTTCAATATCACACCCAATCACTACCGCATTATCGCCCCATGGCTAGGGGAAACCTCAATAATTTCAAAGTATGACAATCCACACCGTGATGTCATAAAGACTCCGGTCTCAGGATAATTACACAACCACCATATAGTGCGACACTTATAAAAGTAAGTGGTCAGTCTAACGTACGCATTCTTTAATACACGTCCATGTACAGTCCAAGTGTCCCTACACTTTGATAGACGAGATCTATCCCTACCTTCAATAAGATATAAGACATCCAATACGTGCTAGTCTAATCGTGCTATTAATGTCCCATTTAATAGCACATGCGACTAGAGACATTAAGTATCAAACCTTTTAAAGTGAGTGAAGATCTCATCAACCATAATCACTATCATGGTTTCTCTCTCACAATTTGACACTAAGGACGTTATCGTATAACAATATCGTAATTGGTCTGTCAGACGAACCAATATATAATAACAGAAATGCCATTTATTATATGTATAAAATAAAGAAATAGTATAAATGATCCGACCCGGTCGGATCCGGTCCAACCCGATTGGGTTTTGGACACTATTTCAACAGGTTATTCGGTTTTGGATAAACTCAGGCCGACATGCACGGGCAGGAGCTGAGTCGGTTGATCTCTATGCTTTGGCTGACCTGCAGGGGTCAGGGAGGAGTAGCCGAGCAGGGCTTAGCTCAGAGTTTGGGCTCTTGGCCCTTAAGTTGGACTTTCTCCGTCTTCATTTACTGTTAAATCACTAAGGGGATGACACGTGGTGAGGTGCTAATCCAACTTCCGTCAATCTAGATGATCACTTCTTTTCGAGGGATATAGAATGTAAAAGAAGAGGAAAGACTTCTTGCTCACCGCCTTCATGCATTACGAAGATGAAGCATCACAGATTGGCATCCATTGGCTTTTGAATTACAAGGAAAAATTCAGAAATCGAAGCTAGGAAATGGAGCATGGTGCGTAAATTTGCTTCAATCGTCATTTCAAATCAAGGCTTCAACAAGTTATAAGATCCTGGAGTTTTTGGATTCGATCCTCCACAATTTTAAAGATCTTCTCAACTACAAAGCTAGTTAAATAGTTCCGTTTAAGAAGCAGATTAAAACCTTGGTAGATAAGCTAATATTTCTATTAATGAATATTAAAAATCGTAATAAAATCAGATTATTATGTATTCTTTGATTCTATATTTATTATAAAGATTCACAGAATTCTCTAGACACTTATTGTAAATGTATATGTATATACTCATGTACCATTCTAGTAAAATCAATATACATACAAAATATTTTCCAATTGTATCTACATGGTATCAGAGCTTCTCAATCTCCTCCTCTTGATTTAGCATTACTCTCAATCCCCAGAATCCTCCTCTCTTCAATCAACACTTCCCTTTCTCGTTCCCTTCTCCCTCACCTCCCTTTCTGCATCTAGACTTCTGCTCCTTCCTCCTTCAACCTGTTGCATTTTTCTTCTCTAGTCCAAGCCACCATGTCTGAGATAACAACAATTGAAAGCTCTAGCACCGCAGCCCCCTCAAAATATGGCCATTAACTCAGCCACCCAAACCCCCATTAAGCTTGACACTTTCAATTATTCCGTTTGGAAAAAGCAATTCATCACACTTCTCAAAGGTTATGATTTACTTGGCTTTATTGATGGTACAAAATCATGTCCACCCAAATTGATTCAAGAAAATGGCACTTCCAAACCCAACCCGGATTATTCTCCATGGGATAAGCAAGATCAATTAATTCTCAATGCTATAATGGCCTCCATCTCTCAACCACACTGTCATCTCATTCTGAATGCCAAAACTTCTGGGGAAGCATGGAAGATTCTTGCAGATGTGTTTGCAAAACCTTCACGGGGTCGAATCAACATGGTTAAGAAGCCTCTCAAAAGCCTCAAGAAGGGTGAAAATTCAATCTCAGAATATTTTTATTTGGTACGTAGTAAAGTCGATGAACTTGCAATTCTTGGTGCTCGTATGGATCAAGATGACGTGGTTGATTTAATATTTGATCAATTGGGTGATGAGTATCGTGATTTAGCCCAAGCCATTCAAACCCAGGATTCTTCAATTTGATTCGATGAACTCCATGAAAGCTGTTGAATTATGGAATTTTGCAGAAGGAATCGAATAAGATTCAGCCATTCGGCCAAGCAAGTGCCTATGCCTCCTTTCCCTGTTCACAACCAGCGTTTCAACACTCGTAGGCTGCCGGATTATTGCCCCGACCGGCACCTCAGCCATTGCGCAATCCTTCTCTAGCAGGTCCTCCTCCGACAAGCTCCAATTCACAGCGCCCTCGTCGGCCTTACATGCGCAAGTGCCAACTCTGTAATATCCACAGGCACTCAGCCAAGTTCTGCCCTCAGTTTCAAAACCACGCCATCAACCAACAGCAGTAGTCATTCCCACACCCGCCACCACCACAGCTACAGCCATGGTGCCCAAGGCCTCCAAGCCTTTTCCGCAGCCCCAACCAATTCTAACTGGCTCTTGGACAGTGGGGCAACCCACCACATAACGTCTGACCTCGAGAATCTGTCACTCCATACACCCTACACAGGCACCGATGATATAATGGTCGGTGGCGGAAATTCTCTACCTATAACACATACCGGTTCGACCTCTCTTCCCTTATCTTCCTCATAGTCTATTACGTTAAATAATATTTTATGTGAGCCTAAAATTTCTCGTAATTTAATATCGATTTCTCAACTATGTCAAAACTATAATCTTTCTGTTGAATTCTTGATGAGAGAATTTTCACCACCAAAAAAAATACTTATAAATTACTCGGGAAACTTTGGCGAAACAAACTCTCTAACCGGCCAAACACCGGGTCGATTGCTAGTAAAGCTACAGGAGTCCGAGGTCGATCCCACAGAGAAAGGTGTGTTTGTGAGTACCAAAGTGAACTTCTAACTTAGTCTAGGCAAACAAGCGGTTGGTTGGTTGTTATCACACTATGCTAAAACATAAAAGAGAGAGAGAAGATTAAACTACTAGATTCAACGAGGGAGAAAGGGACATAGCCGAACCATGATCAATGTGACTAATCTCAACCCTAAGGTAGACAAAACCGAAAATGTGTAGTGAGCTAAACGTGCTCCTACATTCAATCTCACGGGTGCGAACTCCTAAACCCGGTGCTAGCGTCTGAACAACTCTCTTCTAACACCTTATGCCATGTTAAGGTCTGAACAACTCTCTCCTAACAAGTCATGTTTTGCACTCGAGCCGCTTAAACATATAAATGAGTAACCTCACGATGAGCTCGGCTTAACAACTAAACCGAGACTACACCACGATCCTAGAACCCTTTTCCCACACCCCTCTCTCTGAACAACTCTCAAGAGTGATGTGTGTGATATTTGACCTAGGTAGCTAATCTAGCTCAAATCCGTTATAACAAGTTCTAAGACGTGAAACATGCAAGAAACAAAAATAAAACGCACTACCCACTCCCAATTTCATCACCCAAAGGGTGATTTCACCACATTTCACATGACCCGGCTATAGGGAGGAATTAACTACTCATTATACTAATTAAAACATGAAAGAAACAATGAATTAAAGACATAATAAGTAAAAGAGAGAAGAAATGTACCATTAAAGTGTAGAAATTCGAGTTTGGAGAAGAAGAGCACAAAAGTTGAATACAAAAGATCGAATTTTGCCCAATGAAATGTTATAAATCAAAGCTAAGAGTTAGAGAATCAAAGAGAGGATTGAAAGAGCTTTCTAACGGTATATTACACTAATTCTAACTCCTAAAAACGAAGGAAATCGCCCAAATTGATCTTAAACTACTTCCATTCGCGTCTACCTATGTTCTTCCCCAAAAATTCGATCCAAATTGGGTTTTTATGGCTAAAAACTGCTCAAATGCACGTTTGGAAGGTTCCCAAACGTGCGTTTCAGTCCCTTGCTCTCAGTATTCATAAAAAAACGTCCGAAACGCACGTTTAAAGCTCCAAACGTGCGTTTCGCAAGATGCAGTTTTTCTGCTGTAGTAAAACCTTCATAAATTCTTCATCCGAGCTCCGATTTGGGTGATTCAAGATGCGTTGGAAAGCTCTTTCAATTCTCTACAACTTTCATGAAGAAGTTATGACCAGAAAATGCCTCCATAATGGGTCAAAATGCTGCTGAATCAGAACAGTCATGCTGAGTTGTGTTTTTGTCAGCAACCTTGCTGAACTTTCAGTCCGCTGAGCTTAATCAGCAGATTGCTGACCTTTTAAGTCTGCTGAACTGAGATGAGCAGGCTGCTGAGCTTATGTTAATGCATGAATAAAAGCTGAGGCTGTTCCACTTCAAATTCCCTTTCTTTCTTGGCTCAGTCTTGCACCTTGATCACACTTATCATCATAAATCTTCGCTTTCCGGGTTTTCTTGACACCAATACCCTACAAACTCATGAACGAACAACACACACAAACGATTCCGGAGGGTAAAAGTGCTCGGAATGAGGTTAATATCAATAAAAAGAGGTAGTAAACCATCAAAGCGACGAATTTACTCCCCGTGCTATAAACTCACGATATCACCCCAAAAATGGTCTAGAAACACCAAGAAATGTGCATAAAAGTATGGTAAACGGGGGTGGAAAATGCGCCGGAATCACGTAAAGTTGAGTCCCATCACCACCCCACACTTAGCCTTTGCTCGCCCTCGAGCAAATTAGGCGTTTTAAAACAACCCAAGGGATTCAACTTCGTGATGTAGGTGCTACTACTCACACTCTCGAGATGACCACAAAGTAAGAAACACGAACATAAACATACCGATACAACATTATCAAGAAAATGGAGTGTGTGTGGTGCCAAGCTAAAACCAAATGCTCAAAATGATTGTCGGGGCTTGAATCCCAACCAAAAGTCTACCAACCGTTTCATACCCACTAGCCTCTCCACTAATCAAGGTCACTAAGTTTGGACACAATCGGCGGGACTTGAAAGGTTATAATGTTAGTCCAGGGTGATTCCGGTTAATCGAAAAGGATAATTTGGGAACTGGAGAAAAAGAAGTACGAGTGAACCTAATCAACAAGTGTACCACCTTATCTCTACCATACAAACCATCCAAACTCCTTTTGATTATTTTAAACACTTTGGGAACCATAGAATGCTAACATACACGAACTCATTGCCTAATTCAACTATGTTTCAAGTTTCATAAGGCGAGGTCGAATACATTAGCACCTATCTCACTATCCCAATTCCAACATCATAAAAAATAACTTTTGAGCTCATCACTTTGATTCCAACCCTTTATTTTATAAACTCCAAACTCTTATTCATTGAGAACTTTCTAATTTATTTTGAACTTTGATTGATTGAGTTCTCTTTTCTTTTTCTGGTTTTTTTTTTTTTTTTTTTTTTTTTTTTTTTGAAAGAATGAAGAATTTCACAGATTTTTCTTTTCTTTTTGGGCCAAACCCAAACATTACACCCAAATGAGCTCCTCTTCTCCTTATAGCTCCAAACCAAGAAAACACCAACCCATCACAAGACATCATTTCCCCCACCCCACACTTGCCTTAGCAAGTGTGGCCTAACAAAAGACTAAGTCCACTCGTAGGGTATGAATGAAGGGAATGTGACCATAAATAAAGCTCAAGGTAGGTTTCTGACTAAGTAACAAAACGGCTATAAGCGAATGGTGGTCAGACCATTCTATCAAGGCTGAGAGGGGCTACGAAGGGTAAATGTTCCGGTTAAGGCTTATTTGGCTATGGTAGGGTCAAAAGAACGCCAAAACCGTCATCCCATGTCCTACTTAGGTAAACCTATGACATTTCGTCTCGAGACTCGTGGTATGAAAGGTGGTAGTAATCAAATTGTGCACAAAGTGTAGCTTTCGTGAAATTAATAAGACTCCATTCTCAAGATAATATCAAACCACAATGTACATGTTCGGGATCCCGACTAAAGTGATCACCACTCAAATGTGAAAATAACACATACAACACGGTGTTAAGACCCTTGAAATTTTTTAAAAATTACCCAAAAATCGACTCGAGCCCGGTCATAGGCCAAGTATACCACATTTATAGCACATTTAACAACGAAAACAAGAAAACGACTAAGTCTCCCACCCCACACTTAAACGAAACACTCGTCCTCGGTGTGTGAGAGATAAAAAGAGTAAAAGACTTAGCTGTTTGACCAAAACCCGGCAGAAAGGCGCATTTTAGCCCACGTGACATCTTCTAGTAAGCTCTATCTCGAGTATCTGAAACCATAGAAACAAAATCCAAGGCAAACACATGCACGGGAAAAGTCCACGTGCCAAAAGATGTTGATAGATACTAGATATATAAAAATAGAAGCCATGCCACAAACAAGGTATCAAAGCATATCGACCATACTAGACGGGAATTGCACTGGATGTAAAGATAATCAAAAGAAACACAGAGCATCCACGCATAAAATAAGGCCACAGAGGCTCACATAAAAACATCCCCGTCTACGTACAAGAGCAAGAATCAAAAAGAAAATCTCACCCCAAACTCTCTTGTGAGACAAAACGCTCCCCTCTTGCACCCAAAAACCACTTCAAAAACAAAATTATTACCAAAAAGGTGGGTTGCCTCCCACAAAGCGCCTTTGTTTTATGTCTTTGGCTCGACAAAATGACTTATACGGTGCCAATTTTTTCAAAGTTATACTATTGGCACAGGCGAGAAAAAGTAGAAGTGCTTTGTTTAACGTCGTTAGCATCGACGTAGTGGCGCTATACGGACTCATACCACAAAAGACTCAAAACAAAAATTCAAAAAATTTATTTCCAACACGCATCATCAAAACCATCAACCAAAATCCGAGCTCAGAAAGATCAACAACTGAAGAAGAATGAAAAGGGCGAGCATCAAGGAAGCCGAAGTCATTAGAAACTTACCTCTCATGGCCCTCGATGTCACTTCTTCCCAACTCGGGAATCCTCTTTCATCAAAATTGGTCGTCATCTTCTTCTTGAAACTTCCACTCCATGGTAGGTTTTCTCTTTTAAAATTTTTCGAACTCCATCTACCGGTGAGTACACAAAATCGATCTCGTAATACTCATCGACACAAGGTGGAAGAGTATAATAATCCGGGACCGGCATGCTAATAATCTCTACTCCCGGCAGCTCTACCATAGAAGGCTCTTCAGTCTCATAAGGTTTCTTCATACACTCCTTATGGAAATCTCCATTCGGGAGTGATAAAGAAATGGGCGATCCCATGTGTTCCTCCGACTCTGATTGTGTCTCATCAAACATTGTGCTCAAATCTATCATACACCCTTCGAGATCATCATTTTGAATTTCTTCGAGCGGTGGTGTAATAGATAAAAGGTGCACCTCTACCATCTTCAAATCTTGCTCTTCTTCTTCATCCCAAAGCGTTTCGTTGCCAAAGAATTCTTGCTCGGTCATAACAATGGGCGGCTCCACCACACGCTCAACCAAGGTTTCAGGCAAGTTTTATCTCGGGGTGAGGGTGTAGTAGGTAGAACTTGAAACCGGCCATAATCAAACATCGCAATCGAGGTGGAACTATGAGCAATCCCAACTCATTCTCTCGGCTCGAAATCTCTTCATGGAGAACTCGAATCATCAACCTCACTCTCGTCTTGAACTTCAACGAAGAAGTCCTCATCAACCCTAGCCGCCTCTATTGCAAATGCATCTTCTTCATGCTCCACTCTTTGTTTTTTCACGAATCGACCGAGATTATCACACAACGTCCGTAGAAGCTTGTGCACACTTACCCAACTTTCTTCTTCCATAGGAGTCTCATTCTCATCTTTCTTACTCTGTTCTCGGATTCACCCGAATCGTAGATTCCATGAGCTCCTGCTTCAGATCATCCATTCGCATCTCCCAGTCAGAAATCTGATTTTCCGAAATTTTCTCGGCTTTGGCTATAGCAACTTTCTCATAAAGCTCGTCCACTCTGTCCATTTCCCTACTTGCTTCATCATAAGTATAGATATATGCTATATGCTCCATGCACTTCTCGTGTGGATGAGGTGCAAACTGATCATGATGAAGTGGATGGTAGGGCTCTTGCCATGCCGAATTCTGATTGGGTGACTGACTCTGTGTGAAACTATCAACCTGCCGAGTACGAGCACCATAATCTTGAAAATCATTAGGATTTGGACAACCCTCATAATACCATGGCTCATGACTCGAATAACCAAAATTCTGATTCTGAGATGTATTAGGGCACTGATAAGCCCATGAACCGTGGCTATTCTCTTGTTGATACTGAGGCTGAGACACGAACTGTTGTTGATAACATGGTTCAGGTGTCTGAGGTGGGTAGAAGTATTGTTGTTCACCACCAAAAAAAATACTTATAAATTACTCGGGAAACTTTGGCGAAACAAACTCTCTAACCGGCCAAACACCGGGTCGATTGCTAGTAAAGCTACAGGAGTCCGAGGTCGATCCCACAGAGAAAGGTGTGTTTGTGAGTACCAAAGTGAACTTCTAACTTAGTCTAGGCAAACAAGCGGTTGGTTGGTTGTTATCACACTATGCTAAAACATAAAAGAGAGAGAGAAGATTAAACTACTAGATTCAACGAGGGAGAAAGGGACATAGCCGAACCATGATCAATGTGACTAATCTCAACCCTAAGGTAGACAAAACCGAAAATGTGTAGTGAGCTAAACGTGCTCCTACATTCAATCTCACGGGTGCGAACTCCTAAACCCGGTGCTAGCGTCTGAACAACTCTCTTCTAACACCTTATGCCATGTTAAGGTCTGAACAACTCTCTCCTAACAAGTCATGTTTTGCACTCGAGCCGCTTAAACATATAAATGAGTAACCTCACGATGAGCTCACTTAACAACTAAACCGAGACTACACCACGATCCTAGAACCCTTTTCCCACACCCCTCTCTCTTGAACAACTCTCAAGAGTGATGTGTGTGATATTTGACCTAGGTAGCTAATCTAGCTCAAATCCGTTATAACAAGTTCTAAGACGTGAAACATGCAAGAAACAACAATAAAACGCACTACCCACTCCCAATTTCATCACCCAAAGGGTGATTTCACCACATTTCACATGACCCGGCTATAGGGAGGAATTAACTACTCATTATACTAATTAAAACATGAAAGAAACAATGAATTAAAGACATAATAAGTAAAAGAGAGAAGAAATGTACCATTAAAGTGTAGAAATTCGAGTTTGGAGAAGAAGAGCACAAAAGTTGAATACAAAAGATCGAATTTTGCCCAATGAAATGTTATAAATCAAAGCTAAGAGTTAGAGAATCAAAGAGAGGATTGAAAGAGCTTTCTAACGGTATATTACACTAATTCTAACTCCTAAAAACGAAGGAAATCGCCCAAATTGATCTTAAACTACTTCCATTCGCGTCTACCTATGTTCTTCCCCAAAAATTCGATCCAAATTGGGTTTTTATGGCTAAAAACTGCTCAAACGCACGTTTGGAAGGTTCCCAAACGTGCGTTTCAGTCCCTTGCTCTCAGTATTCAAAAAAAAACGTCCGAAACGCACGTTTAAAGCTCCAAACGTGCGTTTCGCAAGATGCAGTTTTTCTGCTGTAGTAAAACCTTCATAAATTCTTCATCCGAGCTCCGATTTGGGTGATTCAAGATGCGTTGGAAATCTCTTTCAATTCTCTACAACTTTCATGAAGAAGTTATGACCAGAAAATGCCTCCATCATGGGTCAAAATGCTGCTGAATCAGAACAGTCATGCTGAGTTGTGTTTTTGTCGGCAACCTTGCTTTGAACTTTCGATCCGTGAGCTTAATCAGCAGATTGCTGACCTTTTAAGTCTGCTGAACTGAGATGAGCAGGCTGCTGAGCTTATGTTAATGCATGAATAAAAGCCGAGGCTGTTCCACTTCAAATTCCCTTTCTTTCTTGGCTCGATCTTGCACCTTGATCACACTTATCATCATAAATCTTCGCTTTCCGGTTTTCTTGACACCAATACCCTACAAACTCATGAACGAACAACACACACAAACGATTCCGGAGGGTAAAAGTGCTCGGAATGAGGTTAATATCAATAAAAAGAGGTAGTAAACCATCAAAGCGACGAATTTACTCCCCGTGCTATAAACTCACGATATCACCCCAAAAATGGTCTAGAAACACCAAGAAATGTGCATAAAAGTATGGTAAACGGGGGTGGAAAATGCGCCGGAATCACGTAAAGTTGAGTCCCATCAATTCTTACCATCAAAATTTAATGTGAAGGATCTTCTGAATAATCTCTCGTCGATGCATGGACCTGTTAAAGATGGACTCTATGAGTGGCCATCCAACCCCATTTTTGCCTTAGCAGCTAATAAAACGACTCGGCATACGTGGCACCATAGGCTGGGACATCCTTCCAGTTTATTTTTTCGGTCTTTTATTTCTAATAATAATTTGGATGCTATTTCTTCATCTTTTACACACTGTGATGCTTGTCTTGTCAATAAAAGTCATTAAGTTGTGTTTGGATTTGTAAAACCCCGTAATTATTTTTCAGCATTTTTCTAAATTCAAAATAAAAGGAAATACAAGGAAAGTAAATAATAATAATGATTTCCTAAAACCTTTTATTTAAAAAGAAAATAAAAGAAAAAGAAAAAGAAAAAAAAGAGGCAAAACGATGAACTATATATAGTTGCTTCTGCTTTTGCTTTACTCCGTACGCATATTGTCAGAAGATAAAGAAAGGCTATGCACCAAAGCTTTTCCCGTCGGCGACTTGCACGGAGGAAAAGAAATAGCTTTTAACGGTTCCGTCGATCCGTTTCGCAGATACAAACATTCAAAACGATCACAACAACGAGTCGAATAATTTTATGCAAACAATCTGAGATTTATAGCAAGGTAATTTTCCCAGTCTGAACTGTTCAGTTCGGCCCTACCGTTAAAATTAGGGTTCATTATCGTATCATCGCGAAATCGTAGTTTTGACATAGAATTAATGTGAGATTTAATTGTTTTATAGGAGTTTTTCGTAGATTCAGCTTTGAAGGTTAAGAGGTAAGGAGTTCTTCTATCAAAAGGTTCCGTTTTTAATTTAAAAGGTTCATTTCTTAGTTTAAAAATTATGTTGTTAAGTTGTTTGAATATTGTTTTACGTTAAACTGCACGAAACTGGACATAATTATGTGTTACCGGGTATTTGCCAAACTGTTTTAAGAAAGTTATTACTCTTTCTTGTTATATTTATGTTTTATGTGTTTTGGTTTCTCATGTTAATAGTGGAGATAGGTTGGGAGTATGGTGATGCTATGGTCTTTGAATACTCTAGTAGGTTATTTAAGGACCTTGGTGTGGTATTACGTGCTTTATGTGCTCTAATGTGTTTATAGTTAGTAACATTGCGATTTATTGAACGGAGTACCATGGGTTCTAAGTCCCATGTCGGACATGTGTCTAGTTGTATTCCCCATGTCATTTTCAAGACGATGTACCGAACGGGATACCGTGACCCAGACCCACGTTGGACGTATAACTAGTCATGTTCCCCGTGTCGCGCGATGTCCTCATGTTAAGTAAGTGACAAGGCAAGAATATGGCAAGTTCATGAGTAGGCTATGTAAGTGATTAATGTAACTTAACAAGTATGTGCAAGATGAAAACGATACAGTAAGTAGGCATGTTTTATGTGCATTAAATGTGTACATTAAAGTGGTTTTCTTTATGTTTCAAGTATTGTTCACTAAACTGATTGAGAAAGTGGATAAAGTGGATTCATGTCGTGTCTCTCGGCATTTGACAACCATGAATCTCCCTTTTGATCTTCTTTCTCCTTATTGAGCATTTGGAATAAGAAGGTTGCAGGTACTTGACGAGCTGGAAGTGCTAGTTTAAGAGTGGAGCAATAAAATCTGTTATGTTTTAGTTTCCTTTTGTAGTTGTTCCTTCTTTCAGACAAGTGAGTCGTAATGGATAATAGTTTTGCTTTTAGTTATTTATGATTTAGTTTGACAGCAGTTGTTCTCTCGTTACCTGAGGGTCTATTTTCCGAGTCTTCAGCTTGTTTCCTTCCATGCGAATCTTTAAATACTCTGATATGACATGAGGCTTACGTGGGATTTAGGGTTTACTCTAAATGTCACGGGCCGAGCGTCCCATGTCCGGATAAGGACTCGGTTTTCGGGACAGGGGCGTTACAGTTGGTATCAGAGCCTAAGTTAGAAAACTTGGGCGTCAAACTGCTGTCTAGGATGTAAATCTTAAGTTGTGAATCTTGAATCCTACTCTAAGAGTGGTTCTAACCTTTTCTTATTTTTCAGTGATGACAGGCAATTGGAGAGTTACCCATTCTACATCTAACCGTTCTGACCAGGATCCTCCAGCATCATCAGAACCGATCCCTCTTATAGCTTCGCTCCCACCGATGGCCCCGGGCAACAACATGGAAGAACTCAGGGCCGATCTTCGGGCCAGTCTCAAGGCCAGCCTCAAGGGATTTCCCAAGGTCTTTCCCAAGGGCTTTCTCAAGGGCCTCAGCATCATGCATCAGATGTCCCTTCCAGACTAATTCGGAAAGGCTACCACCTTGTTCTCGACCACAACATGACTCTTACACCCATCAGCGGCCAAGTCGGTCAGCAGGGTTCCCACATCATACCTCAGCAAAGTATCAACATGTTCCGTTTAGAGGCTTGTTCGGGACACAGTTCACTCCAGGAACGACAACCTTTCATACCGGCTCAGGTGTAGGCAGTGGCTCTGGAGTTCAGGATGATTCAATGATGCGATTTTCATGGCATACATGAGAAATAAGGATGAAAGGGAGGAAAGGATGATCAGTGAGCTTCAGGCAGAAAGGTCAACAGAACGAGCACCCAAGGCAGGCAGTTGGTTCACAAGCTTGCAGAAGAAAAATGCTCCAGTGTTCAATGGTACAGGTGGTTCTGAGAAGGCAGAGTATTGGGTTAGGGAAATGGAAAGGCTCTTAATGATTTTGGAAGTGCCTGAGAATAAGTGGGCTAGCTTAGGTGCCTCATTTCTGAAAGAAGGTGCTCAGAAGTGGAGTGAGGCAGTCGTAGCTACAAGAGGACCGTATGTGGATTGGAAAACTTTTAAGGAGCTGTTCTATGGTAGGCATTTCCCCTCCTCCGCGCGTTCGCAAAAGGCTGCAGAGTTTTTCAGGTTAAAGCAAGATGATATGAAAGCTTTTGAGTACTCCCACAAGTTTGATGAGCTAAGTCAGCGTGTACCAGGGATGTTGACTGATGAGAAGGTGCTAACGGATAAGTTTGAGGAATGGTTAAGTCAACAGCAGATTCAGGACAGGTTGTCGGGTGTGTCCCTCCTCGGAGTATGGTTGATTTGTTGGATCGTGCCACAAGGGTTGAGCGAATCTATAAGTCTTCTACTGTGCGTGTTGGAGATAAGAGGTCCTATGAGGAGTCACATGAAAATAAGGTTTCATGCGGTTGAAGATCCAGTTAAGGCATCTCATTCCTACCATTTGTGCCCTTAATGTTCTAAGTATCATCCAGGGGAGTGCCGCTACATTGAACCAGTGTGCTATAATTGTGGACATCCGGGGCATATATCCAAGTATTGTCCCAAGAAGAGTGTTCAGACAACTCCTTCTCTAGCTTCTTCCAAAGGCAAGACATGTGGACCTTCTAGAGTCTTCGCTTTGGATGTTTCTCCAGGTGCGTCAAGTTTCGAGGACGAAACTTCTTATAAGGAAGGGAGAATGTAAAACCCCGTAATTCTTATAAGGGTATTTTCGTCACTTTGAAGTATTTTCTTTTTCAGCATTTTTCTAAATTCAAAATAAAAGGAAATACAAGGAAAGTAAATAATAATAAAGATTTCCTAAAACCTTTTATTTAAAAAGAAAATAAAAGAAAAAGAAAAAGAAAAAAAAAAGGGCAAAACGATGAACTATATATAGTTGCTTTTGCTTTTGCTTTACTCCGTACGCATATTGTCAGAAGATAAAGAAAGGCTATGCACCAAAGCTTTTCCCGTCGGCGACTTGCATGGAGGAAAAGAAATAGCTTTTAACGGTTCCGTCGATCCATTTCGCAGATACAAACAGTCAAAATGATCACAACAACGAGTCGAATAATTTTATGCAAACAATCTGAGATTTCCAGCAAGGTAATTTTCCCGGTCGAATCGTTCGGTTCGGCCCTACCGTTAAAATTAGGGTTCATTATCGTATCATCGCGAAATCATAGTTTTGACATAGAATTAATGTTAGATTTAATTGTTTTATAGGAGTTGTTCGTAGATTCAGCTTTGAAGGTTAAGAGGTAAGAAGTTCTTCTATCAAAAGGTTCCGTTTTTAATTTAAAAGGTTCCTTTCTTTGTTTAAAAATTATGTTGTTAAGTTGTTTGAATATTGTTTAACGTTAAACTGCATGAAACTGGACATAATTATGTGTTGCCGGGTATTTGCCAAACTGTTTTAAGAAAGTTATTACTCTTTCTTGTTACATTTATGTTTTACGCGTTTTGGTTTCTCATGTTAATAATGGAGATAGGTTGGGAGTATGGTGATGCTATGGTCTTTGAATACTCTAGTAGGTTATTTAAGGACCTTGGTGTGGTATTACGTGCTTTATGTGCTCTAATGTGTTTATAGTTAGTAACCTTGCGATGTACTGAACGGAGTACCATGGGTTCTAAGTCCCATGTAGGACATGTGACTAGTTGTGTTCCCCATGTCGTTTTCAAGACGATGTACCGAACGGGGTACCATGACCCAGACCCACGTTGGACGTATAACTAGTCATGTTCCCCGTGTCGCGCCATGCCCTCATGTTAAGTAAGTGACAAGACAAGAATATGACAATTTCACGAGTAGGCTAAGTAAGTGATTAATGTAACTTAACAAGTATGTGCAAGATAAAACGATACAGTAAGTAGGCATGTTTTATGTGCATTAAATGTGTTTAAAGTGGTTTTCTTTATGTTTCAAGTATTGTTCACTAAACTGATTGAGAAAGTGGATAAAGTGGATTCATGTCGTGTCTCCCGGCATTTGACAACCATTAATCTCCCTTTTGATCTTATTTCTCCTTACTGAGCATTTGGCCTATGCTCATTCCTTTTTATTTTTGGAATAAGAAGGTTGCAGGTACTTGACGAGCTGGAAGTGCTAGTTTAAGAGTGGAATAATGAAGTCGGTTATGTTTTAGTTTCCTTTTGTAGTTGTTCCTTCTTTCAGACAAGTGAGTCGTAATGGATAATAGTTTTGCTTTCAGTTATTTATGATTTAGTTTAACGGCAGTTGTTCTCTCATTAACAGTTATTTTGAAAGACCCCGAGGGTCTATTTTCCGAGTCTTCAGCTTGTTTCCTTTCGTACGAATCTTTAAATACTCTGATATGACACGAGGCTTACGTGGGATTTAGGTTTTACTCTAAATGTCACATGCCGTGCGTCCCATGTCCGAATAAGGACTCGGTTTTCGGGACAGGGGCGTTACAGGATTATTCACGTTACATTCATCCCGTCCCCTTGAAATTATTTTCTCTGATGTTTGGACTTCCCCCGTTTATTCTGTGGATGGATTTACGTATTATGTGATATTCGTGAGCCATTTTACAAAATATATATGGTTTTACCCTCGGAAAAATAAATCCGAAGTGGCTTCTACTTTCACCCGATTAAAAGCCATAGTGGAATTTTTTTAACCTCTCTATTAAAATATTATATTCGAATAAGTGAATATATTGTGTTAAAAGATTTCCTTGCTACCATTGGAATTTCCCACTTCAATACTCCCCCACACACTCCTGAGCACAACGGATATTCCGAACGACGTCACCTTCACATTGTTGAAACTGGTCTTTCCTTACTAACTCATGCCTCTATGCCTCTTACTTATTGGCCTTATGCATTTTCCACTTCCGTTTACCTAATTAATCGTTCTCCCACACCCACTCTCTTCATGCGGTCCCCATACTTCTGCATCTTTGGTGAAAGTCCTAATTATAATAAACTACGCACTTTTGGCTGTCTCTGTTATCCCTGGCTTTGCACTTATACGACTCATAATTTACAGGCCAGGTCCATTGCATGTGTGTTTCTCGGTTATTCTCTTACACAGAGTGCTTTCTACACTACAATGTGGCCTCTTCTTGGCCTTATGTCTCTCGCCACATAAAATTTGTCGAAGACATTTTTCCGTTTCCATCCTCTTCATCTACCTCCACATCAAATCCCCCCATCATTCCATCCCCACCGTCCCCTCCTCTCCCACCTCCGGTTTCTCCTTGTCCCCCCCAATCGTCCTCTCCTCCCTCCCGTCTCCCACCCCCTCTCCTTCGTCCTCACCTCCTACTTGTTGAAATAGTGTCCTAAACCCAATCGGGTTGGACCGGATCCGACCGGGTCAGATCATTTCTACTATTTCTTTATGTTTATACATATATTAAATGGCTTTTCTGTTGTCATATATATGTTCTTTTAAAGAACCAATTATGAATTGTTATATGATAACGTCCTTAGTATTAAACTGTGATAGAGAAACCATGATAGGCGATTATGGTTGATGAGATCTCTAATCACTTTAATAAGTTTGATACTTAAATGTCTCTAGCCGATGTACTTATTAAACTCTAATCATTGATAGTATAAACATGTACTAGCACGTATTAAACGATGTCTTCTGTCTTTAGGGTAGGGATAGATCTCGTCTATCGAAGTGTAGAGACACTTGGACTATACGTGGACGTGTATTAGAGAATGCGTACGTTAGATTGACCCACTTACACGGATAAGTGTCACACTATGTGACGGTTGTGTAATTATCCTTAGGACCGGAGTCTTCATGGCATCACGGTGTGGATTGTCATGCTTTGACCCTATTGAGGTTTCCCAGCCACGGGGCGATCATGCGGTAGTGATTGGGTATGATCGAAGCATGCGGAGTATACATGATTGGTCGTCCGGGAATCGCGTATCCTATGATTGGGATCGAATATCCGAAATGGCCTTCTTATAAAGAATGTCTTACTCTCGTGAATCTTTGCAAAGTGGGAGTAAACGAGTTACTTCGAGAGAGCATGATATCCAGGATTATAAGATACGGTCGTTGATGTTTTGACACTCGACTAACGACCGTATGGATATTATTACGGCGATAGGATTGTAAGTTACACGGTAATCGTTTCACAAAGGTAGTAGTCATTGCATTTGACTCTTCCGATGATTGGGGGTCACGGTGTGTTCCTAGACGCTATCCCGTGATCGTTAGGCATGAAGGGCAATTTTGTAATTTGCACTTTGTGTCTACGGCCAACATATTCGGAAGCCTATCGGGTCACACACATATGAACATCTAGCCGGATTAAAATGTGGTTATAGATGATAACCAAATAAGGAAAGTTTATCTCGTACTATAAAGTTATAGTGGTAAATTAATATGGTGGTATTTATTTATTATGAATAAATTAAATACAAGATATTAATAATATTATATTAATTAAAGAATATTTATATTGGCTAAGGTGACGCCACATATGTGTGTATATGATACACTTTGATTGTGCAATTTAATTAATAGTATTACCGAATATTAATATTAGATATTAATATTTATAAATGTCTATGTATACGTGTGCACTAGTGTAAATGCACATGCGCATGTAGTGTGCATATGATATATTATATATATATATATATATATATATATATATATATATATATATATATATATATATATATATATATATATATATGTGTATATATATGTGATATATACACATGTGTAAATTGATTTATGGTAATAAAATAAAGATAGTCAATATTAGATATTGACAATATCTTAGGAAATATTCAATATAAGATATTAACAATATCCTAGATTTATTTAATATGAGATATTGTAATAAATGAGATAAATCAATCAATTATATTTTCCTAATTTTATTGGGAAAATGTTTTCTTCTCTTCCACTCTAGTCAGGGGCGCCACTTCTACTATAAATAAGAGGTGGGTGTCAAGCTCTTTTGTACATCACAATTCCAAGAACTAATAGTTCTTGTGTAAAATAGAGAGCATCCTATAGAGAGTTGGAGAGAGGGAAAAAGGCCGGTCTAGCAACCGGAGTTTTCCAATAGCAATCCATGATGGGATTCCGGCGGGCTGTTCGTGTGGACTAGTGGTAGAGGCCGAACACTTGGGCGGCTCATGCAGAACTACTCTCCTTAGACGGTCAAAGCGTCGATCTTTTAGATCAACCAAGGTAACCACCGTCTACTACTTATTTGTTTATTGCTTAAACGAAGTCGATCTTGGGTAAAAGGAAATCAAAATTTTGAATTCCGCTGCGTTCCCGCGTAGATTTCCTAACAGTGGTATCAGAGCGAGCTTCGAGCTTAAGCAATAAGCATGTTATATTTGCGTAGTTAATTTTATCGTTTAAATCACGTAATTAAAAGATGAAAGATTTTTGATTTGCAAAATTGATACACGAAAAGAAAAAAAAAAAAAATAGGGGGGGGGGGGGGGCAATCGGGTGGTGCTCGGCCGATCGGCGGCGGCACCACCACCGTGTGATCGCCGGCGGCGGCGGCGGCCTCCGGCTGCCGGTGCCGGTTGGCCGGTGTGATACGGTGGTCCCCAATTTTGTTTTGTGTATTTGTGATTCAATATTGTTCATAGTTGTGATTAATATCTCATTTGTTTAGTTGTGTCGTGTGGCTAACCAATGGTTCAAATAGTTTGGGCGTTGGGATGCCACATGGCATTAAAATAATAATGGCATTTCCAAACTTTGTTTGGAATAGGCCTAGGCCCTTTCCAAATATTTGATTTGGGAAAAGGCTAGGCTGGCCAGCCACTTCCAAAATTTTGATTTTGGAAAGTGGCCGAGCCTAAACCAAAATTATTTGGCCTTTCCAAATATTTGATTTGGAATAGGCCTAGGCCTTTTTTCAAATATTTGATTTGTAAAGGCCTAGGCTAGCCACTTCCAAAATTTTGATTTTGGAAAGTGGCGAGGCCTAAGCCAAATTTGGTTTAGGAAGATGCCTTTTGGTTTAGGAAACCAAAGACATCCCTTTTGATTAAGAATCAAAAGGAAAGAAACAAAAGAGACCTAATTTTAATTTTGATTTATTTTTGGAATAGTTCTAATTAATTAAAATTAAAATTAAAATCGTTTAAAATTAATCGTTAATTTTATTTCGATTAAAATCATTTAATTAATTAAATGTTAATTAGTTAATTGATTGGATAAAATTATTTAATAGATTAAATGTTAATTGATTAATTAAGACGCAAGTAGTTAAATTTTAATTTTATCTTTTTCATAAGATTTTATTGTATGGATTAGATATAGTAGATATAATATGATTATATGGACCCCGATTGATCATGGACTCGACCGATAGGATAGATGTGAATGATTTAATTTTTCTGTTGGTTTAAAATTGTCCTAGGCCGTTATGAAGAACGTGACCTAGTTTATTTTCTGCATTTATCCCATTCCCGTTAGCTCCCCCCGTGTGCGGCGGGTGTATTTATTTTATTAGATAGAATTAAATGTAACAAGAATGGAGCAGAAGATGAAGACCAAAGAAAGACGAAAATAAAGATCCCATTGGAGAATGGAGCATTAAAGATCCTATTGGCGGTTGCAGCTACCCTTAGATTGTGACCCGCGGTTTCGTCGGTTTATTCGAAACCGCACCTAGGAAAAAGTCCATGATCATACCGGTTACTTTACGCATTTATTTATTTTGTGCTTGTATTTATTTTATATGATACGATAGATGCATGACTAGGCACGATCTAGATAAATGTGTAGGATATATATCTATAAAGATAGATATATTTGATGAGACCATGATTAAAATTAATTAAGTGAATTAATTTACATAAATACTTCCACAACAAAAATCAAGTCGAAATATTGTCTCCCAATATTATAACGACGGTGAAGAGCCTGTGTTCGGATCCAACTGATCGACCACCGCCGGGAGTTGACCTACCTCGGGTATATCGTCGTTATTGAGATATGATCGTATGAGATCTCGTGAATATTGGGTTATGACTTGACTAGAGTCTTTCGGTGATTGGCCACCGTCAGGGCCGTCTGACTTTAGAGACAAGGGGTTGACTAACACATAGTGATGTGTATCGCCAAAGAGTTGACTAGTCAACCACTAAGAATCACATAGAGATGTGAATGGTAAAGGGTTACCTACCTTTCGAAATTATCTTGGTTGATCGACCACCGCCGGGAATCAAGGTAACTAGATTGGATCTCAGCCACTAAAGAATTTTGAAATATTCTTGAAAGTCAATTGGGAGTAGTTGACTAGTGGGAGCAAAATCATAAACCAAAAGACCATTTTTGATTTTGCGTGTATAAACAACAACACTCTTTTACTTTCATTTTTATGTTGTAGTTTTAGCAGACTTTTATATTTATGTTTTAGTTCTCGATTAGTAAAACCAAATTATGACTATTACCTTTTGAGAAACGTTCTCAGATATGGTTAAGTAATTTTAATCCTTTTAAAGTAAGCAATGAAACGAGCAATCCCGTTATAGTAGTTAGAGACAAGGAGACTACATAGTTAATGCAGTGCTCCAAGACTTTAATTATTAATGAAAAGCGGAAGCTCATGACATTGGATACGATCCAATATGATCATTCTGTCATACGATGACAATTAATTCAAACGTTGGATAAGAATGACCACATCTAATTTTGGAAAGGTTGTTTTCAAAATTTAAGTATCGACTTAATTCTACCATTGCTTAGGGTTAATTAAATAGTTAATGTTTAAATACGATTTAAAAGGTTAAATAAACTATTTAATAAACTTTAGATTTTCTTTATGAAAGGAAATTAAAGACATAGCTCTTATGATCTTTCTTAAGTCTTATGAAGACTACACTAAGAAATATTTACAAGTGCTTAAAGGATTAAAAAGGAAAGTTAGGGCATGTGCTTAAATAGAGAACTTATTGAAGTTTCTATTCTAGGCAAGTGAGTTGAGATAAATCTATCTAAATTCAAAGTCAACTCTAAGATATATGATACCTTACGAGTGTGATTAAATTAGAAAGATTGAATACAGATATGGAAGGTGAAACAAACGTTGTAACACTTACCATATTCTGGATCTAGTAAACTGATAAGGGAACTAAATAAATGTTATTATGTTCCGGTTCTTATGAAGGACACAAGTTCAATTATTTGTTAGGATTTAGTAGACATATTCAATTGTACAGAATAAATGTTATTCCGATAAAGTTGGAAGGTCACTGAATCTAACATACTAGATTGATGTCACTATATAGTTGATATATGTGATGTGATCTCAACTAAATATTTGTGTGGCTGTTATCCTTAATATTTGTAGTTGTTCTAGACGTAGTCTCTGGAAGGGAGCGTGTAATTAAACGTCATTCTGATGATGTTGAACCATATGATTATGAATCTTGTGGGTAATACGTATCTTATCTAAAGATGACTAAAATACCCTTTTATGAAAAGGTTAGAAAATCTAGAAAAATTGTCTAAGCCTAAACTACCGATGTTTGTTAGCTTGTGACAATTAATGCCACAAATAATTGTTTATTAATCTCTATGACTATTTTAGAAATAGTTGAATGTACTTATTGAAGTACGACAATTCGGAAAGCCCGAAAAGTTCGAGCTAATACGAATAAGAGATTGATGAGCTACTTAGGAATTAACCTTCAATTAGATTGAAGTAATTAATACCTGAAGGGTGTTTCAGAAGTCGTCTGAAAAGGAATAAGATTCTCCCTTGAAGGATACCATTTTTGGGATACACAATTTGATTGTGTTCTTGAAATGGAAACAACACTTTATATGATAAAGGTGTGACGCAAGCCATGCGAAGTATCCCTTAGCCGTTTCGGGATAATGCCCTTATACTTAACTGAGTTCCAAAGAATAAAGGTTGAATAAATTCCATATTAGATATGGAAGAAGATAATGTCGAATCTATCTTAACCGATGATTTGAAGTTGTCATAGGCAAAGTCAGAAAGGCTTGGAGCCTAGTACGACATATGCAACTTTGTGGAATGTCTTAGCAAGTACGCTGGATATTATCTACTTGTCCGTGGAGCAAAATGTTTGTCTCCAAACATGCTGTCTTCTAGAGGAAGTGTTTCTTCCAAAAGAAACGGTGGGAGTAGATTTAGATCTCAAATGTAGTTTGAGAACCACAAAGATATATTCAACCATAGGAACGTGAGCAGACGCCGCATAGCGATGAGGTGTAGATCACTGCTCAGTGCACACAAAAGTTCTGTAAGTCTGTGGATAACCTCAAGCCCAAAAGGGCTGCTGGTATGTTCATCTTGATGAATGAATGCTCATGACTTATGAAAGAATGTTTGAAAGGAAGGTTTGAGAGATATGGCCAGGAGCCATAAATCCGAATTAGATTCCATTAGTGACAACCAGGTTGTGAACCTAGTCTGTCTTACCTAAGGGAATGTCCCTGAAAGGCTGACATGGATAGTAATATGATTACCATCAGGCTATAGTGACGGCTGAGGGGTACGGGGTGTAAACCTTGTAATTACCTTTATCTTGCCCAGTGAGCCCAGTTCTATTCAGACTATGCTTGTTGTAACTTCGTATCATGGCTATATGATAGTGTTGAAGACGTTGGGCAAACAACTCGATGTTCATAGACGATAACATGATATGTGAGCCCACGAGATCCATTTATGGACTCAAACAAGTTTCTCTAGACGATTTCTTTGTTAGATAATCAAAGGAGTTTGATTTAGTCAAAAGAAGGATATGCCCATGTGCAATATGGATAGTGGGAGTGTGTTACGATTTTTGAGTAAGGTATTGGATATCTCTCTCGATAATAATCACCCCATGTCACAGTAAATTAATGTTAGGTAGTTCAAGGTCTTTACGAAAGCACTTGGATTAGCAGTTCTTATTTTAGAAATAAGAATCTATAGTGATAGATTTAACTATCTTTGTTAGATTATAGTTTACCTATATAGATGTGATGCTAAAAGAGTTTAGCATAGATCACGACGGGGATACTTGCTAGCCGGTGTTCTCAAGATCTATCTGTTAGGACGTTCGTCCTAAAGATAAGGTGAAAGATGATGATTATGGAAGGTTTCCTTTGCTACGGCGATAAGAACCATCATAAAGGTAATGCCGGGTGTTCATAGTCCATGAAGAGTCATGAGCAAGTATGGAAGTAAATCTGGTGAATGTCGAGAATATCCTTAAACAAGTTAAGGAAAGTTTCCTAGTTTATTGAAACTTGGAATTAAATAAACATAGTTATACGGACGTATATCCCGAGTCTTATGAAGGCGAGTGGGAGCTACGTCAGGTTTGCGATCACTTTGATTAAGTGATACGGTGAGCTAGAAATGTTCTAGCATATAGGTCACTATAAATTCTACAACTAGCCAAAACACGGTAGTGCCTTAGAGGCGCGGCGGGAGCGATACATGGATCTAGAAGGTTCATTCATGAACCTTATACGGTTCTTCCACCTTTTCTGTATAGCTGATATAGTAAGTGGATATATTCCTTGAAGCAAGGACCAGGGTCTCGTCAGAGATTCATGTGTGTGTTGAGGCGGTTCCTTTTGACTTGGTCATTTGGAGCATGGTATGAAGATAGTCTGAGTCCCCACGGATAGCGATCCATTTATGGCTAGGGCTGGTTGCGAGTATTGCATGAGATTCTTGTGTTTCAACTTGGTCTCGTGTGTACGAGTGATTGGTTTTAGGCCAAGTGGGAGATTGTTGAAATAGTGTCCTAAACCCAATCGGGTTGGACCGGATCCGACCGGGTCGGATCATTTCTACTATTTCTTTATGTTTATACATATATTAAATGGCTTTTCTGTTGTCATATATATGTTCTTTTAAAGAACCAATTATGAATTGTTATATGATAACGTCCTTAGTATTAAACTGTGATAGAGAAACCATGATAGGCGATTATGGTTGATGAGATCTCTAATCACTTTAATAAGTTTGATACTTAAATGTCTCTAGGCTGATGTACTATTAAACAGGGCATTGATAGTATAAACGAAGCTAGCACGTATTAGATGTCTTCTCTTTTAGGGCGGGGATAGATCTCGTCTATCGAAGTGTAAAGACACTTGGACCGTACGTGGACGTGTATTAGAGAATGCGTACGTTAGGGACGACCCACTTACACGGATAAGTGTCACACTATGTGACGGTTGTGTAATTATCCTTAGGACCGGAGTCTTCATGGCATCACGGTGTGGATTGTCATGCTTTGACACTATTGAGGTTTCCCCAGCCACGGGGCGATCATGCGGTAGTGATTGGGTATGATGCGAAGCATGCGGAGTATACATGATTGGTCGTCCGGGAATCGCGTATCCTATGATTGGGATCGAATATCCGAAATGGCCTTCTTATAAGGAATGTCTTACTCTCGTGAATCTTTGCAAAGTGGGAGTAAACGAGTTACTTCGAGAGAGCATGATATCCAGATTATAAGATACGGTCGTTGATGTTTTGACACTCGACTAACGACCGTATGGATATTATTACGGCGATAGGATTGTAAGTTACACGGTAAGCTTTTCACATGAAAGGTAGTAGTCATTGCATTTGACTCTTCCGATGATTGGGGGTCACGGTGTGTTGCTAGACGCTATCCCGTGATCGTTAGGCATGAAGGGCAATTTTGTAATTTGTACTTTGTGTCTACGGCCAACATATTCGGAAGCCTATCGGGTCACACACATATGAACATCTAGCCGGATTAAAATGTGGTTATAGATGATAACCAAATAAGGAAAGTTTATCTCACGACTATAAAGTTATAGTGGTAAATTAATATGGTGGTATTTATTTATTATGAATAAATTAAATACAAGATATTAATAATATTATATTAATTAAAGAATATTTCGGATGCATATTTTGGCATAAGTGGCGCCACATTTGTGTGTGTATATGATACACTTGGATTGTGCAATTTAATTAATGGTATTACCATATATTAATATTAGATATTAATATTTATATATTTGCATATAACTGCATATGATGTGCGTGTGCACATGCAAGTAAAATATATATAGATTTATATTTGCATGTGCACATATATATATATATATATATATATATATATATATATATATATTTATATTGTGTATATATATATGATATATATACACATGTATAAATTGATTTATGGTAATAAAATAAATATAGTCAATATTAGATATTGACAATATCTTGGAAATATTCAATATAAGATATTGACAATATCCTAGATTTATTTAATATAAGATATTATAATAAATGAGATAAATCAATCAATTATATTTTCCTTATTTTATTGGGAAAATGTTTTCTTCTCTTCCACTCTAGTCAGGGGCGCCACTTCTACTATAAATAAGAGGTGGGTGTCAAGCTCTTTTGTACATCACAATTCCAAGAACTAATAGTTCTTGTGTAAAATAGAGAGCATCCTATAGAGAGTTGGAGAGAGGGGAAAAAGGCCGGTCTAGCAACCGGAGTTTTCCAATAGCAATCCATGATGGGATTCCGGCGGGCTGTTCGTGTGGACTAGCGGTAGAGGCCGAACACTTGGGCGGCTCTATGCAGAACTACTCTCCTTAGACGGTCAAAGCGTCGATCTTTTAGATCAACCAAGGTAACCACCGTCTACTACTTATTTGTTTATTGCTTAAACGAAGTCGATCTTGGGTAAAAGGAAATCAAAATTTTGAATTCTGCTTTCTACACTACGATGTGGCCTCTTCTTGGCTTTATGTCTCTCGCCACATAAAATTTGTCGAAGACATTTTTCCGTTTCCATCCTCTTCATCTACCTCCACCTCAAATCCCCCCATCATTCCATCCCCACCGTCCCCTCCTCTCCCACCTCCAGTTTCTCCATGTCCCCCAAATCATCCTCTCCTCCATCTCCTCCCTCCCGTCTCCCACCCCTCTCCTTCGTCTTCACCTCGTACCTCCCCTTCCTTCGGCTAGCTCACCACCACCACCACCACACACTCACTCCATATGCACCCGCACTAAGAACAACATCCACAAACCTATTCAAAAACTCGAATCTTCACACTCAACTTCAATCCCTTCCAGAAAACGAACCTACCACTATCACATATGCTCTCAAATAACCCAAGTGGCGTAATGCTATCCAAGAAGAGTATGATGCCTTGCTTCGCAATGATACCTGGGAACTCGTTCCCTCTAATCCTTCTTTTAACATTGTTGGCTCCAAATGGATTTTTTTGGATAAAACACAAGACCGATGGTTCGGTTGATCGCTATTAAACTCGGCTTGTTGCAAGGGGTTTTCATTAGCGCCCTGGTATTGATTACAACGAGACCTTCAGCCCGGTTGTCAAACCAACCAATGTGTGTCTCGTGCTCTCTATTTCTCTCATGCAAAGGGTGGTCTTTATAGAAATTTGATATTTATATTCCGTTCTTGCAAGGACATCTACATGATACTGTCTACTTATCTCAACCTTCCGGGTTTTATTGACTCCACCAGGCCTAATTATGCGTGCAAACTCAAAATGACCATTTACGGTCTCAAGCAAGCCCCTCGGGCTTGGTATGATGAATTGAAGAACTACTTACTCTTACTTGGTTTTCGACACTCTCACCCGGACACTTATTTATTTATTTATTCTCATGGCACTACATTGATTTATATTCTTATCTATGTTGATGACATCATTATTACTGGAAATAGTTCCGTTGAGCTTTATAGATTTATCACACGGTTAGCATCTCGGTTTCTCTCAAGGATCTTGGATGCCTCTGTATTTTTTAAAGGGTGGAATTTCTTAATAATCAGGATGGCATTCTTCTTTCTCAGTGGCATTATATTACTGAATTACTTTCCAAGGTCAATATGCATGATGCAAATGCCGTGGCTACACCACTCCCCGCTGACATCACTACTTTGTCCTCTTCCTCCGGCACGCCACTTACTGATCCCACGCAATATTGCATCGTCATTGGCGTCTCTAGTACCTCTCTTTCACATGGCCAGACATTTCATTTGTGGTTAATAAACCATCTCAAAACTTGCATCAACCTTATGATGTTCATTGGTCATTTGCTAAGCGCATTCTTCGGTATCTTATCGGTACACTGAATCATGCTCTTCAGCTCTATCGCAACTCCCCCTCACTCTACATGCCTTTTCTGACGCGGATTGGGGAGGTGATAAGGACAATTATGTGTCTACAAGTGCACACGTGGTTTACCTAGGACGAAATCCCCTATCGCTCCATTGCCGCTGCCACGGCTGAACTTCATTTTACCTAAATTCTACATGATCTTAGAATTTCATTCTTGCATGCACCCATAGTCTACTGTGACAACCTTGGTACTACCCATTTCTACGCCAATCCCGTATTTCATTCGCGTATGAAGCACGTCGCCATCGATTATCATTATATTTGAGATAACATCCAGCAATGTCGTCTCCGCATCGCTCATGTTCATGCTCAGGATCAATTAGCGGACTCTCTCACCAAATTGCTTCCCCGCACATTATTTCTTCATCAACGTGACAAGTTAGGCCTGTGTCCGCACCCTACTTCAGGGGTGGTATTAATGAATATTATAAATCAGAATAAAATTAAATTATTATTTATTCTTTGATTCTGTATTTATTATAAAGATTCATATAATTGTCTAGACACTTATTGTAAGTGTATATATATACTCATGTACCATTCTAGTAAAATCAGTATACATACAAAATATTTTCCAATCGTCTCTACAATTTCTGAAGAATTTTTTGAGATTCGCCGTAAATTGCACATGCTATGAGGAGTTTGAAGAATTCAAAATGTTTGTTCAAGCCTTTGCTTATGATGTTGCATGCTTAACATTTCTTTGTTAGGCAAAAGATGCAAATGCTAGAAGTGCATATATATGAAACGAATAGTATACTTTCTCGTATGTTGCTGAAGATCAAAAACCAGCCACACCAGATGTTGCAAGATTGTACTATGGAACCCTTATGGCCATAAATGTGCAGCAATTTGATTCTCGTATGTTCGGACAAACTGCTTATAGCTTCATCGAATTTTTCTTGAGGACATGGTGACTCATTCGAAGGATGATGATTTCTCATTCTTCAAGACAATATCGTATTTCTTTTGAAATTTGTCAATGAACCTCCTAATAAGAATGCAGAGGAATCAATTCGCAGTCGAATTGATGTTCTTCTTTGGGAGGGTTTGTATGGCCCAAATCATATTGAAAGGGGTATCTCCATGAATAAAGTGCTTCTAAGTGATTTTATGATGAGAATCGAAGCTATCAATGCTAATATTATATACATTTACAGTAAATTCCCATATTCATCTCTATATAATTTCCAAAAGGTTATTTCTCCACAATTTCTTGACTTTCTCTTGTAGATTCCCATATTCATCTTGACTTTCTCTCCACCGTCATAAGCCCCCAAATAAATTCCCCATATTCATCTATCTAGACTTGTAGATTTTTTGTAGATTTTTGAACTGTGTTTTGTCGGTGGCGAGCGCCGTTATCACGCTGCCATAACTGTCCCGGGAATCGAGGCGTCATTTCCAATAACATTGAATGGGGGCATTTACAAGACGAGTAATTAAAGTCTTAGAGCACTCATCATATATGTAGTTTCCTTGTCTTTAACTACTATAACGTAGTTTCTCGTGTCATTGCTTTACTTTAAAAGGACTAAAAACTACTTAACCCTTTTGAGAACGTTTCTCAAAAGTTAACAGTCATAATCTTGTTTAACAATCGAGAACAAAAAACATAAATAAAAGTTCGCTAAAAACTACAACATAAAAGTAAAGATAAAAGAGTCTTGTTGTTTATACATGAAAAATAAAAAATGGTCTTTTGATTTATGATTTTACTCCCACTAGTCAATTACTCTAAATTTAATTTCAAGAATTTATCAAAATTCTTTAGTGGCCAAAATCCCATCTAGTTACCCCGATTCCCGACGAGGGCCGAACAGCCGGAATAATTCGAAGAGTAGGTAACCCTTTACCAATCACATCTCTATGTGACTCTTGGTAGTTGACTATTCAACTATTTGACACTGCACATCTCTATGTGGTAGTCAACTCATTGCCTCTAGAATAAGACGGTCTTGACGAGGGCCAATCACTACAATATTCTAATCAAGAATATTCGCGAGATCTCATACGATCATATCTCAATAATAACGATATACCCGAGATTTATCATCGTCATTATAATATTGGGAGACAATATTCCGACTAAATTTTTGTCACGGAAGTATTTATGTAAATTAATTCACTTAATTAATTTTTATTACGGTCGCATCAAATATACTATCTCTATAGACATACATCCTACATATTCATCTAGATTATACTTAGTCATACATCTATCATATCTTATAAAATAAATACATGCACAAAATAAATAAATGCGTAAATTAACCGGTATGATCATGGACTTTTTATAAGTGCGGTTTCGAATACAAACTGACGAAATCGCGGGTCACAATCTAAAGGTAGCTGCAACCACTAATAGGATCTTTAATGCGCCACCTTCAATAGGATCTTTATTCTTCTTTATTTGGTCTCCATCTTCTGCTCTATCCTTGTCACATAAAATCTATCTAATAAATTTGTACACCCGCCGCACACAGGGGTGCTAACGGGATTGGGATAAATGCAGAAAGTAAACTAGGTCACGTTCTTCATAAAGGCCTATGACAATTTTGAAACCAACAGAAAAATAAATCACACACCTCTATCCTATTGGTCGAGTCCATTATCAATCGGGGTCCATATAATCATATTATATCAATCATAATATCTAATCCATACAATAAAATCTTATGAAAAGGATAAAATCTAAATTTACCAACTTGTGTCTTAATTAATCGATTACCGTGTAATCAATTAAATAACTTTATCTAATCAATTAACTAAATAACATTTAATTAATTAATGATTTTAATTGAAATAAAATTAATGATTAATTTCAAAAAGATTTATATTTTAATTTTAATTAATTAGAACTATTCCAAAATAAATCAAAATTATAATTAAGTATCTTTTGTTTCTTTCCTTTTGATTCTAAATCAAAAGGGATGCATTTGGTTTCCAAAACCAAAAGGCATCCACATGGGCCCTTTCTAAAATCAAAATTTTTAAAATTGCCTAGGTCTAGGCTCTTTCCAAAATCAAATATTTTAAATAGGGCCTAAGTCTATTCCAAATAAATTTTGGAAAGGCATAGGTTAATCACAGGTCTATAATTATGAACCATAAACCAAATAGTGTCATGTGGCATCTCAATGGTTCAAACTATTTGAATCACTAGTTAGCCACATTATATTAACTAAACAAAGAAAATTACCGATCACAACTATGAACCATATTGAAACACAAATACACAGAACAGAAAGAAGGGACCCACCGAGCAGCCACAAGCCGATGCTGACAGCCAGGAGGCTGCCGTCGCCGCCGGCCCCCGGACGGGGGTGGTGTCGCCGCCGGTCGGCCGAGCACCACCGAATCTTTTTTTCGTGTATCGTTTTGCAAATTAAAACACTTTCATCTTTTAATTTCGTGATTTAAACGATAAAATTAACTACGCAAATTAACTAATATTTATTGCTTAAGCTCGAAGCTCACACCGATACCACTGTTAGGAAATCTACGTGGGAACGAAGCAAAATTTGAAATTTTATTTCCCTTTAACCAGGATCGACTTCGTTTAAGCAACAAACATAAAAGAAGTAGACGAGAGAATACCTCGGTTGATCCAATTGAATCGACGTTTTGTCTATGGTTGATAGTCCAAGCACCGAGCCGTCCAAGTGTCCGGCCTGTAGCGGTAATCCACATGAACAACTGTCGGATCCTCGAAGGACTGCTACCTGAAAAAGTCGACTGGTAGGTCGCCTTTTCTTCTTCCCACAAAAACTCTCTCAAAAACTTTCTCTTTCTTTCACTAGAATATTGCAAGAATATTGTGATACAAAAGAGCTTGACACAACTCCCTTTTATAGCATAAAGGTGAGCCCATTATGTCTTGCAAATGTGTGGGGAACAAGAAACTATTTTCTCAATAGAATAAGCATTTAATAAATCAATTAGATAATTGAATGATTATCTCATTAAAGATTTTCCTTAATCTTATTAAACATATTCCTTAAAATCAAATTGCTATAAATTTAATATCTTCTATTAAATTCTTTCCAAGATATATATTGTCAATATGTAATATTGAATTGACGATGACAAATTAGTCACCTAAGAAAATCCGGGTTACTCTTCTTAGAATGATGAATAACCAAGAACCCCAGCCCAAGAATAAAGAGGGGCGTGGATGTGTTTATGACTGAATCTAAGTGGTATTCTTAGATTGCCTACGTATCTGTTATATGTCCAGGAATCAAGCCGTACGTAGTTCCTGGAACGTTGTATTTATAAGGACAATGCATGACCTAACCCTAATATGAGTCGGTCCGTGGCTATTGTCATATCTACCCTTAATTGGGCTTTACCCCTCGCCCAAGTTATCCGGTGGATATTGGGCCAACATAGGCTGGTGTGGACTCTGTTCTCGATATCGATCTTGCCCCGACCTGGGAAGATCGACTCCTGGAACTCACATCCTGCACTGCCTGTAAGTCGATAGTCGTGACCTCGAGCTCCTAGATATATTTCCGCCTCGAGGATCGACATATGTGTCATGGTTCCGAGACCAATAGTCTGACGTGTATGCCTTAGTAAATATTTGATCCCTGGGGTCCACTCGATGATGATATATCGAGGTGCGTAACCCGGTATCGTCATAAGCCCCCCAGACCTGAGAGAGGCAACTACCGTTGTCCGAGGTCAGATCTGCCAATTTGAAATCATCTTCGAGTTGGCCTATATCTTGGGCGGGAAATGGTGTAACCGCTTCACATGCCACCTGTCTCCCTAGCCAATCGTGGCCCTTCATCATGACGTCATAACGCACTATCGCTTCGTCTTTTGCCCTGAATGATGTCATCCTTGATCTTCGCGATTTGTGGGGAGTTATAACTACTAGTAACCCCCCTAATCACGTCTTTTCACTGTCATTCGGCACTTAACAACACATAAAAGGGGAGAGGAGTCCAGACGGTGAATCACTCTGCCTATCAATTTCTCCATTTTCTCTCAAGAAAATACAAGTAAGCTTCGTTTACGCTATCATCTTTTTCATCGTTCCTACTGTTCTTGCTTAAATCTGTCCATGTCTAGTAGTGCTACAATCTCTGATAGGATAGAAGAGTCCCATTCCGGCGACCAAACCCCTATGTCTGCTTCTTCCGATCAACCCCAGAACCCAAATCCTGGGGAGCCCTTAGGCATCATCAGGGAGCCCAAGAAACTATCCACTAGAATGGATGGAAAGGGGCCTAAGGGGTGCACTTCTTGTCTAACCATGGATGATCTCAACCAACTGCGGCGGAGATATGGGCTATCAAGCCCTCAACTGGTGGCTCAGCTTCCCTCCGGCCAGCATCAATTTGCCGATGAGCCCCCGGAAGGGTTCTGTACGGTCTATGAGGCCCAGCTATTGATGGGGCTAAGGTTCCCCCTATGCCCGGCGGTCCAGGCTGTTCTTCGCCATTATGAGATCGGTATATCTCAATCCGGCCCGAATGCCATCCGGACTCGATGGGCTTTCTAATCGCTGCCGAGTCGCGGGCATCGGGTTTACCGTCCCTTTGTTCCGATGGTGGCACAAGATTGCTGCGATGCCAGATTCGGGGTGGTACACGTTTCAGAAGCGCACCAATCGTCACGAGTTCGTGTCTCGAGGACCTTCATCTCATGGAAATTGGAAACCCAGGTTCTTCTTTCTCCGACATGGGTCAGACAACCCTTATGTCGGCTTATGGAGGTCTCGAGAAGGAAGAGATGACAAACTAGGCCGGGAAGCTGCACCTAACGAAGCTCTTACTCTCGAGAGATTTACCTTCGAGGTGGCTACACGGGACACGAGTCTTCTTTATGACCTTGCCCGCCTCGAGGAGGCGGGCCCCGTACCATTCATAGCACTTAATCCCGTCGATCGGGAAAATTGTACGGACCTTTGTTATATTATTATTAAGTCTTGATTCTTTAACTTACATTTATCATATATTGACCTCTTGTTTTTGTCGTCTTGCGGTGGGAAAATTTGCGGCACATCAATCCTTCCATCCCTCGCTCGGTTGTTCCTCCTCGAGTTGCGAGAGGTGGGGGAGACAAGATCGCTTCCCGGGTCGAGGGAACCCATCTTCTACTAACGTAGCTTCGGCGAGGGTACCTTTGATGATACGTCTATACCTCCATCGACTTCTGGTGAGCTCACGGTCCGCTTTGGTTCGTTGAGGGATGAGGACGATGATGCTGTGGTTGTTCCCGAAGAGGAAGATCGAGTCGAAGAGGTCGAGATGTCCGGGGTAAAGAGGCCGACTCCCGCAGATCTGCTTAGAGAGCAACAGAGAAGGGCCAAAAGGGCCAAGTCTGCTGAGGTTCCCTCCTCCGACTCGCAACCAAGAGCTATGACCGCCGAGGAGTATATCGTCATGGAGGACAAGGTCTTGCTTAGCTCCTTCCGAGAAGTGGGCCGCGCAGTAAGTTACTTGTTTTCTTCACTCGATTCCCTTTTTACACTTGTCATTTCCGTTTTAAAGCTTATGACTTGCGTTTCTTTTGTGGCAGAATTATCTGATGGGTAAGGAGGTCGCTCGACGTCTGAGTGCGCCCTCTAAAACAGTAGAAGGGCTGAAGAAGGAGATTCGGCAGCTCGTCTCTGAAAAGCTCGCCCGAGGTGCCGCCTACGCTGTTGCTCTCGAGGGCCGGTTCGACACGCTTCGGGCCCGGGCGGTCTCCGAACAGGGAAAGGCTCGAGAATGAGGCGGCCGCTGCGAATGCCAATCGGCCCAGGCTGCGGAGGCTTCCGGAGAGAAAGATAAAACTCTGGCAGATGTCCAGGAGACCCTAAGGCAAGAGCAGGAAAGAAGCGCGGACCTGGAACGAGAACGGGATATGCTAAAACTCAACTTGAGCCAAGTCCCTGGTCAGATTGAGAGATCTAGAGCCGACGCTGTTGCCGAGTATCGGAAGTCTGACGCAGCGAGTGATGACCTAACCGTAATCATGAACAAAGCCATCATTGGTGGATTCACCAAGGCTGTGGATCAGATTCGGAGGGCATATCCCGAGGTTGGGGTCGGCGTAGAAAAGCTTGAAGAGCCTTGGCTTTACGACCCCAACTTTGAAGCGATTTACGACCAATGCTTTGCAGAGTTCCAAGAAGGTGTTTCTCTTTCTGCAAAGTATCTTCAGGGGTCGACTTCGACTTCCGGCAATGCGGGTCCTAGTCTCGATGCTGCTCCTTAGTTTTTCTTGCTCTTTACATCTTTCCATTGTAATTTTATCTGCAACTTTGATCTTTATTGACATTTTGTAATTAACACACTTTGTGGGTTGGTCTTATCGACCTGGCCCAGTTTTGGAATTTTATTGTTTTCCCTTTATTCATGTTATTTACTTTTGCCTTAGCTTTTTACTGTTTGCTTTTCGCTGGTCGAGTCTATGACTCTATTTGCTACTTGCTTTTACTGAGTATATGCCCCCCAAGTGTTGTTTTGGACCTTTGGTTCTTAACACACTTAGGATTTATTTGAATCCCAACCGACCCTTTTGCCTTGGCCTTTCAGCTTTAATCGGCTTATTAGGTATCAACTTGGGTAGGTTAGCCCGACATTGCGAACTGTGCTTATCTCAGTCGTATTGCCCCATATGTAGGTATAGACTTCCGACTTACACGGTGGCCCGACATTGCGAACCATCCTTTGTCTTTGCCTTATTCGACCCTAGGTGTCGTTGGGCTTCCGACTTAGACATTGACCCGACCATGCGAATCTAGACTCTGCCTTAGCTCTGTCGCCTCGTGGGCTAACTCGGCTTCTGGCTTGGTCCCGAGTTCCGACTATGCGAATCTTAGACCCTGCCTTAGCTTTGTCGCCTCTTAGGCGAACTTAGCTTCTGGCTTGGTCTCGAGTTACGCCTATCGGATTGCTCAATTTTTTGGAATTCTCGACTACAACTTCGTGTCCCTTTGGACTTAGAATATTATAGTTAAGTAAAATTAATAACACGATAAACACAAAAGTAGACGTTTTATTATGATAACTCTGGAATTGTCCCTTGAACTGACTACAAGTTTCACAAGATCAAAGTAAATACGAGCTAGTCGATCGACACTTAAACATAATACTTCCGAAGGTTGTTTGCATGCCATTGCATGTCGGGTCTTGTTGTTCCGTCTGCTCGACCTAACTGATAGGACCCTTTGGGATGAACCTTTAGGACTTGGTATGGACCTTCCCAATTCGGGGCTAGCTTGCCCATCTCTTCTTGTCTACTGGCCTCATTTTTTCTGAGAACTAGATCTCCGACCTTGAAATATCGATATTTGACTCTTTCGTTGTAGTATTGAGAGATTTTTTGTTTGTACCTTGCCATTCGGGCTGAGGCTATCTCTCTCTTCTCTTCGAGATTGTCTTTTTCTTGTCGGACAAATGCTTTATTTGTTTCGATGTTGTACGCCAGAACTCGAGGAGAAGGGACTCCGACTTCAGCAGGGATAACTGCCTCGCACCCATAAGCTAGGGAGAAAGGTGTTTCGCCGGTTGATGAATTTGGAGCCGTCTGTATGACCACGGGATGCTCGGAAGTTGGACCGCCCGCCTCGACCTTGTTCCTCCAACCTCTTTTTCAATCCGAGTTTAATTTGTCGATTGGTCCGTTCGACCCGACCGTTTACTGCGGGTGCGCTGCGAGGTAAAGTGTTGGTCGATCGATACTCGCCAACCATTCTCGAACTCTTCGGTCTTCGAATTGTGTTCCATTATCTCGAGATCGGTACCTTCGGAATGCCATATCGACACAAAATATCGACCCACAAAAATTTCTTGATGGTGGTGCTTTGATGTCCGGTATAGCCACGGCTTCTACCCACTTGGTAAAGTAATCTACCGCGACCACCACAAATCGATTATTCTACCGGAGCTCGAGGTAGAGGACCCACTATATCGACTCCCCATATATCGAACGGCCAAGCGACGAAATAACGTTCATTTCTTGCGCTTGTTGATGGGAGATGTTGTCGTGAACTTGACATGAGTTACACCTCGAACTAAGCTATTCGCATCTCGTTGCATTGAGGGCCGGTAGTATCCACTAATTTGCTTTTCGAGCTAACATTCTTGCTCCACAATGGTTTCCACGGGCCCCTTTATGAATCTCTTCAAGAATATACTTGCCTTCCGACTCGGACACACATCTCAACCACGGACTTGTGAAAGATTTGCGATAAAGTATGTCATTGAAAAACGCGTACCTTGCCGACTGAAGCCTGATCTTTCTTGACCGTACTTTGTCATTCGGTAGGATGTCGTCCCTTAGGTATAGAACAATCGAATCCATCCATGTGGCCTGCTGAGTGATCGGCTGGGCCTCCTTTTCTTCGTAACTTCTGTTACTTAGCAATTCCACTAGAACTTTTTTACTCGAGACAAAATTCGAGGCGAGCTTTGAGAGTGCATCGGCCCTCTTATTCTGACTTCGAGGTACCTGCTCGATCTGAATCGAATTGAATCTTGCTATAAGGCCTTGAACAACTCTTAAATAATTCTTCATTGTCTCTTCTTTGGCCTCATACTCCCCTTTCATATGATTAACGACCAGTTGAGAGTCACTATAAACCGTCAGATCTTCGACCCCCAGCTTCAGAGCAAGTTTTAGTCCGGTTATCATTGCTTCATATTCGGCCTCATTGTTAGTTGCCTTGAAGTCGAATCGAAGAGCATAAGGAAACTCTTCCCCCTTCGGGCTGACTAGCAACGGACACACTCCGGCTCCTTCTTTACTCGACGCTCCATCGACGTGTAGAATCCACCCGACTTCGTGACCCCGTTTTTCTGGTCGATTTGTACGAAATACCTTCCGCTAAAAAATCTGCGCAAGGCCTCGAGCTTTAATCGCGGTTCGGGGAGTGAACTCTATATCGTACCGAGCCATTTCAATTACCCACTTCGCAAGTCGACCCGATGTGTCCGGTTTCGCAAGTATTTGCTTGAGTGGTTGGTCCGTGACTACCAAGATCGGATGGGCTTGGAAATAGGGTCCGAGTTTTCTCGAGGCATGTACCGGGGCTAATGCGAGCTTTTCGGTTTGGTGAGTACCGGACCTCGGGACCGTGTAATGCTTTGCTCACAAAGTATATGGGCACCTGGCCCTTGTCCCCTTCTCGGACCAAGACCGCACTCACTGCTTCCTCGCATACCGATAAGTAAACCAACAATCTTTCCCCCTCTCGAGGTGACGTGAGGGTAGGCAACTCGACGGATATGTTTTTAACTCTTCGAAGGCCGTCGACATTCATCATCCCATTGGAAAGGACCGGCCTTTCGAAGAATCTTGAAAAAGGGCAATGCTCGCCGAGCCGATCGAGATAAGAATCGGTTTAGTGCCGCCATTCGACTGTGAGTCTCTGGTACTTCCTTTGTATTTCGAGGGGCTGGCATATTCTTTAACGAGTCAATCTTGTCCGGATTAGCTCGAATCCCATCCCTTGAAATCATGTATCCCAGAAATTTGCCCGACCGTACCCCGAAGGTGCACTTCTTAGGATTCAATTTCATTTGCGTATCCTCGGCACCTCGAACACCTCTCGTGCATCGATTAGAAACTCGCTTCAATGATCGGCTTTTAATGAGCAAGTCGTCCACGTATACCTCCATGTTTACGCCGATCCGTTTTGCAAAAATTTTATTGATTGCCCTCTCGGTATGTAGCTCCGGCATTCTTAAGTCCGAATGGCATGGTTACATAACGAAAGGTGCCAAACTCTGTGATGAACGCCGTCTTGTCCGCATCTCGAGGATCCATTAAAATCGGTGGTACCCCTTGTACGCATCTAAAAAGGCAAATACCTCAAAACCGATGGTCGAGTCCACTAACTTTGTCGATTTTGGGTAATGGGTAAGAGTCCTTTGGACGGAGCCTTATTCGATCGGTGAAGTCCACACACATGCGCCAACCGCCATCCGGTTTTTTCACTAATACTTTGGATTAGCCGGCCAATCGGGATATAACACCTCTTTTACTATGTTGGCCGCTAACGACTTACCGACTTCGGACTCGATGGCTTCCAACCGGTCGATGCGAAATTTCTTTTCTTCTGTTTGACTGGCCTTTTGGCCTGGTCAACTTCGAGCTTGTGAATCGCGATATCCGTTGGAAGACCGGGCAAACCCCTATGTCTGCTTCTTCCGATCAACCCCAGAACCCAAATCCTGGGGAGCCCTTAGGCATCATCAGGGAGCCCAAGAAACTATCCACTAGAATGGATGGAAAGGGGCCTAAGGGGTGCACTTCTTGTCTAACCATGGATGATCTCAACCAAGCTGGGCGGAGATATGGGCTATCAAGCCCTCAACGGTGGCTCGGCTTCCCTCCGGCCGGCATCAATTTGCCGATGAGCCCCGGAAGGGTTCTCGTACGGTCTATGAGGCCCGGCTATTGATGGGGCTAAGGTTCCCCTATGCCCGGCGGTCCAGTGTTCTTCGCCATTATGAGATCGGTATATCTCAAGCCGGGCCCGAATGCCATCCGGACTCGATGGGCTTTCTAATCGCCGCCGAGTCGCGAGCATCGGGTTTACCGTCCCTTTGTTCCGATGGTGGCACAAGATTGCCGCGATGCCGGATTCGGGGTGGTACACGTTTCAGAAGCGCACCAATCGTCACGAGTTCGTGTCTCGAGGACCTTCATCTCATGGAAATCGGAAACCCAGGTTCTTCTTTCTCCGACATGGGTCAGACAACCCTTATGTCGGCTTATGGAGGTCTCGAGAAGGAAGAGATGACAAACTAGGCCGGGAAGCTGCACCTAACGAAGCTCTTACTCTCGAGAGATTTACCTTCGAGGTGGCTACACAGGACCTGAGTCTTCTTTATGACCTTGCCCGCCTCGAGGAGGCGGGCCCCGTACCATTCATAGCACTTAATCCTGTCGATCAGGAAAATTGTACGGACCTTTGTTATATTATTATTAAGTCTTGATTCTTTAACTTACATTTATCATATATTGACCTCTTCTGTTTTTGTCGTCTTGCAGTGGGAAAATTTGCAGCAGCTGTCAATCCTTCCATCCCTCGCTCGGTTGTTCCTCCTCGAGTTGCAGAGGCTGGGGGAGACAAGATCGCTTCCCAGGTCGAGGGGAACCCATCTTCTACTAACGTAGCTTCGACTGAGGGTACCTTTGTTGATACGTCTATACCTCCATCGACTTCTGGTGAGCTCACGGTCCGCTTTGGTTCGTTGAGGGATGAGGACGATGATGCTGTGGTTGTTCCCGAAGAGGAAGATCGAGTCGAAGAGGTCGAGATGTCCGGGGTAAAGAGGCCGACTCCCGCGGATCCGCAGAGAGCAACGAGAGAAGGGCCAAAAGGGCCAAGTCTGCTGAGGTTCCCTCCTCCGACTCGCAACCAAGAGCTATGACCGCCGAGGAGTATATCGTCATGGAGGACAAGGTCTTGCTTAGCTCCTTCCGAGAAGTGGGCCGCGCAGTAAGTTACTTGTTTTCTTCACTCGATTCCCTTTTTACACTTGTCATTTCCGTTTTAAAGCTTATGACTTGCGTTTCTTTTGTGGCAGAATTATCTGATGGGTAAGGAGGTCGCTCGACGTCTGAGTGCGCCCTCTAAAACAGTAGAAGGGCTGAAGAAGGAGATTCGGCAGCTCGTCTCGAAAGCTCGCCCGAGGTGCCGCCTACGCCGCTCTCGAGGGCCGGTTCGACACGCTTCGGGCCCGGGCGGTCTCCGAACGGGAAAGGCTCGAGAATGAGGCGGCTGCTGCGAATGCCAATCGGCCCAGGCTGCGGAGGCTTCCGGAGAGAAAGATAAAACTCTGGCAGATGTCCAGGGAGACCCTAAGGCAAGAGCAGGAAAGAAGCGCGGACCTGGAACGAGAACGGGATATGCTAAAACTCAACTTGAGCCAAGTCCCTGGTCAGATTGAGAGATCTAGAGCCGACGCTGTTGCCGAGTATCGGAAGTCTGACGCAGCGAGTGATGACCTAACCGTAATCATGAACAAAGCCATCATTGGTGGATTCACCAAGGCTGTGGATCAGATTCGGAGGGCTCCCCAGGATTTGGGTTCTGGGGTTGATCGGAAGAAGCAGACATAGGGGTTTGGTCGCCAAATCCTAGAAGGAGGGCCCTCTTTCAATCGTTGAATACGCCGAGAACATGCCGCCAAAGGATAAACAACCCAGGAAAACCACTTCCAAGAACACAGATCCGCAAAATCTGCGGTTAGAAGAAGAAGTGGGCGTGGAGACACGGGGTCGAAAGAGCGGAGACACGGAACCGATCCGGAAAATCCTTTGAAGCGGACGCCGGGTCTAGCCCCGAACGGCAATTGTTGGTGGATCAATTGGCGAGGTCAAGACATCGACGCTCCGCAAAAGATCATGCAAGAAGTCCTCGACGGACAAAATCCTCGGCGAAACGGTGAGGGGAGGTTTAAATATTAACATGCCTAAACCTAACCCGGCCCGGTTTCGGGATATCGCGCATCCTCTAGCTCTGTTGAAAAACGGAGGAAGGAAATTCATCAGAAGCATCAAAGGGATGCAGAGGATAGCGCCAGATGCGAGTTAGACGTGATCCTGGGAAAAGACAAGGTTTCATTGTCCTTAGAATCTCCTTTCACTAAGGAGATTGAAAGCTTCCCTAGACCCAAGGGGTTTAAGATTCCAAAGATAGAGCCTTACGATGGCACCACCGATCCGGAGGACCATTTACATAGGTATCTATCGCGAGATGAGGTTAGATGGGGCGCCGGACGAAATGCGGTGCCGGGCATTCGAGACTCGCTCGTAGGTCGAGCCGCAGTGGTTTACAAAGTTGAGGCCCGGGTCGATCTCCGGTTTTCCATGTTGGCCGAAAAGTTCGAGACGCCTTTATTGTCAATAAAAAGTTCCAATTAAGTGAGACGCACCTCATGAATATGAGGCGGCTTAGAGACGAAACGGTGCTAGAATATTTAAAACGGTTCAATATCGAAGCAATGCAAGTAAAGGACCCTCAAGACGGACTTCGATCACTTCGTTTGTAGGAGGCTTGAGGAATACCAAGTTATACGAAAAGGCGAGTAGAACTCTACCGAGAACTATGGACGAGTGTGTGAACGTGGTCCACGATTTTGTCAAGGCGAAGAGGCGGTGCGTAGGCACACCCAAGCCGAATGGATGGATCCGAGGAAAGAGAGTCGAGGGTCGGGAAAGAGTCAACCTCGACGACATGAAGCCGAGAGGAAAGCCTCTTGTTTGGGACCGAGTCGATAAACCTTCGTGTTTAATCGAGTTGAAGCACCCATCTCGGATCGGTCGAGAAAAAAAGGAAGGAAAGATAAAGACTTTGTCCCTCTCAACCGATCGAGGTCGGAGATCTTGTCCATCATGATATCAAAGAACCTAGCAAAGAGGCCTCCACCGATCAAGAAACCTCGAGAGAGGCGGAGGTCAAATAAGTTTTGTGACTTCCATGAGGACATAGGCCATGCAACTGATGACTGCATGGATTTGAAGAGAGATATCGAAGCCTGCATCCAAGAGGGCCGGTGGATGAGGTTATCGACGAAACTCGTTATACGAGCCCAAGGGGCATAGAAATAGTAAGAGAAAGAATCCCGACCAAGATGGATATCGGGGAAGAGATCATCGAGACGACGAGATCGGTCTCCGGATGCGATAGAGATAACCAAGGTCGGGACGGATATGAAGACAACCGGCCGAACAATTATGTTAACACCATATTTGGGCCGGGGGAAACGGAAAAAGAGCGAGCCGGTCAAGGGTCGGAAGACGGCTCGAGATATGGAAAGCAACAAAGACTTTCGACGGAGGTCGGTATGGGCCGAGAGATGACGTTCCCAAGTCAAGGAATCACGGCGAAGGACTAGTGATAGAGGCGGTGATAAGTCGCACCGGGGTGTCGAGGGTATGCATCGACAATGGCAGGCGCGATTAACATCCTATACTACTCGGCCTTCCAAGGAATGAAGTTGAAAGATAAAGACTTGATCCCTATAGCCTCCCCCCGTTCGGGTTCACGGGCGGGCGGTCCACCCGTTGGGATCCATAAAGCTATTGACGACAGTAGGAGAGGGGGAGAGAGGGAGGACGTTTGAGTTAAGCTATGTGGTCGTGAAAGCCCCCTCCGCATACAATGTAATCTTAGGGCGACCTGCCCTCTTCGAGTTACGAGCCATCATTTCGACGTACCATAACAGTATGAAGTTCCCAACTCGAAATGGTTCTCACGAGGTCAAAGGGGATATTGAAGTCGCCAGGAGTTGCAATTCAATTATTATGAATGGAAATGCGGCGATCCGGCAAGTCCTTATCGAAGAACTGATCCCAGAGGAAGAGGAGGATAAATCCTGGGCTTCAAACGAGGCAGTCGAAAATGTTGACCTATGGGGGGGAGCAGAAGAGCAAAATGTCCAAGTCGGGGTTTGGATACCGACTCAGGAAAAACAGTCATTGATCGACTTGTTGACGGAATTCCGAGATGTTTTTGCATGGAAAGCTTCAGATATGTTAGCCACAAGGTCGGAGGTTCAGGCCCTCCTTCTAGCGCCAATGACGATGACAAATTAGTCACCTAAGAAAATCCGGGTTACTCTTCTTAGAATGATGAATAACCAAGAACCCCAGCCCAAGAATAAAGAGGGGCGTGGATGTGTTTATGACTTGAATCTAAGTGGTATTCTTAGATTGCCTACGTATCCTATTATATGTCCAGGAATCAAGCCGTACGTAGTTCCTGGAACGTTGTATTTATAAGGACAATGCATGACCTAACCCTAATATGAGTCGGTCTGTGGCTATTGTCATATCTACCCTTAATTGGGCTTTACCCCTCGCCCAAGTTATCCGGTGGATATTGGGCCAACATAGGCGGGTGTGGACTCGTTCTCGATATCGATCTTGCCCCGACACAGGGAAGATCGACTCTGAACTCACATCTGCCTTTGCACCGTAAGTCGATAGTCGTGACCTCGAGCTCCTAGATATATTTCCGCCTCGAGGATCGACATATGTGTCATGGTTCCGAGACCAATAGTCTGACGTGTATGCCTTAGTAAATATTTGATCCCTGGGGTCCACTCGATGATGATATATCGAGGTGCGTAACCCGGTATCGTCATGAATATATCTTTATAATATTATATATATATATATATATATATATATATATATATATATATATATATATATATATATATATATATATATATATATATGTAAGTCATCGCTCTGTGAAGGAGTGAGCGAATAAACATCCGGCAAAGGCACAGCTAGCGCATGGTAGGTGACACCAACCACACTCCTCGCTAGGCGCACTCTCGTCGATCCACCACAAAGGTTCACGACGTATTCGACCGAGTTTGGAATCAAAGAAAGGGGCAGCAGATTATCCATGTGCAAATCGAGATGCGGTCCGGTTCGAGCATATCCTCTCCATATCTCGCAGATCTAGATTCTTCGATTGCATACCTATCAACGGTAGCAGATCCTGTTCCCACTCAGAAAACTGGGTTAGAAGTTTGAATGTACAGTGTATTTTGAACAGACAATTTCTCTCTCATCAACCACTATTTCAATCACTATTGTACAACGGTAAAAGGTAATGATGATGTCGGATATTTGAATTCCTATTTTCTGAGAAAAGCACTTTATTTGTCCTTTTTCAATTTCCTCATGATTATTTTCCTCACAGGAAATGCACTATTCATCATCTTCTCCACCTGCAATGAATAGTCTCCCCCACCTGCAACTAAAATTATAGTAGGGGTCTTTTATTATTCAATCTATAACTGCAGCCGCTGGCCTAGTGTAGGAGTACTGTCCATCACTCAAATACCCAGATAATCATTTTCAGGGATAATTGTGTTAAGGTAATTAATTGATTAATGATTATTTGGTCCACTAGAACACTTTGACCATTGTTCATCTCTCCCACCTGTAATGATTAAAGAATAACTTAACATTAATGGTCATGGGTTAATGAATAACTTAACATTACTGGTCATGTGTTAATGACTAACTTAACATTAATGGTCAGAGGATTAACTTAACATTAAGGCTTTAGGGGGTTTTAGGGGGGTGTGTACAGGGCATATAAGACGAAAGTCTGAATAGTAGAGATAGAGAGAGAGTAAGAAGGAAGAACAATATTTTTGAACTTGTTTACTACAAAGGTTTTGCTCAGGAACTCAGGGCCTTTTATAGTGCCCCCCAATTTGAATTTTTGTGAGTGGCCGACAGGTGGATCCCAGCCACACACCCCACTAATCCCTTTCTTACACGTGGCAAAACCATTTAATATTACGGTTTTGCCTGCCACGTGTCATGAGGCGAAGGGGGTAGGCCGTAGGCGTGACGTAGCCGCTCATTACCTTTCTTTTTCATCTTCTTCTGTGTATTTACATAAATTTAATTCAAATTTTAATTTTTTTCAAAAAAAAACTTTTTATATGTTGTTCAGTGAAGAATTCTAAGATTGTTTGTAGTTGAAAGTTAAGGCTAATTCGTTGTAAATTAATTTATAAAAATTATTTACCGTTCTTCTCCCTGTGTAAATTTCTCACTATTCATCCGTTGACCAAGTCAACATTTTGATTCCGACCTCCGATCAAAGATCCGTCCGGTCCATCCGTTCCAAATGGGGGGTAATTGCAAGACTTAGTCGCTTGCATTAACGTTGCTTAGTCTTGCGTGCTCAGGCACTTGAAAGAACCATGATCCATCGGTTAGATTGTGAGAAAACTGGGTTAGAAGTTTAAATGTACAGCGTATTTTGAACAGACAATTTCTCTCTCATCAACCACTGTTTCAATCACTATTGTACAACAGTAAAAGGTAATGATGATGTCGGATATTTGAATTCCCATTTTCTGAGAAAAACACTTTATTTGTCCTTTTTCAATTTCCTCATGATTATTTTCCTCACTGGAAATGCACTATTCATCATCTTCTCCACCTGCAATGAATAGTCAACAAAATCTGTAATAGACCAAGGATACTCCTTGTCATTTAAAATGGCATAAGCATTGCCGAAATAAGTCATGTTCAAACAACAAGACACTGGAAAGACAAACTCCGCATGTTTACAATCTGGCTCACAAAAACGATTATCAAAAACCCTAACCCTAACACAGACTTCGAATTCATTGGACATTGGGGTCTGTACATCAACAGACAACTGTCTATCATCACAGACAGATTCTTCAACTTGTTAAAAGCCCTGTCAATAAAACTAGGGTATTTTAACTTAACTAAATTAATAGATGTTCCGGATTTGATATCCGTACAATCGGTCTCGTAATCACCAGACACAATCTCGGCTAAAAGGATCTCCATTGTGTTGTATATGCTTTTCTCACTAATCGAAAAAGACAAAAAATCATAAAATTTCAAAAAGCACAATGATTGGGTGTGAAGACGATAGTTGTTAAAGAAGAAAAGTTAAAAGAATATGCACTTTTACTATTGTACAACAGTAAAAGGTAATGATTAAACCGACAAAAAGATAAGTGTAGCCACGTGGTGGGATCCAGCTGTTTGCCAGCAAAGAAAAAAGGGTCATGAGCGGCTACGTCACACCTACGGCCTACCCCCTTTGCCTCATGACACGTAGCAAAACCTATAATATTATAAGGTTTTGCCACGTGGAAGGCCCAGATTAATTTTCAAAAAAGAAGGAGTACTATAAAAGGCCCTGAGTTCCTGAGCAAAACCTTAGTAGTAAAGAAGTTGAAAAATACTATTCCTACTTCTGTCTCTCTCTACTTTATCCCTCTATAAAAACTAATAAAAATGACTCGCAGAAACGCCCCATATAGATTACAAGGAAAATCTGTTTTCTTAACATACCCACATTGCCCTCTAATACCAATATTCATTATAGATTATTTATATAATCTACTAAAAGATTTCAATATTTCTTATGCCATGGTATGCACTGAACCTCACCAGAACGGTGAACCACATCTTCACTGCTTGGCTCAGCTAGGAAACACACTCGACACAAGAGACCCTAGGTTCTTTGATATAAAAGATCCAAATAGGACACTGTCGTATCATCCAAACACTCAGGTCCCTAGAAGCGATAAAAAGGTGGCTGCTTACATCGCCAAGGGAGGGCAATTTCAAGAGAGGGGAGTGTTAAGGGCTTGTAGAAGAAGCCCAAAAAAAATAGGGATGACATATGGTCAACAATTATAAATGAGGCCACATCCAAAAATGACTTCCTTTCCAGAGTGCAGGCTGAGCAACCGTTCATCTGGGCTACCCAGCTCAGGAATCTGGAATATGCTGCAAATTCCAGATGGCCAGAAATACAGCCTGAGTACCAGCCCAGATGGACTACCTTCATAAACATCCCCCAAGCACTTACAGACTGGGTCGACCAAAATTTGTTCTTGGTAAGCCTTCAAAACCTACAAATATCTGTGGACAAAAATGTAACTAATGAAAACCTTGAGTGGGCCCACGAAGTAACGAATATGGACCTGAATGAACGCTATTATAATACATTAGACATATTAGAAACTGATCGTTCTTCTCCTCCACCTGCAGGACCCAGAGAACAAACCAGACCGCCCACTGTCGATGATAATTGAAGGCCCAACAAGAACTGGAAAAACAGTCTGGGCTAGAAGTTTAGGCCGCCATAATTATTTTTGTGGTTGTATAGATTTTTCTTCTTATGATGTACATGCCCTTTACAATGTTGTAGATGATATCCCTTATCAATTTTTTTCTTACAAAAAAGAATTGTTGGGTGCTCAGAAAGATTTCACTGTAAACGACAAGTACAGGAAGAAGAAAAAAATTCCTGGGGGGATCCCATGTATTGTATTATGTAACCCTGATCAGAGTTACAGAGTAGCTATAGATAGGGATAATACCAGATTCTCTGAATGGGCAGTAGGAAATGTAATTCATTTGGAAATAAAAGAACCTTTTTTTTATTAAAGTACGTAGGGCCGGCGGCTGCAGTTATAGATTGTATAATAAAAGCCCCCCGCTTTATCCCTATTTGGGGTTGATAGCAAGATTGGATATTCAATAAAAAGTATATTACATCAACTATAAAAATACATCCTCACATACAGTGTCATTACTGCTAATGTATCTTTCATTGAACTGGCTGCACATAAATACAATGCGTTCTCATGAATGTTATCAATAGTACCAGTAGTTGCACCTCCATACTTTACAAAATCTTTTTGTTATATATATATATATATATATATATATATATATATATATATATAATTATACATGTGTATATATCACATATATATACTACACATTTATCTATATATATTAATATCCAATAATAATAATAATATAATACTATGATTAATTAATTTGCAAAATACATGTGTATCATATACAGCCATATATGCGCCCCCATACATATTAAATATATATATTTAATTAATTTTCATAATTAATATCATGTATTTAATTTATTCATAATAAATAAATACCACCATATTAATTTATCACTATAACACTTTATAGTAGGCATAAACAAATCCTCATCTGGTATCCCTATAACCACAAATTAATTCCGGCTAGTTATTCATATGTGTGTGACACGATAGGTTTCCGAATATGTTGGTCGTATGCATAAAGAGCATTTACTAAAATACCCTTCACATCTAACTATCATTGATAGGGTCTAGCAACACGTCCACGACCCCCAATCATCGGAAAGAGTCAAGTGCTATGACTATAAACCTTTCATGTGAAACGGTTACTGTGTAAATAGAATCCTATCGCTATAATAATATCTATACGGTCGTGCGTCAAGGGTCAAACATCAACGAACGTATCTTATAATCTGGATATCCCGCTCTCTCGAAGTAACGTATTACTTCCGCTTTGCAAAGACATTCAAGAATAAGACATTCCTTATAAGAAGGCCCTTTCAGATATTTACTCCTACTATTAGGATACACGATTTTCGGATGAGCAACATGAATCTTGCGCATTCTTTAGTATCACACCCAATCACTAACTCATGATTGCCCTATGGCTTAGGGAAACCTCAATACTGTCAAAGTATGACAATCCACACCGTGATGTCATAAAGACTCCGGTCTCAGGATAATTACACAACCACCATATAGTGCGACACTTATAAAAGTAAGTGGTCAATCTAACGTACGCATTCTCTAATACACGTACAGTCCAAGTGTCCCAACACTTTGATAGACGAGATATATCCCTACCTTCAATAAGATAGAAAAAATCCAATACGTGCTTGTCTAATCGTGCTATTAGTGTCCCAATTAATAGCACATGCGACTAGAGATATTAAGTATCAAACCTTTTAAAGTGAGTCAAGATCTCATCAACCATAATCACTATCATGGTTTCTCTCTCACAGTTTGACAATAAGGACGTTATCATATAACAATATCGTAATTGGTCTGTCAGACGAACCAATATATATTAAAAGAAAAGCTATTTATTATATGTATAAAAATAAAGAAATAGTAGAAATGATCCGACCCGGTCGGATCCGGTCCAACCCGATTGGGTTTTGGACACTATTTCAACAGGTTATTCGGCTTTGGATAAACTCAGGCCGACCTGCACGAGCACGAGCTCAGTCGGTTAATGCTCATGCTTCGGGTAACCTGTAGGGGTAGGGGAGGAGTAGCCGAGCTGGGCTCAGCTCAGAGTTTGGGCTCTTGGCCCTTAAGTTGGACTTTCTTCATCTTCATTTACTGTTGAATCACTAAGGGGATGACACGTGGTGAGGCACTAATCCAACCTCCGTCAATCTAGATGATCACTTATTTTCGAGGGATATAGGATGTAAAAGAAGAGGAGAGACTTATTGCTCTTTTGTACTCAAGATATGAATTTTTCAAGTTTAAGCTCAAAACCGGATGTTTTACACTCCGGATCGATCCGGCCTAATACCGGATCGATCCGGGGTAATGATGATTATCACATGGGTCTGCAGAGGATAAGCTAAAAGATAAAGTTTTTTATTCCCGGATCGATCCGGCCCTTTCCCGGATCGATCCGGCCTATCCAAATTTGCCTATATATATCACCGCAAATTCACTTGAAACTTTGCCCCTTTCTTCTCCCTTCCCTTTTCATCTTCTCCCTTCTATTTTTCATGTTTTGGGGCCTATATATATCTATATAGATATATATATTTGTAGTTGTAATTCTTCGAATAGTTATCGTTATAATATCGTTTCCGTTCTTCGTTCTTTCTTTCGTTTCTTTCCGTTTTCATCATTTATATATCTATCATTATATATATATATATATATATATATATATATCTATATATATATATATATATATATATAGTATATTTACTTTTGTTCTTTCTCGTTTTGTTTCTTTCTTTCTTGTCATATATATATATATCTATATCTATATATACATATATCTATATATATATATCTATACGTATATCTATATATCTATATTAGTATCTATATTTATGTATCTATATATATATATATATATCTATAGATCTATATACTTATATACTTATATATATATGTATCTATATATATATTTATATTTCGTTGTTATCTCCGTTATTATGAGTAGCTAAATCTTTTTATAGCCGAATTATGTGAAAACGGGTGAAACACCCTAAGAAAGATGAGATGTGAGTTGTGTAGTGTTTAATTAAAAGTTCGTATGACAAACTCATGTTCTGATTGGAATCACTAAAACATAGCTCTGATTGTTAGATTGACAACCTAAGTGACACGTTAGAACTATGTTTAAGTGAGGTTTTCATCGCTATTTATTCGGTCAACCATGTTAGGCGAGTTAGCTTTCTAAAGGAAGAGTTAATAAACCTAGTATGGGGGTTAAGCGATAGTTGTTCGGACCTTAACGCAAGAATAAAGAGTTGACACCCATGAATGTCATATAAAGTTTGAATCGCTTAATACACACTCCTTGTCAAGTTTTTCTGTGGGGTGATAACTGTTGGATCATAGTTTGGCTATGCTTTTTAATCGCCTAGATAAATCCGTTACAATAATCTTTATTTTCTGCATTATTGTAATATCTCCCTATCATAACTTTGATCGCCTAGACTAAGACACACGTTCGCTTTGGTACTCACAACCACATTTCTCTTGGGATGGACCTCGTACTCCTGTAGCTATTTTAACAATCGACCCGGTACTCTGCTGGTTAGAGAGTTAGTTTACCCACAGTTGTGAGTCTTTATAAATTATATTTTTGAGTGGGTAGATTTTAGCTCATCAAAAAATTGGCGCCGTTGCCGGGGAAATGTGTGATATTGTTGTGATATCTTGTAAGTGAACCGAAGGCTTGGGCCTAGGTTTTTATTTTCTTCGTTTTATTTAGATTTCGTGTGTGTGTGTAAAAAAAAAACGAGAAAAAAGAAAAAGAGAAAATTTTTATTGTATTCTTGTTGTTTTATTAAGATCTTGCAGATTGAGCTTAAATGGATGGATTTTTCAATCAATACTACTCACCGAACAACAATACTCCTACCTACCTCAGCATCCGCACAATGTTATCAACAACGGTTCGTGCCTCAACCTCGGTATCAACGACGAGAATAACCAAGGTTCATGGGATTATCGGTGCCCTAGTACGTACCGGGATCGAAATTATGGTTATTCGAGTTATGAGCCACAATATTATGAGGGTTCTTCGAACCCTAGTGCTTATCAGGATTACGGTGTTCATACTCAATGCGCTGATAGCTTTATCCAGATTCAGCCACCTGATCAGTGTCTGGAATGGCAAGAGGACTGCTACTCACATCCGATGAATCAAAGTCAGTATGATCAGTTTTCCCCCATGCCACGAGAAGACTTCACCGACAGTCAAATGGAGCAACTAGAGCGATTGGACCAGATATTGCAAGAGCGATCGCTTGGACATGCAAGAGTTCAAGATAAGTACGACTCGCCATAAGAAATCTTCAAGAGAGGGTGGTGCAATTGATTGAAATAATGGAGTTCGAGCGCGCAAAACGGGCATGTGCAAAAGAGGTGGTTAAGGATGATGAGGTGCTCATTGAAGAAGTTCGGGTTGAGAATAAGGTTGAGGATTCGAGTTTGCTATAATGAGATTTCGAGTTAGAGGAGCGGGAGATTGATTGGCCATCTTTAGTAAAGCCACTAGGAGAGTTGGTAGTGTTTAATATAACGGTCCCGGATTACTACATTCGTCCACTCGTGAGGATAAATTTTCTCGCGGTCCGGTTGTGTACTCCCCGATGGATGAACTATATGGAATAGCGAAGAAGATGGCTCGACAGGCTGATAAAAGAAGATTCTCCGGCTGGGAGGAGATGGCATCAAGAACCAAAAGAGGTACGTATCTAGATAATTTAATTTGGATGGTTCTCACATTGATCACTTTTCTTAAGCTATTGATCTTCTTGAGTTCGGATTTTGGTTGATGACTTGTAAATACTACTTTGGTCGAGCAAACGACGTTAAACAAAAGCGCTACCGGGAGGCAGCCCGTTACATAATAATTTGGATAAGACTAGTCTTATTGGAATGTAGAATCTGAATACAAAGCATAACCAAGTCCCAGGATGAATGTTTGAATGTCATTAAAAGGGAACGATTAGGTGGTTATCCGAAATCCCAAGGGAGTACAAAGAAAACATTCAAATACATCATTTCTTGGACTTAGGTTGTTGGACTATTTTGACAGAACCCTTGAGGATCTGGGTATAAAAGACTCACATTCACTACTTTGCACACATTTCATTTTATGATCTAGTCTCGTTTCAAATTTACGGTCGTTGTAGTATAGTGGTGAGTATTCCCGCCTTAATAAAACTGTGTGTAATAAAAATGAATCTAGGAATAGCTGACTAGACTATGATATATGCTCATGTGATACTCTCTATAATACGTATATGCTTAGATGTTCTGTGCTTTACCCGTGTGGGTTATTTTTTCCATCTAAAGCGATTATGCGATGTGCTATATATTGCCTATCGAATTTTCTGACGTGACAGGGCTATTTTCTTATTCTTATATCCCTATTGCATACTTTGGCAAGAGGACCATGTCCCGTGTTGGCTTTGTTTTGGTTGTTTTGGTACAGGGATTCGGGACGTGCTTTCTCATGGCTGTTACGTGCTTTCTAGGTCTATAAGTTTAGTCTTTCTCTCTATCTCTGGGGATAATGCAAAATCGTAAGTGGGGGGTAGAGACGTGGTTGATTTAGCAATGGAAGTAAGTGTTTAAACCCTTAGTTTTTGATTCCTTTTCGAGCATTATTTAGTTGATTAAAATAACTTATACGAGATATATATTTCATGGATTTGAAGAAGTAATGATCAATTTGGATGTTTATAACCAATGTGAACCGTAATTACATTTTAACCCCAAGTGTATTTGTATAACATGAATTCCTTATGAACGTATAGTCTCAATCTTTTGTTACCATGCAACTTTTGTATGATATCATGTAAGCATACTTTTATAGCAACTAGAACTTAGGTTTGATATCCTTTCGAGGCGAAATAGAAAGATGTTTGGAATCGAAGTTAGGAATGACGGTCATGGCATTCTCTTTGACCTACCATAGCCAAATAAGCCTTAACCTAAACATTTGACCTTCGTAGCCCTTACTCGGCCTTGAATCCTTGATAGAATGTTCGACCACCATTCGCTTTAGCCGTTTTGTTACTTAGTCATAAACCTACCCTTGAGCCTTATTATGGTCACATTCCCTTCATTTTAACCCTACGAGTGGACTTAGTCTTTTATAGGACCACATTTGCTAAAACAAGTGTAAGGTGGGGGGAAATGATGTTTTTAGTCGGTTGGTTTCATGGTTTTGAGCTATAAGGAGAGGAGGAGCTCGGTTGGGCCAGATGCTCGGTTTTCGTTCAAAAAAACAAAAAGAAAACAAAAAGAAGAAAAAAAAACAAAAAGAAAAACAAAAAGAAGAAAAACAAACTTGGATGTATATAGAAATAAAAGGGTTGGAATCAAAGAGATGAGTTCAAAGTTATTCTTATGATCTTAGAGTTGGGATAGTGAGATAAGTGCTAATGTATTCGTTCTCACCTCATGACGCTTGAAACATAGTCGATTTTGGCAATGAGTTCGGGTGCGTTAGTATCCTATGGTTCCCAAAGTGTTGAAAATAATCAAAAAGGAGTTTGGATGGTTTGTATGGTAGCAATGAGGTGGTACATGAGTTGATTAGGTTTACTCGTACTTCTTTTTCTCCAGCTTTCCAAAATATCCTTTTCGATTAACCGAAATTACCCTGGCCTAACGTTATAACCCTTCAAGTCCTACCTGATCTAACTTCTTGAATCCGAACGTCTCGATTAGTGGAGATTGGTATCATTCTTAAACCTATGGTTTGCAACTACAGGTCTTGCATGCATGATTTCATGATTAATTGCATGATAATAATTTTGAGAGGTTATTCACACACTCATTCTGTTATACATTTATATTGTGGTTAACGTGTGGTTATGATTCGAATGGTTGCATCATCTGGTTGTCATTTATATCTTATCTCTTCATGAATTTTTCCTCATTCATTTTATTTTATCGCTTGTTTTGCTCGAGGACGACCAAAAGCTAAGTGGGGGGTTGTGATAACAGAACAATTCACAGTTATTTTTTTAACTTTTTACCCCACTTCTGATATCATTTTGAGCACTTTTGTATCATTTCGAGTCATTAATTCCTAAGTTTTATCTAAATGCATAAGAAGTAAGTATTATATAAAATATCGTATTTTTATCGTGTTTTTATAAGTTTTTGTACCGGTTTAGTAACCGGAGTGTCGTGTCGGATTTACGCTTGGTATTTTGGTGCTTTATTGCAGATTTCTAGGTAAATCAAGACCCCGAGTGACGAAACTTTTTGAAATTAAATCATATCTTTTGAAGGGTGTAAGGAAGTGTCGCGAGTTTAAAAGTTCAATTGGATCAACGGTTCGTAGTACCATTATCGAATTATATCTTCGACGAACAAATGGCCCATTAAAAAGGCATTTTCTGAATAAGAGTACGTCATGAAAGTTTTAGATCTTTCAATAATCTTTCCAACGCTTTTTGAATCATGTCATTTGGAGATCTACAACTCAAGATATGAATTTTTCAAGTTTCAGCTCAAAACCGGATGTTTTACACTCCGGATCGATCCGGCCTAATACCGGATCGATCCGGGGTAATGATGATTATCACATGGGTCTGCAGAGGATAAGCTAAAAGATAAAGGTTTTTATTCCCGGATCGATCCGGCCCTTTCCCGGATCGATCCGGCCTATCCAAATTTGCCTATATATATCACCCCAAATTCACTTGAAACTTTGCCCCTTTCTTCTCCCTTCCCTCTTCATCTTCTCCCTTCTATTTTTCATGTTTTGGGGCCTATATATATCTATATAGATATATATATTTGTAGTTGTAATTCTTCGAATAGTTATCGTTATAATATCGTTTCCGTTCTTCGTTCTTTCTTTCGTTTCTTTCGGTTTTCCTCATATATCTATATATATATATATATATATATATATGTATATATATAGTATATTTACTTTTGTTCTTTCTCGTTTTGTTTCTTTCATTCTTGTCATATATATATATATATATATATATATATATATATATATATATATATATATATATATATATATATATATATATATATACGTATATCTATATATCTATATTAGTATCTATATTTATGTATCTATATATATCTATAGATCTATATACTTATATACTTATATATATATTTATATTTCGTTGTTATCTCCGTTATTATGAGTAGCTAAATCTTTTTATAGCCGAATTATGTGAAAACGGGTGAAACACCCTAAGAAAGATGAGATGTGAGTTGTGTAGTGTTTAATTAAAAGTTCGTATGACAAACTCATGTTCTGATTGGAATCACTAAAACATAGCTCTGATTGTTAGATTGACAACCTAAGTGACACGTTAGAACTATGTTTAAGTGAGGTTTTCATCAGCTATTTATTCTGGTCAACCATGTTAGGCGAGTTAGCTTTCTAAAGGAAGAGTTAATAAACCTAGTATGGGGGTTAAGCGAGAGTTGTTCAGACCTTAACGCAAGAATAAAGAGTTGACACCCATGAATGTCATATAAACTGAATCAGTTAATACACACTCCTTGTCAAGTTTTTCCTGTGGGGTGATAACCTGTTGGATCATAGTTTGGCTATGCTTTTTAATCGCCTAGATAAATCCGTTACAATAATCTTTATTTTTTGCATTATTGTAATATCTCCCTATCATAACTTTGATCGCCTAGACTAAGACACACGTTCGCTTTGGTACTCACAACCACATTTCTCTTGGGATGGACCTCGTACTCCTGTAGCTATTTTAACAATCGACCCGGTACTCTGCTGGTTAGAGAGTTAGTTTACCCACAGTTGCGAGTGTTTATAAATTATATTTTTGAGTGGGTAGATTTTAGCTCATCAAAAAATTGGCGCCGTTGCCGGGGAAATGTGTGATATTGTTGTGATATCTTGTAAGTGAACCGAAGGCTTGGGCCTAGGTTTTTATTTTCTTCGTTTTATTTAGATTTCGTGTGTGTGTGTAAAAAAAACGAGAAAAAAGAAAAAGAGAAAATTTTTATTGTATTCTTGTTGTTTTATTAAGATCTTGCAGATTGAGCTTAAATGGATGGATTTTTCAATCAATACTACTCACCTGAACAACAATACTCCTACCTACCTCAGGCATCTGCACAATGTTATCAACAACAGTTCGTGCCTCAACCTCAGTATCAACAGCAGAATAACCAAGGTTCATGGGATTATCAGTGCCCTAGTACGTACCAGGATCAGAATTATGGTTATTCGAGTTATGAGCCACAATATTATGAGGGTTCTTCGAACCCTAGTGCTTATCAGGATTACGGTGTTCATACTCAATGCGCTGATAGCTTTATCCAGATTCAGCCACCTGATCAGTGTCTGGAATGGCAAGAGGACTGCTACTCACATCCGATGAATCAAAGTCAGTATGATCAGTTTTCCCCCATGCCACGAGAAGACTTCACCGACAGTCAAATGGAGCAACTAGAGCGATTGGACCAGATATTGCAAGAGCGACTGCTGGACATGCAAGAGTTCAAGATAAGTACTGACTCTGCCATAAGAAATCTTCAAGAGAGGGTGGTGCAATTGATTGAAATAATGGAGTTCGAGCGAGCAAAACAGCATGTGCAAAAGAGGTGGTTAAGGATGATGAGGTGCTCATTGAAGAAGTTCGAGTTCGAAATAAGGTTGAGGATTCGGTTTGCTATAATGAGATTTCGAGTTAGAGGAGCGAGGATATTGATTGGCCATCTTTAGTAAAGCCACTAGGAGAGTTGGTAGTGTTTAATATAACGGTCCCGGATTACTACATTCGTCCACTCGTGAGGATAAATTTTCTCGCGGTCCGGTTTGTGTACTCCCCGATGGATGAACTATATGGAATAGCGAAGAAGATGGCTCGACAGTGATAAAAGAAGATTCTCCGGTTTGGGAGGAGATGGCATCAAGAACCAAAAGAGGTACGTATCTAGATAATTTAATTTGGATGGTTCTCACATTGATCACTTTTCTTAAGCTATTGATCTTCTTGAGTTCGGATTTTGGTTGATGACTTGTAAATACTACTTTGGTCGAGCAAACGACGTTAAACAAAAGCGCTACCGGGAGGCAGCCCGTTACATAATAATTTGGATAAGACTAGTCTTATTGGAATGTAGAATCGAATACAAAGCATAACCAAGTCCCGGGATGAATGTTTGAATGTCATTAAAAGGGAACGATTAGGTGGTTATCCGAAATCCCAAGGGAGTACAAAGAAAACATTCAAATACATCATTTCTTGGACTTAGGTTGTTGGACTATTTTGACGAACCCTTGAGGATCCGGGTATAAAAGACTCACATTCACTACTTTGCACACATTTCATTTTATGATCTAGTCTCGTTTCAAATTTCGGTCGTTGTAGTATAGTGGTGAGTATTCCCGCCTTAATAAACCGTGTGTAATAAAAATGAATCTAGGAATAGCTGACTAGACTATGATATATGCTCATGTGATACTCTCTATAATACGTATATGCTTAGATGTTCTGTGCTTTACCCGTGTGGGTTATTTTTTCCATCTAAAGCGATTATGCGATGTGCTATATATTGCCTATCGAATTTTCTGACGTGACAGGGCTATTTTCTTATTCCTATATCCCTATTGCATACTTTGGCAAGAGGACCATGTCCCGTGTTGGCTTTGTTTTGGTTGTTTTGGTACAGGGATTCGGGACGTGCTTTCTCATGGCTGTTACGTGCTTTCTAGGTCTATAAGTTTAGTCTTTCTCTCTATCTCTGGGGATAATGCAAAATCGTAAGTGGGGGGTAGAGACGTGGTTGATTTAGCAATGGAAGTAAGTGTTTAAACCCTTAGTTTTTGATTCCTTTTCGAGCATTATTTAGTTGATTAAAATAACTTATACGAGATATATATTTCATGGATTTGAAGAAGTAATGATCAATTTGGATGTTTATAACCAATGTGAACCGTAATTACATTTTAACCCCAAGTGTATTTGTATAACATGAATTCCTTATGAACGTATAGTCTCAATCTTTTGTTACCATGCAACTTTTGTATGATATCATGTAAGCATACTTTTATAGCAACTAGAACTTAGGTTTGATATCCTTTCGAGGCGAAATAGAAAGATGTTTGGAATCGAAGTTAGGAATGACGGTCATGGCATTCTCTTTGACCCTACCATAGCCAAATAAGCCTTAACCTAAACATTTGACCTTCGTAGCCCTTACTCGGCCTTGAATCCTTGATAGAATGTTCGACCACCATTCGCTTTAGCCGTTTTGTTACTTAGTCATAAACCTACCCTTGAGCCTTATTATGGTCACATTCCCTTCATTTTAACCCTACGAGTGGACTTAGTCTTTTATAGGACCACATTTGCTAAAACAAGTGTAAGGTGGGGGGAAATGATGTTTTTAGTCGGTTGGTTTCATGGTTTTGAGCTATAAGGAGAGGAGGAGCTCGGTTGGGCCAGATGCTCGGTTTTCGTTCAAAAAAACAAAAAGAAAACAAAAAGAAGAAAAAAAAACAAAAAGAAAAACAAAAAGAAGAAAAACAAACTTGGATGTATATAGAAATAAAAGGGTTGGAATCAAAGAGATGAGTTCAAAGTTATTCTTATGATCTTAGAGTTGGGATAGTGAGATAAGTGCTAATGTATTCGTTCTCACCTCATGACGCTTGAAACATAGTCGATTTTGGCAATGAGTTCGGGTGCGTTAGTATCCTATGGTTCCCAAAGTGTTGAAAATAATCAAAAAGGAGTTTGGATGGTTTGTATGGTAGCAATGAGGTGGTACATGAGTTGATTAGGTTTACTCGTACTTCTTTTTCTCCGGTTTCCAAAATATCCTTTTCGATTAACCGAAATTACCCTGGCCTAACGTTATAACCCTTCAAGTCCTACCTGATCTAACTTCTTGAATCCGAACGTCTCGATTAGTGGAGATTGGTATCATTCTTAAACCTATGGTTTGCAACTACAGGTCTTGCATGCATGATTTCATGATTAATTGCATGATAATAATTTTGAGAGGTTATTCACACACTCATTCTGTTATACATTTATATTGTGGTTAACGTGTGGTTATGATTCGAATGGTTGCATCATCTGGTTGTCATTTATATCTTATCTCTTCATGAATTTTTCCTCATTCATTTTATTTTATCGCTTGTTTTGCTCGAGGACGACCAAAAGCTAAGTGGGGGGTTGTGATAACAGAAAAATTAACAGTTATTTTTTTAACTTTTTACCCCACTTCTGATATCATTTTGAGCACTTTTGTATCATTTCGAGTCATTAATTCCTAAGTTTTATCTAAATGCATAAGAAGTAAGTATTATATAAAATATCGTATTTTTATCGTGTTTTTATAAGTTTTTGTACCGGTTTAGTAACCGGAGTGTCGTGTCGGATTTACGCTTGGTATTTTGGTGCTTTATTGCGATTTCTAGGTAAATCAAGACCCCGAGTGACGAAACTTTTTGAAATTAAATCATATCTTTTGAAGGGTGTAAGGAAGTGTCGCGAGTTTAAAAGTTCAATTGGATCAACGGTTCGTAGTACCATTATCGAATTATATCTTCGACGAACAAATGGCCCATTAAAAAGGCATTTTCTGAATAAGAGTACGTCATGAAAGTTTTAGATCTTTCAATAATCTTTCCAACGCTTTTTGAATCATGTCATTTGGAGATCTACAACTCAAGATATGAATTTTTCAAGTTTCAGCTCAAAACCGGATGTTTTACACTCCGGATCGATCCGGCCTAATACCGGATCGATCCGGGGTAATGATGATTATCACATGGGTCTGCAGAGGATAAGCTAAAAGATAAAGGTTTTTATTCCCGGATCGATCCGGCCCTTTCCCGGATCGATCCGGCCTATCCAAATTTGCCTATATATATCACCCCAAATTCACTTGAAACTTTGCCCCTTTCTTCTCCCTTCCCTCTTCATCTTCTCCCTTCTATTTTTCATGTTTTGGGGCCTATATATATCTATATAGATATATATATTTGTAGTTGTAATTCTTCGAATAGTTATCGTTATAATATCGTTTCCGTTCTTCGTTCTTCCTTTCGTTTCTTTCCGTTTTCATCATATATATATCTATATATATATATATATATATATATATATATATATATATAGTATATTTACTTTTGTTCTTTCTCGTTTTGTTTCTTTCATTCTTGTCATATATATATCTATATCTATATATACATATATATATATATATATATATATATATATATATATATATATATATATATATATATATATATATATATATACGTATATCTATATATCTATATTAGTATCTATATTTATGTATCTATATATATCTATAGATCTATATACTTATATACTTATATATATATTTATATTTCGTTGTTATCTCCGTTATTATGAGTAGCTAAATCTTTTTATAGCCGAATTATGTGAAAACGGGTGAAACACCCTAAGAAAGATGAGATGTGAGTTGTGTAGTGTTTAATTAAAAGTTCGTATGACAAACTCATGTTCTGATTGGAATCACTAAAACATAGCTCTGATTGTTAGATTGACAACCTAAGTGACACGTTAGAACTATGTTTAAGTGAGGTTTTCATCGACTATTTATTCCGGTCAACCATGTTAGGCGAGTTAGCTTTCTAAAGGAAGAGTTAATAAACCTAGTATGGGGGTTAAGCGAGAGTTGTTCGGACCTTAACGCAAGAATAAAGAGTTGACACCCATGAATGTCATATAAACCGAATCGCTTAATACACACTCCTTGTCAAGTTTTTCCTGTGGGGTGATAACCTGTTGGATCATAGTTTGGCTATGCTTTTTAATCGCCTAGATAAATCCGTTACAATAATCTTTATTTTCTGCATTATTGTAATATCTCCCTATCATAACTTTGATCGCCTAGACTAAGACACACGTTCGTTTTGGTACTCACAACCACATTTCTCTTGGGATGGACCTCGTACTCCTGTAGCTATTTTAACAATCGACCCGGTACTCTGCTGGTTAGAGAGTTAGTTTACCCACAGTTGCGAGTGTTTATAAATTATATTTTTGAGTGGGTAGATTTTAGCTCATCAAAAAATTGGCGCCGTTGCCGGGGAAATGTGTGATATTGTTGTGATATCTTGTAAGTGAACCGAAGGCTTGGGCCTAGGTTTTTATTTTCTTCGTTTTATTTAGATTTCGTGTGTGTGTGTAAAAAAACGAGAAAAAAGAAAAAGAGAAAATTTTTATTGTATTCTTGTTGTTTTATTAAGATCTTGCAGATTGAGCTTAAATGGATGGATTTTTCAATCAATACTACTCACCTGAACAACAATACTCCTACGTACCTCAGGCATCTGCACAATGTTATCAACAACAGTTCGTGCCTCAACCTCAGTATCAACAGCAGAATAACCAAGGTTCATGGGATTATCGGTGCCCTAGTACGTACCGGGATCAGAATTATGGTTATTCGAGTTATGAGCCACAATATTATGAGGGTTCTTCGAACCCTAGTGCTTATCAGGATTACGGTGTTCATACTCAATGCGCTGATAGCTTTATCCAGATTCAGCCACCGATCGGTGTACGGAATGGCAAGAGGATTGCTACTCACATCCGATGAATCAAAGTCGGTATGATCGCTTTTCCCCCATGCCACGAGAAGACTTCACCGACACAAATGGAGCAACTAGAGCGATTGGACCGGATATTGCAAGAGCGACTGCTGGACATGCAAGAGTTCAAGATAAGTACTGACTCTGCCATAAGAAATCTTCAAGAGAGGGTGGTGCAATTGATTGAAATAATGGAGTTCGAGCAGGAAAAACAGGCATGTGCAAAAGAGGTGGTTAAGGATGATGAGGTGCTCATTGAAGAAGTTCAGGTTGAGAATAAGGTTGAGGATTCAGTTTGCTACAATGAGATTTCAGAGTTAGAGGAGCAGGAGATTGATTGGCCATCTTTAGTAAAGCCACTAGGAGAGTTGGTAGTGTTTAATATAACGGTCCCGGATTACTACATTCGTCCACTCTGTGAGGATAAATTTTCTGCGGTCCAGTTTGTGTACTCCCCGATGGATGAACTATATGGAATAGCGAAGAAGATGGCTCGACAGGCTGATAAAAGAAGATTCTCCGGCTGGGAGGAGATGGCATCAAGAACCAAAAGAGGTACGTATCTAGATAATTTAATTTGGATGGTTCTCACATTGATCACTTTTCTTAAGCTATTGATCTTCTTGAGTTCGGATTTTGGTTGATGACTTGTAAATACTACTTTGGTCGAGCAAACGACGTTAAACAAAAGCGCTACCGGGAGGCAGCCCGTTACATAATAATTTGGATAAGACTAGTCTTATTGGAATGTAGAATCTGAATACAAAGCATAACCAAGTCCCAGGATGAATGTTTGAATGTCATTAAAAGGGAACGATTAGGTGGTTATCCGAAATCCCAAGGGAGTACAAAGAAAACATTCAAATACATCATTTCTTGGACTTAGGTTGTTGGACTATTTTGACAGAACCCTTGAGGATCTGGGTATAAAAGACTCACATTCACTACTTTGCACACATTTCATTTTATGATCTAGTCTGTTTCAAATTTCTGGTCGTTGTAGTATAGTGGTGAGTATTCCCGCCTTAATAAAACTGTGTGTAATAAAAATGAATCTAGGAATAGCTGACTAGACTATGATATATGCTCATGTGATACTCTCTATAATACGTATATGCTTAGATGTTCTGTGCTTTACCCGTGTGGGTTATTTTTTCCATCTAAAGCGATTATGCGATGTGCTATATATTGCCTATCGAATTTTCTGACGTGACAGGGGCTATTTTCTTATTCCTATATCCCTATTGCATACTTTGGCAAGAGGACCATGTCCCGTGTTGGCTTTGTTTTGGTTGTTTTGGTACAGGGATTCGGGACGTGCTTTCTCATGGCTGTTACGTGCTTTCTAGGTCTATAAGTTTAGTCTTTCTCTCTATCTCTGGGGATAATGCAAAATCGTAAGTGGGGGGTAGAGACGTGGTTGATTTAGCAATGGAAGTAAGTGTTTAAACCCTTAGTTTTTGATTCCTTTTCGAGCATTATTTAGTTGATTAAAATAACTTATACGAGATATATATTTCATGGATTTGAAGAAGTAATGATCAATTTGGATGTTTATAACCAATGTGAACCGTAATTACATTTTAACCCCAAGTGTATTTGTATAACATGAATTCCTTATGAACGTATAGTCTCAATCTTTTGTTACCATGCAACTTTTGTATGATATCATGTAAGCATACTTTTATAGCAACTAGAACTTAGGTTTGATATCCTTTCGAGGCGAAATAGAAAGATGTTTGGAATCGAAGTTAGGAATGACGGTCATGGCATTCTCTTTGACCCTACCATAGCCAAATAAGCCTTAACCTAAACATTTGACCTTCGTAGCCCTTACTCAGCCTTGAATCCTTGATAGAATGTTCTGACCACCATTCGCTTTAGCCGTTTTGTTACTTAGTCATAAACCTACCCTTGAGCCTTATTATGGTCACATTCCCTTCATTTTAACCCTACGAGTGGACTTAGTCTTTTATAGGACCACATTTGCTAAAACAAGTGTAAGGTGGGGGGAAATGATGTTTTTAGTCGGTTGGTTTCATGGTTTTGAGCTATAAGGAGAGGAGGAGCTCGGTTGGGCCGGATGCTCGGTTTTCGTTCAAAAAAACAAAAAGAAAACAAAAAGAAGAAAAAAACAAAAAGAAAAACAAAAAGAAGAAAAACAAACTTGGATGTATATAGAAATAAAAGGGTTGGAATCAAAGAGATGAGTTCAAAGTTATTCTTATGATCTTAGAGTTGGGATAGTGAGATAAGTGCTAATGTATTCGTTCTCACCTCATGACGCTTGAAACATAGTCGATTTTGGCAATGAGTTCGGGTGCGTTAGTATCCTATGGTTCCCAAAGTGTTGAAAATAATCAAAAAGGAGTTTGGATGGTTTGTATGGTAGCAATGAGGTGGTACATGAGTTGATTAGGTTTACTCGTACTTCTTTTTCTCCAGTTTCCAAAATATCCTTTTCGATTAACCGAAATTACCCTGGCCTAACGTTATAACCCTTCAAGTCCTACCTGATCTAACTTCTTGAATCCGAACGTCTCGATTAGTGGAGATTGGTATCATTCTTAAACCTATGGTTTGCAACTACAGGTCTTGCATGCATGATTTCATGATTAATTGCATGATAATAATTTTGAGAGGTTATTCACACACTCATGTTATACATTTATATTGTGGTTAACGTGTGGTTATGATTCGAATGGTTGCATCATCTGGTTGTCATTTATATCTTATCTCTTCATGAATTTTTCCTCATTCATTTTATTTTATCGCTTGTTTTGCTCGAGGACGACCAAAAGCTAAGTGGGGGTTGTGATAACGAGAAAAATTCACAGTTATTTTTATAACTTTTTACCCCACTTCTGATATCATTTTGAGCACTTTTGTATCATTTCGAGTCATTAATTCCTAAGTTTTATCTAAATGCATAAGTAGTAAGTATTATATAAAATATCGTATTTTTATCGTGTTTTTATAAGTTTTTGTACCGGTTTAGTAACCGGAGTGTCGTGTCGGATTTACGCTTGGTATTTTGGTGCTTTATTGCAGATTTCTAGGTAAATCAAGACCCCGAGTGACGACACTTTTTGAAATTAAATCATATCTTTTGAAGGGTGTAAGGAAGTGTCGCGAGTTTAAAAGTTCAATTGGATCAACGGTTCGTAGTACCATTATCGAATTATATCTTCGACGAACAAATGGCCCATTAAAAAGGCATTTTCTGAATAAGAGTACGTCATGAAAGTTTTAGATCTTTCAATAATCTTTCCAACGCTTTTTGAATCATGTCATTTGGAGATCTACAACTCAAGATATGAATTTTTCAAGTTTCGGCTCAAAACCGGATGTTTTACACTCCGGATCGATCCGGCCTAATACCGGATCGATCCGGGGTAATGATGATTATCACATGGGTCTGCAGAGGATAAGCTAAAAGATAAAGGTTTTTATTCCCGGATCGATCCGGCCCTTTCCCGGATCGATCCGGCCTATCCAAATTTGCCTATATATATCACCCCAAATTCACTTGAAACTTTGCCCCTTTCTTCTCCCTTCCCTCTTCATCTTCTCCCTTCTATTTTTCATGTTTTGGGGCCTATATATATCTATATAGATATATATATTTGTAGTTGTAATTCTTCGAATAGTTATCGTTATAATATCGTTTCCGTTCTTCGTTCTTCCTTTCGTTTCTTTCCGTTTTCATCATATATATATATATATATATATATATATATATATATATATATATATATATATATATATATATATATATATATATATATATCTATATATCTATATATATATATATATATATATATATATATATATATATATATATTATATATATATATATATATATATATATATATATATATATATAGTATATATATTTATGTATCTATATATATCTATAGATCTATATACTTATATACTTATATATATATTTATATTTTGTTGTTATCTCCGTTATTATGAGTAGCTAAATCTTTTTATAGCCGAATTATGTGAAAACGGGTGAAACACCCTAAGAAAGATGAGATGTGAGTTGTGTAGTGTTTAATTAAAAGTTCGTATGACAAACTCATGTTCATTTTGATTGGAATCACTAAAACATAGCTCGATTGTTAGATTGACAACCTAAGTGACACGTTAGAACTATGTTTAAGTGAGGTTTTCATCAGCTATTTATTCTGGTCAACCATGTTAGGCGAGTTAGCTTTCTAAAGGGAGAGTTAATAAACCTAGTATGGGGGTTAAGCGAGAGTTGTTCAGACCTTAACGCAAGAATAAAGAGTTGACACCCATGAATGTCATATAAACCGAATCGATTAATACACACTCCTTGTCAAGTTTTTCCTACGGGGTGATAACTTTGTTGGATCATAGTTTGGCTATGCTTTTTAATCGCCTAGATAAATCCGTTACAATAATCTTTATTTTCTCGCATTATTGTAATATCTCCCAATCATAACTTTGATCGCCTAGACTAAGACACACGTTCGCTTTGGTACTCACAACCACATTTCTCTTGGGATGGACCTCGTACTCCTGTAGCTATTTTAACAATCGACCCGGTACTCTGCTGGTTAGAGAGTTAGTTTACCCACAGTTGCGAGTCTTTATAAATTATATTTTTGAGTGGGTAGATTTTAGCTCATCAAAAAATTGGCGCCGTTGCCGGGGAAATGTGTGATATTGTTGTGATATCTTGTAAGTGAACCGAAGGCTTGGGCCTAGGTTTTTATTTTCTTCGTTTTATTTAGATTTCGTGTGTGTGTGTAAAAAAAAAAATAAAAGAAAAAAAGAAAAAGAGAAAATTTTTATTGTATTCTTGTTGTTTTATTAAGATCTTGCAGATTGAGCTTAAATGGATGGATTTTTCAATCAATACTACTCACCCGAACAACAATACTCCTACCTACCTCGTGCATCCGCACAATGTTATCAACAACGGTTCGTGCCTCAACCTCGGTATCAACACGCGAATAACCAAGGTTCATGGGATTATCGTACGTACCAGGATCAGAATTATGGTTATTCGAGTTATGAGCCACAATATTATGAGGGTTCGAAGAACCCTAGTGCTTATCAGGATTACGGTGTTCATACTCAATGCGCTGATAGCTTTATCCGCATTCCGCCACCCGATCGATGTATGTCCGGAATGGCAAGAGGATCGCTACTCACATCCGATGAATCAAAGTCGGTATGATCGCTTTTCCCCCATGCCACGAGAAGACTTCACCGACGGTCAAATGGAGTAACTAGAGCGATTGGACCGGATATTGCAAGAGCGATCGCTACGGACATGCAAGAGTTCAAGATAAGTACCGACTCGCCATAAGAAATCTTCAAGAGAGGGTGGTGCAATTGATTGAAATAATGGAGTTCGAGCGAGGCAAAACGGGCATGTGCAAAAGAGGTGGTTAAGGATGATGAGGTGCTCATTGAAGAAGTTCGGGTTGAGAATAAGGTTGAGGATTCAGTTTGCTATAATGAGATTTCAGAGTTAGAGGAGCAGGAGATTGATTGGCCATCTTTAGTAAAGCCACTAGGAGAGTTGGTAGTGTTTAATATAACGGTCCCGGATTACTACATTCGTCCACTCTGTGAGGATAAATTTTCTGCGGTCCAGTTTGTGTACTCCCCGATGGATGAACTATATGGAATAGCGAAGAAGATGGCTCGACAGGCTGATAAAAGAAGATTCTCCGGCTGGGAGGAGATGGCATCAAGAACCAAAAGAGGTACGTATCTAGATAATTTAATTTGGATGGTTCTCACATTGATCACTTTTCTTAAGCTATTGATCTTCTTGAGTTCGGATTTTGGTTGATGACTTGTAAATACTACTTTGGTCGAGCAAACGACGTTAAACAAAAGCGCTACCGGGAGGCAGCCCGTTACATAATAATTTGGATAAGACTAGTCTTATTGGAATGTAGAATCTGAATACAAAGCATAACCAAGTCCCAGGATGAATGTTTGAATGTCATTAAAAGGGAACGATTAGGTGGTTATCCGAAATCCCGGGAGTACAAAGAAAACATTCAAATACATCATTTCTTGGACTTAGGTTGTTGGACTATTTTGACGAACCCTTGAGGATCTGGGTATAAAAGACTCACATTCACTACTTTGCACACATTTCATTTTATGATCTAGTCTGTTTCAAATTTCTGGTCGTTGTAGTATAGTGGTGAGTATTCCCGCCTTAATAAAACTGTGTGTAATAAAAATGAATCTAGGAATAGCTGACTAGACTATGATATATGCTCATGTGATACTCTCTATAATACGTATATGCTTAGATGTTCTGTGCTTTACCCGTGTGGGTTATTTTTTCCATCTAAAGCGATTATGCGATGTGCTATATATTGCCTATCGAATTTTCTGACGTGACAGGGCTATTTTCTTATTCTTATATCCCTATTGCATACTTTGGCAAGAGGACCATGTCCCGTGTTGGCTTTGTTTTGGTTGTTTTGGTACAGGGATTCGGGACGTGCTTTCTCATGGCTGTTACGTGCTTTCTAGGTCTATAAGTTTAGTCTTTCTCTCTATCTCTGGGGATAATGCAAAATCGTAAGTGGGGGGTAGAGACGTGGTTGATTTAGCAATGGAAGTAAGTGTTTAAACCCTTAGTTTTTGATTCCTTTTCGAGCATTATTTAGTTGATTAAAATAACTTATACGAGATATATATTTCATGGATTTGAAGAAGTAATGATCAATTTGGATGTTTATAACCAATGTGAACCGTAATTACATTTTAACCCCAAGTGTATTTGTATAACATGAATTCCTTATGAACGTATAGTCTCAATCTTTTGTTACCATGCAACTTTTGTATGATATCATGTAAGCATACTTTTATAGCAACTAGAACTTAGGTTTGATATCCTTTCGAGGCGAAATAGAAAGATGTTTGGAATCGAAGTTAGGAATGACGGTCATGGCATTCTCTTTGACCCTACCATAGCCAAATAAGCCTTAACCTAAACATTTGACCTTCGTAGCCCTTACTCACCTTGAATCCTTGATAGAATGTTCGACCACCATTCGCTTTAGCCGTTTTGTTACTTAGTCATAAACCTACCCTTGAGCCTTATTATGGTCACATTCCCTTCATTTTAACCCTACGAGTGGACTTAGTCTTTTATAGGACCACATTTGCTAAAACAAGTGTAAGGTGGGGGGAAATGATGTTTTTAGTCGGTTGGTTTCATGGTTTTGAGCTATAAGGAGAGGAGGAGCTCGGTTGGGCCAGATGCTCGGTTTTCGTTCAAAAAAACAAAAAGAAAACAAAAAGAAGAAAAAAACAAAAAGAAAAACAAAAAGAAGAAAAACAAACTTGGATGTATATAGAAATAAAAGGGTTGGAATCAAAGAGATGAGTTCAAAGTTATTCTTATGATCTTAGAGTTGGGATAGTGAGATAAGTGCTAATGTATTCGTTCTCACCTCATGACGCTTGAAACATAGTCGATTTTGGCAATGAGTTCGGGTGCGTTAGTATCCTATGGTTCCCAAAGTGTTGAAAATAATCAAAAAGGAGTTTGGATGGTTTGTATGGTAGCAATGAGGTGGTACATGAGTTGATTAGGTTTACTCGTACTTCTTTTTCTCCAGTTTCCAAAATATCCTTTTCGATTAACCGAAATCACCCTGGCCTAACGTTATAACCCTTCAAGTCCTACCTGATCTAACTTCTTGAATCCGAACGTCTCGATTAGTGGAGATTGTTATCATTCTTAAACCTATGGTTTGCAACTACAGGTCTTGCATGCATGATTTCATGATTAATTGCATGATAATAATTTTGAGAGGTTATTCACACACTCATTCTGTTATACATTTATATTGTGGTTAACGTGTGGTTATGATTCGAATGGTTGCATCATCTGGTTGTCATTTATATCTTATCTCTTCATGAATTTTTCCTCATTCATTTTATTTTATCGCTTGTTTTGCTCGAGGACGACCAAAAGCTAAGTGGGGGGTTGTGATAACAGAAAAATTCACAGTTATTTTTATAACTTTTTACCCCACTTCTGATATCATTTCGAGCACTTTTGTATCATTTCGAGTCATTAATTCCTAAGTTTTATCTAAATGCATAAGAAGTAAGTATTATATAAAATATCGTATTTTTATCGTGTTTTTATAAGTTTTTGTACCGGTTTAGTAACCGGAGTGTCGTGTCGGATTTACGCTTGGTATTTTGGTGCTTTATTGCGATTTCTAGGTAAATCAAGACCCCGAGTGACGAAACTTTTTGAAATTAAATCATATCTTTTGAAGGGTGTAAGGAAGTGTCGCGAGTTTAAAAGTTCAATTGGATCAACGGTTCGTAGTACCATTATCGAATTATATCTTCGACGAACAAATGGCCCATTAAAAAGGCATTTTTTGAATAAGAGTACGTCATGAAAGTTTTAGATCTTTCAATAATCTTTCCAACGCTTTTTGAATCATGTCATTTGGAGATCTACAACTCAAGATATGAATTTTTCAAGTTTCACTCAAAACCGGATGTTTTACACTCCGGATCGATCCGGCCTAATACCGGATCGATCCGGGGTAATGATGATTATCACATGGGTCTGCAGAGGATAAGCTAAAAGATAAAGGTTTTTATTCCCGGATCGATCCGGCCCTTTCCCGGATCGATCCGGCCTATCCAAATTTGCCTATATATATCACCCCAAATTCACTTGAAACTTTGCCCCTTTCTTCTCCCTTCCCTCTTCATCTTCTCCCTTCTATTTTTCATGTTTTGGGGCCTATATATATCTATATAGATATATATATTTGTAGTTGTAATTCTTCGAATAGTTATCGTTATAATATCGTTTCCGTTCTTCGTTCTTCCTTTCGTTTCTTTCCGTTTTCATCATATATATATATATATATAAAAGATGAATAATCCAAAATTTTACGATGATTAGCCACGTGGGTGGGGGCAACTGTATCCCAAATATTTATGATGATTAGCCACGTGGGTGGGGACAACTGTATCCCATTCACACACCAATCTGAAGCCGACACGTGGCAAAACCTGTAATATTATATGGTTTTGCCTCGTGTAAGGTCCAGATTAATTCTCTCAAATTGGGTTCTTTCTCGTTTTGTTTCTTTCATTCTTGTCATATATATACATATATATATATATATATATATATATATATATATATATATATATATATATATATATATATATATATATATCTATACGTATATCTATATATCTATATTAGTATCTATATTTATGTATCTATATATATCTATAGATCTATATACTTATATACTTATATATATATTTATATTTCGTTGTTATCTCCGTTATTATGAGTAGCTAAATCTTTTTATAGCCGAATTATGTGAAAACGGGTGAAACACCCTAAGAAAGATGAGATGGGAGTTTAGTAGTGCGTAATTAAAAGTTAGTATGACAAACTCATGTTCTGATTTGAATCACTAAAACATAGCTCTGATTGTTAGATTGACAACCTAAGTGACACGTTAGAACTATGTTTAAGTGAGGTTTTCATCAGCTATTTATTCTAGTCAACCATGTTAGGCGAGTTAGCTTTCTAAAGGGAGAGTTAATAAACCTAGTATGGGGGTTAAGCGAGAGTTGTTCAGACCTTAATGCAAGAATAAAGAGTTGACACCCATGAATGTCATATAAACTGAATCAGTTAATACACACTCCTTGTCAAGTTTTTCCTGTGGGGTGATAACCTGTGGGATCATAGTTTGGCTATGTTTTTTAATCGCCTAGATAAATCCGTTAGAATAATCTTTATTTTCTGCATTAGTGTAATATCTCCCTATCATAACTTTGATCGCCTAGACTAAGACACACGTTCGCTTTGGTACTCACAACCACATTTCTCTTGGGATCGACCTCGTACTCTTGTAGCTATTCTAACAATCGACCCGGTACTCTGCTGGTTAGAGAGTTAGTTTACCCACTGTTGCGAGTCTTTATAAATTGTATTTTTGATTAGCTCATCAAAAAATTGGCGCCGTTGCCGGGGAAATGTGTGATATTGTTGTGATATCTTGTAAGTGAACCGAAGGCTTGGACCTTGGTTTTTATTTTCTTCGTTTTATTTAGATTTCTTGTGTGTGTGTGTGTGTGTGTAAAAAAAACGAGAAAAAAAAAGAGAATTTTTTTATTGTTTTCTTGTTGTTTTCTCGAAGATCTTGCGGATTGAGCTTAAATGGATGGATTTTTCAATCAATACTACTCACCGAACAACAATACTCCTACCTACCTCGAGGCATCCGCACAATGTTATCAACAACAGCTTCGTGCCTCAACCTCAGTATCAACAGCAGAATAACCAAGGTTCATGGGATTATCAGTGCCTTAATACGTACCAGGATCAGAATTATGGTTATTCGAGTTATGAGCCACAATATTATGAGGGTTCTTCGAACCCTAGTGCTTATCAGGATTACGGTGTTCATACTCAATGCGTTGATAGCTTTATCCAGATTCAGCCACCTGATCAGTGTCTAGAATGGCAAGAGGACTGCTACTCACCTCCGATGAATCAAAGTCAGTATGATCAGTTTTCCCCAATGCCACGAGAAGACTTCACCGACAGTCAAATGGATCAACTAGAGCGATTGGACCAGATCTTGCAAGAGCAACTGCTGGACATGCAAGAGTTCAAGATAAGTACTGACTCTGCCATAAGAAATCTTCAAGAGAGGGTGGTGCAATTGATTGAAATAATGGAGTTCGAGCAGGCAAACACAGGCATGTGCAAAAGAGGTGGTTAAGGATGATGAGGTGCTTATTGAAGAAGTTCAGGTTGAGAATAAGGTTGAGGATTCAGTTTGCTATAATGAGATTTCAGAGTTAGAGGAGCAGGAGATTGATTGGCCATCTTTAGTAAAGCCACTGGGAGAGTTGGTAGTGTTTAATATAAGGGTCCCGGATTACTACATTCGTCCACTCTGTGACGATAAATTTTCTGCGGTCCAGTTTGTGTACTCCCCGATGGATGAACTATATGGAATAGCGAAGAATATGGCTCGACAGGCTGATAAAAGAAGATTCTCCGGCTGGGAGGAGATGGCATCGAGAACCAAAAGAGGTACGTCTCTAGATAATTTAATTTTGATGGTTCTCGCATTGATCACTTTTCTTAAGCTATTGATCTTCTTGAGTTCGGATTTTGGTTGATGACTTGTAAATACTACTTTGGTCGAGCAAACGACGTTAAACAAAAGCGCTACCGGGAGGCAGCCCGTTAAATAATAATTTGGATAAGACTAGTCTTAATGGAATGTAGAATCTGAATACAAAGCATAACCAAGTCCCAGGATGAATGTTTGAATGTCATTAAAAGGGAACGATTAGGTGGTTATCCGAAAATCCCAAGGGAGTACAAAGAAAACATTCAAATACTTCATTTCTTGGACTTAGGTTGTTGGACTATTTTGACAGAACCCTTGAGGATCTGGGTATAAAAGACTCACATTCACTACTTTGCACACATTTCATTTTATGATCTAGTCTGTTTCAAATTTATGGTCGTTGTAGTATAGTGGTGAGTATTCCCGCCTTAATAAAACTGTGTGTAATAAAAATGAATCTATGAATAGCTGACTTGACTATGATATATGCTCATGTGATACTCTCTATAATATGTATATGCTTAGATGTTCTGTGCTTTACCCGTGTGGGTTATTTTTTCCATCTAAAGCTATTATGCGATGTGCTATATATTGCCTATCGAATTTTCTGACGTGACAGGGCTATTTTCTTATTCCTATATCCCTATTGCATACTTTGGCACGAGGACCATGTCCCGTGTTGGCTTTGTTTTGGTTGTTTTGGTACAGGGATTCGGGACGTGCTTTCTCATGGCTGTTACGGGGATTCGATAGCACCTTTCTGCTAGGTCTATAAGTTAAGTCTTTCTCTCTATCTCTGGGGATAATGCAAAATCGTAAGTGGGGGGTAGAGACGTGGTTGGTTTAGCAATGGCAGTAAGTGTTTAAACCCTTAGTTTTTGATTCCTTTTAGAGCATTATTTAGTTGATTAAAATAACTTGTACGAGATATATATTTCATGGATTTGAAGAAGTGATGATCAATTTGGATGTTTATAACCAATGTGAACTGTAATTACATTTTAACCCCAAGTGTATTTGTATAACATGAATTCCTTATGAACGTATAGTCTCAATCTTTTGTTACCATGCCACTTTTGTATGATATCATGTAAGCATACTTTTATAGCAACTAGAACTTAGGTTTGATATCCTTTCAAGGCGAAATAGAAAGATGTTTGGAATCGAAGTTAGGGATGACGGTCATGGCATTCTCTTTGACCCTACCATAGCCAAATAAGCTTTAACCTAAACATTTGACCTTCGTAGCCCTTACTCAGCCTTGATAGAATGGTCTGACCACCATTCGCTTTAGCCATTTTGTTACTTAGTCAGAAACCTACCCTTGAGCCTTATTATGGTCACATTCCCTTCATTTTAACCCTACGAGTGGACTTAGTCTTTTATAGGACCACATTTGCTAAAACAAGTGTAAGGTGGGGGGAAATGATGTTTTTAGTCGGTTGGTTTCATGGTTTTGAGCTATAAGGAGAGGAGGAGCTCGGTTGGGCCAGATGCTCGGTTTTCGTTCCAAAAAAAAAGAAAACAAAAAGAAGAAAAAAAAAACAAAAAGAAGAAAAACAAACTTGGATGTATATAGAAATAAAAGGGTTGGAATCAAAGAGATGAGTTCAAAGTTATTCTTATGATGATAGAGTTGGGATAGTGAGATAAGTGCTAATGTATTCGTTCTCACCTCATGACGCTTGAAACATAGTCGATTTTGGCAATGAGTTCGGGTGCGTTAGTATCCTTTGGTTCCCAAAGTGTTGAAAATAATCAAAAAGGAGTTTGGATGGTTTGTATGGTAGCAATGAGGTGGTACATGAGTTGATTAGGTTTACTCGTACTTCTTTTTCTCCAGTTTCCAAAATATCCTTTTCGATTAACCGAAATTACCCTGGCCTAACGTTATAACCCTTCAAGTCCTACCTGATCTAACTTCTTGAATCCGAACGTCTCGATTAGTGGAGATTGGTATCATTCTTAAGCCTATGGTTTGCAACTACAGGTCTTGCATGCATGATTTCATGATTAATTGCATGATAATAATTTTGAGAGGTTATTCACACACTCACTTATACATTTATATTGTGGTTAACGTGTGGTTATGATTCGAATGGTTGCATCATCTGGTTGTCCTTTATATCTTATCTCTTCATGAATTTTTCCTCATTCATTTTATTTTATCGCTTGTTTTGCTCGAGGACGACCAAAAGCTAAGTGGGGGGTTGTGATAACAGAAAAATTCACAGTTATTTTTATAACTTTTTACCCAACTTTTGATATCATTTTGAGCACTTTTGTATCATTTCGAGTCATTAATTCCTAAGTTTTATCTAAATGCATAAGTAGTAAGTATTATATAAAATATCGTATTTTTATCGTGTTTTTATAAGTTTTTGTACCGGTTTAGTAACCGGAGTGTCGTGTCCGATTTACGCTTGGTATTTTGGTGCTTTATTGCAGATTTCTAGGTAAATCAAGACCCCGAGTGACGACACTTTTTGAAATTAAATCATATCTTTTGAAGGGTGTAAGGAAGTGTCGCGAGTTTAAATGTTCAATTGGATCAACGGTTCGTAGTACCATTATCGAATTATATCTTCGACGAACAAATGACCCATCAAAAAGGCATTTTCTGAGTAAGAGTCCTTTATGAAAGTTTTAGATCTTTCAATAATATTTCCAACGCTTTTTGAATCATGTCATTTGGAGATCTACAACTCATGATATGAATTTTTCAAGTTTCAGCTCAAAACCGGATGTTTTACACTCCGGATCGATCCGGCCTAATACCGGATCGATCCGAGGTAATGATGATTATCACATGGGTCTGCAGAGGATAAGCTAAAAGATAAAGTTTTTTATTCCCGGATCGATCCGGCCCTTTCCCGGATCGATCCGGCCTATCCAAATTTGCCTAAATATATCACCCCAAATTCACTTGAAACTTTGCCCCTTTCTTCTCCCTTCCCTCTTCATCTTCTCCCTTCTATTTTTCATGTTTTGGGGCCTATATATATCTATATAGGTATATATATTTGTAGTTGTAATTCTTCGAATAGTTATCGTTATAATATCATTTCCGTTCTTCGTTCTTTCTTTCGTTTCTTTCCGTTTTCATCATATACATATCTATATATATATATATATATATATATATATATATATATATATATATATATATATATATATATCTATACGTATATCTATATATATATAGTATATTTACTTTTGTTCTTTCTCGTTTTGTTTCTTTCATTCTTGTCATATATATATATCTATATCTATATATACATATATCTATATATATATATATCTATACGTATATCTATATATCTATATTAGTACCTATATTTATGTATCTATATATATATCTATAGATCTATATACTTATATACTTATATATATATGTATCTATATATATATTTATATTTCGTTGTTATCTCCGTTATTATGAGTAGCTAAATATTTTTATAGCCGAATTATGTGAAAACGGGTGAAACACCCTAAGAAAGATGAGATGGGAGTTGTGTAGTGCTTAATTAAAAGTTCTTATGACAAACTCATGTTCTGATTGGAATCACTAAAACATAGCTCTGATTGTTAGATTGACAACCTAAGTGACACGTTAGAACTATGTTTAAGTGAGGTTTTCATCAGCTATTTATTCTAGTCAACCATGTTAGGCGAGTTAGCTTTCTAAAGGGAGAGTTAATAAACCTAGTATGGGGGTTAAGCGAGAGTTGTTCAGACCTTAACGCAAGAATAAAGAGTTGACACCCATGAATGTCATATAAACTGAATCAGTTAATACACACTCATTGTCAAGTTTTTCCTGTGGGGTGATAACCTGTTGGATCATAGTTTGGCTATGCTTTTTAATCGCCTAGATAAATCCGTTAGAATAATCTTTATTTTCTGCATTAGTGTAATAGCTCCCTATCACAACTTTGATCGCCTAGACTAAGACACACGTTCGCTTTGGTACTCACAACCACATTTCTCTTGGGATCGACCTCGTACTCCTGTAGCTATTCTAACAATCGACCCGGTACTCTGCTGGTTAGAGAGTTAGTTTACCCACAGTTGCGAGTCTTTATAAATTGTATTTTTGAGTGGGTAGATTTTAGCTCGTATAAATTCTATAAAAAGTGCTATTACAATCATTAACCGGCAGTGTACCGGGTCAAATTGTAGCGTAATATGGTGAGTCAGGTGTCGTATCCTCAGGGAAACGTGTGGTAATTCAGAGTGAGGTTAAACACCAAGAAGCTGTTATTAACTCACTCTAAGTCACAGTTTTTCCTTTTCCTTTTTAGTAACCGTAAAACAGTAAATAAAATTAAAACAGTAAATAAATGCATAAAACTAAAACAGATATATATAGATATAAATATATATAGGTACCAATACAATATATAGGATATAAATACTAGTAATATTATTAGAAACTAGCCAAGAATATGTCAGTGAATCAGTATCTCTTTTTAGTAGAAATAGATGTGCTTGATCTTTCCTTATTTTAAGGTTAATCAATTATATATAAACCGGTGTACTCCTAAGCTAGACAACTCCTCTTCACACGAGCGTATGAAATTGTCATACGTCAAAAGTCCTCTGTCCAATGTCATCCTCAAGCTCGGGAACTCCGTTTTGTCATACGGCCGGTATTTTGAGTATTGCTCAATTAAACAGGTGATTTTAACGTGATAATATCTTGAGTCCAATTTTCAATAAGATTTGTTTTTCTAGGACAAATCTGCCCCCGGGTAGGAAATAGGATTCCGTTTGTCAAGCGGCCATTTTCACCCTCCGGTCTTTCTATTCGTGATCGCGTATCCTAACTTCTCTAGTCAGTTCATCATTAGGTTATGATTCTTGTTAAATCGAGTAGCTAATTCAATTTTAACTTTTCATTAAGCGCAAATAGAAAGAGATTCATTATAATCGATCTTAATTCAAATTTAACATAGTCATCATCTATTTACCTAAAAAGATAAAACTAATTCAATTTCATATCTTGGCTAGGTATAGAGTTAGCGTAATATCATTATAACTAATATATAGATACTAATATAAATAAACAAACATATTAAACGAGAAATAACAACTCCTTTAGCAACAACGAGCCTTGATAATCCTTCTAAGTATTAAACGAGACTTATACTACATTATTATTTCGGCGAATGCCTTTTACGGTATTTACATAACTAGAAACTAGATTAAGATAATATATATATATATATATATATATATATATATATATATATATATATATATATATATATATATATATATATATGATATATATATATTGGTACACTCTCAACAACTCGCATATGAGCCGTATTTATAGGCCAAGGCGGTAGGCCGGCGCGGGCCGGTCAAACAATGCGATTCTTTGGTGTCGAGCCCACGTGCTTGATTGCGAGAGAGATTCCGGCTTGGGCCGGTCTTCTTCGGTTCGGGCCGGACTTTGAAAAATATCTCGTCTTCGGTTTTCTACTTTTGTTTCGATCTTAATTCTTCGCCTTTTTCATCACACGTACCCTGAAACAGTCAAAAATACGAGCCACAGTAATTTTGACCACAAAAACTATAAGTTTTACTAAAATTATAACGATAATATCTATCTATAACGATTTAGATTTTTATGAGTTTTTAGATATATTTTTATAGAATTTATACGATATTATCGTAAATACGATATAAAAAGTCATATAATATAGTTATATTTTTATCATACATCAACTACTCCCCACTTTGCTTTTGATCGTCCTCGACCAAAATAAGCGATAATATATAAAATGTTATAATGCAAATAATATAGTTCTTCTAGACTAAATTTCTAACTTAGTAACGTATGCTGTCAATATTATAATTATATTAATTTTATCTATCTAAGATTATTAAAAAGATAAAAAGTGTGTATAACTTAATAAATTAGTTATAAAATATTATCTAAATGAAATTCTACATGAATTACTTAATAAATGTAAAAAAAATACTTAGAATAACTTTGTAATCGCCACTATATGAAATTTCGGAATGAAAGACTAAGTCAAGTAGTTGGCAAAATGGCTTATAACGTTCAGGCTCAGGGTGTTTGGCTAATTGAAAGGACAACAAAGGAAAATCAAAAGAAATAGAAGCAAGCCGTACGTACTTACACCTTCAACTTTTGATCAAAGATATCTTGATCAGTAACATCCTGACACTGTTTTCAAAATTTAATTCTAATAACCATATTTTTTCATTTTTCACTTTTTTTTTATTTATAGAATACTAACATATCCGAACTCTTTCTTTTTCTAGAGAATAACAATATTTGATAAAAGATTGCCTTCCGCATAATATTTATTCCAATCTCAGCATATACCACTATTGAATTTCGATGTCGTCACCGCTATCCATAAGCATATACTAAACTTGCGGGATTTCAAGGAATTGTAGACCATTTTAAGTTAAGGGTCGGTTATATCTAGTTAATCATAATGGCTAATTTCGAGTGAGGCCTTGATCACTCTACAAGGCTGAGGTGGGGACAAAAATTGGAAATTACGTTCGGGTAGGCTTATTTGGCCATAGTTAGTCAAAGTAATGCCAAAAATCTCATCATTCCTAATCCGATTCCAAATTCATACTTGTCTTGAAAAGAAAATCATTCTAAAATTTTATTATAATTATAAGTAACTTTTGTCTAATTTCAAAAAAATAATATTTCATACTATTTATCTAGGTATACATAATTAAAATCTTGATAAAAATCTAAAATAGATATAAATAATATAGAAATAATATATCGAGATTACTTTACTTAGTTAAAAAAAAATTATTCTATCCAAATATACTATCCATATTATAATAATTATATATTATTTCGTTTATTTTGCTTAAGAATAATTAAACTAAGTGTTTAAGCATTTGATATATTAAATTCAATTTATTTACTAACCAATCTCTACTCCCCACTTACGAATTGGCATCGTCCCGATGTCTAATGGGTAGTAAACATTTGGTTTAGAAAATAAAATGAATTTTATAACGGTTAAATATTTTACGTGTCATACAAACGAGCGTTCATATAATATAGCATAAAGACAAAACATAGTAAAACAACACACGAATATATTACAAAATTAAAAGAAAGTACAAGTTAACTACTAAAATACTACTTTAAACTAGAAAAACTGAAACTAAGTTAATTTATTCTTTCTTAAACTAACTTACTCTTACTTAACTCAACTTACTTCTTCGTCATAAAACATCTAATTTTCTTCACTTGATGAACCTCCTGGGATACCGACTGGAAGATTTCATCTGTCGCTCTTTCTCGGACCCTAGCCAAATGAGTACAAATTCGGGATATCAACCATGCAAAAGGCATTGGCTGACGGTTTGGTTCTTCTATTCCTAACGACACATTATCATGATTCGAGTATTCATTTGTTATGATAGTTTCTGACTTTACATTTTGACTAGATTGTAGGCCATCAAATTTCCTACTCAAATTCTCCAAGTGTGCTAGAACTTCATGGATTTGAAGCTGTAATGATCAATTCGGATATGTATAACAAATTTGAACCGTAAGTGCATTTTAGCCTAAATCTATTTGTATAACATGAATTCCTTCACGTAAGACTTTGATATTGAAGCGAAAATTTTAAACTGTATCCATTCAGTATCCAAGTGATTATCCTAGAGAGACTTGCAGTAACTTAGTACCTAACTTCTGAACGTGTACTGTGAATATCTGAAGGTTTGAATGTGATAGAAAGGATATAAGTTAAGTTTATTGGGAAAGTGGAATGAAATGAAGAATACCAAACTAAGTTGAACTATATATGTCGGATGTAGCTACCAATGATTTGAGGGCGTAGGGCGTTATCACGAAACGTCCTATATCACTATGAGGTTTAAAAGCTCCCGACTGCCTGATGAAAGTAGTCCAGCTAGGGTGTTATCACGAAACATCCTATTGCTGGGAATGAGGGCATATGATACACATGTGAAATTAAGTTAAATTTAAAAATTGGCAAATGACAATGTGGAAAGTTGGTTTACAACTTAGTTATCTTCTGACTATCCCCAGTATAAACTGAATGATATGCTTTAAGGATTATCCTAATAAGTACACGGGAGGACTTTGTGTGGAACTGTTACTGCCTATACCTAGGAAAGTCATTAGGACTGTCTGAATGGATACTTGTGCGTTTGCTTGAATTATTCAAGAGAGGATAGTGGAAATTGAAAAGGCTTGTCACACATGCACTATGTTACACATTTATATTGAGGTTAACGTGTGGTTATGATTCGAATGGTTTCATCATCTGGTTGTCCCTTACATCTTATCTTTTCATGAATTTATCCCTAATTCATTTTGTTTTATCGCTTGTTTTGCTCGAGGACGACCAAAAGCTAAGTGGGGGGTTGTGATGAGGGAAAAATTCACTGTTATTATTATAACAATTTACCCCACTTCTGATACCATTTTGAGCGTTATTATATCATTTCGAGTCATAAATTCCTTAGATTTATCTAAGTATGTTAGTAGTAACTATTATATAAAATATCGTGTTTTTACTAGTTTTTGTACCGGTTTAGTAACCGGAGTGTCGTGTCGGATTTACGTTTGGTATTTTGGTGTTTTATTTCAGAATTATAGGTTGACCAAGATTCCAAGTAATGACATGTTTTGAGCCCTAAAAGAGGTGTTTTGAGGGATAGAAGAAGGTGCCACAAGCTAACGAGTTCAAACGGATCATTTTTCCTACATGCTTATACCGTAACCTGACGGATATTTGACCCAACTTAGATGCATTTTATGGGGAAGACTTCTTCATTAACGTTTTAGATCTTCAAATAAGCTTTCAAAAGCATTTTGAATCATGTCAATCGGAGGTCTACAACTCAAGTTATGGGCATTATACCAAAACTCGGTTCGAACTAGCCTTTGACTCGGTTCGAACAGGCTCCCAAAAATTCTATAAATACACCCCTCATTTTCTTCAATAGACTTGCACCTCCCCTTCCTCCCTTCCCCATTTCGTCCCCCTCTCCTCCTCTCTTCTTCCCCAAACACCTTCTTCTTCCCCAAACTCCCCTCATCTAGCCGCCCCTTTCTTTTTATTTTTGTTTTGTTTCTTGTTATGTTACATAACATATATATATATATATATATATATATATATATATATATATATATATATATATATGTGTGTGTGTGTGTGTAATTTCCTTCTTGCACTTTTATTTTCTTGTTTTCCTTCTTGCACTTTTATTTTCTTGTCTTCTTTATTTTTGCTTTGTAGTACTATATATATGTGTGTGTGTAATTTCCTTCTTGCACTTTCATTTTCTTGTCTTCTTTATTTTTGCTTTGTAGTACTATATATATATATATATATAGCATATATTCCCTTTGTCCCATTGTCCCCCTCTTGTTTTTATTCCCCTTGTTCTTTTATTCCCTCTGTCTTCTTTTAATTTTCTTTCTTTTCGTATGTTTCAATATATATATATATATATATATATATATATATATATATATATATATATATATATATATATATATATATCTAGCTATCTATATCTATTTATCTATGTAACTATATATATATAACTATATATCTATATATATATCTATATTATTAAGCACTTATTTACTTGTTTTCATATGATGTTGAATTCTCTTTTACTTGCTGTCTTTAGTATAATTTCCTTTAATCATTCCGTTGTTATCACCATCATAAGTAACTAAATTTGTGTATACTCGAATTATGTAAAATCGAGTGAAACGCCCTAAAGGGGATTAAACGGGAGTTGTGTAGTGCGTAATTTTATGTTTTAATGATTAATCCACGTCCTAAAACTTATTTTAAACGTCTCTGAATTAGATTGATCACCTAGTTCACTGTCACACACATCGAACCTATAGATGTATTTTGCGGTGAGATGTGGGATATAAGGGGTTTTGGGATCGTTGCGTAGATTCGGCCTAGTTGCACGCTCAAGTCCGCCGTTGGATCATAATTCGCATTACTAGAAGGTGATGTTAGGTGTGATGCCCGAAAGACAATTTTGTAATTGTTTTATTTAATAAATGAAATGATATTATTATTCATATTTATTATTCTCATATTCACCGATGTGACAATAGTATTTACACTATAGAAAACCCTAAAGTATATCGTTTATGTAATCAATTAGCTCAGTGTATGTGATATACACGGGAGGATTGAGTTAGTGAAGATGTACCTAAAATACAATTAGCCCGTAGTGAAGTTAATCGAGAGTATCGGGTCTCTCCTTTAACGTGCTATTAATGCGCCCAGAACACAATAGGTGTGATTGACTTATCCGGACTTTCGGTTAAGAGAACCTAGTGGGGCATTTATATATGATAGATATATCATATAGTAAATGGCCGGACCGATTTGATTAGAGTTCACGATATAATTCCGTGATCGAGAAGTCTTATCGAATCAATCGATGATCATATTTATGGATATATCTTAATCCCGAGGTGATCACGATCAACCGCTTGAATCGGTATGAGGTTTGACTTGACGGTTAAGGATTACACCGAGTCCGTGATCCGAATTACCCCATCTTGGCATTGTACTTGGATTGAGTGAGTAGTCCGTGTTATCACGGATACGGAATCCATTCCTTCCATTTATGGAAGTAGATAGACGATTGCCTTATTTGTTAATCCTAGAAACCGATCGATCGTACGAGTTCATATTACACGATTAGCTACCAAAGTGAGTTGTATGAATTAATCGATCACTAGGGGGTTAATGGTAAATAAGGATAAGAGGTTCTAAAAAGGGTTAACGGTAACTTCACGATTTAGAATGAACGATCAGGAGGATTAATCCATATGTAATGATTATATCAATGTACGCTTATTATCATTCTCGTGAGGAGATAAATATAATCTCATAATCGGAGGAGTGCAGTCACGGGATTATGGTGGCATATTCCTATGATTGATTTATCGAATATAATTATTTTGTTCGTAAGATAATTATTTATTTGATTTATCGGAGCCGCTGATTATTAGTCCATGGTCCCCGACGTACCTCCAAATATAGCATAGCTATTCTCGGACGTCGAATCCTAATAATATTAATTTAGTTCTTATTGGAATTTAATTAAAACGATATGTGATTTAATTGTTTGGTGAACTATTAAATTAGTTGGGCTAAATAATTAAATATGTGAAAAAGACATTTTTCATAATCTTGGCCAAAATTAGTGTTATGGCCGAAAATTCATATTGACTAGGTCAATAAGATAATTTTCGGCCCCAAGCATGTTTAGGAAACAAGAAATTGGTTTTCTTGTGGATTAATAAGACATGTGCATAAAATATTTATTGGACAAATATTTATGGTAAGAAATAAAGATAAATATTATTCTAGATTTGTTCTAGAATATTATGGGATTATTTTTATTTATTGGATTTATTTATTTACAAAATAAAATCCTTGGAGGACAAGGATTACTCTCCTATATAAAGAGAGTTCTCCCAAGCCTAAAAGACATTGTGATTTTCGACTTCTACCTCTTAGAGAGGAGAAGAAAATTTCGGCCAAGGGGTTGAGGGAAAATCTTGGAGGTTTTTCCGGGTAGCATATCGGAGGGATTCGAGACGAGGATTTCCTTCCACCGGGAGTTGCTTGGATCACACGTACAGAAGATCGTGGTGCTCTTCATATTTTCTTACGTTCTTTCTATTACGGTTCTTCAACTTGGATTTTGAGATCCAAGAGGTATGTTCTACAACCCCCTTGTAGAGTAGATTTAGTTATTTTATTACGTGTAATTTATAGATCTAGATCCTTAAATAGCTTCCATTGCGGATGGTATTACTAACAAGTGAAGCATCCCCGATTGACTTCCATTTGCTTTTGAATTGCAAGGAAAATTCAGAAATCGAAGCTATGAAATGGAGCATGGTGCGTAAATTTGTTTCAATCGTCATTTCAATTCAAGACTTCATCAAGTAATAAGATCGTGGAGTTTTTGGATTCTATCCTCCACAATTTAAATGATCTTCTCAGCTACAAAGCTAGTTGAATAGTTCCGTTTAAGAAGCAGATTAAAACCTTGGTAGATAAACTAATATTTCTATTAATGAATATTAGAAATCAGAATAAAATTATATTATTATGTATTTTTTGATTCTGTATTTATCAAAAAGATTCATAGAATTATTTAGACACATATTGTAAGTGTATATATATATATATATATATATATATATATATATATATATATATATATATATATATATATATATATATATATATATATATATATATATATATATTCTACCATTCTAGTAAAATCAATATACATAAAAATATTTTCCAATTGTATCTACATGGTATCAGAGCTTCTCAATCTCCTCCTCTTGATTTAGCAATACTCTCAATCCCCAGAATCCTCCTCTCTTCAATCAGCACTTCCCTTTCTTGTTCCCTTCTCCCTCACCTCCCTTTCTGCATCTAGACTTCTGCTCCTTCCTCCTTCAACCTGTTGCATTTTTCTTCTCTAGTCCAAGCCACCATGCCTGAGATAAAAACAACTGAAAGCTCTTGCACTGCAGCCCCTCAAATTATGGCCATTAACTCTGCCACCCAAATCCCCATTAAGCTTGACACTTCCAATTATTCCATAGGGAAAAAGCAATTCATCACACTTCTCAAATGTTATGATTTACTTGGCTTTATTGATGGTACAAAACCATTTCCACCCAAATTGATTCAAGAAAATGGCACTTCCAAACTCAACCCGGCTTATTCTCCATAGGATAGACAAGATCAATTAATTCTCAATGCTACATGGACTCCATCTCTCAGCCACACATTCATCTTATTCTGAATGCCAAAACTTCTGGGGAAGCATGGATTATTCTTGCAGATGTGTTTGCAAAACCTTCACGGGGTCGAATCAACATGGTTAAGCCGCCTCTCAAAAGCCTCCGGAAGGGTGAAAATCAATCTTAGAATATTTGTGTTTGTACGTAGTAATGTCGATGAACTTACAATTTTTGGTGCTCATATGGATCAAGATGATGTGGTTGATTTAATATTTGATCAATCGGGTGATGTGTATTGTGATTTAGCCCGAGCCATTCAAGCCCCGTATTCTTCAATTGGATTTGATGAACTCCATGAAAAGCTGTTAAATTATGGAATTTTGCTAAAGGAATCGAATCAGATTCAGCCATTCGGCCAAGCAAGTGCCCATGCCTCCTTTCCCTGTTCACAACCAGCGTTTCAGCACTCGCAGGCCGCCGGATTATTGCCCCGACCGTAGCTCAGCCATCGCGCAATCCTTTTCTAGCAGGTCCTCCTCCGACAAGCTCTAATTCACAGCGCCCTCGTCGGCCTTACATGCGCAAATGCCAACTCTGTAATGTCTTCGGGCACTCAGCCAAGTTCTGCCCTCAGTTTTCAAATCCATGCCATCAACTAGCAGCAGTAGTCATTCCCACACCCGCCACAACTACAACAACAGCCATAGTGCCCAAGGCCCCCAAGCCTTTGCCGCAGCCCCAACCAATTATAACTGGCTCTTGGACAGTGGGGCGGCCCACCACATAACGTCTGACTTCGAGAATCTATCACTCCATACACCCTACACAGGCACCGATTATATAATGGTTGGTGACAGAAATTCTCTTCCCATGACACATACCGGTTCGACCTCTCTTCCTTTATCTTCCACGCAGTCTATTACGTTAAATAATATTTTATGTGTGCCTAAAATTTCACGTAATTTTATATCGATTTCTCAGCTATGTCAAACTATAATCTTTCTGTTGAATTCTTACCATCAAAATTTATTGTGAAGGATCTTCAGAAAAATCACCCGTTGATGCTTGGACCGGTTAAAGATGGACTCTATGAGTGCTCATCTAACCCCATTTTTGCCTTTACTGCTAATAAAATGACTCGGCATACGTGGCATCATAGGCTGGGCCACCCTTCCTGTTTAATTTTTTGGTCTCTTATTTCTAATAATAATTTGGATTTTATTTCTTCATCTTTTACACACTGTGATGCTTATCTTGTCAATAAAATCATAATGTTGTCTTTGGATTATCCACGTTACATTCATCCCGTCCTCTTGAAATTACTTTCTCTGATGTCTGGACTTCCCCCATTTATTCTGTGGATAGCTTTGAGTATTATGTGATATTCGTGGGCCATTTTACAAAATATATATGGTTTTACCCTCTGAAAAATAAATCTTAATTGGCTTCTACTTTCACCCGATTGAAAGCCATAGTGGAAATTTTTTTTAACCTCTTTATTAAAATATTATATTCGAATAACGGCCGTGAATATATTGTGCTACTTCACTACTCCCCCACACACTCCCGAGCACAACGGATATTCCGAACGACGTCACCTTCACATTTTTGAAACTGGTCTTTCCTTACTGACTCATGCCTCTATGCCTCTTACATATTGGCCTTATGCATTTTCCATTTCCGTTTACCTAATTAATCGTCTTCCCACACCCACTTTCTCAATGCGGTCCCCCTACTTCTGCATCTTTGGTGAAAGTCCTAATTATAATAAATTGTTGGTCCCTTGGAAAGGCTAACACAAGTTTAGAAGGGGGGTGAATAAACTTGTCACCAAAAACTAGATCATCACAATTAATGCTCAGTTTTAACTTGTGTGGAGTTAAGCTGACAAATCTGAGTTTAAGTCAAACTGACTTATGACAAAACTGAGTCAACTGGCAGCGGATATAAGTTTTAGCCTATAATTGGATCTTTTGATTCTATAAGAAAAAGCTAGTATGCAAAACTGAATTCTGGTGAATGTCAGTTTGTGAGTTGTATATGCTTGTAACAATCAGTTTCAGTATGCTGTATAAACAAATATAAATGTTGTAAAAAATGTGTAAAGTAAATAGAGCAAGATTTATAGTGGTTCCAGGTGGTGTAATCTTGTACGTCAACTCTTCCCCTGTGATGTAGGAGGAAAATTCCACTAGAACTTTCTGAGATAAGTTGTTACAAAAGGTCCTAAATGATAGTCTAAAAAACAAAGTTAGGCTGAGAATCAATAAATTGATTCTTGTTTGTGGTTCTTTTAAGTGTCGAAATCTGGATATGATCGATGTAGCTTAAACACTTGAAGAAATCTATATATGATCTTGTTGAGTGCAGATAATGATAACAATTCAGATGAACTAGACTTGTAATCAAAATGCTTGTAAATCGGTGTTGTTGTGTTTTTTATCCTTGATTCAAAGTCCTCTTTTTATAGTGTGAGGTCCAACGTTCATCTTGCTTGAATTTGAATTGTATCAACGTCTATATTTTTAGATGTCAGGTGTCAGTGACCGTTCTGACATGTCAGTTCTTCATCCAATAGAAATCCTTGATTTATAACGTTCAAATGTACTTTCAGTTGCTTGGATGACTGACTATAAAACTGAGTTTCCTATTCAGTTTTGTACTGAGAGTGTCAGTTTTCCGTTTGAAACTGACTTAGAGCATTAACTGAATTTTTACTCTTCTTCAAAACTTCGGTACTCTATTTATCTGATTTTATGTGACTGAATCAGATTACACCATTTCTTATACACATCATCTAAGATACCATTGTCCTTATGATACTTAGGTCTTCTCTCAAGATTCATAAAGTCAGTTCAAGCCATCACAGACTTACTTGAATTCTAACTTTACAGTCTTGACTTAAAATCTTCAGTCTTAAGTTATGTTCCAGTTTTCTAGATGATTTCCAGTTTCATTTTTACGACACTTCTATCCAATAAAGTGCTTGTCTGATATAACCTATACAATTATCAGACTCTAGTAAAACTTATACATTTAGTTATAGACATTTTTTAGCTTTCCACTATAACAACTAGTTCCAACACTTCATCAATGGGGTGTAAACAAACATATACTTAAATGAGATGAATCATCATCAAAACTAAATTTTATTTCCAACAATTTCCCTCTTTTTGATGATGCCAAAACCCTCCTTAAAAGAAAAGTTTAAAGATAATAACAATGCAAAACAAGGTAAAACTAGAAACTAGATTTCATTAAGAATTTTGCAAAAACTGGAATAGTTACACATTTGATTATAAACAAAAACTAATCAGCTTTTTGTAACTAAGATAAATTTTCTTCTTTTGTCATGTAGACGAACTTCATCTTCAATCTGTGTATCTTCTTTTGAAAATGTTCTGAGATAGTCCACTTGGCTTGTTAGTTTACATTTTCTCCAAAGAACTAACTTGGGAAGATGACTTTCATCTTTGTAAAAATTTCAAATTCTGCAATGTCAGTCTTCATCTGTTCAACCTTGTCATTGATTTGAAGTCTTTCTTCAATCCTCTTGATCTTCTTGTGTTGTGCCATCTTCTGACAATAAAATATATCTGACAAGAAGTGATTGAGAGATTATTCATAATTTTTGTGCTTGTACTTAACTTTGGTGTGATTATAGTCTTTCACAAATTTCATCCAAAGTTTTTTAGTATGAGTTGCTCTTCAGTCTCCAGGTTGACTGTATTTTAGTATCAGCTGCTCACCAGTGAGTTCTTCAACCTGTCTAATATTGGAGACTGGTGCTGATGCCGTTTTTCTTTCAATTTGGTCAATTCAGCTTCATGCTTCAGTTTTTCTTCATATAACTTTAGCTTTTCTTTCTCTACTTCCCCTTTTTGGCATCATACAACTCATTGATTAGTTGATGTGTTGCCTTCTGATCTGATGACATATCTTTCTGGGAGGTGAGAACTTCTTTGAGCTATCCTTTGAATTTCTCGATCTTCCATGGTTGTAACTTCGAGTTTTTCCTTGAGACTGAGAATTTCTGAAACTGAATTTGAAGTGGATTTCTTGATAATATCCAACTTAGTATGAACTGAGACATCAGTTTTCTTTCTGTAATCCAAGTAACTAGAAAAATGTGATAGAAGACCATTGTATACATCCTTTTGGTTGAGCTTAATCTTCAATCCTTTTTGTACTTTGATCAATTCTTCTGTTGTGAGTTTCTCGGATGGATCTTCTTCTTATGTTTCCTGGATTTTAGACTGACTGGCATCTTCAATTAGCATCAGTTGTTGATTATTATCAGCTCTGGCTTCTTCTTCTTTATTGTCAGTTGTCTGATTTCCCACTGCAAATTCTTCTACCTGAGTATCAGTTTGCATAGATTGGAGTTCATGTTGAATGTCTGAGTGCAAAACTGTTCTCTTTTCAGCTTTTTTCCTTGAATCATCATCTTTATCATCATCTTTCTTCTTTAAAACATCCTTGGGTATAGATGATGTGGTTGATTTAGTGCTCCAAGCTATCTCCTTGAATCTATTGTTGTAGTTGGTAAGAAACTCTTCCATTAGAAATAAGGCATAGAGATTTTTATTTCCAGTTTCTCTAACAATAGTTTTTCTTCATGAGGTAGAGTAGCTTCACGAGAATATTCATTTTTGAGCTTCATCTTCATTATATTGATGATCCTCTCAGCATCGAAGATGTACTCTTTTGGTTGCTGAGTTACCGGTTCCTCTTGCACAACATGTATAACGGAAACTTGTTTCTCTGATATTCGTTGATGTATGTGAGAATCAACTTCAGAAACCAAACTTTTCTTCTGACTAACCTCATTTGTCAGTTGTTCCCCCTCAGTTGGTGCTAACTGACTTGAAGTTCCTGGGGACAAACAACGTCCAACTGATTTTTCCACTTGTGTCTCAGCTTTCCTTTTGATTCCTTTCAGCTGAGTGATCTGCTGGGACACAGTTGCCTATTGGCTTCAGGTTGGGAAGTCTTCGAGGTTTCTTTCCTAGAAAGAGCTTGTGCTGCACTAGTTGTAGAAGCACCAACAGTCTGTGCTTGCTTCTTCCCACCACTGAGTCTTTCCAAATAATATTGAATCACTAAGCTAAGTGATTTCTTCAGTCGAAATCTTCTTTCAGTTGGTATTCCTTTAGCTTGGCCTCTACTGACACTTGCTAATTCAGCCAAGTGTTGCTGCTTGTCATGATTGAAAATATATCCTGCCCAATTAAACTCAAATCCATCCCAAATGACGTTTATTAGGTAAATATCATCTTCAGTTAATTTATTTAGCCCTTTGTGTTGTCCGATGGCATGTCTGCTGATCCATCTGTTGAGGAGACCAAATTCAGTTTTGAGGTCCTTGATATGTGTATCGACTGCTGCTGGTTGTTTTGATGCTGAAATCTGCCAAAGAAAATCTTCACGCTTGAGAGGCGGACAAGCTAGCTCAATTGATTTCACCAGGGGATCTTTGAAACCAAAAGGCTGTCTGATGATATCTTCATTGATATAAATCTTCTGTTTATGAACCCTTGTTAATAGAGAGTTCTTCAGCATCTTCATATTTTCCCAAAATTGCAGTAGACTTTCTAAGTCCATATCTTCTTGCAATTCTGCTTCCAGCAGGTTCTTTAAACCTTGTATTCTTCCTATCTTTTCGCTTATATGACTGGAGAGAAGAGTGTTACCGCACATCTCTTCCAATTCATTAAGCGTAAAAGTGTCTGGTTTGGTGATTAACCTTTCTTCTTGAGTTTGTTTGAAAGCTGCCATTTTTTAAATTGTGTAAGATGAAATTTTTGGCTATTTTAGAGAGGAAAATGTTTGATTTTTCTTTTTGCAAAGAGGAAGTATGAAAAATGGTTGTATATATAAAGAGATAGGACGGTCGGTGATTTGATCCAAGATCTTCTAAAAGATTTTATACAATTTTTCAAATTCCATCATGGTTTGTATAACCGATGTGAGTATTATCTGACATTTTGGGGGTATACATGCTACATCTTCTGACAGAAAAACGGCGGTAATTAAATGCGATGTAATTGGTTGTCGGTTTCATCCTTTTCTTTATGGACTTTCTTTGACTGAGTGTAAGATTAACTGAGGTCAGTTTCAAGTCATAGGCAGTTGCATAAACCTTTAGTTAAGTAGGTCAGTTTGAGATTGTGGATGTCAATGACTGATCTGTCAAGTGAGCGCACCCAGCATGACAAAGATCAATCCTCATGACGAATCTCTGAGCTTAAACTGACTTAACCGACGTTAATAACCCCCAATTTAGTTCTCAGTTTAGCAAACCTTTCTTTGTCCAAAGGTTTGGTGAAAATGTCAGCTAACTGATCTTCAGTTGGAACATAGAGAACTGTAACGTCCTTTTTCTCTATATGATCCCTTATAAAATGATGTCTCACATCAATGTGCTTGGTCCTTGAGTGCAAAACTAGATTATCAGTTATAGCTATTGCATTTGTATTATCACACATTATAGAAATCAATCCCTCTTCTATTCCATAATCTCTTAATTGTTGCCTGATCCATAAAACTTGAGCACAACAGCTTCAAGCTGCTATGTACTCAGCTTCATCTGTTGATGTTGAGATTGAGTTTTGCTTTTTGCTGAACCATGACACAAGTCTATTTTCCAATAACTGACATGTGCCTAAAGTACTTTTTTTGTCCACTTTACATCCGGCATAGTCTGAATATGAGTAGGATATTAGTTTGAATTCTCCTTCCTTTGAGTACCACATCCCAACTCCTTCTGTATCTTTCAAATACTTCAAGGTTCTTTTGACAATAGTGAGATGGCTTTCTTTAGGTCTTGTTTGAAATCTGGCACAAACACCAACTGCAAGGATATATCTAGTCTACAAGCTGTTGTGATAAAGTAGACTTTCAATCATTCTTCTATAGAGAGTTTGATCCACATCATTTCCATCTTTGTCTTCATCTAATCTGATGTTGGTTCCAATTGGTGTAGCAATGTCAGCTGATTTTTCCATTCCAAACTTCTTGATCAGTTCTCTGGTATATTTGGTTTGGTGAATGAAAATTCCACTATCCATTTGTTTTACTTGTAGACCAAGAAAGTAATTCAGTTCTCCCATCATGCTCATTTGAAATTTGCTCTTCATTAAACTTGCAAATTTTTTACAGAACTGTTCATTTTCTGATCCAAAAATGATGTCATCCACATAGATTTGAACTAAGAGAGTACTTTCTTCAATTTTCATCCTGAATAAGGTTTTATCAATAGTTCCTTTTGTAAAACCATTATCCACCAAAAACTGGGATAGAGTTTCATACCAAGCTCTGGGTGCTTGTTTGAGTTCATAGAGAGCTTTTCTTAATTTAAAGACTTTGTCAGATTGATCTTTAATTTCAAATCCTGGGGTTGCTGAACATAGTCTTCTTCTTCAAGTATTCTATTTAAAAATGCACTTTTAACATCCATCTGATATTCTTTGAATTTCTTGTGAGCTGCAAAGGCAAGAAATAGTCCGATTGCCTCCAACCTTGCAACTGGAGCATTTGTTTCATCAAAGTCTATCCCTTCATCTTGTGAGTAACTCATTTGCTACAAGTCTGGCCTTGTTTTTGATAATATTCCCATATTCATCAAGCTTGTTTCTAAAAAACCCATTTGGTTCCGATTATGTTGACATGATCTGGCTTGTCATTTAAATCCCAAACTTGATTTCTCTCAAATTCATTGAGTTCTTCTTGCATAGCCAAAATCCAGTATGGATCGTTTAGGGATTCTTCAATTTCTTTTGGTTCAGATTGAGACAGAAAGCAAGATATCATAGCATCTAGTTGGTGTCTTGTCCGAACTCTTACTTGAAATTCACCTATCATTTGTTCTTCAGGGTGATCTTTCATCCATTGATGTACTGGGGTTTGCATCAAGGGATCTAGATTTTGTTGGATGGGTTCATCTTGAAACTGGATCATTTTGAACTTGATCAGGGTCAGTTTCTTGTGTTGTTTAGATGCAGATTCAATTACTGGCAACTAAGGCTGATCCAGATCTGAGGAATCTGATATCTTTAATCTTCCAATTTCAATGAAGACTGATTCTGGAGATTTGTCTATTTTTTATTGAGAAACTGGTTCTGTCTTGTCTTCATTGTGTCTCCGGTAAACTTTGGTTCATCAAAAACTACATGTATAGATCATGCTTGAGTGTTCTCTTGTTTAACAATCTGAAAGCTTTACTGACACTTGAGTATCTAAGAAATATTCCTTCATCAGCTTTGGGTTGAAAACTTTGAGCTGATCTTTACCATTATTATGAACAAATCACTTGCTTCCAAAGGCGTGAAAATATGAGACATTTGGTTTTCTTCCATTCCAAATCTCATAAGGTGTCCTCTTATGTCTCTTGTTCATGAGAACTCGATTCTTAGTATAACAGGATGTATTTACAGCTTCTGTCCAATATCTTTCTGGTAGTTTAGATTCACAGATCATTTTCCTTCCAGCTTCTTTGTGTGTTCTATTTCTCCTTTCAGCTACTCCATTCTGTTGAGGTGTTGCTGTAGCTGCAAGCTGGTGTAGAATTCCGTTTTCCCCACAATACTCGATGATTATGTTGTTGAGAAATTATGTTCCTTTGTCAGATCTAATCTTGACTATTGTAATACTTTTCTGATTTTGGGGTCTCTTGAGAAGTTCTGTCAGATGTTGCTTAGTTTCACTTTTCTTTGTCAAGAAGATAACCCAAGTATATCTTGAAAAGTCCTCAACTACTACCAAGGTGTATTTCTTTCCACCAACACTGATTGGTGTAATTGGTCCAAATAAATCCATATGCATTAGTTCTAAACTCTGTTTGTTGAATGCTGAGACTTAGTCTTGAAACTTGCTTTTGTTTGTTTTCCTTGCAGACAAGCATCACACGGGCTGTCTTTCTTGTATGTCATCTCTGGTAGTCCAATCACCAAGTTCTTTTTGACTAACAAGTTGATATCATCAAAATTTAGATGACTTAGTTTCTTGAACCACAGCCAACTGAGTTCGACTTGGTATGCATAATCAAACAAGTTTCTGAAACTACTGTATAAAAATGTACAACATACATGTTTTCTTCTCTTCTTCAAGCAAGAACTACTTGGAAAGTTGTTTCGCTAACAACAATGCATAAATCTTTAACAAAAGTTACTTTGTATTCTATGTCGCAGAATTGACTTGTGCTGAGTAGATTATAATGAAGTCCTTCCACATAAGACACATTTTTTATTGTGATTCCATTTCTGATTAGGTTTCCATAACCTTTTGTGTAACCGGGTCTATCTTTACTTCAAAAATTGACTCTTGGTCCATCTTTAGCTACTAAATCAGTAAGACAATCCTTGCTCTTTGTCATGTGTCTAGAGCAACCACTGTCAAAGTACCAAATATCCTGCAAAACAAATTAAAAAGCTTTAGGTACCCAACTCCGTTTGGGTCCATAGTGCTCAGTAGTCAGTACAACACTGGGTATATTTCCATACGGTTTTCTCTGGAAATTGTTGCACTTGTTCTCCTAGATATAAGCCACATGTCCATAATATCTTTTTTCTAGATTATGTCTCATGTATATGATTTCTCAGGTCTTCTGGTTTAGGCTGATTTCCAAAATGTCTTCTATTATTAAAGGCTGAGTAATAACCATCATTCATTTTGTACTGAGGTCTAGACTGACCTGTGTACTGAGACTTTTGCTTAGAACTGGGATAAGTTCTCTGCTGAGTCTTGGACTGAAACTTGTGATAAGTTTTCTGTCTAGAATGATTGTTCCTATCAGTTTTAATAGTAGGTTCAGTAAAATTCCAATCATCATCAGTGGGATATAATCTGCCTTTCCCCCTTGATGTCTGAATCTTTGAATGATTAACATTCTTAGATTTACCTTGATTAAAAAAAAATTGGTTCTTGACTTGATTAGTTTTTGTAGATATGTCAGTTGATCTACCACTTGATTTACCTTTGTTGGTAGGTGCAGTTGTCTTCTAAGAAAACTGAGTTGTCTTACATGATGCTGACTTTACTGGTTCAACAATTTTCTCAGTCTGGGAAGTTGCTCAGCTACAAACTTAATGCCAGTTTTGATATTAGGTTCAGCGGCTTTGCTAGTTCCTTTCTTAGAAGATAGAGGTGTATCAAATCCGAAGCCAGTTCTGTCTCCATAGGGCTTTCTAGATTTGAATCCAGTAGATGAACTTGATTGAGCAAAAGATTCAGTTTCTTCTACTGATGCAGTAGGCTGATACTGATTCTTCCCTTTTATCGGTTTAGTTAGTCTCAACATTTTTAGTTCAGACTTCAATCTTTCAATTTCAAGAATTAAAGCTTCTTTCTCAGCTTTGATTGATTCATAACCAGCTTGAATGGTTACCAGTTGATTCATCAATTCGTCAAGAGTTTAAAAGTGGGGTTTTACCATTTCCCTTCCTTAGAAGAAGTTCCATCCTTGAAACTTCATACGCTTGAAGGTGGGGTGTTTGGTTTGCATGTCCGCCTCGAGCTCCCAAGTAGCCTTTTGTTCAGTCTATCAAGACCACAACACTTTACTAAGGCCACTGTCTTTCCTCCAAAAGTCTATGTCTTCATTTCCAGAATCTGAACTAGCTGTTCAACATATGTGAGATTATCTTCAAGAAACTCTGGTATTAGATCAATCGTTCGATGAGTGTCCGAAAGACATTTACTTAGAAGAGATACGTGGAAAACATTGTGAACTCTCTTCAAAGGCGCAGGTTCCTGCAAGCGGTAGGCAAGCTCCCCCTCGATAATCTCAAACGGTCCCACATACCTTGGACATAGCTTTTCCTTTTATCCAACCGTCTAACTCCTCTCATTGGTGAAACCTTAAGGTAGACTTGATCACAAACTTCAAAGGATAATGGTCGCCATTTGTGGTCTGCCTAACTCTTTTGACGGTCTTGAGCTACTTTAAGGCTTTCTTTTACTATAGCAACCTTATCAATCATATCTTGTACAAGTTTGGGTTCTATGGACCGCTTCTCTCCATTGTCTTCCATCCATAAACTGAGCTACCTTAACCTTTTCAATTAGGTCTAAATGGGCTATCAAGGATGAAACCACGGAGCTACCTTCTCACTTGACCGTACTTAAATGGAGCTGGTCAAACTCCGTGATCAACTGAGGGATATCTGTTAATGCTGAAACTGTCCCTGAAGACAACTTACTACTTAAATCATTTGCCACACGATTAGTCTTCCTAGGATGATAGTTTATGAAGGTCATCATCTTTGATATAATCGATCCATATTCTTTACCTCATATTCAACACCATCTTGGTATAGTACTTCAAACTTTGATGATCCGCGAAGATCTTGCGAGTCATACCATAGAGATAGTGTCGCCAGATCTTCAAGGAAAATACCACTTCTGCAAATTTAAGGTCGGGAATAGAATAGTTCTTCTTATGATCCCTTTACTAGCAAAAGGCGTAAGCATTGACCTTTTGTTCCTGCATCAAAACACACCCCAGACCTATCTTGGAGGCATCACTGTAATTTTCACACTCTTTGTTTACAGGCGGTAGGTCAAGATTGGTTTTGCCACTAACTTCTCCTATAACTGTAGAAAGGTATCTTCACATTCTGCAATCCACTCAAACTTTGCATTCTTTTGAGCTAGCCGTGCAAGAGGGTTAGCTGAGGGGGAAACCCAGAAAACTCAATATTTCCTAGGGCGTCTTCATTCAACTATGGCTTCAATCTTGTATAGATCCACCATAACAACTTCTGTAGAAACAATATATCGTAGAGATACAACTTTGTCTATCCAAAACATGCACTTGTTCAACACGGCATAAAGTTCTCCATCCTTGAGATTTTGTAAAACCAACCTCAGATGTTTATCATGTTCTTCTTCGTTCATTGAATAAAAATAGGATGTCGTCGGTGAAGACCACGACGAACTTATCCAGTTAATCACTGAACAAGTCATCCATGAGTCACATAAAGGCTACAGGTGCTTCAGTCCAACCAACTTGCATGACTATGAACTCATATCGACCATACTCAGTACAGAAAGCACCCTTTGGGATATCTTTTGCCTTGATCTTCAACTAGTTATACTCTGATCTCTTATCCATCTTCGTAATCACTCCATCTCCTTGTAATTGGTCCAATAAGTCATTTTTCGGGGTAAGGGATATTTTTTCTTTGTTTTCAACCTGCTTAACTCTCATTAGTCAATACGTAATCTCTAACTGCCATCATTCTTCCTTACAATGAGGACTTGTCCTTCCGGGGTGAAACACTGGACTTTATGATCTATATATCCATCCTCTCTACTATCCCTTGACTTCTTTAGGATTTTTTGAGGCCATTCCATAAAGATGTTTGAAACTGGTTGAGCTTCAAATACCACATAGATCTCAAACTCACTCTTCTGACGGGAGAAAGGAAATGTATCTTCTTAGAAACATTTAGGAGTTCAAAAACCACTGCAACATCTTCTAATTGAACTTAGAGCTCCTTAAAATCCACTACGAACTGTGCGTACTTGACAATCCGCATGCACACTCGAAGGCTAGCATTACCGGTGAGTCGGTAATGAGGCCACTGAGTTGGCAGAAGTGTCGTTGTGTCGCTAGCCATACCACTGACTTGGCAGTTTTTGCTTCAAAACTTTCCTTAGATTGTGACACAACTTCATCAACCCAATGGACTTTTCAAGTGTGCAGAAACAAGCGGGGGCAACCACAGTTTACTTGATGTATGATTGATCTCTTAGGAACGTCTACATCATGCTTTCATTGCGCTACTCTGATAAACCATGCAAGGGTGCTCCCATCAACTTGAACCATTACTTTAGTCTTCATAGGTCAATACCATCAATGGTGTATTGAACCTTGACTTCGTTAACTTTAGAAAAAACCAAACCTTGTTTCAAAAGGAGGTGGTTAACAAGGTGAGAGAACATTTCTAAGTACTCCTGACATAGGTAGCAAGTGGATGGGGATGTCTCACTCTATAAACTGATAGTGGAACTATGACTGAACAAAAAGGTAAAAGAGAAACTAGTGGCAAACTTGAGGTTGATTGACACTACTCAATCTCTCACCCGAAGAAGAAGGCGATGAAGGAAAGAACAAAAGGATTTAAACATCGTCAATGGAAAGCAACTAGGTAACAAAGGAAAATCTAGCCTAGGCAGTATCAAACTTACTTCTAAAGATAAGAACTACCATGAATAAATACCAGGTCACCTGAACCCCGAGCTTTGATACCAACCATAACGCCCAAACCATAGGCAAGGCAAAAATGGTCAAAGGTCGTTTTGAACGTGCACATCTCGTGACCAAATGCACATGTAAGCCTTATGAAGCAGTTGCATCATACAAAAAGTGGAAGTTTAAAAGAATTAAGTACATCAGAAAGCACGAAAAATGAAACAAGCTTTTAATTGTAGATTTGAACGGATGGAACAGAAAACATAAAACTAGAAACAAACCATGCAGTCGGTGCAGGGGCCCTTCTACGACGTCGGTAGGTCAAATCCCTAGGAATATGCATTCCATGATACATATGTATATACAACACCAATAAACAAAAGAACCATCCAACATCCATAACAATTCCTGAAAAAACTACATATTCCAGTTCCATTAAAGTAAAGGAAATACAATTGATTGACTATCTATTATCTCAAGGAAAAAAACTATAAAGACATAAATGTCAAAGCATTAACTACAGGCGCAAAACCCAATAAGTAAAATAAAAGTACAATTGATATCAATAGAAAAAGGAACAACATATACATGATAAAATAAGTGGCATATCAGCCGTCTTCTATGAGCCTTAACATGCATCCTCGATCTCAACTAAAATGATAAGTAAGGGTGAGCATGACGGCCTAGTAAATAATGTATAATTGAAAGAGAACTATGGTAGCATATGGGAAATACACCATGGCGATGCTGGATCTCGTCAAGGATATAATCCGGGCCGTAATTACACCTATGACAACTTAATTCCAAAATAATTTAATCAATGCATTGGGGTTTGTGTTTATTTTAGATTGAGCCTGGGAATGCCCCCAAGTTGCCTATGTATCCAATATTTGTTATTGGAATCAAGTCTCTCATAGTTCCTTAGGGATTCATTATATAAGGGACACCACGTCCCTTTTCTTGTTCAACAAGTATGAGGATTCTTAATCCCTAAAGATTATCTTGTGTAAATCTCGTTACTTTAGGGATAATCATGTGCGTATTAAATAACAGGATCAATATTGTAATATCCTATGATTATTTATGTGTTTATCCTATAATACAGGAACACGTTTATAATATCGGATAAGGGGATCTCGACCCGTCCTGCGGTGAGCTCCTCGGGACCTCCTGAGCTTGGATGCATTACCCGAAATCCAACTTGACCGTGCTGTCTTGTGGAGGTCTGTTAGGGAGAACGGGTCAGACCTCCCACCTGGGGTTCTTGGCCTGACTTACCAATTAATTATGGGGCTCCTGGACCATAAGTCTATCGCTTTCCTCTTTCTTCATTTATTACGTGACCACTCCGTGAACGACACATGGCGAGGGCTAGTCCAACCCTCGTCATAATCCCCCCAAATCTGCCCGGGCTTTGAAGGGCAGGTCATATCTGATATGGTTGCATCCCAACTCTATCTGCTTAGACTTGTCGAAATTACAAAGGGCTTAGCTTGACACGTGTCAGAGTTAACGTTATGACTCTATCATAACGGTCCCGAGAAACGAGGTGTTTTCAACCATGTTTTGATAGTTGGATCATTTCCCTAAATATTGTTTAGGGGTTATAACCCCCCCCCCCCCCCCCCCGTCGTGTCACGTCTTCTTAGACATTATCAATTCTTTGCTATTAAGTCTGAGATTGAAGTCATCTGTCGGCTGCCATTCCTCTCTTCAACCTCATGAATCACAAGTAAGCATTTGGCTACCTTCTTTTTAGTTGTCTTTTTGTTGTTGATGAGTGAGCCGATTATCCTCACAGACAGTTCCATCAAACCATTATTCGAGTTTGTATATGAATCGGAGAGTGAGACTTCCGATTTTAAGGCTAATTATGAAAATCCGGCCCCTTTGCCTTTGATCAATCGTAGAGGGTTTGAGCATCTTGTTTTATCCCTCCAGTTGCTTCTTTATCCTCTTCCCCTCGTTCTTACTCTGGAACTTCATCCTTCATTTTAACTCTGAAGGTACACATGGCACTGAGATCATAAGATGGTTGTCAAGGCATCAACTCTATGTTCACTCAAAATGCCATGGTCTTCATTTGTAAGAAGTAAGATATTAATAAGAGGCTTTACGACCCCCAGCTTCCTGCTTCTGGCACATATTCATACCAACCTTCGGAGGGATATTGCGTTGTATACAAGGAGCACTTCTATTATAGCCTGAGAGTCCATTTTAGTCATGCCCTTTGGCTGTTCTGGAACACTATTGGCTGGGAATCGCCCAGGTTTTTCCTAATAGTGTGAGAACCATTATTGGCTATGCCATCTAATGCCGATGCATCAACATTCCATTCACGGTGAGGTACTTCTAGATCTTCTACCAGTGTAAACAAGTGAAGGACCTGCCCAGGTTGTAATGCTTCCCACGTCGGGGTGATTTTTTAAACGATGTTCCTATTCTTTAGAAGTAGAGACCTCTTATAGGGATTAGAAGCACCGTTTCTTCTTTATCTGACCTGAAGTAGAGATTAATATAGGTAGGTGGTGCACTTCTGACCTCTCTAGTGACACCCGTCCTACGGATGTTAGCAAAAAATTGATACAAGACATTCAAGAGTGTGGCATCTGGATTAGAATAAAGAAATACTCATCTAGGTTGATTAATGCAGCCCAAATTTCCCTGGCCAGGCCCGACCCCTATGTGGAGTTGAGTGAAGCGGATTACAAGACTTGTAGGATTTCCTTCATTTTTGTTATGCCCCTGATTTCGTTAAATGACTACTTCTGTGCTAACCGTGCTCTATTTTGCTGTTTCCATTGTCTAGGTTTGCGACCTATAGAGGGGCACACCACTCCTTATATAAACAAGGGAGTGCCAAGCTCTTTTGTACATCAAAATTAGAAGAGTTCTAATTTACAAAAATATATGAGAGCTTATTAGAGAGAGTTTTTTAAAGAGAGAAAGGTCGGTCTAGCAATCAAGTTTTTCTTGTAGCAATCCATGATGGGATTCCGGCGGGCTAATCATGTGGATCACCAGTAGAGGCCGAACACTTGGGCGGCGTCGTGAAAAAACTAAAACGTAGATAAAGCGACGATAAATTTTAGATTATCCAAGGTATATTCTACGTCTACTTCTTTTATGCTTGTTGCTTAAACGAAGTCGATCCTGGTTAAAGGAAATAAATTTTTGAATTCCGTTGTGCTCTTGCGTAGATATCCTAACACTTTCATCCTCAACTCGGCCTACTTCAACTGAGCAGCAGAATCCTCCTTCTAGAACTGTAGCTGATTTGGATTCCGTATTTCGCTATTTATTCTTGATTTTGGAAAAACTCAAAACCTGCACAAGAATTAGCTTTGTACACTATTTTTATTAAGTTTTTCTATCTTAGCCTATTTTCAGCACTTACCTGGTGTGCTTTGTGACGCAATGGGGTGTTCTTCAGCCTCCCAAGCATGTCATTTCCTACCGTTTGGTTATTGTGATGGCATACATAGTGTATTGTTGTTTCTTTTTCATCTCGGAATATCTGAGTCTGTCTTGCAAAGCTCAGTTTGAAATGTCTGACATGCAGACTGAGGAAGTTTGTCCTTTGCAAACATTCTGAGTCTGACCTACAGAGCTCAGTTCGAGATGTCTGACCTACAGACTTAGGAAGTCTGTTCTTTACAAGCTTTCTGAGTCTGACCTGCAAAGCTCAGTTTGAAATGTATGACCTGAAGACTTAGGAAGTTTGTGCTTTACAAACTTTCTAAGTCTGACCAACAGAGCACAGTTCAAAATGTCTGACCTGCAGACTGAGGAAGTTTGTCCTTGCAAACTTTCTGAGTCTGACCTGTAGAGCTCACTTCAAAATGTCTGACCTACAGACTTAGGAAGTTTGTCATTTGAAAACTTTACGAGTCTGATTTGCATAGCTCAGTTCGAAATGTCTGATCTGTAGAGAGAACTAGTTTATAATTCTCGGACTATAAACTTGTCCTGAAAAACATAAATACGTCGTACATATATAATGCAAAATAAAATAATTATTGAAACACACTGATTGTTTGATTACACCTTGTTGAAATAAATAAAACTGAAAAGAAACTAAGTCTGGAACCGGTCCTAAGTGTAAAATATATGCAATTTATTGGCATTCCAGCTGCGAGTATGGTCCTCCCACTTGCATCAGCTAGCTGATATGCCCCCATTTCCATGGACATTTACCACTTTGTATGGTCCCTCTCAATTCGGGTCGAGCTTGCCTTGAGGGCCCTGCCTTCTCACTTCATTCTTTCTCAGCACTAAGTCTCCCTCTTTGAAGTAAGAATGTTTAACCTTGGAGTTATATTACTAAGAAATTCTCTGCTTGTATTTAGCCATTCTGATGTAGGCCACATCTTTGGCTTCCTCTATGTCATCTTTAGAGTGTCTGAGCTCAGTGTCCCAATCTGTTTGTGTAAAGTTCCGACCTTGGGGATGGAAGGCCGATTTCTGCTGGAATGACTGACTCGCTTCCGTAGGCTAAGGAGAAAGGCTTTTCTCTTGTAGATTATTTCGGCGTAGTCATGTACGCCCACAATATGATGGATTGGTGTTCTACCCAGTTTTCTCCTTCTTCCTCTAGCCTCTTCTTTAGGCTAGTTTTGATCTGCCTGTTGGTTTGCTCTACTTGCCCATTTGCCTGAGGGTGACCAAAAGACATGAAGTGATGCGTGATGCCCAGCTCGGAGCACCATGATATGACTTTCCAATCTTCGAACTGAGTCCCTTTATCAGATATTAGAGACTTGGGTATACCATACCAGCAGACTATATTTCTCCATAGGAATCTCTGGATAGCCTTGGCCATGATTGTAGTTAAAGCTTCAGCTTCTACCCACTTGCTAAAATAGTCAACTACTACAACTAGAATTCTGAGATACCATGAGATCAGGGAAGTGGCCCGGCAAGCTCTTTGCCCAATTGATCAAAAGGCCAAGGAGAAACTATAGGGACCATTTCCTCTGAGGCCTGATAAGATAGATTGTCATGCACCTGGCACGATTTGCACTTAAGGATGAGTTGATTTGCATCGCTCTTCATGGTGGGCCAATAATACCCGAATAGACGACACTTTCTTGCTAAAGTTCGCTCCCGTATGATTTCCACAAATGCCTCGGTGAATAACAAGAATGAGATAGTTTCCCTCCTCTTCTGAAGCTCATCGGAGCAAAGGAGATATGAAAGACTTTCTATAAAGAACTTCATTAAATAAAGAGTACTTGCTGGCCAAAAGTTTCAACCTTCAGGCCCGAGACTTATCTGTAGGTAAGATTCCATGCTTTAGGTAGGACATGATTGGGTCCAGCCAAGTGCTTTTTTGAGTAACCGGCTGAACTTCATTTTGATCATAGCTGCGTTCTACTAGTTGTTCCACCAGGACCTTTTATCCGAGACAAAATTAGATGCTAACTTCGAAAGTGCATCAGCTCGCATTTTTGAGATTGAGATACCTGCTCGATCTGAACAGATTGAAAGTTTTGAAGTAATGACGGAGCCGTACTTAAGTATTTCTTCATGGGCTCTTCTTTTGCCTCATATTCTCCTTTGACGTGATTTACCACAAATTGGGAGTCACTATACACTTGAAAACTTCTTGCTCCATGTTTAATCGCTACTCTGAGCCTGCTGATCAGGGCCTCATACTCTGCTTCATTATTTGTTGCCTGGAACTTGATACGCATGGCATATGGGAATTCTTTGCCTTTAGGACTTGTGGGCAGGAGGCCTACTCCTGTCCTATCTTTGTTGACTTCCCCATCCACGTACTGCGTCCACAGCTCGGTGTGTTCCATCAGATGCTCTTGCTCAAGATTGATCGCTCTTCCCTCAGCTATAAAATATGCAAAAGCTTGGGCTTTAATCGCAGTTCATGGTTGGAAGTCCATATAGTACTCTATGAGCTCCACCACCCACTTCGCTAACCTTCCTGATGTGTCTGGCCGTGCTAGTATTTTCCGTAATGGCTAGTATGTTACTTAAAGTTATCTGTTGTGCTTGAAAATATGGCCTCAACTTTCTTAAAGCATGTACCAATGCCAATGCTAGCTTCTTCACATTAGTGTACATGACTTCGGGTCTGTGGAAAGCTTTACTCACATAAAAGATCGGTCTATGTACATTGTCTTTATCTCTGACCAGGACGGCACTGACCGCCTCTTCACAGACTACTGCGTAAATCAACAATGTTTCTCCTTCCTAAGGAGAAGTTAAAGTCAGCAGTTCGGCCATATAGCTTTTCAGGTCATTAAAGGCTTTTTGACTTTCTTTATTCCACTAGAATGGACTTGCCTTTCTCAAGACCTTAAAGAATGTTAAGGCACGATGTGCTGACCGGGATAGGAATCTATTCAAGCGGCCATTCGCCCGGTTAGTCGTTGTACTTTCTTTATATTCTTCGGGCGTGGCATTGTTTTCAATACGGCAAGTTTGTCTGGATTCTCTCTAATTCCTTCCTTTGAGATCATGTACCCTAGAAACTTGCCTATCCTGACGCAAAACGTGCACTTCTTAGGGTTGAGCTTCATTTGTGTCTTTCTCAGCACAATGAACACTTCTCCGGCGTCGAGTGAATACTGCTCAAGTGACCTACTCTTGATTAGGAGGTTGTCCACATAAACCACCATACACCTACCAACCTACTCGGTGAATATTTTATTTACAGCTCTTTGATAAGTTGCCCCAGCATTTTTTAAACCAAATGGCATAGTGATGTAACAGTAGGTGCCCAATTCTGTCACAAACAAGGTCTTCACTACATTATTAGGGTTCATTGCTATTTGATGATACCCCTTGTAGGCATCTAAGAAGTAACAGTGGAGTCAACTAACTTATTGGTCTTGGGTAGGGGATAACAGTCCTTTGGGCATTCTTTGTTCAGATCGGTGAAGTCAACACACATACTCCAACTTCCATCTGGCTTCTTCACTAGGATTGTGTTTGCAAGCCAGATCGGATAAACCACTTCTCTTATGATGCCGGCCTGAAGTAACTTATGTACCTCCTTTTCTATTGCTTTCATTCGCTCCTTAGTGAAGTGTCTTTTCTTTTGTCGAACAGGCCTTCTGCTCGGGTCGATGTTGAGTCTCTGCAATGCCAGCTCAGAAGATAGACCTGGCATATCCTCGGTTTTCCATGCAAAAACATCTCTGAACTCTTTTAACACCTCAACAAGGGTTTCCTTATGCTGTTCTAGGATCCAAGGCCCCACATTTACTGTTAAGTCATTTTGCTACTCCCACAAACTAAACACTTCGACTCAATCTTCTGTGGATGAACTCTCATCGTCTTCCGACAGTAGTTCTTCCACTAGGACCTATTGTACCATCATTTTTCTATCAACGATGTCCTTGTAGCAAATCCTGGCTGCCTCCACGTCCTTTCTGATCTCCACTGATCCTTCGAAAGTTGGAAATTTCATGCTGATATGAGCTGGAGAGATCACAGCTTGGAGGTCGATCAAGGCGGGTCTTCCCATGATGACATTGTAGGCTGATGGTGCCTTTACAACCAAATAATTGACCATAAGGGTCCTACCCCTTGGTTCCGTTCCGAAGGTGGTGGGAAATCTGATCATGCCTATTGGATGAACTAGTGGTTCAGCGAATCCAAACAACGGAGCTGATACAGGTGTCAGCTCAGTGTCCTTTAACTTCATGGACTAGAAGACGTTTGTAGTAGAGAACATTGACCGCACTTCCAGTATTGACACAGACAAGCTTTACAGTATGCTTTGTTATCACAACTTTAATAACTAACACTTCATTATTTATTACCAGAGGTATGGAGTCCCTAAGACCATAAGTTACCTCTCTGCAGGCCTTTGCCTTTTACGGGAGTCAGGTGGAGCAGCAAAATCTGCTAATGTTCTTATCCTCAGATTGGGTGGCGGTATTCGGACCACCCGAGATCATGTTGATTATGTTTATAGAACGGTTGTCTACCCGCCTTTCTGAATCAGGTGTCAGATCTCTTCTTCTTCGAGGCTCATCCCTACCGTCTTGACCATTATTGTAGTTCCTTCTTCGAAACTCCCTTCATCCCCGAGGTTCTGAGTTCAGAGATCAGTCAATGACCTCATCTAATTTCCCTTCCATTACTGGTGCATCGATGTCTCTTATTAAATCCCTGCATTTTTCTGAATCATGACCAATATCTTGATGATACTTGCAATACTTGTTAGGATCCCTCTTTTCACGAGGCCCCTTCATGGGGGGAGGTACTCGTGCTAAGCCTTATCTTTCCATCACCGAGAGGACCTCCTCTCGTGATCTATTCAAAGGGATGAAGTCTCTTTCTTGCAGAGCCCTCTTTTTCCAAGCCAATCTGACATTGGTGCGGTTACTCTGTCCCAAACTGACTTGCGCTTTTGTCAGATTTTTCCGCCGTTTTTTCCTTCTTGGGTTCACCCCTTTCTCAATCCCATTTAATCCTATTTTCCACTTCTCATTGACAGTTCTTGTAGGCTTGTTCCATGCATTCTTCCGTAGATCTAGGAAGTCTGCTGTTTAACTTGGCATATAATCGACATTCTCATAGACCTGCTACGAAAGAGGTGATCAGGAAGTGCTCGTCATCATTCCGGACCTACCTAGACTCTTCGTTAAACCTTTTTAAGATATTACAAGACCGTTTTGTCCCTCATTTGTTTGATTGTAAGGAGATATATGGCGTTCCTTTGGAGCGGTTTTTCTGTAATAAACGCATGAAAGAACTTCTTAGCCAGGGTATCAAAATTAGAGGTCTACTTTGATGGTAGCTTCGTGAACCAATCACGAGCCCTACCCGTGAGCAGAGCTTGGAAGGCCTTGCACTTCATCTCTTCTGGCACGCAATCAAGGTTTATATATATATGTTAGGTAATGAAAAAGATGATCTTGTAGATCTTTGGTGCCATCATGTGGTTCCAATTTGGGCACTTTAAACTTCTCTTGTCGTGGATAGTTTAGTATTTGCTCTGAGAAGGGTGACTCGAGTGACACCTCATCCGACTTCCACCCTAAGATCCCATCGAGCTTTGCTCGGGCTGCCTCAGGGGCCTGGGTGTTAACTTGTCTTCTCCACACATTGGAGGTAGAGGACAAGGTATCTTGTTTATCCTCGTTTTGGTGAAGTGCCTTGGGTGCGTGCTACTCAGAAACCTCATGCTCTCGACCTTTGAATGCTGCGTTAAGGACGGTTGCTAAAGCAGAATTGTCCAGATTTTTCAGAGCTTCCAAGAGGGCTTGTTGAGCCGGATCTAGAAGAGTTTCTTCCTCATATTTTTTATGTTGATGTTGATTGGTGGTGGTGTTGGGATCTTTCTCTTTTTCACCACCAGCTGCTTGGCCATTACCTTGGGTATTTTCTCCACCTTGTGCGGTTGAATCTTGAGCAGTTTTCTTGCCGGTGTTTTTGGGCGGCATTGTGATTAATCAAATCAGGTTTGCAGATTAATCAAATCGTTATATGGCTTAAAACAAGCCAATAGACAATGGAATTGCAAGTTGCTAGTGTCTTTAGAGAGTCAGGGATTTGTTCAATCCAAACATGTGCATAGCTTTTCCATCAAATGATCAGACAAAAACTTTATTGCCATATTGGTTTTATGTTGATGATATCATTTCAGCCAATCCTGATTTGAATTAGATTCAACATGTCAAAGAACATTAATTCCCAAACAGTTTACTATCAAGGATCTTGGTAAACCAAGATATTTCTTAGGAATCGAAGATGTTATAATACCTAATGGAATCTTTATGTCACAAAGGAAACACACCCTCAATCTCCTGCAAGTGTATGAATTTTTAGGTGCTAAACTGTGGGGTCAATATATGTGCAAATAACACTATAGATCGGGTATGAATAAAGTGTTCAAGGAGTTTTTAATTATGCAAACAAACAACACAAGCACTAACCAATCAAATAGCGGAAGATTACTTAATTGATTATTCAGTAGTGTGTTCAAACCATACTGTCAGAAATACAAGTATAAGTGTGATAAACGGTCGTCACTGATTTCGAAACAACAATTACTTGTTTTTAAGCCAGTTTCAAAACACAGTACTATAAAACAAGTTATCACATATTGAATTTAAGTAAGTTACTTAAACTAATTGTTATAGTTGGTTTGTTGCAGATACAGTTCAAAACAAATTTTGATAAAACGACAGGTTGAAACAATTAAGCAGAATTAAAATCAAGTTCAGATTCAGATTGTCAAAACTCAGCAAACTGGACAAAGTAATATAGATAACAACAGGATTATAGTTCAGATTACTATTACTATCACAGGAATAACCAGTTACAGATTAAAGTAGTTGGCTAAGGTTCACAAATACAAATGAAGCAGCGAATACTAAACAACTGACAAACTACTCACCTGAGACTGAACAAGCAACTTAGCTGACAAAGGCACTGAGATGAACCTTCAGCTGAACTCCAAAAGTGATGAACACACTCAGTTGAGTGAATCATCAGGTCGATCTGCAGTGCAGGCTGAACACAAGTTGCTCAGCTAACCGCAGACATAATAGAGTTCTAAACAAAAGCTTATAAATCAATTGTAATTCAGAGTTAATAATCAGATTAAGGATATGATGATTCAACTTGAAAAGAGCTTACAGAAAATCAACAGCTCTACAAGGAACCATACTAAGCCTACACAAACTATTACAAAATGTCCAAGGCAGCACAAGGATTCAGCAGGATCAAACCAGGAGTACACGCCAATATGATCAAACATGTTGCACAAAATGGCCCGAAATTCAGTATGATAGTCTAAAAGAGATGCACTACTGAACTTAAAAACAGAGCAAGACGGGAAAGCACAAACACAGGGTCAAACTTTCCAATTTGTCAGAATTTAAGAAATTTGTCCTACAATGCCTTATCCACAAGGATGTGTCTTGGTATATCAAACCAGATCACTGAACGACAGTATTTGACTTTTTTGAAACAAAACTATATTGTCTAATAAAGATAAAAAGCTTTCATAGAAACAACCAAGGATTAGTCTAAATATGAATGTGATATTGACACAAGATCAATAAAGACACTGAAATGAGAGTTAAGGGCCATTGTCCTCACTAGGGGACTACAAACTAAAATTTTCAAGAACTTTATGATCTTGGTTACTGAAACACCAGATTAAACTAATTAGACAGGCGACAAGACACCACAAAGACTAACTAGAAGATAGACACAGATTTAAATAACACAACACAACAAAATTAATAGGTATCAAAGTGTCTGAGTACCTTCCAATTCAGTGAAGAACACCAGAAAGACTTGAACACCACTGATGCTGAATCATAAAGCTATTGAATTGCAGGTTTTATATTCAATAGTTTTGGCTTCAGTACCAGTCAGGCTTTGTTCCACTTAGCCAAGTGATCAAAAACCCACAACTTTCAATCTTCTTTAAAATTGGCAAAGGAAAATAGCTTTGAAAAAGGGAGAAATCGTGGGATTTCAATGTGATGTTAACTGATGCAATCCACTGATCACTATGCCGGGTATTTATAGGGTATTAAGGGTATAAAATCCCGAAAACCTTATCATGAATCAAATCAAAGTCATAAATGAGTCGAGACACAAATTCACACATGTGGTAAATCCAAGAAGGCACCTTAACATAATTTGTGGCCAAATACATACGTGAATACCCCTACTAGGTGCCGTCGGGATAAGAAGCGATAATGACACAAGTGATTTTTTCTATATGACAAGCAACCAAGGATTTCAAGCACATGTTACATACAAGATGTTGATTTTCAAGACATAAATGACCCAGATCGGTACTTAAACAGATTAGACCAACCATTTGAACAACTCGGATGTCAAGATATGACAACAATCATTTTTCATATAGGCCTGACTTCCAAAAACCATGGCCTGACTATAGAGATAAGGTCAACCCACAGTTATAACCGACTGGACACTCGTCTAACAAGTTTACATTTTGCCCAAAACACGTGAAGGATCAAAGACGATTTGCCTTACATATTCTTTGCTCAAGGTTGCAAATCCTTGAATCTTCAACATTAACGCACCGAATCAATATTTAGAGCATCTCCAACGGCCTCCGGCAAAAAAATACACCAAATCATCAATTTGGCGGGACTTTTACATCAAATTTTATCCGTCAACTCCAATGGTTCTACATCAAATAAGAATATTCATAGAATATTCCATCCTAATATTCAATTATATAATAAAAATTAATGTATTATTATTTAGTTGTGCATTTTATTTTCGTGACAAATCGTTATTAGTAAAAAAAAAAAAATTATTAAAATAAAATTGTGTCTTATATTCAAAGAAATAAATTTATGATTCGTGTCTTATAATTATTTGTATTATCATCTTCTTCTTTTTTAGGAATTGTATTATCATCTTCTACACATCTTTTTAAATATTATCATATAACATCTATAATGATATAAATTATCAAATAATTTCATTTATATTTTTGAATTACATTTTTAAGATATTACATTGGAAAGATAAAGAAAAAGAAGAAAAAAAACAAAAATCCGTTCATCTTTCACAAAGAGAAGGAAAATAAAATAAAATAAAATAATGAATAGTGATTTGCTGGGGGTCTCATTTTCCGAGCAAATTTTCCGGTAGATTCAGTCTCTCCACCAAATTGCTGGCCAATTTGCTTTACCCTTGGAGCAAATTTTTACACCAAATTGCTGTTTTGGTGGTGAATTCCCCCGGAGATGCTCTTATGCTATGACAGAGTCAAAAAGTTGCAATATTTATGCTTTAACGCACCGAATCACTGGTGACATGTAACAGACACAATATGGAAAGATCAAGGCAGAGATATGTTGGAATCAGAGAATAAATGAGGTGACATGAAAGGAAATCATCGGATTTCTCCTAGCTTCCATCGAATCGGCAAAGAACCTTCACGAATCAAATATTAGTGTTGATCTATATGAAGAAAGATGATGCAACAGATCATTTCAACACGAGGTGATGATACATGAAGGTTGAAGGTGGAGAACCAGGGCAATAAACTCTGAGAATCAAGGCATTGAAGCCGGAGGCGGAGAGAAAAGAGATGAGCCGATTTAGGGTTAGATGAAATGAGCGGTAGGAGGCGGGTTTAGTGTAACGAAGTTGGGTAAAGCGGGTCCGAGCCAGGGGTGGATTAAGAGGCCAGATCAAGGCCGGGTCAAAGCAGTTGGACCATGTTGAAAGGGTTGGGCTTGGCAAGAGTTTGGTCCAGCAACATTTTTTTTTGGTCCAGCAACATTTAAATTGAATTAAATCAAAAATTAATAATAGTTAATTATGAAGTAAATTCTATAATTAAATAATGATATAAATTAAAATTTTAATCATTCAAAAACATTAAAACACAACAAAACTGCGATATGATGTAAGCTTAAACCGGATCGTTTTCCAGATGTGATTGGACCAAGAATTGTTGAAAAACGTTTAAATCTTTCACTTGTTTGAGTTTCTAAGCCTTCTGTTCATGATTTGGGTCATCATGTTGGTTATTATAAACTTGCTGATACTAAAGATGCAAGGTACTGTTTGCTGCCCTTTAATTCTTTATCGTCTTTTAATAATAACAAAAATGGACCGACTCAATCTAGGGTTCATTTCATGTCCATCAAAATGAATTGACTAAACGTTACTACTTAGCTTATCTGCGTTACAACCGCACTCAAGGGCACTACGCGCATCCACCTTAGCAGAGTCCCTCCGTACTTAGGGTCATTATGACCTATGGAGTTCTTCCACCTCGGGAACACTCTTTTGCAACATATTAGTGGATCACACCAATATCCACGAAGTCTAGAAAAGGTAGACTCCGATAGCACGCACACCTCAGCGGAGTCCCTCTGTACTTAGGGTTTTTTTGACCTACAGAGTTCCTCCACCTTCAGAGGTAGCACATGCATCGCGATTTAGCCTGGTGCCTAGCCAAGAGAGACATGTTGTTTAATCTTTTACTAGTCAAGTACGTTGATTATTAGGATGATTAACTAGCCACCCTAGTGTTTTCAAATAATCTCCCTCACCTTGACTACTATCTTCCTAGACCACTAGACACGGACAAATCCTAGCAATTACACAGACATTGATGAATGCTAATTCATCAAAGCACAAGCCTATCATGCTCTTCCGACGGATCCGAACTTCAACTCCCTTTAAGAGTACATTCGGTGTTTTAACTGAACGAATCAGAAGCTCAATTCAGGCTTGTTCAAGTTTATACAGTGTTAACATATCACGTTTTTAAGTTTAGAAATGATAAAACGTACTTATAAGGCTGAACAACAACCAAACGCCCGTTTAAAGACACGGACGCCCGTCTGGAACCTACTGGACGCCCGTCCACTTTCCCCCAGACGCTCGTCCCCCTAAAATAGTTACATCCTGAACGTAAAATAACACCTCAGACGCCGGTCCAGAGAAACCAGACGCTCGTCCGAAATGTGCCCCAAGTAGACGCCCGTCCAGAGAGGCCAGACGCTCGTCCACCTGGGTTCGACTAGAACCCTAAAATCCTCAAGTTCATTCCAAATCAGTTTCTAACCTAAAATAACAGCAATTTAAACATAGTAAAACGTAAATAAACATATCTAACCATTCCAAGAACACCTATGATCCTTGATCAACGATAAACACATCTTAAAACCTTAAAACTTGATCTAAACCTCATAAACGATAATTGGAATCATAGGAAGAGCCTCTTACCTTAATTGCCTGCAACACCGACAAAAAACACCCAAAGAATCGCAACAATTGTTGATCCTCAACCCCAAAACCTATGTGATCAACAAGGAACCCTAAAATCCTATTTCTTGCTGAAAACCGAAACTGAAAGAGCCTGAAAAACAGAAGATTACCTGGGCTTACTGCTGTGAAACTATTTTTAGATTATTCTACGCTTCAAGACGATCGTTTCGACTACTCATGGCTGCGAAACAAAGCTACGGATTAAAAGATACGAATTTCTCAAAAATCGAACTCTACGAATACAAAGCTAGGGCTAAACTGAAAACTTACGAAATCGAGAGATGTTGTTTTCCAAAGTTGCGTCTCCTCGCGCTGATTACTTTTCTCTCCTGCGGCATCTTGATCAGATGAACGGATTGATCACACGGTTCTTCCTATTATTTCGTCTTTGCTTCTGCGTTGCTTTCTTCTTCAGCGCCGTTCCTCTCTCTTTTTTTTCAGAACCAGCGTGTGAATTAAAGGAGTAATTTGGGTATTATTCCTTTTTATAGCCATTTAATTAAATCCCTTAATTAAATAACTAAATCCTTTTAATTGAATCCTTTTTAATTAACTAAATAGGACAAATAATAATTAGGTCGTCGTGGGTATGACCAATTACTAATTTACCCTTTCTGAAAAAATCGGGATGTTACATTCCTTCCCCCTTAAGAGGAGTTTCGTCCTCGAAACTCGAATGTAACCGAGAGGTACTTGAACTCTGAACTTTGCGAAGCGTTTCGTCTCCTAACTCGTACAGTCTTCTTCTTCTTCCATCTTCCCAACTCTTCTGCTTGTCTTGGTGCAATTTGAGGTTGCGACGGTCCACTTCAATCTCCTCGTTGACTTGCTGTATCAAATCTAGTCTCGTATTCTGTTGTCGCTCCAATTCATCCCAGAAACTCGTGTTCTTCTATCTCTATCTTCATGAAAGATCTCCAAGCTAGATCTTGTTCCAATTATTGTACTTCTGGTCGCTCCGAGAGGAACTGCAATTGTCATCTCGAGGCTATCATTCTTCATTGTCCTTCCCGATCTTCCGCAATCAGAATCCCAAAGCTGATTCCGCTACCAACGGTTGTCATCTTCATCAAACTCGTGACCAAAGGCTGGTCGGTTCTGACCACTCACTTGTAATCAAAACCATTGGATCTTCATCTTGTTTCTTCGCGAACTCATCAACTGCCTCGAATCTTGCAATCATCGGTTTACCACTCTTTGCTTGCTCCTGCAGACCTATGTCCTGAGTGCTTGAGCTTCCCAACTGACTCACAGCTTCCTGGCATACTTGACTTCCTTCGATCTCAACTTCCATCATGGCACCACAAGCTTGCTGAAGAACTGCAAGGATCCCGGCTGAAAGACTTCTGAGACTTTTGGGGATGCATTTACCATACTTTCTATCTGACGGTCTGATTCAATCCTTATGCCAATTAGGGTTATCTTGGAAAGTAAAAGAAATTGAAAGGTGACAAGTTGAGTACCAGGGTGGTATGTCAACTAGGTAAGCCAAGGAAGGGTACAATGCACTTGAAATAAGGAAGGTTGCTTGGGTTACAAAGCGAACAAAATGATTCCGTGTTGATGAAAATTGAAGTTGGTTCTAAAATAAAGGATGAGGCATTGTATCATAGTACAAAAGATAGTCACCAGAAGGAAAACAAAAGAACACCTTGCAGATGAAATTCTTTTGAGAGAGTGGAATTCTGCAAGATACGGTGGTCTACAAGGACTTCAGAGGCAACTTGGAAGAATGGTAATAGGCTTTCATATTAGCCTTTAGAAAGTGGAGACGTTAGAACATCACCAGATGGACTTGAAGATATTCTCAATGTATGCAAGGAGAACACCGAGCTTGAGAACATTAAGAAAGTGACATTGATTGTTAATCATTTGATTAACAAAGATGGATGTTGGCGAACTAGAAAAATATTCAATTCACATGAGTTTCTTAAGGGAGACATCACACACAGAAAAGCAAAGTAAAGGTACAAGGTCGAGCACCAGAAGGACTAGAAAGATAGAAATCAAAAGAGAGCAAGAATCTCAACATGAAGGAGCCATGAGACAAAACGAGTACACCAAAAGGTCTCGGAATGAAATTAAACACTTGTCAGGAAGTGTCCAAGTTTGCAATAGTCAAAGAGAGGTTATTACGAGATTTAAAGGAAATAGAAATTTTCCCCAAGAAATTGTAAGGGAATATCCAGAGTTTGAATAAGTAAGCGGCAAGCAAGATTTTGAATGAAGAGGAAACGACACTTAGGAATTGTCGGGTAAGGTTTGATTCCAAGGAATTAATTCAAACTTCCAAAGGAAGTATAAACGATATTTGACGATTCAAATCAACGGTTCAAGGTTGCACTACTCGAGAGGAATAGTACACTGCCAAGGAATAAATGCTCAAGGTTATTCATCATGTGGGAATGCAAAGGTTAGAATAAAATGGACTTTCAACCGGTGACAAAATTGTAGTAGGAACGCCAATACGTAACGATGGGAACTCAAAAGGTGTACATGGCGGTTCATGGCTCTAAATGGCCTGAAAGAGAGTTAAAACTGAAGGGTACAAGGTACAATAATCTGAAATGGAGATCAAAAGTTTAGGATCACAAAAGTTGGTTGGCTAGATAGGTTCAGAAGGCACCTTTGCAAAGACTACCTTCTGCTTGAAACTGGTGTAGCATAAATTGCTAGAAGATTAAAGGTAAGTAACTGAAAAGGAATGCCATGATAGGTTTAAAGATTTGACCAGCAAAAGAAGATATGCATAACTTAAAGGAACAGGCAGCATCAGGTGAAATAGTTACAATATCGACACTACCCTTAGGAGGGGAGCTGAGAATAAACACAAGTAAAAAGAATTGTTCTGACATTAGAAAGGTTCAGCAAACTTTGAATTTGCATGAATGATGGGAGTGCAACAATTTAGAACTTTGAAGAGAATTTGTTTCTTGATTTAAAAGTAAGAAAGAATGAACTTGGTCAAAAGAAGAGCTTATGGAGATATGTTTCGGAGATAATTCATGACAACAAGCCGGGAGGATTTGTTGAGTTTAAAGATCTCAAGTGAGGGATTACATGAGAAATAAATTACCAGAAAAGGTATAACTACAAAAGGGCACGAAAAGGGTCTTAACATCAAACATGGCATGCTGGAGGATAGCATCTTGGTTCTTGTTTATCACTGCAAAAGAAACTACAACGTTAGCTTTACAAACTCCTACTAAAAGGTTTATCTCATAAGGAGATCAAACTTCGAGGAACTCCTAAAACATGACAATCATAACTTACTACCCTCTTAGCCCAAACTCTAAGTCAAGGAGGTGAAAATTCCTTTTAGGTTGCTGTGTATAATATTTACTCTGGATCTGACATTATCAATTTTTACAGAACAAACGAAGATGAATTTGAGCATGATCCAAAGAGAAAAGATTTAGATACTGGAGTTTTCCAGGTGAGATAAAAATATTAGAATTTTTGAATGAAAGTAAGTTGGTCAAAAACAGTTATTTCTGACGATTGCACAAGCTGCCAGAATTTTCAGATTGATAAACACTGTGTTGAATTGCAAATCGAGATCAAACGAAAAAGAATCTGAACTTAATTCCAAAATAGAAGCTGTAGATAAAATTGTTTTCTGCAACATATCAAAAATTCAGGTCATTTGAAGATGTTTAACCTGTTCAAAACAGAAGAAGAAGTGAAGGTGCTGCTGCAGATTTTCTGGACAGAGTGTCCGGTATAAACATGAATTTTCTGAACAATCCATAATGATTATCGAGTTGGTGTAAAAGGAGAAATTGTAGATAAGACAGTAATCTACTTTGCTGAAATTTTTCAGAATTTTTTTTAGAGTGGGGAAAGACAGTCTTATGTTAAAGGAAGAAACACGGAAACAAAAGCATTCACTCATGTTGGGTAAGTCCAAACACGAGGACAATGAAAAGTATGTGCCAAAGTAAGAGACCTTTATCACTATGAGTTGAAACGACTGAGGAGTACTTGGGAATAATAGGGTTACACATGGAGTTCGTGTAGAACCATCTCAAGCAAAGCAAAGGTCAAAGAATGTTGATGAACTCAACCAAGTGATAGTGAAAAGAGAAAGTGGAGGACTGGTAGAGCTGAATCAAATACCATTCTCTACAAAGTTAGGCCAAGATAAGAGTAAACTTAGATATTCATGTGTAGAGAAGGTGAAGAGATTTCAATAGGGAAAGTAAGGAAAAGGAAATCAACCAAGAGGACCTCGACTTTAAGGTGTAGGCATAAGACTCCGATCCCAAAGCTTTACTTAAGGGGTTTCACTTAACCCTATGTGACAAGCTACGGTTTGGAACTTCAAAAGAAGGAGAATTTCTACTAAGGATACTAGAAGGAACAAACCTGAGGTGATCACATAAAAGATGTGAACAGAAAACTCAACCTAACCTTCGTCTCAGAAGACTCCTCACTAGGTCCTGATAACTGAACCACGGTTTAAGGATTCTTAGTTACGAGGATTAACACCAAGCTCAAATTCTAAAAGGTCTAAAGGATTCTTATCTTAGAGGAAAAGAAGCCTAGGACAGAAAGGACGCTTCTCTCTGATACCAACTGTAACGCCCCGCTCCCGGATACCGAGCCCTTATCCGGAAGAGAAACGTTCGGCGCGTATAGCATTAAATAAGTCTAATATTACACGCAAGCATCTACGTCGTCGTATCAAATAAAAGCAAACGGAAGCTAAAAAGACTTGGGTAAAAACATAAAAGCTACTATGAACAGATATTAACCATGCTAAAGATGGAAATGTAACTTTATTACATCAAAAGGAAAATACGAAATCCAAAATAAACGTACGACAAGTCTCGAAAGACCAAAAGCCTACTCCAAAGGTACTACAAGTCTATTAAATGAATAACGAATAAATAAAAGATAAATCTTCAACGTGGCGTCGTCAAACATCGTCACCGAAATCATCCTCTAAAACATGCTCAACTTTGTTCGTCTTCTCACCCCACAATGCATACAAAAGAAAATGCAAAGGAGGTAAGTACAAAGTACTTAGTAAAAGTGAGAAGCTATGACAACAATTATAATCTATAAAGAAAAGATATTTAATCGTTTAGTTAGTTATCTTTGTGTGACCGACTCAATCTAGGGTTCATTTCATGTCCATCAACATGAATTGACTAAACGTTACTACTTAGCTTATCTGCGTTACAACCGCACTCAAGGGCACTACGCGCATCCACCTTAGCAGAGTCCCTCCGTACTTAGGGTCATTATGACCTACGGAGTTCTTCCACCTCGGGAACACTCTTTTGCAACATATTAGTGGATCACACCAATATCCACGAAGTCTAGAAAAGGTAGACTCCGATAGCACGCACACCTCAGCGGAGTCCCTCTGTACTTGGGGTTTTTTTGACCTACAGAGTTCCTCCACCTTCAGAGGTAGCACATGCATCGCGATTTAGCCTGGTGCCTAGCCAAGATAGACATGTTGTTTAATCTTTTACTAGTCAAGTACGTTGATTATTAGGATGATTAACTAGCCACCCTAGTGTTTTCAAATAATCTCCCTCACCTTGACTACTCTTTTCCTAGACCACTAGACACGGACAAGTCCTAGCAATTACACAGACATTGATGAATGCTAATTCATCAAAGCACAAGCCTATCATGCTCTTCCGACGGATCCGAACTTCAACTCCCTTTAAGAGTACATTCGGTGTTTTAACTGAACGAATCAGAAGCTCAATTCAGGCTTGTTCAAGTTTATACAGTGTTAACATATCACGTTTAAAAGTTTAGAAATGATAAAACGTACTTATAAGGCTGAACAACAACCAAACGCCCATTTAAAGACGTGGACGCCCGTCTGGAACCTACTGGACGCCCGTCCAAAACTGGACGCCCGTCCACTTTCCCCCAGACGCACGTCCCCCTAAAATAGTTACATCTTGAACGTAAAATAACACCTCAGACGCCCGTCCAGAGAAACCAGACGCTCGTCCAATGTGCCCCAAGTAGACGCCCGTCCAGAGAGGCCAGACGCTCGTCCACCTGGGTTCGACTAGAACCCTAAAATCCTCAAGTTCGTTCCAAATCAGTTTCTAACCCAAAATAACAGCAATTTAAACATAGTAAAACGTAAATAAACATATCTAACCATTCCAAGAACACCTATGATCCTTGATCAACGAAAAACACATCTTAAAACCTTAAAACTTGATCTAAACCTCATAAACGATAATTGGAATCATAGGAAGAGCCTCTTACCTTAATTGCCCGCAACACCGACAAAACACCCAAAGAATCGCAACAATTGTTGATCCTCAACCCCAAAACTTATGTGATCAACAAGGAACCCTAAAATCCTATTTCTTGCTGAAAACCGAAACTGAAAGAGCCTGAAAAACAGAAGATTACCTGGGCTTACTGCTGTGAAACTATTTTTAGATTATTCTACGCTTCAAGACGATCGTTTCGACTACTCATGGCTGCGAAACAGAGCTACGGATTAAAAGATACGAATTTCTCAAGAATCGAACTCTACGAATACAAGGCTAGGGCTAAACTGAAAACTTACGAAATCGAGAGATGTTGTTTTCCAAAGTTGCGTCTCCTCGCGCTGATTACTTTTCTCTCCTGCGGCATCTTGATCAGATGAACGGATTGATCACACGGTTCTTCCTATTATTTCGTCTTTGCTTCTGCGTTGCTTTCTTCTTCAGCGCCGTTCCTCTCTCTTTTTTTTTCAGAACCAGCGTGTGAATTAAAGGAGTAATTTGGGTATTATTCCTTTTTATAGCCATTTAATTAAATCCCTTAATTAAATAACTAAATCCTTTTAATTAAATCCTTTTTAATTAACTAAATAGGACAAATAATAATTAGGTCGTCGTGGGTATGACCAATTACTAATTTACCCTTTCTGAAAAAGTCGGGATGTTACAAAAATTGGTACGGTAACCGTCAGTCTAACATAACAAATATCATAACATGATCTGAGAATGCCTCAGTCTCGCAACGATGCATGTATTTATATAAAGGGGACATATATAATACACTTGGTGTGAGGCTGTGAGAAAGGTGTTGGCTCATCAGTAAATTTAAGTATGTTTGTGTGAGTTCAATAATGAAATGACAAGGGTACCATATATGACAATTCCAACAAAATGTTCCATGTAATAAATATAATTAGCCCTCAAAAAAATATATATATAATTAAGCATAAACTTGTCCACTAACTAAAACCACGGGACTTAGGGGCAAGGTTAGGGGGCATCATCGTCCACAAAAACCGAAGATTCAAATCAAAATAATACTGAGTAGAGCGAGCATAAATTTTATTAATTAAACGCTAATCAACCTCATGTAACATAAATCGGCCTTCGGAGAAGTAGACTCGAGTTCCCCCTTTCCGCGGCATTCTGGTTCAATTTCGTAATAATGGGATTCCATAAAACCTCCAGCTCCTTTTTCTTGTCTTCATACTCATATAATCTATACCACTTGTACCGATTCAACCATTCAATTGTTTCATCCGCCATATTCATAATCTTTTCCTTGTTTGCTTCTTTCACTTTCCCCTCATATCTAACATCATTCAGTGTCTTCATTATGTCATTCACATATATCTGCAATCTGTATTTGGCATTTAGTATCTTGGCAGATCGTCGTTGCTCACTTGTGATTGTAATCTCTTTCATCAACTTGCATGAAATCATGTCAACGGCAGATACTGTCAGTGGAGGTCGGATCCTCTGCCGTAGGTCAAGCACGGCAGAGGCTGCTGTGATGTCGAAACGACACCGTTTCGAGGCTATCCGTCGCAGTTTTGGTCGCGAACTTTAAAAAAAAAAAAATCGAACACAGCAAAACGGCGTCGCTTTGCGTCGAAACGACGTCGTTTTACTTCACAGCAGCGGCCCTTTTACAGCAGACGATCCCAGTTCCTCTCAGTGTGCCATCGGCATCGATCTCAAAACATACCTTAATCTTGGCCACACCATTTGGTGCAGGTGGTATTCCATCTAGGCTTAAATCTCCAAGCAACATTATTCAAGCACAATGAACTTGCCCCTTCGCAAACTTTTGTCGAGGATATTGACTGATGATCCCCACCTTAATTGGGTTCTTGGTATTTTCCGGAATGAACAAGTGCATCTGCCCTCCGGCAACATCAATACCGAGATTCAAGTTGTCCAAATGAAAACAATGCTCATCAGATTCAATTTCCTCATCCCTGCCATTAATTAATTAATTAGAAACAATTATTTCCCATCAGATTTAATGTTCAAATCAAAGGGTCATTCATAACTCTAAAGACCATAAACGGAGGGGTAGGTACAAATTAATAAATCATGCACTCAAACAACAGCAAGAACCACACAACCCGATTAATTCCGAGGTAAACAATAGTTAGTGATACAATACTGTGTTGTGGTACGTTGTCATGACACTTTTACAACGAAACTAGCATTATTTATTTTCGGGATAGTGATGGAGACACAGAAAAGTATCCCGCGATCATCCTCTGAAATCAAATCCAAGGGCTGTCATATTCTCTTTTCTTTTTCGTTTATTCGAAAATATAATTTTATGGTTGATAATTGGGCTAAATTACAATTTTGGTCCTCTAACTAGACATGTTTTCGATTTTGGTCTATTTTTCTCCGGCGACAATTTTAGTCCTGTAAATGGTCTTTTTTTGCAAAAATAGTCCTGAACGCCGGAAAGACCACTTACAGGACTAAAATTGTCGCCGGAAAAGACCGATTTTAGTCCTGTAAGTGGTCTTTCCGGCGTTCAGGACTATTTTTGCAAAAAAATATCACTTACAGGACTAAAATTGTCGCCGGAGAAAAACAAGGACCAAAATCGAAAAACGTGTCTAATTAGAGGACCAAAATTGTAATTTAGCCGAGATAATTTTGAGGGTGTAATGCATAATAAGCTCTGTGTATGTTTATACTTATTGTTATTGTTATGATCACAATAAAAAATCAATCCAAACGTGTTGTTAAAACAAAACCCAAAAAAAAAAGTCATTATCTAAAATAAGGGGCTTTGTTCAAACAAATAAATATCATAGGTGAACGTGGTTAATTTCTTTTTCTGTCCAATTAAGAAACGCATTGGCTTTATATATATCGGCCTATGGATGCTGATGCAGGTACCGATTGTTTTCACAACCTGGGTACCGATTTGAAAATCTTGTGGCTGGAGATTTTTGCTTCTCTTATTCTCAAAGAAAATCAACATCATTCCTGGGGCTGCTAATTTTTCGGTGGAAAAAACACACATTTGTCGATGCCTTTATACTTTTCAATCTGGCTATATAGTATTCTAAAAATAAAAATAAAAAAAAAGCAAACTCTCGCAAACTTCACCACCCCAAAAGTAGAAACGCAGACACACATAGAAAATGCTCTACCAACATTCAATTTAAATTTTGTTTAAAGCTGAAAAAAAATTAAAATTTTTTTATTTTAAAAAGTGTGTCTTTGATTAAATAGTAGCAGTCAATTACACAAAAGCAAAAGATGATTACTTCGACAGCAAAATATACAAGAATAAAGCCAATAGGATTTAAAATCGCCAGAGTGACAAAAACCATTAAAATCTAAAACGTCAAAACAAGAAATCCAATTAATCCGAATAGTTGAAGGTTTTAAAAAGCAAAGAGAGATCAGATAAATTAAAATTGAGAGAAAGAGATAGGAAGTTGTACTGTACCTCTCGTCCTTCAACCAAAAGCATAAGCAGCGGAGCCAATACATCATTTCATTGACTGAATTAGCAAATGCAGCCGGCGGCGGCAACCAAAGTTATGTATCTCAAATAACCGCATCCTTACGGAGAATGGCGTTGAATTTATAGGAAAATCCCTACGGAGATATCGAAATTAATTATGATTGCATGAGATTATGGAAAAGGCAAAGGAAGAGGGATTTTTCCATTAATATCATCGTTTTCATTGGTAAGGAAATAAAGAAAGAATTACAAGTAGCCGACTTGGCTGATTCATGTGTTTGTAAAAAAGAGCATAAGAGGATGTTATCATCAATTTCATCATCTATTTGTTCAGCTTCTTTGTCTTTGTCATCAGCAGTATCCTTTGGATCATCACCGGCATCATTTTGATCAGCACCATCATGATTATCACCATTATGATCATCATGATCACCATCATCATCAGTTGATTCATCACTTTCTTTCTCAGAGGTTGGATGTGTTTTCGCCTTTGCTGTATCCACCATATCCCATAGTGGGGATTCATCAAGTACAGCAACCAGGGTTGTGATCCCCAGAAAGTTAAAGAACCAAGCCTCCTCAGCAAGCATGTGTGCTGAGTCTTGAAGCTGAAGTCTTGAATCACCTTCTTTCCATTCAAGATATGCTGCAATTCGATCATCAATATCAGTTGTAGACATCTTTGTTGTTTCTTCTGGAGTTTCCTCATCATCTCCAGTGTCTCCTGCAAGTTCCTCATTTCGAAGTAGTTCCTCCTCACTTTCAATCTCTTCCTCTTGCTTCTCTGCCTCTTCTTCTGATTCCTCTTCTTCTTCCACACCAATTAACTTTTCAAACTCCTCTTTGTCCAGATTTTTTTGAACTTTTGGTTTCTTTCTTTGACTAGTTGTGATTCTGCTAGGTTGCTTTCGTTTTCCGCCTTCTGCTTTCTTTTCTGTTTGACATATGTAAACATGATTTTGGATTCATGTAATTTGTGGAGTTTTACAACAGGGACTTGTAGACAATGCAACAGATAGTGTATTTGAATCCCATAGGGCTTTTTCACCCAAAAGTGTCCAATTTTCTTCTTTCCTTCTGCTAGCCCCTTTTTGGCCGCATTGGCCTTTCCTTGGATTTGTTCTTTGATTCTTAGGAAGAAATAGTTGGCCCAATTGAACTCTAGATTATTGTAGATGATTCCCATCAGACGCATTCTAACCTCTGTCATGGCATTATTTGCCCCTAGCTTTCCTTCAATGCTCTTTCCAATTAGGGCACTGAACTCACTGAAGGGTTTCTTTAAAGCGGATCTAAGACAATTGACTTTCTTAGATCCTAGGTATGCCGTCTTGGCGATTGTTGCCCAGAATTCATCCCAAGTTTTGTGGTACTAGGGCCATTTTTTCTTGACCTTTATTCGAGAGTTTGAGGTGTTTGTGAATTACCTTCGCTGTGATGACCACTTATATACCATTGACAGATGCAACGATATATCTTGTCTTCCTCCCAATTGTCACCTTCTTCTGCAAGGAGCCCAGAGACATACTTTGCAGTCTTCCAGAAAGAGATTAGATTTTCATAGCAAACATCTGTGATTTGAGGATTTAGAAAGGTTAGTAATCTCATATTTTTGCATCCAGCTGCCAATCTCTTTGCTTCTTCGTCATTTCCACACAGTTTTAAGTAGTGTTCTTCTTGAAAAACGATCTGGTAGCAATTGATTTCTCATATTGTGTTCCAGTTTGAGTGGTTTGGGAAGAGGAAGCCATTGTTGAGTAGAAGTTTGAGAATTTGGAAATGCTTTGAGGTTTTAGTGAGAAAGTAGGGTATTTGATTTGCAAGAGAGCGTAAAGATTTCTGAAAAATCTCTAAGTGTTTTTTAAATAGGGTGATTCTTGGTAGTGTGAACGTGGTTGAATATGGAAGGATTTTGTGACGTAATGGCGTGATTTTATGTATATAAATCACGGTATTTGAGTGTAGTGGGGGTGGATTGAGGTAAATAATGATAAATCCCGGGAATCGAGGCGATTGTAATTCGAAAAATAACATAGTTACCTCCACAATTATGAATTGATCTCCACGTGAGTAATTTTCCACAGTATAATCCTCCATAACTTCTTGATTTTCCACGTGTATAAAATTGATTTAGTTCACACTTTAGTTTGTTGTTTACTCCAATGCATATTTCGGTGGAGTGACCTTGCTGGTCACAAAGCCGGTTTAGTGACTTCTTCACTGACCTGTTGATATAACTGTTCCTAACAATCAGTGTGGTTGACTTCACTGAGTACCAGTGCCTTACATGCCACATAAGTTTACTTATAAAGGCAAAGGTTCAGTCAGCTGATGAAGTTACTTAGCTGATTACTCCAGTTAGCTGCTCCTTAGCACTTAGTCAATTTCTATCATTCCCAACTCAGTTCTCAACTTGTTGAATCTTTCATGATTGAGTGGTTTTGTGAAAATGTCAGCTAATTGATCTTCAATATGTATATATCTTAGAATGACATCTCCTTTTTCAACATGATCTCTGATAAAATGATGTCTTACATCAATATGCTTAGTTCTTGAATGTAATACTGGATTTTTAGTGATAGAAATTGCACTTGTGTTGTCACACATAATTGGAATTGTCTTCTCCTCCATTCCATAATCCCTTAGTTGTTTTCTGGTCCATAGTACTAGTGCACAGAACTTCCCTGTTGCTATATATTCTACTTCAGCTGTTGATGTGGATATAGAATTTTACTTTTTGCTAAACCATGATACTAGCCTGCTTCCTAACATTTGACAGGTTCCAGAAGTGCTTTTTCTATCTATCTTGTATCCAGCATAATCAGAGTCAGAATATGATATCAACTTAAATCCTCCATCTTTTGGATACCAAATTCCAACATTGATGGTGTTCTTCAGATATTTGATTATTCTTTTGGTTGCTAGAAGATGTGATTCATTTGGTTGAGCTTGAAATCTTGCACATACTCCTACTGCAAATGCTATATCAGGTTTGCTTGCAGTTAAATAAAGTAGGGATCCAATGATTCCTCTATAAAGCTTCTGATCTACATCCTTTCCAGTTTCATCTTTTCCAAGAATAGCTTTTGCACACATTGGTGTATCTGATGTCCCACTTGTGTCCATGCCATACTTGTGTATCAAGTCTTTTGTGTACTTGGCTTGATTGATAAAGATGCCATATTTCATTTGCTTTACTTGTAGTCCAAGAAAATAATTCAGTTCTCCCATCATGCTCATCTGAAATTTGCTTTTCATTAGGTTTGCAAATTTCTCACATAGCTTTTTATCTTATGATCCAAAGATAATGTCATAAACATAAATTTGGACTAACAGAGTGCTTGTTCCTTCCTCTAGCTTGAAGATAGTCTTGTCAATGGTTCCTTTGTTGAATCCATTCTTGGTTAGGAATTGTGATAGTGTTTCATACCAGGCTCTGGGTGCCTGTTTGAGTCCATAAAGTGCCTTTTTGAGCTTGTATACCTTATCCTCTTTCCCTTTCAGTTGAAAACCAGGAGGTTGTTCCACATATACTTCTTCTTCCAAAAGTCCATTCAGAAATGCACTTTTGACAACCATTTGGTAATATTTGAAGTCTTTGTGGGATGCAAAGGCCAGAAATAGTCTGATTTCTTCCAATCTTGCTACTGGAGCAATGGTTTCATCATAATCTATGCCTTCTGCTTGAGAGTAACCTTTTGCAACTAGCCTTGCTTTGTTTCTGACAACTGTCCCTTGTTCATCCATCTTGTTTCTGAATACCCATTTTGTTCCAATGATGTTAGCTATGTCTGGTCTGTCAACAAGTTCCCATACCTCATTTATTTCAAATTCATTTAGTTCTTCTTGCATGGCTATAATCCAGTCAGCATCATGGATTGCATCATCTATTGTCTCCGGCAATCCACTGTAATTGGCAAAAATTTTGAATCATGGGTACAAGCATATTCTTAGATTGTCGATATCGCTGGTGACTCATTATTTTGATGAATCGTTTCTTCGGATCGAATTCTTGATTCTCGCATCCCGCATTAAAACTAGCATATTGAAAATCAATCGTCCAAAATAACCAAGGCTAATATTATAAGTTTCTTCCTCTTGACCAAATCGAACCTTCAGATAATATAATCGGTGATTTGACGAAAAGAAAAGCAATAAAAAAACCCTCGGGCGAAGGAATCCCCATTGCATTATTGTTGAACCCGTTCTTTCCATTACTCCTCGCGAATTGAGATAAGACGGACGTTGTTGAATAGAAAAAGCAATTCCAACCATTGATAGCTTCTTCCGTTTTAATAGAAAACATGTTAGCATATTCTCCAGGTTTCTTAGTAAGAATTAACGACTCCTATATGAATATCTCCAATGACTTGATCTTCAGGATGGTCTCTTAGCCAGTTAAGGTCAGGTTGAAGTTGTTCTTGACTTGGTGCTTCCACAACTTCAGTTTGTGCATCAGCTTCATGTTCTTGTTCTGGTGCCTCTTCTGTTGTATGGACTGGTGGCTCATCTTGATTTCCAAAATTGTGATTCAGAATGGTAGATAGTACTTTTGTATTCATATAAACCTGTCTTTGACCTGCTTCTTTTTCAATTTCTTGAAAGCTTTCACCATTTGTGTTTGGTTCATCAAAGACTACATGAATTGATTCTTCAATCACCAAAGTTCTTTTGTTGAGCTCTGAAAGCTTTGCTAGTGTCTGAGTATCCCATAAAGATTGCTTCATCAGCCTTTTCATCAAAAGTATGCAGCGATTCATATTCAAAACAAAGCATTTTGATCCCAACATATGCAAATGTGAGATGTTAGGTTTTCTTCCATTCCATATTTCATATGGAGTTTTTCCATGATGTTTGTTGATGATTGATCTATTTTGAGTATAGCATGCTGTATTTTTTGCTTCAGCCTAAAATCTCTTTGGCAGGCATGCTTCTGCAATCATTGTTTTGACTGCTTCTTTGAGTGTCATGTTTCTTCTTTCCGCCACACCATTCTGTTGTGGAGTCCCTACTGCTGATAGTTGATGCAGTACTCCATTTTCTTCACGGTAGGTTCTGATAACTTCATTTAGAAACTCTGCCTCTATCTGATCTGATCTTGATGATCTTTAGTTCCTTTTCATTTTGAATTCTTCTTAACAAGTCTGGCAGTTTTTTGAGTGTTTCTCTTTTCTTGTTCATGAATATGGTCCAGGTGAATTTGGAGAAGTCATCCACCACTACTAGAGTGTATTTCTTTCCACTTACACTGACTAGGTGTGACTGGTCCAAAAATATCCATATGCAATAGATGTAAGATTCTTGTTGTTGACTGATAGGGCTTTGACTTGAAAGAGCTTTTAATTTGCTTCCATTTTTGACATGCATCACATAGACCTTCTTTCTTGAATGTGATTACTAGTAAGCTTTCAACTAACTTGTTCTTTGACAGTGTGTTGATGGTTTTGAAGTTGAGATGATTCAATCTCCTATGCCAAATCCAGCTGGTTGATTGTTTACTTTTGACAAGCAAACATGTTTCTGCTCTTGCTGTCTTCCAATATACCACATACATGTTGTCTTCTCTCCTTCCTGCAAGTACAACTATGTTGGTTTGACTTTGAATCACTTTGCATCCTTCCTTGTTGAAGTGCACATTGTATCCTTTGTCACAAAATTGACTGATACTTAGTAGATTGAAATTCAGTCCTTTAACATAAGCCACATTTTTTAGCATTATGCCTTCCCCCTTAATTTTACCAGGGTTTTATTTGCCTCCAAAAGTAACTTTGGGTCCATCAAAAGCTTTAATGTCAGTGAGCCATCCCTTGTTCCCTGTCATGTGTCTGGAACATCCATTGTCTATGTACCAGACATCCTACAAAACAAATTAATTTTGTTTAGGTACCCAACACTGTTTGGGTCCATGCCTGTTAGCAGTCATGCCTCCTACTCCAAGTGTATATCCAAATGATCTTCTTTTTGGATAGTTGAAGTCATCAACTTCATATGTATAAGGCATGGCATAATACCTACTAATCTTTCTACTAAAGGTATTCTGATACTTTTCTCTACTTTTTGGTGCATTTGCTTTTCACTCTCCAATATATAGAAGGAACCTTATTTCCATGCTGCTTCTTGTGTCTAGGAATATGCCTTGGATGGCTTTTCTTGAACACATGATGCATGTTATGAAATGGTTTTTTCTTATATTTTGGGGGTGTAATATTCCAATCATCCTTAGAAGGGTAAAGTTTGCCCTTACCTTTCTGAACTCCTTTCCCTTTATTTGGCTTGATTGATGATTTACTCTGTTGTTTCACTACGCTAGGTTTTGACTTCACCGGTGCAGGATGAGTGGTAGAAACTATGACCTGTCTTTTTCTAAATTTTGGTCCATTCTTGGTCCTAGATTCAGATTTGGGTTGTCCATTGTTTTTATTGTCATCCTGACTGTTGTAGCCAAGACCAAATCTGGATCCAAACCTTTTTGGGGATTTGTAAGCTGGTGCACTAAGTGGTGCAGTGGTGATCTTAATTGGTAGGGAGATTTTCTCAGCTGGTCTTTCAACATTGGATGGGTGATCATTTGCTGTTTGTTGATCAGTTGAGTGAATCTCCTTACTAGTTTGTTCAGATTTTACTTTGTCCAGTTCTTTCTTTAATCTTTTATTTTGCTTTCTTAGATTCTCACATTCCTGTTCCAGAATTCATGATTCATTTCAATTTCTTCAAATTTGCTCACGGGATTTTGGATTAGGTTAGCAGAATCTAGTGGGAGAATAGAAGATTGTACAATGTCAGATGTGGATGCACTAGATGATAAGTGTGAGCTGGATGTTACCTCAGTTTCATTAGATTCTTTAGCCATAAGGCATATGTAATCTTTTTCATTGTCTGAGCTGTCAGCTTCATCATCATCACCAGAATCATTTTCAGATGATTATTCATTCTTTTCACTGCTAGTTTCAGCTTTGAGTGCCTTCTTGCTTTTTCTCTTTTCAATTGTCATGTATTTCTTTTTATCCTCGTCTTTGTCTTTTTTTTCAGGGAAATTAGCCTTGAAATGACCTTTTTTCTTGCAGTTGAAGCATCTGTATTCATCATTTTTTTCTTTATGTCTTTGCTTGTGCTAGACTTCTTGTATGATGATGAACCTCCTTTGAATTGCTTCTTCTTGCTAAACCTGTCAAAATGTTTTACCAGTAAAGCTACATGTTCATTCAACTCCTGTGTCTCTTTGCTGTTTTCATCAGCTGTGTTACTTTGCTGGGCTGCAATCAGTGCATTGGCCTTATGTGCCTTTGCTGGTGCACTGTCTTCGTTGTTCAACTCAAATTCATGAGCCTTTAGTTGAGACATTAGAGTTAAGGTATCATTGTTTGCAAGATTTGTTGTCCCTCTGATTACTGATGTAATGATCTTCCATCTTTCATGTAAACCTCTCAAGATCTTCAGGCACACTTATTTCTGTGGATATGTGTGTCCAAGTTGTTGCAGTTCACTGATGATGCTTGAGAATATGTTGTCCATTTCATCAATGGTTTCACCAGCCTTCATTTTGAAGTTCTCAAATTTATGTTTTGCAACATATAATTTGTTTTCTTTAACTGTTTCTGATCCTTCATTCATCAGTGCCAATTTGTCCCACATATCCTTTGCTGCTATTTTGGAATCTTTGATCCTCATGAACATATTACTGTCCAGAGTCTTCAAAATCATGCTTTTGCAACAAAGTCAAGGTTTGCTCTTCTCCGGTCATCCTTGGCCCAATCTTTCTAGAGTTTGTCTGTTACTTTTCCTTGATCTGCTCTTGTGGTTACCACAACTGTGTTCTCGATTGGGACATCATTGATTACATCCAACATCTACTCATGAGTTGCTGCAAGATGAGACAACATTCTTATTTTATATTCATCAAAATTATTAACATTGAATAGAGGTACTTTTGACATAAAATTTTAGGAATCCATAAATACAAATATATATATATATATATATATATATATATATATATATATATATATATATATATATATATATATATATATAAAGCACAAATTTGAAAACTACTTTGAAAATATGTGATCTCCTTGTTACCGAAATTAGATCGAGCAGTTTCTGATACTAGGAACACTTCTTTGATACCAATTGTTGGTCCCAGATAAGGGTAAAACTATAGTCAGAGGGGGGGAATGACTATAGTGGAGTTTCAAAAATATTTCTTGTATTTAAAAGCTTTTGGGCAGCGGATAAGTCCTTTCTTAAAATGTTGTTTCAAAGTAGATTATGCAATCACTGATATAGAGTATGTAATGAAATAAAGTGCTGTAAAGTAAATTGCTGAAAGTATATAGACACTACGGTTTATAGTGGTTCAGGGTGGTGTAATCCCTTAATCCACTCTTCTCCTGTGATGATTGGAGGAATTCACTATTGTTTTCACAGATACAATAGTACGATTGTCCTTGACTACACAAGCTTCACAATCTTCAAGACTATCACTCTCTGGCTTCAAAAGCTTCAGTGACTCAGTCTCTATCACTGCTCCTTGAGAACAAATCTTTCAGCAGCTATCACAAAGGTTGCAACTCCTTCTCAGATTCCTTTGATTCAATTGCCTCAGTTGATGTGAATTGAATTCACAGATTTGTTGATCAATCTCAGAGCTTGATTTGCAATTGAAGTTCTGATTCTTGAGTTGATCTCTAGATATTTCTTTTTGTTACAGATGGAAGGCTTTTCACTTTGACTATTTCGCTTCTATTTTACCAGACTTAATCATTATCTTTCTTGTCTGTCAGTGCCTTCTATTTATAGCCTTGATAATCCTTGATTTGAATTTCCATCTGTTGGCTATTTAATGTGGAGAATAATCATTGATTTAATTCTTGATTCCCCTTAATTATATTCTCCTTGATTTCAGTAATCGGATTTTTCCTCAAACGTTTATCAGATAATCTATCCTTGATTGTTTGTGCATTTAATGTTTGATCTTCATCATTTGAAATCTGAATGAGTAAAGTTTACTTGATCGTTCCCTGAATGGTTAAGTGATTCTTTTGACTTGGTTGTTTGGTTCTTCATTCACTGCTCTGTCTTTATTCAGCCGAAAGTCAGTTTACTTTGCCGATTTACTGCATTGTTGTTTTCTTTAATTCTTTCGAGTACTTTTTGTATTTCACTGATCCTTGATTTGGGTGAGGTCAGTGTACACCATATTTGACAATGTATTTCATTACTTAGACTTATCCAAAGTCATCACAGACTTCCTTGGTTATAAGTCAGAACATAATGTCTTCATACTTCTATCTTTGGTACTTGGCTGGCTTCACTCTACCGGGTATCTGTTTTTACTTAGCCGTCCTACCAACTAGTACAATACTTGTCTGACTCAACTTATACAACATGTCAGACTCTAAGTAAAGACTTATACAGAGAATTCTAACTTATTTCAGGCTTTCTATAACAGCTAGTATGGCCATCATCAAAACATAATAAAATGTTCCTAACAAGTTGTATGTGCTATTAAATGGGATATTATTAGTACGGTTGGACTAGCACGTATTAGATGTCTTCTATCTAGTAAAGATAAGGATAAATCTTGTCTAATGAAGTGTAGGGACACTTGGACTGTACGTGGATGTCTATTAGAGAATGCGTACGTCAGATTGACCCACTTACTTTATTAAGTGTCACACTATGTGGCGGTTGTGTAATTATTTTTAGATCGGAGTCTTCGTGACATCACTGTGTGGATTGTCATGCTTTGACGCCATTGAGGTTTCCCCTAATCACGGGGAGATCATGCATTAGTGCGTGGGTGTGATATTGAAGCATGCGTAGGATTCATGTTGCTCGTCCAGATATCGCATATCCTAATGGTTGGAGTAAATATCTGGAAGAGATTTCTTATATATAAGGAATGTATTGCTCTCGTGAATCTTTGCAAAGTGGAAGTAATTAGTTACTTCGAGAGAGTAGGAGATCCAGATTATAAGATATGGTCATTAATGTTTTGACACTCGAGCTACGACCGTATGGATATTATAACAGCGATATGATTCTATTTACACGGTAACCGTTTCACATAAAAGGCAGTAGTCAATGCACTCGACTCTGCCGATGGTTGGAGGCCATGAAGTGTTGCTAGACGCTAATCATGATTGTTAGGTGTGAAGGGCATTTTGGTAAATATACTTTATACTTACGACCAACATATTCGGAAGCCTATCAGGTCACACATATTTGTACTTCTATCCGGAATTAAAATGTGGTTATACTGATAACCAAATAAGGAATGAATTATCCCAACTATTAAGTGTTATAGTGACAAGTTAATATTACAGTATTTATTTATTATGAATAAATAATAATAATACAATATATATTAGGGGGATTGAGAGAAAATGACAAACACCAAATGCATAAATAGGACACATTTCTTTTTTTAGTTGCAAAAAGACAAACAAAAATTCAGACGGACAAAATTACCCTTTAAAAGGGGACGCGTGCATACCTTTCCTTTCGCTTCCGCTTCAGGTCAGGTTTTTTTTTTTTTTTTTTTTTTTTTTCAAACACTCGTAATTTTTTATTTATAACTCCGATCATTAAAATGTTTTCACCAAAATTTATATTTTTTTGCTCTTTAATTTGAGCCTAAATACGATACCCTTCCGACGTAAATTTTGAAAGCCGAAAAAATATTTGCATTAACCAGAGCGTTTTTCTTATAAACGACCGCAACTTTTGATTTAGAACACCGATCATCAAAATTGTTTCACCAAAGTTCATATTTTTTTTATCTTCATTTTGAGACCTCATTTGATACTTTTTCGACGTAGTATTTGAAAGCCAAATTTTATCGCGGTGTTTAGAGTAACAGTGACACAGTAACATTAACACATTTTATTAACAGACAAAATATCACCATTAACATTGCGTAATACATTAATCTTTCAAAAAATGCTTCATATCGTAATGAAACAATCTATCAAAGCATTATGGAGATGCACCTCCCAGGGAAGCAAGAGAATAAAAAAGCCTAATAATATTGGATATAATCAAAAAGCCTATCAGGAGAACTAAAACATTCTTCAAGTTGTTGAAGACCAAAGCAGTCTATTTTACCATCTATAGACCTTTATCCTTCAAACCCGCACCACATCAAACTTCATGAAAGATGTATGAAGCAGAAGATGCATTAAATAGCAGTAGCTCGGCCTCATCAATAGAGAATTTAGGCTCCTCCATTTTTCTATAGACAAAAAAACACCAACAATGCCTCACCATTTGAATCAACAACCTTCAATCACCTAGGCAAAACCACACCACAAAAATAGTGGAATGTAAGAAAGATTAAAACCAAATAAAGATACCATATGCCTGCAATAACACCTTTTACGAAGAATACCTAGCGATATTAACAGTAACACGGTAACACAACCAATTCTGTTTTCCTCTTCAACTTTTTGAAACACTTTTCGGTACTAATAACCACAGGAAAAAAATATACATCACATTTCTTATCCATTAATGATTGAAATATCATCATTAGTATGCTTCCCAATATAAGGGAGGGGTTTGAAGCACACTACAACCGATTCTTTTTTGGGAAAAAAAAACATTGCAACATTGCATCTTTCTGTATATTTGAACAAAGTAGAAGAAGGCAACAAAATAAAGTCAATAAAAGTACTTGAATTTTTTCAAGCCTGAAACACTTGGTTTTCTGCTCCAAAATCTAATTTTCAGACTTATTCTTGGCGTATATATGGCTGAAAATCTCACAACACATAGTGATATAACACAGTAACACAGTAACACCCCCAAAACTTGTGTATCAAAAGAGTTGACAATAGTAGCTTCAATATTTACCATGGCAGTTTCAATATCTGCCTTGGGATTCCCCTCAACCCCAGTTGCCCGAGGAACGGTCCTAGACTCAATATGTGAATTTCTAGAATTTCCAGACTCAATACGTGAATTTTCAGAATTTATAACACTTGAAATGTACAAAACCGAAACATTAGAAGTGTTATTTACCTTTGAATTAGTCAAAATTGTACCCATAGCAGACTCTGAATTGCCATTTCCACTAGCAACAGCCCCTGTAGAAACTCAAATTTGTTCTGAATGTGCCATTTTTGAAGCTTCATAGTCTGACAATGCCCGTTGAAAATGGTGGTCAACCACGACAAATGGATTGCTAGTGCTAATCAACCTTCATCAGAAACCATTTATTCATTTCTGAAAATCATTCAGTAAGATGAACATGTCAACCTGAATTATGATCAAGTTTCCCACTTGAAACCAGACTCAAATATCCATTTTCAAATTTTACTTCATAACAAAACCAAGTGAACAAAATAGGCGTCTGTTTAAAATGGCAAAATATGCTCCCACAATAAAACCGACTTGCAAATTGCAATACAAATAGTTTTTCAAAACACAAGGCCTTCATTAAGCCTATCATTGATCTACCAATGCTTCAAATATTCAAAAAACGTAATTTATATCTGTTCATCCATGAAAAGTATTCTATTTGTGGAGAATTCGGATCAATGTCTTAAGCAGAAAAAATCCATTTGGAAGCATGCATTGCTAAAGAAAATACACTCGGGCTCTAATTACCTACCTAAACCAAGGTGACTATTGTATACATTGCAACTGTTTGGAATGGCTTAGCTCATTGAATGGATTTGCAGATATAAAATTAGGATTTTAGTCCTGTAACTTGGCCTACTTTGGATTTTAGTCCTGCTCCTACTCCAGTGAGGAAAATGGTCCTCTAGCTTGTTTTTTGTGTGGAAAAATAGTCCTATCCGCCGGAAATAGCTGACGGGCACCGGAATCTTTGAAAAACGCTTACGTGGCAGCCACTAGGCTGCCACATTGAATCCTATGTAGATATGGATCCCATTTTACTTTAAAAAATGATTTCTCCTTCCAATTTCCCCCAATTTTCTTCTGGGATTCATCTGAATCTTTAATCTTTTGCTTATAAAAGAAGAAAAATGCTAATCCCAATTACAAAATTCCAGAAATAACACTCTCAATTGACATTCCAATAGAAAATATTTTGATTTGTTTCTTGATAGTTGAAACCGGACTAGCATTTTCAGCCGGTGGTGGAGGTGGTGCTGATGTATTTCCCGGTTATGCTCCAGCTTGAAACTTCCGGCAAGAATGGTATATCTAGATAAGAAGGTTGGGGTGGTGCTGCATTTTCCGCCGGAAACAATGGCTGATTTAGAGATATTATGAACTTTGGTGCTATTTCTTTTGTAGAACTTCCAATTCCAAATTGCAAATGATTCATCTCCTATCTCAGCAATTTCAAATTGCAAATTGCAAATTGCAAATTAATTAGGGATTAGATTTTGAGGGATGAAATTGGGGGAAATTGGAAGGAGAAATTCTTTTTTTAAAGTAAAATGGGGTTTATAGCCACGTAGGATTCAATGTGGCAGCCTAGTGGCTGCCACGTAAGCGTTTTTTAAAGATTCCGGTGCCCAATCAGCTATTTCCGGCGGAAAGACTATTTTCCAAAAAAAAAAACAAGTTAGAGGACCATTTTCCTCACCGGAGCAGGAGCAAGACTAAAATCCAAAGTATTCCAAGTTAGAGGACTAAAATCCTAATTTTTCCGTATACATTGCAACTGTTTGGAATGGCTTAGCTCATTGAATGGATTTCCAGATATAAATTAAATATCAGCTAATAGTAAAATATGAGAAGTATTAACACAAGAATCCCGTGTGCTCTCTCCGTCGTTCTTCCTTGTACCCTAATTCTCCTGATTCACACACAATTAACTTCTGTAATTATCTTAATAACTCCATCAAAATCAAAGATTCTCAACAAAAAAAAATCAAAGATTCTCCCACAACAGAAAGAAGGGAACAGCCAGATTTCAAATTAAGAGAGGTAGATCTACATTGACACTAGCTTGCATACTAAATCTAAATCCCAAAATGAATCACATAATAATTACCCACAGCTCACCATTGAAGTAAAAGTAGAGACGCTATACATCAAACAGGTGGTGGGCAACCAAGATTTACTAGCAGCAATGCCATATAGACAGATCAAAGCAAGAGGCCACTGGAAGACAAGCTCAAGAGCAACCAGCCCAACAAAGAAATGGGGCTTCTCCTTCTTGGCCGTTAAGTAGCCTTAGGCAATTCATCGAAAATTCGAGCTGACTCAGCACCTTGATGATGAAACGAGAAAAAAGACGAGATCGTGTTTGTAAAGGAGGCTCCGATTGCATCCTCATGTATGGATTAACAATTTTGAAGTCGATTTCTATGTTAATGAACAGGTGAAATCCGTGTTGGAAAAGAGATTGACAAAAGAGAAGGAGAAGATTGAAAGAGGAAGGGGTAGTTTAGTCCGAGCGAAATTATATCAACAAAAAAATACAAACTGGATTAAAATTTATATATAGGGGGAAAGTTGACTAAAACCTAATATTGCCTATATATTAATTATATAGATTAATTTAATTTCCATAATGTCTATTTTAACACATATGGGGAGCCACATAATGTGTATACGATACATATATATTTTGCAATTTAATTAATGAAAGTATATATGTTTATTAAGGGATAAATCAATCAAGGATATCTACTTTTCATAATTCCTTATTTTATTAGGAAAAATGTTTTCTTTCTTCCTACTCCACACAAGAAACTTTTCCAAGGCAATCCTTGAGAGCTTGGGCGCCAGTTTCTTTTATAAAAGGGAAGGTGTGCCAAGCTCCTTTGAATTACAGTTACAAGAGCATTATTTTATAGAAAATAATTGGGGGCTTCTTTTGAGAGTTTGAGAGAGAGGAAATTTGGTCTAGCAACCAAGTTTTTCCAAAAGCAATACCAACAAGGATTCCGGAGGAGGTTCGTGTGGATCAACGGTAGAGGCCGAACACTTGGACGGCTCCGTGCACAACTACACTTAGACAAAGCATCCATTTTTTTCTACGATCAATTCTGGTATGAATTCTTGTCTACTTTTCCCTTTGTTTATTGTTTAAACGAAATCGGTTTTAGGAAAATGAAATCAAAAATTTTAAATTCCGATGCGTTCATATATCGATTTCCTAAAAGATATATACCGCTTGATATTGTTATAAGAAGATTTACGTCTCGAAGTGTACGCTCGTATCTTGAAGTGTACGTTTCGTAACATGGCCGAACGGCTCGTACCCGGTAGTTGTTCGGAAATCCGGGTCAAGACGTTACTAGTAGTATAGACATGATGTTCGGAGAATAACTACTTTATTCACTACGTAAGATTAAAACAAACCAATGTTGATAACTTCAAGGAAAGTTTAATCAAAGTAAAAGAACTAAGAACAAGATGGTACTTAAGAAAGATGAGTGTTCTCGAGACTTGTTGAATTATCTTCTTTCTCAAAAGTTTAAGTTGATAAGATAGATAATTAACATATTAAACACTTTGAAGAATATCAAAAAATCGGTTTAGTCAAAAATAAAAACTGTTATCTTAATCCTAATATTTAAATAATAAGATAAATATTATTTCACTTAAATGATGTATTTCAAACAGCAAATTTATCTTGACATCATATAATCATCATTATCTCTTTTTCGAACTCATTCTTATCTTCTATTACCCTCCCTCAAATGTTGTCGGGTTTGGTGGCAACGTTTGTCTGTCAATGAAAAAGATGATACGGTTTTTTTGACACCCACAGCTTTTAGCAACATGGTTCTTGGCTATTTTGGCTCCTGGCTCTTGGCTTTGAACCCATGGCTCTTTCTTTATTGTCGAATAATCTGTTCTATTTTTCATGATGACTGCAAACGTGCCTTTTGATCTCTGCAACACACATCTGACGGAGGGATCTATGTTTATATAAAATAGATGTCCTAGAAAAAAAATATGATGATATATGTAAGAATATATTTAGTCAAAAATAAAACCTAAAAAAAAATTGGACTCCGAAAACAAACATCGTCTCCGCATCTATGCCTTGCTTTGCATCTGTGGACGACAAAATATTTCGTAGTCAACCCACAGTTTTTGAAGCCAAACTGCACCCACAATTGTATTTATAGTTTCGGATTCCGTTAGAAGAACGAGATGATCGAACGATATAATTCTTTAAGAGTGGAAGAGGGATCGGACCAGGGTTCATCAATGTTAAGACACTCGAACCCCCGCCCTTGACTCTAATACCATGAAGAAAATCAGAATACGTTAATGGAATGAAGTAGGGATTTTACTACTACTACTACTAAAAAAAAAAAAAAAATCAACAACAACAAACACACACATAAAGCACAAAGACAATCATAAAAATAAAGGTGTTAAAATGCAGATCAACAAATAAATGAAGGGTTTGAGTTTTTGCGGAAAGTGAAGAGGGGAGTGGGCTGTGCATTTGGGGATGAGACTTTGGCAGAAAAAAAAACAAAATATATCACATGCATCACCTAAAGATGTGTAAAAATACAAAAAATATTTATGAAGAGAGAGGGCATGATTAGAAGGTTGGAGATAAGGTTCACAACCCCATCAGATAGAAAGTCTTACAGAATAACTTTTTATATTATTGGATTATATACACTAAAAATTTATGATTTGTAGAAAAAAAAAGACAAAAGAACTCTACTTTTTCTATTGACTGCAAGAAATATGTCCGATTCATTGATCTAGTATCTAATAATATTCTCCCACGTACATTAAAGTAAAAATGAAGACTTTTACTATTGATAGGATTAGTTTGATATGATTCTAATATAATTATAATTCGATGTACTTTGACCTATATTTTATTGTTGTTGATAAAAAGCTAATATTATTCTAATAGTCCCATTTTTTTTTAATGTATATGAGCCCTTGCGTTACGCACATGTTTTCTGTTAACATTTGTTTTATATAACAAGTGATGAAAAGTAGTATTTTCTTATGTGTGCACAAGTACGTCATTAATTTGAGCATGATGACCTACGTTGTTTTTGTAACGACCCGTTTCGAAGACCGAGCCCTTTATAAGACATCACTATTTTCTCTGTGTATGCATACACTGTTTTCCTACCAAATGTGATGTTCTATTTATGTAATGCATTCAGATTTTGATGTACTCTTCGTTCCGTTTTGGTATATACTTTTACCGATATCAGATTCACATTTTCTTGGAGAAAACTAAGAAATGGCAGACAAATACAGTAGTTCTAATGCTGAAAAATTGTAGATGTTACACGGAGAAAAGTCACAGGGAATTCGATGAGCATTTGTATTTCAAATAACCCTGGCTATGTTTGACCCAACTCATTATTTTAGGTCCAGAACTCGAATACAACATTTCATTGAAAACCACACCGTCCGAGAAGTAAATCCAGTACAAAACACAATTCATTTACTTTAATTTACAACATCCTCCCTTAAGGGAAAAAATTATGATAATTAAATGGGTAGCTTCAGCCAAGACATTTCTATGATACCTGGGTATTGACATACGACACACATGCAAAATACTCAAAAGGAAACCATGGTCAATGGAGTGATAAGGTGATTGGAGTGATAAGGCGATTTGACTATAACTCACAATCTTGGTGATTGATAGCTCGACGGATACTCAATCTCTCAAATAATGATGATTTAGTTCTTTATGCTTTGTTTTAAATAAAAAGGGCATTTTAGACAAAGACTAACTAGGGTTGGCTTGTGTTCCACCTATATATTTGTACTTGTGCAGCTTGAAATAAGCAGGCAAAATTAATAAGAAAATTTTCCTTTAGTCTAGGTTATCTTTTTCTTCATGGTATCAGAGACAATTGGTGTCTGATCACCACTTTAATCATGAATCCTCAATCCAGTACAACCATTAACATCAACAGCAAAATTTCAATCAAGCTCTCGGCAAAAAATTACCCACTATGGCGTGAGCAAGTTATCGCGTTTGCCGACAGTCAAGATCTTCTTGGACATCTTACAGGAGACGACCCCGCCCCAGAAAAGGTCCCGCCGGCCCGCGGCGGCCACAACAAGCGGCGGCCGCGCGGCGGCCGCCGCGGCGAGGCACAAGCGGCGGTACGGCCGGCCGCAAATGCTCAAGCCACCGCAAATCCAGAATATGTCGCCTGGAGAAAATCCGACCGACTGCTCCGGGCATGGCTGATCGGGTCTCTTTCTGAAGAGTCTCTTAGCATTGTTCTTGGCCTAGACTCAACCAAATCAGTCTGGGATGCGCTCAAACAGGCCTACGCTCAGGACTCTCAAGAACGGGAGTTCAATTTAAAGCAACAGATCACTTATATGCGCAAAGATGATTCTAAGTCCATTGCTGATCATGTTTATTCGTTTAAGAGTCTCTACGATAGTCTAGCCGCCATTGGTAAGCCTCTTCTTGACAATGAAAAAGTTTATTTTTTACTAACTAGTTTGGGACCGCAGTATGAGATGTTCACTACGACGATGCTCATGCACAAACCGTCATATGAAGAGCTTGTCGGTCACCTGCATAATCTTGATCAACGCCGCACCTGGTTCGCTGCTAAAGAAGCTGAGACGTCTCATGTTGCATTCTATGGTCAAAAACCGCCTCACCAGGCTGAGGGGCAGCCACGGTTCAGCTCAGCAGGACGCGGATTTCAAGCTCAGCAGTCCCGGGGCGCCAATAACTCGACCTCCAACCAGCCGAAAAAGGTGTTTAAAAGGATGACTCGGGCTGAACGTGATCAATACAAGGATAAAATCGTGATTTCGCGGTGTTCGTGGACATGTTTCAAAAATCTGCCGGTGGAGTGATAAGGCTAAAGATGAGGTTCTTCCTCAAGCGTTGTCGGCTTTAACTCGGACAATACAAACTCTTGACACCGAGTGGCCGATGGACACGGGTGCTACCAATCACATGACAGGTAATCGCTCTCTTTTACATAATTTTCGGTCGCATTCTACGTCGGTTTGTGTCGTTGTTGGAAACGGCACTGCACTTCCAGTTCATGGCACAGGCGATATTCATTTACCATTTGAAAATAACATTCTAATAATTAGTGATGTTTTATTGGTCCCCAACATGACAAAAAATTTATTGTCTGTTAAGCAACTCGCACACCAATACGATGCACACTGCTTATTTACTAATGATGGCTTTGTTCTTAAGGAAAATAAGACTGACAGGACACTTCTGGCGGGAGCATGTAGGGGGGACCTCTATACCCTCCCCCGTGGTCACTCTGCTCATGCGGCTCATACTACTCAGGCTTGTTCGATTGAAGTTTGGCATCAACGCTTAGGACATGTTCAGTTACCTACTGTTCATGCCCTAAAAAATAAAGGTTTAATTAATTTATTAGGTCCAAATAAACAGGAACATATTTGTGAAAGTTGTCAGTTAGGCAAACTCTCAAAGCTTCCTTTTTCTAGTTTTGAACATGCTTCGTCTATGATTTTTGAATTAATCCATTGTGACCTCTGGGGTCCTGCCCCTGTTGAATCTATTGGTAAATTTCGTTATTATGTGAGTTTTGTCGATGATTTTTCTAAATATATTTGGATTGTTCCACTAAAACACAAATCTGATTTTTTGTATTTTGAACAATATGCCAAAACTCAATTTAATAAGTCAATTAAAAAGTTACACACGGATGGAGGGGGAGAATTTTTAAGCACCCCCCTCACCACCCACCTACTAGAACAAGGCATCACTCACCTAATCACATGTCCTCACACACCACAACAGAATGGCACAGTTGAACGTCGCCACAGGACGATACGCGAACTTGGTCTGACTATGTTGTTTCACAGTCGTGCCCCTCTTTTTTTATGGGTTGAAGCTTTCTCCACTGTGGTATATATAATGAATCGGGTTCCGTCTCTCACTAATCACACGGAGTCACCATATTTTATGGTTCACCGCACACACCCTGATTACTCTAATCTTCGCATTTTTGGGACCAAATGCTATCCATATACTTGGGATACTCGGCACCATAAGTTTGACCCGAAAACTTTACCTTGTATTTTTGTGGGATACAGTAATCAACATAAAGGCTATAAGTGTTTTCATCCGCCGACTCGGAAATTTTTTCTGTCTAGACGTGTCACTTTTGATGAGTCCATATTGCCCTACAAGACCATGCCCCATATTAATCGCCCTTATGTTCTCACTATTTTCGATGCCTGGCTCCCCCCCATGCACATGTCCCCATCACCACCAATAGACCCTCCCCACTCCAGTCCCGATGATTCTGCCCGCCCCCCTGAGACCACTTTTACCTTAGGTCAAAACCCGCCATCTTCGGACCAGCCTGGTACCACCCATGCCGCTGACCCTCCAACACCCGAACCCATACCCTCCGGTCTCTCCAGTCCGGACTCTACTAATCCGTCCCCCTCCCCCCCAGAATTATTCAGCCTCCTTCTCCCCGTGCTACCCGTGCCCAACATGGAATTTTTAAGCCCAACCCCAAGTACGCCCTCGTCTCCACATACTCCTCTATTCCCACCGAACCCAAACCTGTGAAAAGTGCCCTTAAGCATGAAGGTTGGAAAAATGCTATGCTCGATGAATTACAGGCTCTGGCTGATAACCACACGTGGCAACTAGTCCCTCGTCAACCTCATATGCATGTTATTGGTTGTAAATGGGTCTTTAAAACCAAACTTAAGCCTGATGGGACCTTGGATCGCCTAAAAGCTCGCCTTGTCGCCAAAGGGTATGCTCAGATAGATGGATTGGATTATGTTGAAACTTATTCCCCCGTGGTTAAGCCCAGCACCATTCGTATCCTCCTCTCCCTAGCTCTCTCCAATCATTGGTCCGTTCGTCAACTAGATGTCAAGAACGCTTTTTTACACGGTACCATCTCTGAGACTATATTTATGGAACAACCCCCAGGCATGTCTGATCCACTTCTTCCTCAGCACGTTTGTCAGTTGCGAAAGGCTCTTTATGGGTTAAAACAGGCCCCTAGGGCCTGGTTTGACCGATTTAGTTCCTTTCTCCGCACATTCGGCTTTTATTGCAGTTTGTCTGACCCTTCCTTATTCTTTTATCATGCTAATGACTGCACGCTAGTGCTTCTCTTGTATGTCGATGATATGCTTGTCACAGGTTCCAACACCAATCTATTGACGTCTTTCATCAATGTTCTTCACACGGAATTTGCTATGAAGGATCTTGGCCACATTCACCATTTTCTGGGGGTTCAGATTCAGTCCACCTCTCATGGTCTTCATTTGCATCAGTCTCACTATGCCACCACCATCATTCACCGTGCCTCCATGCAAGACTGCAAGCCAGCTAATACGCCTATGGCCACGAAATCCATTGCTCCTACCACCTCTCCACCGACTGATCCTACATTTTACCGGAGTCTCATTGGTGCTCTACAATATTTGACATTCACGATGCCCGATATTGTGTATGCTGTCAATCATTTGTCCTAATTCATGCAATCTCCGACGCAGTTCCATATGCAGCTAGTTCAGCGCCTTCTCCGCTATGTCAAGTCCACCTTGCATTTTGGTGTTTCCCTCCGTGCCACGCGACAACTCAATCTTTATGCTTTCTCCGATGCGGATTGGGCAGGTTGCCCCACGACTCGATGATCTGTTACCGGTTATTGCACATTTCTGGGCCCCAATCTCATCTCTTGGTGCTCAAAGAAGCAACCCACCGTCTCCCGCTCCAGCACTGAAGCCGAGTATCGTGCCATGGCTCATACTGCCGCCGAAATCACTTGGATTACGTCTCTACTCAAGGAATTGCGTGTTTCTCAAGCTCACACGCCGCTTCTCCTATGTGACAATTTAAGCGCCCTCTACATGACCATCAATCCTGTCTTTCATGCCCGCAGCAAACATATCGAACTCGATTATCATTATGTGAGAGAGCAGGTCGCCCGAAAGCTTTTGATCACCAAACATGTTTCCTCTACTGATCAGCTCGCTAATGTGTTTACCAAATCATTGCCAAAATATGTCTTCAAGCTACTCAGAGACAAACTCGGCATGCTCCCTTGTCCCAGCCTCGTTTGAGGGGGAGTATTGACATACGACACACATGCAAAATACTCAAAAGGAAACCATGGTCAATGGAGTGATAAGGTGATTGGAGTGATAAGGCGATTTGACCATAACTCACAATCTTGGTGATTGATAGCTCGACGGATACTCAATCTCTCAAATAATGATGATTTAGTTCTTATGCTTTGTTTTAAATAAAAAGGGCATTTTAGACAAAGACTAACTAGGGTTGGCTTGTGTTCCACCTATATATTTGTACTTGTGCAGCTTGAAATAAGCAGGCAAAATTAATAAGAAAATTTTCCTTTAGTCTAGGTTATCTTTTTCTTCACTGGGGTGGTGAAATGTTGATGCCATAGATCCCACATTCTCATTTTCGGGCTTGCAGATATTGATGCCAGTTTGGAATCATCATCATCGTTATCTCTTTTTCGAGCCTCATTCTTATCTTCTATTACACTTTAACATGTCAATTCAAGTGTGGCCTGTAACAAGTCTGTCTGAGCCAACATGGCACATAACCAACAAAGAGGCAAAATATACATAAGGAAACAACACATGCACAATATACATGGGAAACAATAATGTTGACAACAAGATTTGATCTCACGACCTCCTGCTTTGATACCATATTGCATATCATCCCTTCCAAAAGTCTAAGGGATGGGGAAGTAGGTAATTATGGTATCAATTATTTCAACTAGACTATTCATCAAGCACTTAAACCTTATTCTTGATTTTGTTTAAAACAGCAAGAACTTCTCCAATGTTTTTTCTTACTCTTGGAATCTCCGCCGTGCAATCCACTGCTAAATTTAATATAATTGTCGCAGAGTCCATCATTTTAGAAAAATGTTTCTTTTCAGTTGAATTTATAAGACCATTGTCTACGATATCAATCAATGCACTTCCAACAGACTGATTTACCCAACGATGTAGAGTCATGTCCTCACTGAACATTTCATCATCAGGCCTTTTTCTTGTAAAGGTTTCCATTAGCATAATTCCAAAGCTGTAAACATCGCACTTTGTGGTCAACAATCCTCCCGAGCCGTATTCTAAAATTACATGTTGACAGCCAAAATTATATTTCTAGAAATTATAACGTTGATCTATTAATTAGGTCAAAATTATTAGAAGTGTGCATACATACCTGGGGCAATGTAGCCGAAAGTTGCGATAGTATTTGTATAAGTAAAGCTGTTTTCCTTCAACATTTTTGCAATGCCGAAATCACTTACATGAGCAACCTTATCTTCATCGAGCAACACATTACTTGGCTTCAAATCAGCATGTACCACCGGCGTTTGGTAACCTGAATGCAAATATTCCAATGCGTTTGCTACATCAATCATAATATTCAATCTTTCCATAAAGCTTAAAAAACGATTCTCTTCGGAATCATGCAACCAATTTTCAAGACTCCCATTAGGCATAAATTCAAGTACTATTGCCTTGAAGTCAGGGTTGGAACAGCTGGAGATAACTTGATTAAGATTACGATGTCGAAGATTGCGCAACATCTCGCACTCCACCTCAAAACTTCTAAAGGCTCCTTGTGCTTGTAAATTAAACACTTTAACAGCAACAACCTGTCCATCTTTGAGTGTGCCTTTGTAAACAGACCCGAAGCCCCCTGTCCCAAGCAAATTCTCCTCGTTGTACCGATCGGTAGCTTGTTGAAGTTCATAGAACGGAATCCGATTGTTTTCTAGAACTTGTAATAATTCTTCTTTGTTTTTTATCTTGTTTTTCCTTCGAGATAATAGACATATAGCCACTACTGTTACGGCAACAATGGAGGCGAAAAAGCTAAAAGACAAGATGAAAATATGCTTAGGCCCTCTAAACCATGACTTTTTGTGTGATGTAGTAGGACATGGAGGAACGTGAAACCGTTTGTCCCCACATAGAGCCTTATTGAATATGAACGATTCCTCTGTGAAATTCTCAAAAGGTCCACTTGATGGGATTAAGCCAACTAAATTGTTATGCGAAACTTGGAAAAATGTCAAGTACTGAAGCTTCTCAAGCGTCATTGGAATCGAGCCAGACAAATTATTTTCAGAAAAATCTAGTGACTGTAAACTTAAGATCTTTCCAATTGATTCTGGAATCGGTCCTTCCAATAGATTAGAGCTTAAAGAAATATTAATCATGTTCTGCAAGTCCCCAATCACTTCCGGAATATCACCCGAGAGGTTATTCATCGACAAGTCCAAAAGCGTTGCAACCTTTAAGTTCCCTATTTGGATTGGCAATGAACTATTGAGAAAATTGGATGAGAGGTTAAGCTCCAAAAGATCTTTCAGATTCCATAAACTCATAGGTATGGCAGAACTGAACTTGTTACTGTTCAAATAGAGCTTCCTCAATGAAATACCATTTCCAATACAATAAGGGATGGCACCTGAAAACAAGTTGTTGGATACATACAACTCACTTAATCTTTTTAAGCGGAACAAATTACATGATAGAGCTCCACTTAGTCTATTATTCCAAAGTGCAATTGCTTGAAGATTTCCCAATGTCGTAATCGATGTTGGCAACGAACCGGTCAATAAATTGTCATGAAGAGATAGTACAAGCAAATTACTCAAGTTTCCTATAGTAGCTGGAATTTCACCTGATATTCCACAGCCACTTCCCTCAAAATTTTCAAGAGATATAGAAAGATTACCAATAGATTCTGGTAGGATGCCATTCAAAGGATTCTCTTCAAACTGTAGAGCCACGAGATATTTGCAATTAGATAGTTGTTTTAGAAATTCCAGCTCCAAAGATGAAGAACCGCTTGTCAACTCGTTAAAAGACAAATATATGAATTCAAGATACCTTAGATCCCCAAGGTAGTGAGGAATGTCTCCACTGAAATTATTGCTTGCGAAATCAAGAATACGGAGTCTAGAAGAATTGGAGAGGAAGAGTGGGATAGCTCCGCACAGGTTATTATAATGGAAACTAAAAATTTCTAAATTCGGAAGCCAAAAACCCGTAGTTGAAGGTAGACTTCCTGAAAGATAATTTCCGGAGAGATCTAATGTCTGCAATGTGGAGCTGTTGAAGAATCCTTCTGGTACTGAACCACTCAACCCATTTTTCCCTAGATTGAGATATCCCAGATTCATATTATTTCCAAGCTCTTCAGGTATGGAGCCTAGAACATGGCAGATCACAATGTCAATATAAATGTGGAAAACAATCGTAATTAAATCTGCCATTACCTCTTAGATTGTTATCCCATATAGATAGAAATGAAAGCAATGTCAAATTCCCAATCTCTTTCGGTATAACACCTGCAAAACGGTGCGATGGATGGATGATGAATATATTGAAGAACACAGGTTTCGGTCAGTGGACATCAAGAAATCTGTAAACAGTTTGCTATATGGCTTCCTTCTATTGTAACCACTTGCAATACACAATACAATGTAATACGTTTCGGTGTTACATATATTTATGCTTGAATAACATAACATTTTATTATCGTGTGATTTTTTGCTTTAATTATATAGGAATGTCAGAATCAAACATGATAAAGAAATTGAAACAAAATTATACTGCTGATATTGTTTAATCACCATATGAATGGTTTAATTCTCAAGTGTATCTAATCATAATATTAGTACAATGCGTAGAACTATGTCTTCTTGCTTACGAACAGAGTAGTTGCTTTTTTTTTCAGCTAACAAAACAAAACAAACAAACAATATATATATATATATATATATATATATATATATATATATATATATATATATATATATTGTTTGTCTAGAATATATATAAACAGTCCTACATTAAGGAATCTTAATTTACAGGGGGCTTTTCCAGAAAATTCTTGCCTGGAGAGACTTATGCACCTAAATCGTCGGATGAATGTCCGGACAAAAAACAAAACAAAACAAACAAACAATATATATATATATATATATATATATATATATATATATAGGTTGGGTTCCCCTACATACCATACTATCCATGCTTACCGTACATACTACTAAAATAGTGCATCGATCACTATTTTAGTGCACCCTGTTATTGTTTCGGTAAACTACAAATTGAGGAGCGGGTTTCTAGTTAGGTTTCTAGTATTACCTAATAGCAGATTTCCCCCGCTTCATTAACTAGGTGCACTCAAACAATAACCAGGGTGCACTAAAATAATGATCGAACTATTTTAGTAGTATGTACGGTAAGCATGGATCAATAGGTATGTATATAACTCATTTCTATATATATATATATATATATATATATATATATATATATGTGTGTGTGTGTGTGTGTGTGTGTGTGGGGGGGGGGGGGGATTGGGGAGCAGGGGCTGCACAAGTGAGTCTCAAGGGCAAGAATTTTCTGTTGGTTACAGAGATTTACCTGTAAATTTGCAATCAGTAAGTTCTAGCACTCGAAGACTTGTTGAATTGCTGATGTCTTTCGGAATTGTTCCTAGACATTATCACAGAACACATAATAGTGATATGTCTAGAATATATGGTTTGAAAGTAGTTAAAAGCAAAAAATCAACATATTTCTACACCGTTAATGAGGGTGCCAAACCATTCATTGATATGAGCTCCTCACTATTAACAGTAAAGTGTGTTATTATGTCACTTGTTTTGATCGTTTTGTTGTGTCAATAGCAATTCCGAATAAAATATATTTTACCTACTAGACTGTTGTCATTAAGGACGGCGATCCCAAGCATTTTCATGTTCCAAAATTGCTGTGGTATTGACCCACTAAAGTTGTTTTGAGAAAAGTCCAAAGCACTAAGTTGGGAACAATCAGACAATTTTGATGGCAAGGGACCATCTAACAAGTTAGACCACAGGCTAATCTGTTTAAGGTTTTGGAGGTGATTACACATAGTATCGGGCAGATTACCAGATAAACTATTAAAAGCAAAAGACAATCTTTCCAAAGTTGAAATGTTAAAGATTTCAAAAGGGATTGAACCAGACAATCGGTTTACAAAAAGGGCCAATCCCTTCAAGCTTGTTAAGTTACCAATGGAAGATGGGATAGATCCACTAAAACTATTATTGTTGAGATACAAGTATTCTAGCTGATTAAGTGAACCAATCCAAGATGGGATTTTTCCGGTGAATGAATTAACACTGAAATTAAGCAGTTTCAATCTGCTTAATTGGGATAATTCTTGGGGTAAATCACCATTGAAGTTGTTTCCACCAAGATAAAGTGAATCAAGAAACGAAAGATTTCCCAATTGGGGTACTATGGTTCCCGTTAAACCCATGTCTGAAATGTCTAAAGAAATCACTCGGTTATGTTTTGAGCCACAAGTGACTCCAATCCAATCACAGATTGAAGATCCAGCAGACCAGTTCTTGAACAAGATTTGATTCTGATCAAGACTGAAGTGATTTTTCAGGGCAAGAAGGGCATCTTCATCGCTCAAAATGCTATGTGCAGTATTAGCCATAGCTGATGAAGCGGAAAGGCAAACTATAATTGACAAAATATTGCAATAGGCAAAAAATAAGTTTCTTCTCCCCATGATTAGTGAATAAGGAAAGTTGCTTGACATGGCAAAAGAAAATAGGTAATGAAGTTATGCTTACCGTGAATATGCAATATGATGAACCCATATTTATGTTTGGTGACATGCGCATCTGTATCTGATGTCGAATACGTATCGGAGATACGTGTACTTAAGATACACGTCTAGGGGCATATTTATAATTATAAATATTGCATACGGAATGTTGGGTCGTCAAACCACCAAAGATAAAATCATCTAGTGCCTTTATAGCTAGTATAACGGAAGTAGGGATCGAACCCACAGGGAACGGTAGACTTATTTCTTCTAAAATTTGCAAAATGAATAAATATTTTGGTTTTTATAACTACTTCCTAAGAGTAAAAGAAAGCAAAATAGAATATATCAAGAAAATCAAGAAAAACTCTAGCTAATTAATTGTTTTTCCCCTCAATTCCTACGACTGATCATTGATGCAAAGATGACTCGTTAAATTATCAATAAATTGGTTATAGTTGCCGACAATCGCCAAACAACCAATTTTTCCTATATTTGACAAGCAGGACAATCATCACTACTTATTCTCTAACTGTGTAGCACACCTCTCAACATTCGTCAGAGGTTTGGTGAGAACAATTGCATTAACGCTTAGAAAAACCCAATTCTAGGTATTAACACACATCGGGTTAACTTTAACCTAGATCACTTATTTATCACAACATGGAACTACGGGTTACGACCGGCAGACAATATGTTGTTTACCACTTAAATCAAATCTTTTTGACAATCGCCTAGATTCGATTTTTGGTGTTAGATCAAATTATTCATCCAATCATTCGGCCGAAACAATTAAACGAACAATCAAATAATGAATCGATGAAAGCAGAAAATAAATGAATACTAACAATTTAATCGAGGATGAAAAACAATTCGATCTCACAATCTACAGCAATCGAGGGATCAACGATTAATTAACTAAAAAATAACACTAGTTATTCATAAGAAATAAATAAAATAAACCAAAACAGAAAAAACAAAAGAAGGAAAGTTGGACACCTTTATTACATAAAAACAAAGAGGACTACTAAACCCCCCATCCCCCATTCCATCAAACCCCCCCCCCCCCCCCCCCCCCCGTCCCATCATTGTTTTTTTTATTTCTTTTTTTTTTTCGTTTTTTTTTTTTCTTTCTTTTGTAAAATCTTTTAACAGATACTTTTTTTAAAACTTAATTTGTATTTTGTTGTTTTTATTTTATAATTGAAAATTTTGTATAAATTTTTAACAAGTATCTTTTTATTTATATTATTATGTTATTGAAATTTAGTAAATAAAATCAATAAAACTAGTGTAGTATTGATAGCCACATTTCTCTATCATTTTTATTCACAACCACTCATTCAGATTTTTTTTATCTTCAATTCTTACCACCCATTTCTCTATCATTTTTATTCACAACCACTCATTCAGATTCTTCTTATCTTCAATCCTACCCCTTCTTATCTTCAATCCTACCCCTTCAATTTAGAGAATAAAAAGCCTCTCATTTATATTTCATCTTATCTTCTTATCATCAATTCTAACTACACATTCAGATTTTCTCATTATCATCCCATCTTCAATTTCTCTATTTATTGGACTCATTTCACTTACTAAAAAATCATCATAATTTCTCCAACTCTTTCGTACATACTCATTCAATACATATTCAATTGATTTTCGTAATTCATAACATGGATCCCAACAATTCATCATTCTTTGGTAGTTCGTCATTTGAAAATAATTTTACAAATGATGTTCCTAGTGGGGATAGTTGGCCAGTTGGAAACGATTAATCATTCTTTGGTAGTTCGTCATTTGGAAATGATTTTACAAATGATTTTACTAGTTCGTCTTACTGGGGAGATCCCCGCCAGTTCCATTTTCCCAGCGGCAACATATAGCTATCGGTCATGTTCAAGATAATCACTTCGTACAAGTTTTCTTGTACCCTGAATACCCTGTACCACCCATCATCATATGGCGATTCTCAGGCGAATCAAGCCCATCAGACGAATAGGCTCGTGATTATCAAGCACGTATTCAATTGTGGTATGATGTAATGATGATAGATCAACCCGGACAACTTTTTGAATTTATGCATGGTTTTGATGATTAATTTATGCGTTTATCTATTATTTCTATGTACTTAATTTTAATTAAATGAAGTTTGATTTTAATTTATTTTTATTGAGTTTTCAGATAAACATAATGACATACTTGAATTATATTTGAAGGATAAAAAAATATTAATAATTGAACCGATAATACATCATTACGTATTCAAAATTGGACTCATTTGATATGTTTCATCGAATAGATTTCAAAAATATATAATTTATAAAAAAACAAATTATCAAAAAAATTAATAAGAGTTAAGAATTTGTATATGATGTGCCAATACTGAGTATCAATCCATAGTATCACAATGCAAAATTATAGTGTCAAATGATAGTGTCACTTGGTATCACAATGTTTAATAATAGTGTTGAACATTGTGATAATTAGTAGTGACACATCATATACAATATTGATATCAAAATAAAGACTACGAATTTTTTTTAAAAAAAGTTTTATTTTTATTTATTTTTATTGAGTGTTCTATTGAGTGTTCAGAGAAACATAAAATAAATTTGACGGATTCAACATACATGACTCAAGTATATGAACTTAAAAAAGATATATATCATATACTTGTAAAAGAATGAAGGATAACCAATAAAAAAGATAAATGACAAAAATAATATTAATAAAGAGAATTATATTGGATCCGATAAAATTATTTTTAATACAACATTTCATATTCAATATGGGACTCATTTGATAGATTAAATTGAATAGATTTCAAAAACATATAATTTATTAAAAAATAATTTATCAAAAAAAATTATGAGCAAAAAAGATAATACAAGCAAAAAATTTAAAACAAAGAATTGGTATAAATTGATTAAAAAAAAAAAGAATTGGGGAGGGTGATGAGATGGGGGGGGGGGGGGGGGGGGGGGGGGGCGCGATTAGTAGCTCCCAAAAACAAATGAAGAAGATAGCTGGCAATTGTATGCACAGCTTTCTGATCTTTTTTTTTCTGGTTCTGTTCTCGTCTGTCCACACCCTATTCCATTTAGGCCAACCACAATGGCCCCTACTCATTACATTTCATTTTACATAAAAAATACTCCCTCCGTTCTGAATTATCTAAGGCAGTTGTCAAAATTACACATATTAAGAAAAGTAAATTAATGCATTGACTTTATAATGAAATGACATAAAAGTCCTTGGAAATAATTAATGTGGTATTTTTTTTTATCTATTCTATTGCAATAAATAAAGGTAAAGCAAGGAAATATATTATTAATGTTGCATTGAAAATGTAACTGCCTCAGATAATATGGAACAAATTATTTTGACAACTGTCTCAGCTAAATTGAAACGGAGGGAGTATTAAAATTATCCCATGTGGCAAAATATGACATCCCCATTCCTATTATGTTCCACAATAGCTTTAACAAGGAAATGAATAAGAAATTGAAAGAAAAATATAATGGAGGGTTGAGATGGATTTGACAGACTTAAACCAAAAAAATAAATAAAAACAAATTAGCATGATAAATTAGAAATACCTTGCCGAGGAGAGAGAGGGTGTGAATGCTAAAGTTAGTTTTACATCCCCATTTTTCTTTATGACAATGGCATTATTATTTAAGTCATTGTACCTTCAAAACAAAATTCCACATTGTGATTCTGACATAAAGTGTTTTACCGGTGTGACTATATGAGTCATTGAGATTGGCGGGAGGTTTTTAAGCGGTGTTTTCACAAAATATGAACAGGGGCGTCTTTGGGGGAGGGCCAAGGGGGCCATGGCCCTGAGCCCTTCCCAAAATCTATGAATTTAAGAGTTCCGTGAAATTTTAACTCAATAGTATATATATACATATACATATATATTGTCTTTTTAAAAATAATTAAGGTACTAGTCTAATGGTAAGTAGTCAAGTATAACTTCATAAGCAATTGGAGTTCGATTCTTGCTAGATGCAATAATAACATTTTTTTTTTGGTTAAACCATTTTTTAGAAAGGCCTAAAATAATATCTGGCTCCGGGCCTAAATGTGGGCAGGAACGCCCCTGGGTTTTTTTTGGTTAAACCATTTTTTAGAAAGACCTAAAATAATATCTGGCTCCGAGCCTAAATGTGGGCAGGAACGCCCATGGGTATGAAGATGCATGTGGCATCATATGGACAATCTGTGTTTAAACTAGATTCAAAGTGTGTGATTCAGATCATTCCTCTCATCACTTCAGTGCATATGGAGGTACTAGACAAGAATTTTCCGAGATTGGCCTTACAAAACCTAATATCTAATACTTATGCTTTATTGCTGCTTACGTAAATTGCAAAAATGGGCCCAGCCCAATTATTTTGTCAAAATTGTTATATAATATACTAATAAGAATAATAATCCGACTTAATTAAAAAGGGTTTTTTAATAATAAAAGCTCGATGTGAATAAAAGAGCGAAAATCCACAATTGGCTTCGACAAACATTGTCATATCTTCATTAGTCGGGATCCTGATATAGACGAAAACTGAAACTCTGAATTCTTTACGAGCCGTTTTTCTCCAATCTCCTACAAAACTTCCAAAAATACTCTATAAGTCCCGAAATCTTCTAATAAAATATCCTCTCAATAAAATATCTAAATTATTTCTTAACTGTCATTTTAAAATAATAATGTTCGTCTAAATTATATGTCACTTTTCAGCATTTCAAAAAATTATTAAGTAAATGATACACTTTAACACTATATCACTTTGTCCTATTTAATGATGTTGTCACGAGATTGCAAATATTATGAGTTTTGGATGGATGCCGCAAGGATTTGGTTGGAAACTTGGTATATATAAAAGTCTACGTGAAGACTGGAATTATTATTATTATTATTATTTTTAATTTAGGAAAATCTTACGTTAATAACAAAATAGACACAATACATCTTATATAAATGATTATAATGTAAAACCCATCATCTTTTTGTACGGGTATTTTAGTCCCTTCAATATTTCTTTTCCTTTTCTTTTTCTTTATAGCTTTTTTTTCCCTCCAAGTCTTTGGAAAACCGACCTAAGCCCTAAAAAATCTATAAAAAAAAGCTCCAAGAGCCCTAGACCTCATCAAAATCACGTTTTTAAGGTTTCCAGCTCCTTCTGCCATGCTAAACCAAGTAGAGACCTCGGTTAAGCATCCTTCATGTCCCATCCGTGCCAAAGACATGTCCCAGACATGCCCCAGACAGCCCAGAGTGTGTCCAGGATCAACCGGCATGCTGAACCGAGCACTGCTCTCGGTTCAGCGACCTAGTTTGGTGTTTAGAACGCATCCGACCTTGTCCAAGACGTGTCAGCAGACCAGAGACTCAGTTTCAAGGTAGATCATGATTCAGGAGCAGTTTTGGATCGTGTTTCTTCACAAGAAGGTTCTTGAGGTTTCGAAGGCTAATCGTAGTTCGTTTGTTGGTTGGGTCCGGCTCGTCTAAAGGTAAGGAGTTCTTCTTATCAAAAGGTTCCATCTTTAAGTTTAATGATTATGTTTTGCGTTGATTTGAGTATTGTTTTAATGCATCTGCACGAAACGAGACATAATTACGTGGTGCCGGGTATTTGCCAAACTCCGTTTTCATAACATTATTCTATTTATAGTTTTTTTTGTAAATTGTTATTCGCTTTTCGTTACGAATAGTGGGGATATGATGGTAGTTCGGTGTTGTTATGGCCTTTTTATGTTCTCGTAGGTTTAGACATGAACATATGTGCCTTATGTGCTCCAAGGTGTTTATGTGTTTTTGCTCCATCATGCTTGGCAAGGTCACGGTGTAACATGGGTCCTATTTCCCATGTCGGAGGTATGACTAACTATGCTAATCTATGTCGTTCTCAAGATGGCGGTCCCTAAGTCCCATGGGTCCCTAAGTAACATCCCGACTTTTCATAAAGGGTAAAATAGTAATTAGGTATTTTACTATGACCTAATTATTATTTAGCCTAATTAAAAAGGATTTAATTAAGTTGATGTAATTATTAATTAAGGAATTTAATTAAATGGTTATAAAAAAAAGGAAATTAATCCCTATATTTTCCCTCATTATGTTTCACGCAATTTCTGAAAAAAAAATTAAAGAGCACGACGGCAACGCAGAGGCGAGGAACGCAGGAAGAAAGAGGGAGAACGTAAACTTCTACCGTGCGGCCAATCCGTTCAACGTTTCAAGATACCGCAGTTGAAGAAATCGGTCACTGGATGAAGACGGACATTTCCATACTCATCGTTTTCTAAACAGTAAGTTTTCAGTTTATCCCTAGTTTTTGGTTTTCGTCGGGTTTGAATTTTCAAAAATTCATATCTTTCAATCCGTAGCTCTGTTTCGCAGCCATGAGTAGTCAAAACGATCATCTTGGAGCGTAGATCGTTCCAAAAATAGTTTTACAGGAAAATATCCAGGTAATCTTCTGTTTCAAGCACTTTTTCATTTCGGGATTTTCACGAAAAGTAGAATTTTAGGGTTTCTTGTTGATCAAATAGGTTTTTGGGGTTGAGGATCAACAGTTGTTGTGGTTTCTTGGCATTTTGATGGCAATTAGGGTAAGAAGCTCTTCCTAATGAGTAATTATAGTTTTATAATGATAGGTTGAGTTTTGGTGTTGTTTGGTTATAGAATTCATGCTAAGTTGTAATTAATGAGATGTGATATGTTTTGGTATATTTGTGTTGAGTTTTAAATTTCTATATTTTATTCACTAACATTAATTAAACATAAAAAATTTTCGATTGAACTTCCGATTCGTTTAGTTTCGACACCGAATGTACTCTTAAAAGGAGTTGAAGTTCGGATCCGTCGGAAGGGCATGAAAGGGCTTGTGCTTTGATGAACTAGAGTTCATCAATGTCTGTGTATGTGCTATGCCTTGTCCATGTCTAGTGGTCTAAGTACGAGAGTAGGAGATGTGAGAGAGCTTACTTGAAAACACTTAGGTGGCTAGTTAATACACAATAAAGTTACATACGTGGTAGTAAAAGATAAAACGTCACATGTTCTCGGTTAGGCACTATTTCGTATCGGCGATGTGATACGTTCATAAAAGGTGAACAACGCTACTGGCTCAAAAGGCTGAAGGGTAGTGGAGGAAATTCATCGAACGTATACGGATACCGGGAAGACCCCGGAGCTATCAGGTGCTAATCACCGTTAGTTAGCAAGTATATCTTCAGGTTGATGAACGCCATGCGTAGTGTCCTTGATTGTTGACGTAACCAAGATAAGTTAAGATAGAAACGTATAGTCATGACATGTTGATGAACATAGAGTGAACCCTAGATTGAGTCGGTCTTATAAAGATAATCTAATAATTAATAACATGAACCTTTTCATTGTAGAACTTAGTTATTCATTAGCTTCTCACTTTTACTAAGTACTTTGTACTTACCTCCTTTGCATTTTCTTTTGTATGCATTGTGGGGTGAGAAGACGAACATGTTGACCACGAGTTTGTTGAAGACTACGCGTAAGACTTTCGACGTTGCTTTGTTTTACTTTTAATTCTAGACTTTGTAGACAAGTTGTACTTTCAAGACATTGTACTTTGTAATCTTTAGAGAATCGTTGTTGTAAGTTAATTCCTTCCATCTTTAGAATGGTTACTTCTATTCGTAGTAGAATTTATGATTTTACCCGAGTCTTTTGGGCTTCCGTTTGCTTTTATTTGATACGACGACGTAGAGGCTTGCGTATAATATTAAATTTATTTAATGCTATACGCGCCGAACGTTCTCTTCCGGATAAGGGCTCGGTATCCGGGAGCGGGGCGTTACAGTTGGTATCAGAGAGAAGCGTCCTTTCTTTCCTAGGCTTCTCCCTCTAAGATAAGACTCATTTAGACCTTTTAGAACCCTTCTGATCTCTCTTGATCTTGGTGGTAAACCCTCGTAGGATTAGGAATCCTTAGACCGCGGTTAAGTTGCACTAGGAGAAAGTGAAAAGTCTCATTAGGCAAAAGTTAGGTTGAGTTTTAAGCTCACGTCTCCTATGTGATCCTTTCAAGTTTTGTTCCTTTCGAGAATCCTTAGTAGAATCCCTCTTTCCTTTTGGAATCTTTGAATCTTTCTCTGATGTTTCTTCTTTTGGAGGTTTTAATGCTTTCGTAATACTACATTTGGTTCAAATCACTTGTAATTTGGTGTTATGCAAAATGAGTAAACGTTTTTGTTCACGTTTCTACATGACATTTTATATCAATTTTTTTTGTTCCAAGAATTCTGTAAATTTTCAGCCACGTAGAAAGTCGTCTTATCTACAATTTCTCTCCTTACATCAATTTAGTTTTTAATATGGATTGTTTACAAATTGTTTAACAAGGAGGGGTACTCTGTTCAGAAAATTCTGTAGCGGTACTCTTACTTATCATTCTGTTTTGAATAAGCTAAACACCTCCAAATGACTTGGATTTTTGATAATGTTGTAGAAAACACCCCTGCACTATAATTTTGGTATTGGAACCAAGCGCAAATTTTTTTTGGTCTGAGCACAATCTGCAACACACGACAGTTGATGAAGTCTTGAAAATTTTTGACAGCTTACAACAGTAGATGAAAAGAATTATTTTGACCAACCTATGGCTTCCCAATTTTTTTGATTTTTGAGCATCATATGTAAAACTTATATACTCACAGGTTACTTCTTTGCCTCATGTTCACAATTAGTTCGGTTTGTTTTGTGCATATCATTTATTTCATGGCTTATGTATGCACCTGAATTTCTCAAAACCATGTAAATCCTTTGCTCAAGAAAGGATAGATATCTTTCTTCCACCCTGTAAGTTATGGTGTAGTAAGTTATAGGAGATGAGAATACTTTGATTTATCTGATTCTTAAGCTAGTTGTTACCCAGGATAAGAAGTTTGGTAGGTAGAGACTAGGTGTTGTCGTTATAGTGCTCCTCGATGGCAAGAAACGATTGCGTGGTGATTTTCCAATCTTATGTCTTCATTAATAAGATTCTCTTTTGTAATCATCTAGTTTCCTACTTGGTTATCCCAATTTCAAATGTTTCCCCATCCATACTAATTGTAACCCATGTTCTAGTTAAATCCTCCATTTGAAACTTCTGAAACTCGGTAAAAGTTCCGTTATTACGAAGTTTTGTTTTCCAAGTTGTACATTCTTTGATGTGCCTTATTTTCTTTAAGATGTTTTCATCGTGTCAAATGCTTGATTTAAGGAAAATAAGTTCTCATCCTTCAAACTATTTGAACTGACAATTGCATATCCTTCCAACTATGTCATGTTTAGCTATTTCGGGGCAACACACTTTTGCATCCTAGTGATTACCCTCAATGCATCCCCTACAAGATGGTTTAGTATATACAAATTTTTGTTTAAAGACTCGACTCTACAAATCCTCTGTTTTCTCTTTTCGCTATCGCTTGGTTTATGTTTACCAAAATTCTTTTGCCTTGCTTTGCTCGAGATGGGTTCCACATGAACTCCATATGAAAATTTTATCCTTTCCAAGTACTCCTCAGTCGTTTCAACTATTAGTGTTAAAGGTCTCAAACCTTGGCACATAGTTTTCATCATCCTCGCGTTTGGCTTTATCCAGCATGAGTGAATGCTTTTGTTTCCGTGTTTTCCTTTCAGGTTAAACAACTTACCGTGTTCCAAAAATTCTGGAAATTTTCCACAATATAGATCGATGTCTTATCTACAATTTATCTTTTTACATTGATCCGATAATCTTTATGGATTGTTCAGAAAATCCATGTTATTGCCGGACACTCGGTCCATAAATTCTGCAGCAGCACCTTCACTTCTTCTTCTGTTTTGAACAGGTTAAACATCTTCAAATGATCTGAATATTTGATATGTTGCAGACAACAATTTTATCTACAACTTTTCATTTCGAATCAAGTTCAAATTCCTTTTTGTTTGATAATAATCTGTAATTCAAATCAGTGTTTACTAATCTGAAAATTCTGACAGCTTGTGCAATCGTCAAAAATAATTGTTTTTGACCGACTATCTCTCATTCAAAAATTATAGTATTTTTATATCACTTGGGAAACTCCAATATCTAAAGTTTTCTCTTCTAATAGTGCTCAAATTCCTGTTCGTTTGGGCTGTACTGATTGATAATGACAGGTCTGGAGTAAATATCTTACACAGTAGCCTAAAAGGAATTCTTACCGCTTTGACTTAGGGTTTGGGCTAAGAGGATAGTAAGTTACGATTGTTATGTTTTACGAGTTCCCCGAAGTTTGATCTCCTTCTGAGTTACACCTTTTAGTAGTATGCTTGTAAAGCTAACGTTATAGTTTCTTTTGCAGTTGCAAACAAGAACCAATGTGCTATCCTCCAGCATGACATGTTTTATGTTCAGACCATTTTTGTGCCTTTTGTAATTATACATTTTATGGTAATTTATTTCTCATGTAATCCATCACTTGAGATCTTTAAGCTCAACAAATCCTCTTCACTTGTTGTCATGAATTACCTAAGAAACATATCTCCATAAGCCTTTCTTTTGAACAAATCCATGCTTCCTTACTTGTCAAATCAAGGAACAAGTTCCCTCTAACTCTGCATTGTTGCACCCCCATTCTTCTTTTCAAGTACAAATTTGATTGAACCTTTTAATGTCAGAACATTCTTTTTACTTGTGATTATTTTCAGCTTCCCTCCTAAGGGTAGTGTTGATTTTGTAATCTTTCCATCTAATGCTACTTGTTCTTTCAAGGTATGCATCTCATCTTCTTACCAGTTGGATCTTTAATCCTACCTTGACACCCATCTTCAGTTACCTATCTTTAACCTTCTAGCAATTTATGCTAAACCAGTTTCAAGCAGAAGGTAGTCTTTGCCAAGGTACCTTCCGAACCTATTTAGCCAATCAACATTGAATTCCTAAGCTTCTGATTTCCAATTCAGATTAATGTACCTTGTACCCTTCAATTTTAACTCTCTTTCAGGTCATTTAGAGCCGTGAACCGCCAGATACACCTTTTGATATTCCATCTTCTATTTTGGCATTTCTATTACCATTTTGTCATACTAGTTGAAAGTCTATTTTGTCTTAACCTTTTTCCCACATGAGGAATAACCTTGAGCCCTTATTTCCCCGGCAGTGTACTATTCCTCTCGAGTAGTGCAACCTTGAAACTTTGAATTGGATCATCAATGATCTTCACACTTTATTTGAAAGTTTGAGTTAATTCTTCAAAGCCAAACTTTATCCAACAATTCTGAAGTGTCTTTTCCCCTTCACTTGAAAGCTCGTTTGTCGCATACTTTTTTGAACTTTTGATTTTCCTTTACATTGTCATAAGGAAAACCCTATCTCCTTTTCAATGAAATAACCTCTGTTTGAATAATGCAGACTTTGATTTTTCCTTGACAAGTTCCTTTTATTTCATTTTGAAACCTTTTGGTGTACTTGTTTTGTCTTTAAAGCTCATGCATGTTGAGATTTTGCCATCTTTTGATTTCTAAATGGTTTAGTCTTCCTAGTGCTCAACTGTCACCTTCAAACTTTGTTTGTTTTTCCAAATTGGCATAAGGATTGGATCAGATAATCAGAGAGAAAGTATGACAAATGCATGTTCTCTATCCCAACGAGACTCAGAAGTCCTTTTTCTGGGATCATTGCGGTTCTACAACAAGTTTGTGTCAAAGTGATGAATGAAGCCACAAGATAGCAGTTGCAATCATCCTAGAGCAACTAAGATATATAGAAAGTTGGAACAGTACTGCTAATGATCTTTCATGAAGATAGAGATAGAAGAGTTGACTACAACATTAGCTACCGTGTCATCATCTAGATGTCAACAATTGAAACTCTGCATGGGGAAAAAGGAAGAACGCAAGTTTTCTAGGATGAAGTGGAGCGAAGGCAGAATATGAGACCAAAGTTGATACATCAAGCCAACGAGAAGATTGAAGTGGATCTTCGCAACCTCAAGTTGGCACAAAACAAACAGAAGAGTAGGAAAGATGGAAGAGGAAGACGGTTAGGGTCTGAAGTGAATATAAAGTCAATCTAAAGACGTCCCTCCTGCGCCAATGATAAACTAATGCTTAACCAAAATTGAGGTGGAAGAAAGCTTTGGCCTCGAAATGGTTGAAGAGACTTTGACTACGCGAAAGAATAAAGTGCACACTAGAATGGTAGGTGAAGAAGGTTAAGAACGAAGACGTACAACTAGTCTTGGATCAGTGAAGCGGTCACACACCGGCAGAGACAACAAGAGAGTTAGAAGATGAGACGCTTTGCAAAGTCTAGAGTTCAAGTACCTCCCAGTTACGTTCGAGTTTTGAGGACGAAACCCCTCTTAAGGGGGGAGGAATGTAACATCCCGACTTTTCAGAAAGGGTAAAATAGTAATTAGGTATTTTACTATGACCTAATTATTATTTAGCCTATTTATTTTAATTAAAAAGGATTTAATTAAGTTGATGCAGTTATTTAATTAAGGAATTTAATTAAATGGCTATAAAAAGTAATCCCAATATTTTCCCTCATTATGTTTCATGCAATTTCTGAAAAAAAATTAAAGAGCACGACGTTAACGCAGAGGCGAGGAACGCAGGAAGAAAAAGGGAGAACGTAAACTTCTACCGTGCGGCCAATCCGTTCATCGTTTCAAGATACTGCAGTTGAAGAAATCGGTCATTGGATGAAGACAGTCGTTTCCATACTCATCGTTTTCTAAACAGTAAGTTTTCAATTTATCCCTAGTTTTTGGTTTTCGTCGGGTCTGAATCTTCAAAAATTCATATCTTTCAATCCGTAGCTCTGTTTCGTAGCTATGAGTAGTCAAAACGATCGCCTTGGAGCATAGATCGTTCTAAAAATAGTTTTACAAGAAAATATCGGGGTAATCATCTGTTATGAAACTGATGGAGATAACTTCAGATGCAAGAAATAGAAACAGATGCAATCAAACGTAAATAATCAAAGGAGATAACCGAAAATAAGAAGAACACTGATTTAACGTGGAAAACCTCTCTCAAAGTGAGAGAGATAAAAAAACCACGGACAGAAAAGAGATATTTATTATTATGCACTAAGTTTCAGATTTCACACACACAGACAATGTAACAATAACTGTATTTATAGGCACAAATCCCTAAACCTTAGCCGCAAGGAATCTTTGTCTGATATGCCATAAATACCCTTACACGTGTCCTCCTTTTAATGACACTGTATAGCTTCCACATAACAGAATTAGCAGATGTGGGACCCTGCCGTATTCTAGTACTCAGCAGACTTCACCCTGCTGACAGAAGCTCAGTAGACTCCACCCTACTGATGCACAGAATTGAATACACTTCTCAGTTGTCCATCACACAGCTGAGTCTTTAGATTGGTTCCACCAAAATGTAGAGTTTAAGTCACTTTACTGACAAATCTCCACCTTGACTTCAACTATCCCTAGAGTCAAACAGATTGCATAACCAGATGTACTTGTACCAGATGCATTCGTCAATGCCCGATGTACTTGTTCTAGACTATCTCCACATCATCCACTCCATTGATCTGCCCTCAGTAGAGTTTCCAGAAACAGATTATAAGCTCTGAATATTCAGTAAGTCCAGGCAAAGCTGAAACTTACTTTGCTGAACTGGTTTAGTGAACATGTCAGCAGGATTATCCTTGGTGCTGATCTTCTTCACTAAAACCCTCTTCTCATTCCTCAAGAAATGATACATGACATCAATATGCTTGGTTCTCTCATGATGAACCTGATCCTTGGCTAAACTTATTGCACTTAGACTGTCACAATATATCTCAGCCTGATCCTGATGCAACCCCAAATCACCGACTAGCCCTTTCAACCGGATACCCTCCTTAGTCGCTTCGGTAAGAGCCATGTATTCGCTTCGGTAGTTGATAAGGCTACCGTAGCTTTGAAGAGTAGCTTTCCGGTGACCACCGCATTTCCCAATGTAAACACATAACCGGTCATTGATTTTCTACCGTCAACATCACTGCATAATCGCATCACGGTAGCTCCGTGACCGGACCGATATCACCTCCATAAATGAGACCAACATCACCGTACCTCTCGGTACCCGAATATCCTTTTAACGACTTTCCGTGTTTCTTTCCAGGTTGAGCCATAAACCTGCTGACAACACTGACTGCCTGAGCCAGATCAGGCCTAGTGCATACCATGGCATACATCAGACTGCCAACTGAAGTAGCATAGGGAACTTTTGACATATACACCTTCTCTTCAGCTGATTGTGAAGCATAAACAGACAAATGAACATTTGATGCCATAGGAGTATCTATTGGTTTTGGAGCAGACATCCCAAACTTGGCCACTATCTTCTGCACATAACCCTGCTGAGACAGGAACAACTTCTTCTGACTCCTATCTCTCCAGATCTCAATCCCTAAAATTTTCTTGGCTGCACCCAAATCCTTCATTTCAAATTCAGCACTGAAAAGATTCTTCAGATTTTGAACATCAGACTTCCTTGCTTGGCAGCTATCGGCATGTCATCCACATACGAACAAGATAGATATATGATCCATCTTTCGATGATCGTAGTAAACACAACGATCATATGGACTTCGTTGTAACCCCGTGAAGCATGAAACTCGTCAAACCTTTTATACCACCGCTTGGAGCTTGCTTCAAACCATACAATGATTTCTTCAACTTGCAAACATAATTTTCCTTGCCAGGAACTTGAAAACCATCAGGCTGTGTCATGTATATCTCCTTATCCACCTCACCATGTAGAAAAGCAGTCTTCACATCTAATTGCTCAAGTTCCAGATCCTGATGTGCCACCATTGCTAGTAACACTCTGATTGAAGTGTGTCTGACCACTGGTGAAAATATTTCATCAAAGTCAACCCCTTCCTTTTGACTGAATCCTCTTGCAACCAAATGTGCCTTATATCTGACCCCTTCTGCCTTAGTTATTCCTTCATTTTTCTTGAAAATCCATATACAAGTCACAAATCCCTTGTCAGTAGGCTGTTTGACCAATTCCCAAGTCTGATTCTTCAACAATGACTCCATTTCATCTCCCATGGCAGCATGCGACTAGGATGCTTCTGTACATGTCACTGTTTTCCCTGTAAGTAGTAGGTTCAGCAACCTCTACTTTTTCAGCAACTTGGAGCGCATATCCAGCCAAATCATCATACCCATATCTCCTTGGAGGTATCCCAACATTAGATCTTCTAGGCCTGCTGGCAGCTAGACTCTGCTGATTAATGTTTGTATGACGCCCTACTGAGGTCTCAGTAGGCTGGCTTGGATCAGATTCTGGTTCATTATCCAGATCAGTATAGTGTTGATTTGGATCCACTGATTGTTGCATATCAGTAGACTCCACCTGAAACTCCACCGATTCTCAACACTATCAGATTCAGCACTGGTTTCAGATTCAGTAGACCTCCCCACTGATGAGTTTAACATAGAATTTTCATCAAACACAACATCCCTACTGAGGATTACTCTGGACTCTGCTGATGACCAAATTCTATATCCCTTCACTCCATCACCATACCCTACAAACACTCCCTTCTTAGCTCTTGGCTCCAACTTCCCTTCACTAACATGATATTAAGCCGTACTCTCAAAAACCCTTAGAACTGAGTAGTCAGCAGGCTTGTCTGACCACATCTCAAATGGTGTCTTGAGATTGATCCCTGTGTGAGGACTCCTGTTGATTAAGTAGCAAGCTGTTTTTACAGCCTCTGCCCAAAATCTCATTGATAAACCAGCTTGAGAAAGCATACATCTTGCCCTCTCCAATAGAGTTTGATTCATCCTTTCAGCTACACCATTCTGCTGAGGTGTATTCCTTACAGTATGATGTCTGGCAATACCCTCAGCTGCACAAAATGAATCAAAATCCGTCCAGGAGAATTCCAGACCATTATCTGTACGAAGCTTCTTGATTTTCTTGCCTAACGGATTCTCCACTAGGGCCATCCACTGCTTGAAGTTACTGAATGCATCACTTTTGTTCTTCATCATCACCACCCAAGTCATCCTTGAATAGTCATCTATGAATGACACAAAATATCTGTGACCACCCAATGACTCAACTTTTTGTTAGGTGTGATGCCCGAAAGACAATTTTGTAATTGTTTTATTTAATAAATGAAATGATATTATTATTCATATTTATTATTCTCATATTCACCGATGTGACAATAGTATTTACACTACAGAAAACCCTAAAGTATATCGTTTATGTAATCACTTAACTCAGTGTATGGGATATATACGGGAGGATTGAGTTAGTGAAGATGTATTTAAAATACAATTAGCCCGTAGTGAAGTTAATCGAGACTATCGGGTCTCTCCTTTAACGTGCTATTAATGCGCCCATAACACAATAGGTGTGATTGTCTTATCCGGACTTTCGGTTAAGAGAACCTAGTGGGGCATTTATATATGATAGATATATCATATAGGGCTGGACCGATTTTATTAGAGTTCACGATATAATTCCGTAATCGAGAAGTGTTATCGAATCAATCGATGATCATATTTATGGATATATCTTAATCCTGAGGTGATCACAGTCAACTGCTTGAATCGGTATGAGGTTTGACTTGACGGTTAAGGATTACACCGAGTCCGTGATATGAATTACCCCATCTTGGCATTGTACTTGGATTGAGTGAGTAGTCCGTGTTATCACGGATACGGAATCCATTCCTTCCATTTATGGAAGTAGATAGACAGCTTCCCTTATTTGTTAATCCTAGAAACGATCGATCGCGCGAGTTCATATTGCACTGATTAGCTACCAGTGAGTTGTACGAATTAATTGATCACTAGGGGGTTAATGGTAAATAAGAATAAGAGGTTCTAAAAGGGTTAACGGTAACTTCCCGATTTAGAATGAACAGTCTATGGAGGATTAATCCATATGTAATGATTATATCAATGGACACTTATTATCATTCTCGTGAGAAGATAAATATAATCTTATAATCGGAGGAGTGCAGTCACGGGATTATGGTGGCATATTCCTGTGATTGATTTATCGAATATAATTATTCTGTTCGTGAGATAATTATTTATTTGATTTATTGGAGCCGCTGATTATTAGTCCATGGTCCCCGACGTGCCTACAATATAGCATAGCTATTCTCGGACGTCAAATCCTAATAATATTAATTTAGTTCTTATTAGAATTTAATTAAAACGATATGTGAATTAATTGTTTAGTGAACAATTAAATTAGTTGAGCTAAATAATTAAATATGTGAAAAAAGGCATTTTTCATAATCTTGGCCCAATTTAGTGTGTTAGTCGAAATTATTGTGACTAGGTCACAAGCAATAATTTTTGCCCCAAGCATTTATTAGGAAACAAGAAATTAGTTTTTTTGAAAATTAATAAGACATGTGCACAAAATATTTATTACATAAATATTTATGGTAAGAAATAAAGATAAATATTATTCTAGATTTGTTCTAGAATATTATGGGATTATCTTTTATTTATTGGATTTATTTATTTGCAAAATAAAATCCTTGGAGGACAAGGATTACTCTCCTATATAAAGAGAGTTCTCCCAAGCCTAAAACACCAAGCATAATTTCGACTTCACCTCTTAGAGAGGAGAAGAAAATTTCGGCCAAGGGGTTGAGGGAAAATCTTGGAGGTTTTTCCGGGTAGCATATCGGGAGGATTTGAGACTAGAATTTCCTTCCACCGGGAGTTGCTTGGATCACACGTTCGGAAGATCGTGGTGCTCTTCACACAATCTTTTAATCTTTCTATTGCGGCTCTTCTACTTGGATTTTGAGATCCAAGAGGTATGTTCTACAACCACTTTGTAGAGTATATCTAGTTATTTTATTATGTGTAATTTATAGGTCTAGATCCTTAAATCGCTTCCATTGCGGATGGTATTACTAACACTTTTGATGGACCCCAGCAATCTAGATGGCTATAATCAAGTGATGCCTTTGTGTTGTGCAACCCTGTTGAGAACTTACTTCTATGCAATTTCCCAAACACACAATGTTCAAAAAAGTCCAGATTCTTAACCTTATATCCCCCAAGAAAACCTGCTGAAGAAAGAACCTGCATACCCCTTTCACCCATGTGACCAAGTCTCATGTGCCACAGCTGAGTCTGCTGAGACTGGTGAACTGCTGATGATGCAACAGCAGCAGTGCCAGATACAGTAGATCCTTGTAATATATACAAGGTTCCCCTCTTGATGCCTTTTAGGACTACAACTGAATATTTGAAGACATTCAGCTGTCCACCTTCACCCTTGAAATTGAACCCCTTGCCGTCCAGTAGACTAAGAGATACCAAATTCTTGGTCATCTGTGGAACATGTCTTACATCTTTCAGTGTACAGAATTTACCATCCTCTGTCCTTAACTTTACTGAGCCAATTCCCACAACTTTGCAAACCTTGCTTTTGGCCATATAGATTTGACCACCATCCATCTGCTCATAAGTAGAAAACCACTCCCTGTTTGGACAAATATGGTAGGATGCTCCAGAATCAAGTATCCACACATCATTATGGTGTGTAGAGTCCCCTGCAACTAGAACCAGATCCTCATCAGATTGCTCGGTAGCCAAGGCTACTTGTGCCGAATTGCCTTCCCCGTCGTTTCTTCTTCCTTGGACAATTGGACTTCCAATGTCCCTGCTCCTTACAATAATTACAGACATCAGTAGACTTAGGACCTTTGGACCCTGATTTCTTTTTCTTCTTCTGTCCATATCCTTTTCCACTATTGCTGCTACCTATTAGCCCAGCAGCCTGACTGTCAATCCCAACAACCTTGTGTCTAAGCTCCCTGGCATGTAAGGCAGACCTCACATCCTCCAAAGCTACTGTATCCTTTCCAACTATGAAAGACTGCACAAAGTTTTCATATGATGCCGGTAATGACACCAACAGGATTAGGGATGCATCTTCATCCTCAATTTTAACATCAATATTCCTTAAATCAAGTAATATTGTGTTCAGCTGGTCCAGATGTTCCCTCAGTGGACTCCCTTCATGCATCTTCAAACTGAACAACCTCTGTTTCAACACCAACTTGTTGGTCAGTGACTTGGTCATATACAGGCTTTCTAGCTTCTTCCACAACTTGGCTGCGGTGTCTTCCTCAGCAACCTTAGTGATAACATCATCAGATAAGCACAACATGATGGTTGAATGTGCTTTCTCTTCCAGACTAGCATAATCTGCTGCATCTGTATTTGGTTTGTCAAATAAAGGACTCCACAAACCCTTCTGTTTCAATAGTGCATGCATCTTGATTTGCCACAGACCAAAACTGTTCATTCCTGTAAATTTATCGATTTTCACATTTACTGCTGACATCTTTCCTTGCTAAAGATCACAAATTTATCACAGATCTTAGCACCTTGCTGAAGGTCTTGGTGAAGATGAAGTTGATTGTATAGATTGTTTTCTCCAGAACCTGGCTGTGATACCACTTGTTATGAAACTGATAGAGATAACTTCAGATGCAAGAAATAGAAACAGATGCAATCAAACGTAAATAATCAAAGGAGATAACAGAAAACAAGAAGAACACAAATTTAACGTGGAAAACCCCTCTCAAAGTGAGAGAGATAAAAAACCACGGGCAGAAAAGAGATATTTATTATTATGCACTGAGTTTCAGATTTCACACATAAAGACAATGTAACAACAACTGTATTTATAGGCACAAATCACTAAACCCTAGCCGCAAGGAATCTTTGTCTGATCTACCCTTACACGTGTCCTCCTTTTAATGACACTGTATAGCTGTCACATAACATAATTAGCAGATGTGGGACCCTGCTGTATTCCAGTACTCAGCAGACTTCACCCCGCGACGAAGCTCGCAGACTCCACCCTGCGACGAAGCTCAGTAGACTCCACCCTACTGATGCACAGAATTGAATACACTTTTCAGCTGTCCATCACACAGCCGAGTCTTCAGATTGGTTCCACCAAAATGTAGAGTTTAAGTCACTTTACTGACATCATCTGTTTCAAGCACTTTTTCATTTCGGGATTTTCAAGAAAAGTAGAATTTTAGGGTTTCTTGTTGATCAAATAGGTTTTTGGGGTTGAGGATCAACAGTTGTTGTGGTTTCTTGGCATTTTGTTTACGGTTTTGCTGGAAATTAAGGTAAGAGGCTCTTCCTAATGAGTAATTATAGTTTTATAATGATAGGTTGAGTTTTGGTAAGTTTTGGTGTTGTTTGGTGATAGAATTCAAGCTAAGTTGTAATTAATGAGATGTGATATAATTTGGTATATTTGTGTTGAGTTTAAATTAATATTATTTATTCAATAACATTAATTAAACATAAAAAAGCTTCGAATGAACTTCCGATTCGTTTAGTTTCGGCACCGAATGTACTCGTAAAGGGAGTTGAAGTTCGGATCCGTCGGAAGGGCATGAAAGGGCTTGTGCTTTGATGAACTAGAGTTCATCAATGTCTGTGTATGTGCTAGGCCTTGTCCGTGTCTAGTGGTCTAAGTACGAGAGTAGGAGATGTGAGAGAGCTTACTTGAAAATACTTAGGTGGCTAGTTAATACACAATAAATTTACATACGTGGTAGTAAAAGATAAAACATCACCTGTTCTCGGTTAGGCACTATTTCGTATCGGCGATGTGATACGTTCATAAAAGGTGAACAACGCTACTTGCTCAAAAGGCTGAAGGGTAGTGGAGGAAATTCATTGAACGTATACGCATACTGGGGAGACCCCGGAGCTATCAGGTGCTAATCACCGTTAGTTAGCAAGTATATCTTCAGGTTGATGAACGCCATGCGTAGTGTCCTTGAATGTTGACGTAACGAAGATAAGTTAAGACAGAAACGTATAGTCATGACATGTTGATGGACATGGAGTGAACCGTAGATTGAGTCGGTCTTATAAAGATAACCTAATAATTTATAATAGGAACCTTTTCATTGTAGAACTTAGTTATTCATTAGCTTCTCACTTTTACTAAGTACTTTGTACTTACCTCCTTTGCAATTTCTTTTGTATGCATTGTGGGGTGAGAAGACGAACAGGTTGACCACGAGTTTGTTGAGGACTACGAGGAAGACTTTCAACGTTGCTTTGTTTTACTTTTAATTCTAGACTTTGTAGACAAGTTGTACTTTCAAGACATCGTACTTTGTAATCTTTGGAGAATCGTTGTTGTAAGTTAATTCCTTCCATCTTTAGAATGGTTACTTTCTATTCATAGTAGCATTTATGATTTTACCCCAGTCTTTTGGGCTTCCGTTTGCTTTTATTTGATACGACGACGTAGAGGGTTGCGTATAATATTAAATTTATTTAATGCTATACGCGCCGAGTGTTCTCTTCCGGATAAGGGCTCGGTATCCGGGAGCGGGGCGTTACACCCTAATTCCTATGATTGGAGGTATGTTAGTTGTATTAGCCGTGTTGTACACCGTGTCCCTTAGTTAAGTGTCTTGGTGCCACATAATGAATGCAACTATGAAACGACAAGACATGTAACATGACAAGTTAAGAATGCGGCTATGTTAAGTAAGTAAGTACATAATGTAATTGAACAAGTACGTGCAAGGTGAACCGAGGTAGTTAATAGATCATGTTTTCTTATGCATCATCAAGTTTGGCTTTACAATGGCTCTCTCTTATATTTCAAGTCATGTTTTGAGTATAGTTTCCAAGGATTAGTTTTTATTTTAAACTACTTGTAAACTGGATAAAGTGGATTCATGTCGTGTCTCCCAGCACTTGACCGCCATGAATTCCCCTTTTGATCTTCTTTCTCCATACTGAGCATCTAGCTTGTGCTCACTCCTTCATTTGGAATAAGAATGTTGCAGGTACATGTTGTTTGTCGACGAGCATGGAGTGCTGGCTTAGGATGAAGCAATGGAGTCTCTCTTGCTTTAGCTTTCTGTTATAGTTGTTCTTTTTAAATAAGGCATTGTTGCCAATAGTGTAGTGCTTTCTTTTTAGACATGTCAGTTGTAATAGATGATAGTGTTTACTTTCAGTTACTTGTGATTTAGTTTGACAGCTGTTGTGTTTCTGGTTGTGGTTGTTTTGGAAGACCTTAAGGGTCTAGTTCCCGAGTTGTCAGCTTGTTTTCTTCCGCGCGAATCTTTAAATACTATGAAATGACACACGGCTTACATGGGATTTAGGGCTTACTCTAAATGTCACGTGCCGAACGTCCCATTTCCGGATAAGAACTCGGTATCCGGGATATAGGTGTTATATATAATAAGACCTTCATTTATCAATGTTACTACACTATAATAAATTATCTAAGATACAGTGTGCCATTTTATCATGGACATCGTATTACCCACGAAGATTTCATCATTGGGATGGATTTTAATTTTCCCCCCTATGTAGTTTTATTTTACTTTATGTGTTCAATTTAAGACTGTGATATCCCGTATCTTTGTAAAAGGGTATAAAAGTCTTTTGACGATTTAGTGTGTCTCAATAAATTTTAATTAAATAATAGAACCATATCAACCTCTATAAACCCAACACAACCCAAAACATTTTCATTTTTCAATCCCACCTTTTCCGCAAGAGGAGTCGGCAGAGAGAGAGAGAGTGAGAAAATGAGGGAAAGAAAAGAAAAAGAGGAGAAGAAAAGAGAGAAAGAGACAAAATCTTGTTGTTTTTATCAATTCGAACGTCGAAATCACAAACCAATCACACCAAATTACTTCCCTCGATGAGAGCTCCATTTTGACACAACTTTTTAATCCGATCAGGTAAGAGTTTCAAAAACCCATTTTCTAGATCTAGATGTGTTCTTGAGCACTTTCTTAGATTTCAAAGGTTGTAGTAATTGTAGAACTTCGTTTTGGTGGTAGATTCGAAATAGGTTTCTTAGATTCTTGGAGCTTTGCTTGTGGAGCTAGATCTTTTTATAGTGTTCTTGAAGAGTTCTTGGTGTTTTCTTGTAGATTCAAGCTTGAATTCATCTTTTCTTTAAGGAATTGAGGTAAAGGGGTGTTTAACCAAATTTTATGTTTTTAGTAGCTTTTAAATCTTTCCAATGACTTGTAGAAATGCTAGATGTGATGGTTATAATGTTTTAGAAGTGTTTGTATTCAAAGTTTGTAGCTTTTGTTCACCAAAATGAAGATCTGAGGTCTTGGCAGGTGCAAACAATGAACATAGAGCTCAGTTACAGTTGGCGGACGCCAGAACTGTTTGGCGGGCATCAAACCTCCGTAGTAAGCCTTAGTAGTTGTTTGGCAGGCACCAGGAATATTGGCTAGCGCCAAGTATGAATAGTGAACTCCAGGTTAGTTTAGCGGGCGCCAATATGAGCACGGCGGATGCCAAAAACTACCAGAACTGACCAGGGAGTTCCTGTTTATGGTTGGCATGCGCAAAAGTGACAAGAAGTGTAGAATAATGTTTTAGATCCCGTTTAGTGCAATGCCTTATGTGGACTGTTGTAATGTCAAGTGTACGTGTTCTAGTGGCTTTGGCTCCACGCCGTGTCTCACGGGAGAACTGGAACACTCTACATTTGGCCTTACGTGATGTTGACTTGAGATTCAATATTGTATTTGTAACATGACAAAGTTAATGGTTTGATTTCTGGTGTATTCGACTCAGCACCTTGTAGAGACCCTCTGGGGGGGAGATACTCGGGATCATTGGAAGCCTTATTTCTTAGCTTCGTGGGTATTGGATTAGAATCTAATATTTGTGTGCAATGTACTAGGTAGTGTAATGTAGAGTCCGTCTAATGTCTAGTGGCCCCTTGGAAGCCTTTTTATGTGCAAAGAACTTAGATGGTTAGTTTAATTGCTTAAATACATACTTGACTTGTCTAAAAGCTAAAACATGTTAATCATTGGTAAGGCACATTTATTCGTCGCTTCATGGTATTATTACTCCTCCACATGATCAGATATCAACCGGACTCGCGTAATAATCCCCATGAATGGCGCCATGAGCTATCACGTCCTTCGAAGGTGTTGGGGATATGTCTCGGCATATTCTCACCCAGCAAAGTGTCCTTGGATTAATGTGTAACAAACGTCTTATGTGGTTGAGTCGACTAGTGATACTAGTAGAGAGTGGTGAGCGTAAGAAACATATGTGTTATTATGTTTGTTTGACTTGCCCAGTGACTTTATTAATAGTATTATTACATATGTTCCTTGTGATATAGAATGTGTATTTAAGTGCTTCTACCCTTTACTAAGTACATTTGTACTTACCCTTTAGTATGTTGTTCCCCATCCTGAGAAGGTGGTTTTGTTGTAGGCTGAGTTCGAGATCACTTAAGAGTGATTCCTGAAGTTGCAGCTGCTAAGTTTATATCTTTCTTTTATGCTATTGTATTAATGATATATAATCTTCTCTTTTTCCTTTTGTAACAATTTTATCTAATTACACCTTGGGATTGTAAAAAATGGATTGTAATAGTTGAATGGATATTCAATCTTGGGTAATATTTCTTGGGATGATGTTTTAGTTGCAGCATGTGTTACTGACGATCGTTGCAGTGATCTTTTAAGTTTTTCCCGAGTCCATGTTCTTGTTTTCCGCTTGTTCTCTGGTATTGATGATGTCAGATTTACGAATATAATCGATTTATTTTAATTATATATGTGTCGGGTGTCCTTTTCCATTTTAGGACTCGGTATCCGTATCATGGTCGTCACAAAGAGTATCAGAGAATGAAGTAACACCGCTGCATATGTTTAGATGTCTTAAGATGTGATCTACTCAAGCTTAGACCTTTAAGATTTGGATTTTGAGGTTAGGCACCTTAAGTGTTAGCCTCCTAAGTTAGATCTTTTAAGTGTTATTTTCATGAGTTTAGAATCCCCAATCCATTGTAGTCTGCATTAGGTTTAGTGTGAATCACTTTAAGTGAACCTTTAAGGTAGAAGTTTCAGGCCTACATCTTAAGGTGGTGAACCTTCAAGTTGGGTTCCGTTAAGCACTTAATGGAATGTCTCAGTTCTCTTCAAACCTTACGGATTCTTCCTTTCTCGAAGTTTTCTTTTGTTTGATTCATCATTTCTCAAGGATTCCGGCTTGTAATTATTCATTCAAACTTTTCATAATTGTAAAGCTGTTGTATTTTCATTTGCACATGTACCTTTCAAACTTCTTCATTCATGGTGCAACCCTGTAATTCAAAATATTCATTGTTAGATGCTTCCTTGCCTCTAGCATAAAGTTTCCTCATCTTTTTGAAATTTTTCTCTGAGCATCACGTTCACATGGTTTGATTTGCATTTTTGTTTTTGATGTACAACTTTTTTTCTGTACCCCATAAGATTTGGAAGTTTTACTCCTCAAGAAAGGTTTCTATTTCAATAAGTTCTCATTTTACATCTATATAACTTTTCAAAGGAATTGTTACATTAATGAATTTCAAAACAACATTGGACTTTATGTTTGAAGAAGAACTAGTGTTGATCATCTTTTTGTTAATCCGTTTTTTTAATAATTCTTACATATTCAAACGATTTGATCCTTGAAAATGTTATGACCAACACTACGATCTACATCCTCCCTTTATGCCCATTACAATTCGTCCTAGCTTTGATCACGATTTATAACCTAAGTCGGCGTTTTCTAACTTGGAAATTTTTTTGATAATCTTTTCTTTTGGACAAAGATAGTTTTTTTTGACTAGTCCATTCATGTTCAAAAACATTTTGATTTTTGCCTATTGATATTCCAAACCCGCAAACGATCCATCGGATCATCAGTTGGACCCGAATAGGGGCCCAAAGGCAGGAAAATGTCATCGGCCCGATAGTCAACATGGACATAAGCCAGACCGGGTCTAGAGTCACCTAACCCGCCAAGCACAATGCTATGCATGGGACCAGGGGCCGATCCCTCTATGCCCAACTCTCACCCCGGTCGACCGGAACGTGCCCGCTCATCAAGTCAAGTAGAGTTCATACATGACACTAGAAACAAGACTTAGCAAAACGGACAAGCGACCAAGTGATCAGGTCTGCGCCAAGTGAGTTGCTATATAGTTGTCCATGATAGTTATGTTGTAATAATGGTTAATTACGTCACATTGTACATACTAATGTCTTGTCGAAATTAGCTTAATCGTCATTAGCAATCCGTCTATAAATAGCGGAACCTTGTAAATCATAATCCATCGAATAATATACAAAGCAGACGAGACTCTTCCAATTTATCGAACACTGGGCTCACTTCCTTGTTCTTCCTATCATCTTCATATTGTTCATCATCACCGCCGTGCACCATCGGAAAAATCACTCTTAAATAGCCAAATATCCATATTAAACCACCGCTACCGCCACCGTGATAATTCCGACATTATCAGTTGGCTCTGTTGCCGGAAAAATTACATGATTCAGTCTTTTTCCGGTTGTCTCTACCACCCGAAAACCGTTTTTACGACGGTGCCGGCGAGTTCACGCCACTCATTTTCGGTTTTCCGACCAACGGAAACTGTGGTTTTCGCTGAATATACAGGACCCCGAATCAGGATTCGAAACGTGGAAAAACCCGAATCTAGAAATTTTCTGGGTCTCGATAGCTCGGGAGGGGGTCCCGATGAATTGAGCCAATTTTTCCGTTCTTTTTTCAGATCTTCCTATCTAATTCTCAGCACCGATCGAGACACTCGATCATGCACATCGGAAGCAATGAATTGAAATTCGTTTACGATTTTACCACGACATGATTCACATAATACTTAATATAAACTACAAGAAAGTTTGTAGATTTACCCAACTGAAGAGAAGTGGTGATCTTCCAAGTTGCATCTCCAAGCGACGACTAGTGGACGTCGATCGCGCATTCGAACCTCCTCGAATATGCTCTAAGAAAAACTCTAGTTATTCTTCGCCCGATGGCTAAGGCAAGAAACTGTTTTTCTTCCTTTTCTCCTTAAAACAGGCATGGGATCATTGTTCAATGTGTTGGAAGGAACTCTCTTTGTATAGAAAATTACCGAACAACTGAGAGTTATCCCTTTTCACAAGACAATAATCTTTTTCCCAAAGAAAAAGATATTTCCCACAAATAAGAGATAATCACCCTAAATGATATAATCTTCATTAAATGGCAAAATTAATCCTATTTATTCATTAATTATTTAACAAATAAATAATTAATTACACATGTGATATAATTCAGGAAAACTTATTTCTGAATTTTCTACACATGGGCGCCATTTATTGTGACACAGAATAATAGAAATGTCTTTTCTATTTTACATATTATTTCGAATAAATAATATTCTGTATATTTATTAAATAGACCAACTATTTAATTTATTCTCGAGGTTCCATAATACAAGAATTCACACGCGTGTTAGGAGCCAACCCGGGGACCATGGACCTATAACTAGTAGCTCCAATAAATTGAATAAAACATTTATCAAACATAACATTTCTACTCAACTTATTAATTTCGGAATTACGCCACCATAAATCCGAAACTGAACTCTATCGATTATAGATATAACTTCTTCTCAAAGTGTCGAGTCAATAAGTGTCCATTGATATAATCATTACATATAGACTAACCCTCCATAGACTATTCATAATAAAGCGGGAATGTATCAGTAAATCTTCTTCATTACATCTTATCCTTCTTTACCATTAACCCACTAGTGATCAATTAGTTCATAACCAATTTGAACTCCCGGGATCGATCAGTTTCTAGGATTGACAAATAAGGGGATTTTGAACCTAGCTAGGTCTCTCCCGAGTCCACTCTGGATTTTGAATAGATGGACAAATCTGCAAGGAAAGCAGCCCGGTGGTCTTGGTGTGGTACGTACGTATTCGAGAGAAAACTTACTTCTTTTGTTTCTCAGGAAATTCACGCAGCTGAAGATCCGGAATTTGAGACTTTCTACACCAAAAATATTTTCTTAATCAAAGGTATTCGTGCTTGGATGGTGTGGTGTGAATCATATCACACGAGGTTCTACCATGTGGAAATGCTCTTTAATGGAACTTTAGCTTTAGCCGGCCGTGTCTTTCTACTTCCCGCAGGAAGGAATGGATTCTGTATCTGTGAAACACACTCGCTACTCATTCCCGAATAGTGCTGACGTGAAAGTGATTCAGACCGCGCCTTTTAGCAATCCTTAACGAACACATCTAACCGTATCTTGAAACAAGCAGGAGTCTGTAATCACTTTAGGATTAAGGTTAATCCATTTATGATCATTTAGTGAGTTAATAAGATTTTTCAATCACGAAATTATATGAGAAGTACAGATTAAATCGGTCCAGTCCTATATGACTACACCATATATAAATGCCCCACTTAGATAACAAATATCAATGGTCTGGATACGACGGTCACACCATAAAGTGTTCTGGACGCATTATTGGTGGTTTAATCAATTGACCACATACTTTGATTAAGTTCACCCTGAACTAATAGTTCAAGTGTATCACCATATTCTTAATCCTCGCGTGTGACACACACTAAGTTATATAGCTACATATGATTCAACTTGTGGTTTTCAGTAGTGTATTACTTATGAGCACGAAGCAAATAATAAGAAGAGAATAAATCTGTCATTTATTAATTCTAAAAACAATTACATAAATTGTCTTTCGGGCACACTTCCAACAATCTCCCACTTGCCCGTGTGGACAAACAACAATTGTTTTTAGAGCACACCCTTAATCCTATTCACAACATTCTCCTACTTACTCTAAAGCAGATGAGACATACCTCTTAATTCCATACCGCCAAGCGCTTATCAATGACATTAGATGCCATGCATCTTGTTAAACTGATCAGCTAGGTTGTCAGCTCGAGTCAATCTTTAGGACTGAAACGTTGCCTCTCTACACTGTCTGTCTGATCAGGTGGTACTTTCTCTCAATATTCTTTTGACCTGTTGTGACTGCGAAGATCTTTTGCATAAGGAACCTCTCAACTGTTTTCACAATAATGTGATATCAGCTTATAAAGGCCTGGAATTACTTCCAGATTAACAAGTAGCTTTTCAAGCCATGCTTCCACTCCAACTACTCTAGAAGATGCTATGTATTCGACTTACAAAGTGGAATCGGCGATGCTGGATCGCTCAAGACTATAGCTCCATCACAAAGAGTAATCAATGAGCCCGAGATTGACTTATGATCATCCTTAATCCATCTAAAAGTAAGAATCAGTGTAGTCAACAAATCCAGGTTTGCACCCGAACACCCTAGCATACAATTCCTCATTCTCTGAAGATACTTTAGAATGCCCTATAATGATTTCCAACGCTCGAATCCATGATTCAAATTTAATTGACTTTTCATAATCTGACTTTCTCAATCCACTAGAGAATTTATCCCATGTTCTCTATATCCAAAGATTCAGAGAATTATTCCGTGAGGTGTTGGGTAGGAAACCTCTCGTTGAATGTTGCATGCAAAAAATGCATTATCATCTTAACTAAAAAGATGCATGGGATATTTCCACCAACATGTTCTCATTACTTTGACCGCATCAAATTCTAAGAATGTAGTCTACTTCTATAATTTAGAGAAGCATGCCCTGTCAGTTCCTGACTTCAGATAGCACACCCTCGTTGTTCACAACTGTTGCAGTGTTGTCATTATCAATGCTAATATTCGCTACTTTACTAATATTGATTCACTGGTCTATGAAAGACTCATCAATATTTGTGGTCAAGCCTACATATTTAAGTAATGTGGCTTTTAATGACCTAGACGTTTGCTTAATCCACCAAAGGATATAAGCACGGGCAGTCAATCTGCCACTAGTTTTGAGCTAAACCTTTTTTTTGTTTTGAATGAATTCAAGCTCCGTTGTATGGCAAGAAAGTTTTAGGGCATCACCCTTAGAAAATTATCTTCTTTTCATAGATTCAAGCAAGGCTGAGTGGTGAGAAAGTTTCAGGGCATCACACATGTGGAACTATCAACTTCTTCAGGATTTACCCCTAGACCATTTAACTTTGCTTCAAAAGGTAAACTTTCTCATTCATTCGTCTCTTCTTCACGCAGAACCAATTGCTCCCACTGGGGCGCTTGAGACACTCAGATAGTTCTACAAGAGTGTGAACAGAAGTGGAATACCGAAATTCCATTTACAGGTTTATGGATTTGACCCAACCTCTTTTTATCAGAATCCTGAGAAGTCCTTCCGAAAAGACCATAGGTGATCAATCACCCCAACAGACTGTAAAGTCTACATAATCACAGCGGGTCAATGGTTAAACCAAAATCCCACTGCATTTGGGTGGATTGACATTCTGATCTTGTTCAGTAGTATTTATCAGCATAACCCCCAAAAATCAATATTAGATGTGGTCTGATTAAATCAGATAGTTACTCCTTGAGTAACTTCAAGGTCCAAGGTTGTTATTTATGAATTCTATCAGGAATGGCTGTGATAATACAACCGTCACTATCCGATCTTAAGAATCTTATAACCAAACTTCACTCAATGCTTTAAGATATTTCATGAACAGTAATAATCTGAACGTGTATGCAAAATCACTAGTCCTATTTTTAAGCAGAAGTGCTAAATGCCTCTATTTGCTGAAGTGAAGTAAACGTACATCAATCGTTATCCACATCATAGGCATCTTCTAGGTAGACTTCTCGGTATTACATAAAACGTAAACCGTTATTTTGCAACAAATTTCTTATTTGAGTTAAGTAGTGTATTGTAACATATCAATAAATATTTATAAGGCAATCCATGGTTCATCCTTTCAGTGAAATCGTTTCACTCGGAGGTAGGCCGAGCATCAGTGCCAAAACTGTGCTATAGCCTATATCTGAGCATGTAATAGTCTCTTCTCTGGTAATATTAGAGATTCCTCCTAATATTCAGAAAAACTAATCGGGGTTTCGAGTAATCATCAGACAAATTGTCTACCACCCAAAAGCTCCCACTAGCTTGTATCCTTCATAGGACCCTGAAGGTCAATATGAACAAGCAATGATACTTCTTCAGCTCAATTACCCTTTCCCAATTGAAAGGTTACTTAGTCATTTTTCCTTTGAGATAGTGTTCTAAGACAGGGAGATAGGAACCACCCTTAACCAGTCTTAAGATCTTGTCTTTAGGAAATATGCACTAATTAACATATGTTGAAGAATCGTTTATCTAAGTACATAAACCATTTGCCTTTATTTTTTATGATGTGTTACATATACATTTTCAGCATTACATAGTGGTTCTGACTTTATCAAACAAAAGTCCGAGTCTCGGATTCGTACTGCAAATGTCATATTCACTTTCTTTAAGGCAACTATATCATCGATGTGAAAGTGAATCAATTTGTTCCAACAAATCTGAAAATAGAAATTAAACTTCTGGGATATTCAAGGATTAAAATCCGAAATTTGTTTCCTCCTATCACTCTCATTATCTTTTGTTGAGTAACTGCCCATTGTCTACCCTTTAATCATGAATGCCTTGCTACCTTGTTCTTACAAAAGAACTTATTTCCCGGGTCAAATTACCCGGCTAATAAAGTCTCTAAGGATTCATAGGGTAGTGATCCGAAATCACTTTCTTTATCCTATGCTTTCTTTCATTAATATTTCGGTTTAGCCTTTAACTTATTTAGTTTGAGATTACTTATTTGTTAAGACATTTACCTTTCCCATTCTTGCCTTTCTTTAAAGGAAATGGCCGTGAACTAGCAGTTCATTCGAGTAGACACTACTCATGAATTGTGGGATGTCTTGTGAGATTGATACCAAATCATTCTCGTCATCTCTGAACTAATTTCGTTTGTCTCCTGTTCAACACGAGGGACAATAATGACATTCTTATCAATGTCACTTAAGTTTGAAGGCTCAAGAGGAGAATCCTCTACCGAAAATTAGTTGCATTTGATTAATGAGTTCAACATTCTTGTTATTTTCCACTTTCCTCACGAAGTCGCTATCAGTCAGTATAATATGTTTAGCAGTTTGGATTGAGATGATATGTAGTTGCAAAAATAAATTATGACAGAAATATAAATAAAATCATGCACCACAACAGAAAATGATTTTAGGAATTATAAACGGGATGTCATGCATGCAGTTTATCCAACCATTATAAGGATTTAACCTCACATCATATTGCCACCTCAGGGTCGGTATCAACACAATGATGGTTAAATTGAGACAATCTCTCTCAACAATTAAACCATTAAGAATCATACATCTCCATTAAATTGTTGATTACCTTCCCTTTTCAGCCAAGATATTTCCAAAAATATCATTCAGAGTGTTACCTACTGGTTAAGATCTTAAAGGTAGAACCCGAGTATGCCGCCTCAGGGTCGGTCAGTGACTCGACGAGTACCCAAAATCCTATCCTTTCGGAGACCAAGACTTGAATTTTGATAGCGGTTAAAAGCCACCCTCAGGAGGCCAAAATCAAAGTGGCACGAGGCGTCACCATTCTTTCACATTTCTTGTGTCAACAGTAGAGGCCGTGGGGTCGGTTGTCACCTTCCCCGCTTCCACTCGTTATTTTGAAAAATAGGCAGCCTTATTAGGATTTTCAGAATTTCTTTACAATTCGAAAAATAATAAATCACGAACATTTAAATTAATCCTCCCACTAGTTCATCGGTACCAAATACCGTATAACTAGTGTAACTATATTCACAATTTTGCAATTTCATGGATTTATAAAAATTCCTTGTTTAGACACTACACAATTAAAATTCATCAAGAATTTTATAATCCTAATACATTAGGACTTATGAATTTCCCAATAATTCGAGAAACAATAAATCACGAAATTAAAGCTCCCACTAGTTCATCGGTTCCAATTACCGTCTAACTAGGGTCACCTCATTCATGATTTTCCGATTTTTCGAATATTTAGAAATCTCTTGTGTAGACACCACACATCTAAAATTCACCAAAGAATTTTATATTCCTAATTTTGTCATGATAAAAAATTTAGGATACCAAATTTTTTCCAAAGATTTAAAAACAATAGATATTGAAAATCAATCACCAACTTATCGGTTCCGAATACCGTCTAGTTAGTGTCCTATCTTTTCTTGATTTTCCAAATTTTCGATCATAAAAATCCCGTTTATGTTGCCACTACATAATTAAATCCCTGAAGAATTTAAGATCCTAAAATCAAAATTTAACCAGTAAATTTTATTTTATCATGTGAATTTTATATCCAGATAAAATTCTGTTTGTTTAATTCATTTAATTAATTACCAAATTTCCAATTATATTTCCAGAAATTACGAAAAAAGAGAAAAAAAAAATTGGACACAATGTGACTCGAATCCAAGATGCCAAACTTTCTTTTTGAACCACAAACCATTGTGCGCCGATTGATTTATTTATGTATGTCGAACAGAAACAAATAAAACCAGCAACAACGAAAACTAAATAATTTTCTAGGAATCAACAACAAGTTACATAAATTCCTAAACCCGGAAAAACGGGTAACCAATACCAACCCCAATCCATCTCGTCAACCATGCAATATATATATATATATATATATATATATATATATATATCGCTTTAACCTGGCTTTGCTACCACATGCTGAATATACAGAAAACCGAGTCAGGATCCGGAATGGGGAAAAACCCGAATCCGGAACTTTTGGGGTCTCTATAGCTCGGGAGGGGTGTCCCGAAGAATCGAGCAAATTTTTCCATTGTTTTTTCAGATCGTCGGATAAGATTCTCAGCACCGATCGAGACACTCGATCATGCACAGCGGAAGAAACGAATTGAAATTCGTTTACGATTTTACCACGACATGATTCACATAATAATTAATATAAACTGCAAGAGAGTTTGTTGATTTACGCAACTAAAGAGAAGTCGTGATCTTCCGAGTTGTATTTCCAAGCGACGACTGGTGGACGTCGATACCGCATTCGAACAACCTCAAATATACTCTAAGAAAAGCTCCAAATTTTCTTCTCCCGACGGCTAAGGCAAGAAACTGGTTTTTCTTCCTTTTCTCCTTAAAACTGGCGCAGGAGATCGTTGTTCAATGTTTTAGGAGGAACTCTCTTTATATAGAAAAATAATCGAGCATCTGAGAGTTATCCCTTTTCACAAGACAATTATCTTTTTCCAAAGAAAAATATATTTTCCATAAATAAGTGATAATCACCATAAATGAGATAATCTTCATTAAATGATAAAATTAATCCTATTTATCCATTAATTATTTAACAAATAAATAATTAATTACACATGTGATATAATTCAGGAAAATTTCTTTTCTGAATTTTCTACACATCTGGCGCCATTTATTGTGCCATAGAATAATAAATAATGTCTTTTCTATTTCACTTATTATTTACCGAATAAATAATATTCCGCATATTCATTAAATAGACCAACTATTTAATTTATTCTTGAGGTTCTATAATACGAGAATTCAGTCGCGTGTTAGGAGCCAACACGGGACCACAGACCTATAACCAGTAGCTCCAATAAATTGAATAAAACATCCATCGAACAGAACATATCTACTCAACTTATTAACTTCGAAATTACGCCACCATAAATCCGAAACTGAACCCTATCGATTATAGATATAACTTATTCTCAAAGTGTCGAGTCAATAAGTGTCCATTGATATAATCATTACATATAGACTAACCTTCCATAGACTATCCATAATGAAGCGAGAATGTATCCGTAAACCTTCTTCATTACATCTTATCCTTATTTACCATTAACCCACTAGTGATCAATTAGTTCATAACCAATATGAACTCCCAGGTTCGTTTAGTTTCTAGGATTGACAAATAAGAGGATTGTCTTTCAACTTCCCGCAGAAAGGAATGGATTCTGTATCTATGAAACACACACTCGCGACTCATTCCCGAATATTGCTGACGTTAAAGTGATTCAGACCGCGCGTCTTAGAAATCCTTAACGAATACATCTATCTCTATCTTGAAACAAATAGAAGTCTGCAATCACTTCAAGATTAAGGTTAATCCATATATGATCATCTAGTGATTTAATAAGATTTCTCAATCACAGAATTATATAAGAAATACAGATTAAATCGGTCCAGTCCTATATGACTATGTCATATATAAATGCCTCAATTAAATAACCAATATCGACGGCCCAGATAAGACGGTCACACCATAAAGTGTTCTGGGCGCATTAATGGTGGTTTAATCAATAGACCCCATACTTTGAATAAATTCACCATGGACTAACAGTTCAAGTGTATCGCCATAAACTTAATCCTCACGTGTGACACACACTAAGTTATATGGCTACGTATGATACACCTTGGGGTTTTCAGTAGTGTATACTTATGAGCACGAAGAAAATAATAAGAAGAGAATAAATCTATCATTCATTAATTCTAAAAATAATTACATAAATTGTCTTTCGGGCACTACTTCCAACAGATTTTTGACTCTACGGCCAAAAATAGGAAGAATATTCTGCAATTTCCATCCAAGAATCCTCAAAACAAGCGAGAACTCGTCAAATCTTCATCGAAGGCCTACAAGCGTGCAACCGAAATCATCAAGTCTGAACGCAGACTCCTTTGGTCATAAATCATACGGATTTGTCACCAAAGAGGCCAGGTTGTAGCTTGCACCATCCTCAGATTTTATGGGTTAGCACTTACAATGTGTTCATTGTCAGGAGCTTGAGTGTGTTGCAAGCAAACTGTCCCACGAACATGGCTGGAGGTAAGAACATAGTAAATGCTACGCCGTCCAAATAGACTAATCAGAATACTCCTCATGTCTTTGAGGTTGCATACCTTGCAATCTCCATGTGGTATGTGCCTTAGATGGGTCATCAGCAATGACTGAATAAACTCGGCTACAACAACCCTATTGACCACAGAAGTGCGATTTTCAGCCAAGGCTTCCCACTTAAGAGTTCTAATGATGTCGGCGATCTTTTGGATAACAAACTTAAACTCAATACCGCACTCAAAGTTAAGAGAACGAGTGCTAAAGTATTTTTCATAAATCTTTATGGCAGGCTTGCTAGTAGTTTTGTGAAAGGATAAAGCTTTTTCTACAGCACTAAGATTACGGGATTCCACAGCAGGGGTTGGGCTAGGAGGGTCATTGGTTTTCCTCTTTTTGCTAGTGTCACCCTTACGAGAGTGAGGACGGGATGATGCTTCAGACATAGCTAAGGCGGTGTTAACACAACAACAGTCCAACAATCAAATTAAGCCCATTCTCCGGTTTCAACAAAGCAACCAAAATGAAAACTACTAAACTTATTGAAACAAAGGAGAAAGCCAAATTACCTTGTTGAATGTAGAAACACCGCTGGGGCTGCAGAGTGTTCCGGAAAAGATGGTGGAGATGCCGGAAATGCAGAGAGCAACCTTTCACGAACCCATGGTATCCCTCTCCCCGAAGGAAGAAACAAGAATGAAAAGTATGGAGTAGAGAAAAGGGTGAGGGAAGATGAAGTAAAGGGAGAAAAAGGAGTTTGGGGTGTGAAAGTGGTGGAAATGGAAGAGAAAAAAGGGTAAAAACCGATGGGAGAGGGAGTTATGGGGAGAGAGAATACAAGAAAACCATCTATATTCAAATTATGCCCATCTTGGTGCACGTCAAACCTTATACGACGTTCGCCATTATTAAAGGTAAACTCTCTGATCATAACTCTTCGGAGTGGCACACGCCAACTCGCATATGGCGCACGCCATTTACACAGGCCAAACTCTCTATATTGCTACAGTAACTTTCCTTCAAAAATGGCACGTGCCCAGCCTTATATGGCTCACGCCATGTACTCACAACATCTCTCCGGTCTTCGAAAGCAAGTATGCTGTCAACCACAAAATGGCGCATGCCAACTTTGCTGCTAGGATAAAACAATCTATGTCTATGCCCTAAGTTCATAAAGTTGTTCACCAAACCAACTAGACATGTAATGACTCAAAAATTATCAAGCAATGGGCTGCCTCCTAGTAGCGCTTTTGTTTAACGTCGTTTGCTCGACGTGATTATACGGTGTGAGAGATGGAATTATACAGATTATCATGCAAGGACACTACCAACAAATACTCACATAAGAAGGCAAATTTAAGCACAAAAGCCAACCAAAAGAAAATGCTCAATGAATAATATGAAAGATAGTACCCATAGTTGTTAAGTTTATAGTCTATAACTAGACTATGAAATTCTTTCAATCAAGTGGAGGATCTTCGAGGAACATCACCTTCTCTTCATGAGGTATGCCCACATCTTCAACAAAAAGCTTAACACGATGACCGTTTGCTACAAATGTCATCTTACCTTCACTTAGCTCAACCACTCCGGATGCATGTACTTTCATAACAATAAATGGGCATGTCCACCTGGATCTAAGCTTTCCTGGAAACAATCTTAAATATGAGTTATACCAGAGCACTTTGTCATTCATATGGGACTCTCGATCAAAGATCTTCCGGTCATGAAATGACTTGGTTCGTTCCTTGTAAATTTTTGCGTTCTCATATGCATCAAGGCGAAACTCGTCAAGCTCGGTGAGTTGGAGGAACCCATGATCACGAACTAGCTCGGGGTCAAAGTTAAGAAACTTAATTGCCCAATAAGCTCGGTGTTCCAATTCAATGGGTAGATGACAAGACTTGCCAAAAACCAGTCTATATGGTGAACATCCTATAGGTGTTTTAAAAGCCATGCGGTAAGCCCAGAGTGCAACGTCAAGCTTCACCGACCAATTCTTACGGTTAGTGTCTACCATTTTTTCAATGATCCATTTCACATCTTGGTTTGACACTTCTACTTGCCCACTTGTTTGTGGGTGGTACAGTGTGCCGACTTTGTGTTTCATGCCATATCTTTCAAGAAGTTTAGTGAATGATTGATAGCAAAAGTGTGAGCCCTGATCACTAATGATAGCCCGAGGAGTACCAAATCTAGTGAAGATGTTCCTTTTCAAGAACATCACCTTGGCATCCTTAGTGGGGTAAGCTTGAGCTTCAACCCACATGGAAACATAATCTACAATCACTAAAATGAATTTTTTACCTTGTGAGTGAGGGAATGGACCCATGAAGTCGATGCCCCATACATCAAATAGTTCACACTCAAAAATAGGTTGGAGGGGCATATCGTGCCTTTTGGATACATTTCCCCACTTTTGACACCCGACACAAGTTTGTGCAAAATGATGTGCGTCTTTATAAAGTGTAGTCCAATAAAATCCACATTGCAAAGCTTTGCATACGGTTTTCAACCCTCCATGGTGGCCTCCGGTGTCATTACCATGAGTATACTTGAGATTTAATTAATAGGGATGCATCTCCTAATGATGCCATCCGAACACCTCCTAAAAAGGTTTTGTTTCTCCAATAATAAAATTTCAAAATCATGAAAGAATTTCTTCGTCTTTTTCCATGTCCAGTTAGATAGAACATACTCGCATGAAAAATAATTAACAATATTTGAGAACCATGGTGAGATCTCCTTCAGTGTCAAACCGGCATGAATAAGTTGCATGGTTGGGGGAGCATCCACCATCAAGAGTTGTTCATCTGGGAATCGGTCTTGAATTTCTCTTTGTTTCCCTTCTTCTTCAAGGAATTCAAACCGGCTTAAATGGTCCGCTACGACGTTCTCACTACCCTTCTTATCCTTAATCTCAATATCGAATTCTTGGAGTAGGAGGATCCATCAAATGAGTCTAGCTTAGCATCCTTCTTGTTCAATAAGTATTTCAAGGCTGCTTGATCGGTGTACACAATGACCTTGGACCCAACGAGATATGATCTAAATTTTTTGAGTGCGAACACTATTGCTAATAACTCATTTTCGGTTGTTGCATAGTTCACTTGAGCGGAGTTCAATGTGTGAGAGGCGTAGTAAATTGCCTTAAGCGCCTTCTCATGACATTGGCCTAGCACGGCCCCAACCGCCAAATCACTCACATCACACATTAACTCAATAGGTAAACTCCAATCTGGTGCCATAAGAATGGGTGCACTAATCAACTTCAAGGTTTCAAATGCCTCCATGCATTTCTCATCAAAAACAAATGGTACGTACTTCTCATGTAAGTGACTAAGAGGCTTGGCAATGTGAGAAAAATCCATAATAAAACGCCTATAGAAACCGGCATGCCCAAGGAAACCTTTTAACGTCTTCAAGTTAACCAGATGAGGCAATTTCTCAATCACTTCAATCTTCGCTTTGTCTACCTCAATGCCTTCCTCAAAAATTATGTGTCCCAAAACGATGCCATCCGAAACCATTAAGAGACACTTCTCCCAATTAAGTACCAAGATTTTGTCTTCACAATATTGTAACACGCGTTCCAAATGAGAGATACATTCATCAAAAGAATCTCCAAAAACGCTAAAATCATCCATGAAAATCTCTAAAAATTTCTCCACCATGTCATAGAAAATTGCCATCATACACCTTTGTAATGTAGCTGGAGCATTGCATACACCAAAAAGCATTATTTTGTAAGCAAACATCCCATATGGATAAGTGAAATTCGTCTTTTCTCTGTCTCCTACCGCAGTGAATATTTGTAAATATCCTGAATAACCATCAAGAAAGCAATAAAATTTATGCCCGCACAACCGTTCCAACATTTGGACAATATACTGATGTGGATAGTGATCTTTCTAGTTATGGTCATTTAGTCATCGAAAATCAATACACATGCGGTCTCCTGTGACTTCCCATGTTGGGATCCATTCATGATTGTCATTTTCCTTCATTGTAAATCCGCCTTTCATTGGAACAACTTGACTAGGACTTACCCATTCACTGTCCGGTACCGGAAAAGATAATACCCATATCCAACAACTTGATAACCTCTTTCTTGACAACCACTTGCATATTTTGGTTCAGACGGCATTGTGGTTGAGCACATGGCTTCGCATCTTCATTTACAATAATCTTGTGTACACAAATCTCGGGACTGATTCCCCGAATATCCGCCACAGTCCATCCAAATGCATTTTTGTGCTTTCTGAGCATCCTCAATAGCAAGCCTTCTTGTACATTGGTTAGTTACGAAGAAATAATAACAGGAAGTAGATTATCATTTTCAATAAAAGCGTATTTCAGGTTAGGAGGGAGAGTTTTCAACTCAAGATTCCTTGGTGGATCTTCCACAGAAGGTTTCAATACCGGACCATTGTGTTCCAATTCCAAATACCGGTGCCATGGTTTCATATTGAATGTACGACCGGCATCGAGGTGAAAAATCACTTCTTGCATTTCTTCATCATCATGCTTACCGTCAAATATTGACAAGGCTAAACATTTCTCAAGCTTATCTTCATAAACCTGCAATTTAGTATTCTCCACACAAACAAAAGATAATGTATCTATGAAAGAACATGACTCTTGTGAATCGCAAGGGTGTTTCATGGGTTTGAAGATGTTAAACTTGACCTCATACTCATTGACTCTCAAAATCAACTCTCTATGTTGGACATCAAGAAGAGTTCATCCCGTGGCTAGGAATGGACGCCCAAGAATAAGGGGCATTGAATACCCTTCTTCCATATCCATAACCACAAAATCAACAGGTAATTAATACTTATCAGCCATTACCAACACATTTTCAATGACTCCTTTTGGGCGTTTAATAGACCTATCCGCAAGTTGGAGGGTCATCTCCATGTTCTTTAGCTTTCCAATTCCAAGTTTCATGAAGTCCTCATAAGACATGAGGTTTATGCTTGCACCAAGGTCACAAAGCACCCTCTTAAACAAAAATCCCCTAATTTCACATGGGATTGTAAAACTTTTGGGGTCTTTAAGCTTAGGTGGAAGCTTATGTTGCAACATGGCGGAGCATTCCTCATTGAGACAAATATTTTCATATTCCTCCACACGTTATTTATTCATGAAGATGTCCTTCAAGAACTTACCATAAGTAGGCATGCTAGTGAGTGCTTTTATGACAAGAATATTAACATTTAAGTGGCGAAACGTGTCAAGAAAGCGTGCATAATTTTTATCCAATTTTTTCTTTTGGCGTGCGCCATTTTCTTTGCTAAACTCTCCGAATCAATTTACTAATCATTGGCGTGCACCATTTTGTCATTGGCGGCCGTCATTTTCTCTAGTGAACTCTCTGAATCAATTTTGGTTCCTTTTGGCGTGCGCCATGTTGTCAATTACGGGTGACATGTTCATTGAAAAGGGTCATCAAATCACTAACTCTCAGGTTTTTCAAGAGTATCGTGACTTTCACCCATTCTTCATCCTCCTTCTCCACTTCAACATATCCATCACGCTGCAGGAATTCATCTACAATCTCCTCTTCTTCTTCACTCAATTCTTTTTCTTCATCTTTGTCATGCAGGCCATTCTCAACTTCGTTGCCCACTTGGTTGGCATAAAATTCTCTATTTCCGCAAACTCGTCCACTTAGGGTTATGATTGCATTCACTTTCCTCGGGCTTCTTTCAGTATTTCTTGGCAATCCACCCGGTGGTCTACTAGCATTTCTCTCACCCTCTCTACTCAAGTGCTCTTCCATGTTCCGTACGGATGCTTCTATGTTTTTCATTCTCATGTCATGGCCGCTCATTGAGGTCCTCAAAGTGCCAACATCTTTTGTCACCGTACTTATAGAAGTCATCATCTTTTGCATATTCGCGGCTTGAGTCGAAACAACACCCATAAGATTTTCCATCAACTTCTACCATCTTTCTTATTTTTCCAAAGATGAGCCTGAAATTTGTGTAATGGGGATGTTTTGTATGGGGTGTTGTTGGTAAGAGTGTGTAGGCGGTAGTGATTGTTGGAACGAAGCATGTCCTTGAAAACTTTGGTTTTGCGCATTGGTGTTGAAGGAGTTCTTTTGTTGAGGGGTAAAAGATGATGATCCTTGTTTGTTAGTGTGTGGAGGCCAACGATGAGTAGTAGGGGATCTTCGGCGGGTGGTTCTGGATAAAGAATAGCTGGTGGGACAACACTAATGCTAGTGCTTTTGGAAAGCCCGGTGTTGTTGCATAATGCTCACTTATTTATTGGTATATTCACCGGATTCCATCATCTCCAACGGTGCATAGTCTTCATGTCTCATTTTCTCACTACTCACGTCATCGGATGTATTTCCCTCCAAACTCTTATTTCCCTTTCATCAACTTTCTTGCTAAGAGAAGCCAATCAAGCTAACACTTCCGATTGAGCGGTGGACTCTCCCACAAAAGCAACTTTCCTTGTACTGGAACCGGTTTCCCACATTCGGTTAATTTTCACAATCTTCTCAATAGCATCATACACATCTTGTGCCGTGCTCATCATCAATGAACCATTGCATTCTTGATCAACGTCCGCACATGATTCTTTTCTAAGCTTCCGACAAAAGAATTGAATTTGCATATCCAATGGATAACCATGACCAGGACAAGCTCTCAACAACCTCTTAAATCTCTCTCATGCAACTCCAAGTGATTCATTCTCACCTTGCTTGAAGTTATCAATCTCAACTTTTAATTCCAAATTCTGGCCCGGAGTAAAGTATTGCTTAAAAAATTCATTTTGGATTTCAACCCAACTTGTCAAAGAATGGTGAGTAAGTGACATAAACCAATCTTTTACCTTCCCATCCAACGAGAAAGGAAACATTGACATTCTTGTCAACTCTCTAATAGCACCTTGACTCTTAGCCGTATTGCACAATTCTTCAAAGTTGTAAAGATGATGATGTGGATCTTCATCATCACACCCATGAAATTGAGCTCTTGTTCCAACCAATCCAAAAGGATGAACTTTAACCTCAAAATTATTTTCTTCCACATTCGGTAGACGAATTGGATTGTTGGTTTCATTTCTTCTAACGGCTTGATCACAAATAGGTCTTGGGTTTGGGGGTTGTTGTTGTTGTTGCGGTTATTCTGGGTCTGGTTTTAGTTATTGTTGAGTGGTGGTGGGTTGTTGTTGGAATTTTGGGGGTTAAGAATGTGAAGGTTTGCGTTTTGTTCATTGTTTTGGGTATTCTCATGTTCTAGCCCGACTTGTGCATTCTCAAGTGTCTCATCCATTTCTACTTTTTGAGTAACGATCCTTGGGAGGATTCTCCGCTAATTTCCAAACCACGATGAGCTTGACCAACTTTATTCTCAGCTACTCATTCCCTAATATACGTATTGATATCCGGAATGAGAGAAGTAAGCGGTGGTTTACCACGTCGAGTCTTGGTCATCCACTGCAAGACAGAAACAACAAGAACAGAATAAAATAACACTTGGTAACCTACCAAGAGGTAAGTACCAAAGAAATAAAATAGAAAAGAGACTAGAAAAAGTTTGACATATTCTCAAAAAATTTTAAGCTAGTACAAGTATTAACCGTTACACAAATCCCCGGCAACGGCGCCAAAAACTTGATGCGACTTTTCTAGGTGTCAAATCTAACCGGTAGTGTACCGGGTCAATTGTAGTCTAGTTCATTGGTCAAGGTCGTATCCTACAAGGATTTGTGAGGTTAAACACCAAAAAGCTTTTATTACTTCGATCTAGGACGCAATAGACAAAGAAGTAAATGCATAATTGATTCTTCTATTAATAAGGGAGATAAATGATAAAATAAACCTAACCAAGACAATGTGTAGATTAAGCAAACCTCTATTAGTATCACGGGACCAATCTCCTTCCATCCTACCAATGGTGTTCAAAAGTGTGAAACGGTGCATTCCTAAGCAATTAGTTTCCCCTCATACGAGTGTATGAAACTACTCTATGCCTCCTCATTGGTCTAGGTGTCCTAAACCTAATGAATTGGCAAGATATGAACTTGAATGCAATGGGCAAGCAATAATCCCCGGATAAGAAACTGAGTTCCTGGTAAGGTCGATTTTACCTTCCGGTTCTCCTACAATATTCTCACACCAAACATCTCCCTTCGGTCTCCATCAAGTGTGTAAGTGCAAGCATTAGTTAATTACTCCAATAGAATCAAACAATACAATGCAAGTAGGAAAAGATTCACAACAAATGAAACTAAACAACATAAGCAACCATTCCCAATCAACGTAAGAGGTTATACCAATTCTACAACGTCATCTTGGCTAGTTTTAGAACTAGCCACTCATGATTATGAACACCAACTTGTTAAATTTAGTATTCATAATGATGAGAACAATTAAATCAAGATAGAGACTAATAATTTTACCAATCAAATGCTATGAACTCGAAAATCAAAACCTTCATTCAACCTTCAAAGCCTTCAATGGATTTGATACAGAAAGTGTCAATCTTGCTCCAACAAAAGTAGTAGAAATCAAACTTGGAATTCTTAATGTTTACACTTGAATTTAAGATCTAATTTTATGCTAAAATTCGGCTAGAGCAGCCTTGGGTGTTGGGGTGCCTTCAAGGAAGAGTGAGAGTGGAGAAGATGAAGTATATATGTGTTATGGTATGTGAAGTGAATAAATTTGATCCTTAATTGCATACTCTGCACTAATGACGTGTGTCATATGCCATGGCGCGCACCATTTTGCTCTTTGTAGATACTTGGCATGGGTCAATGTCGATTGGCACGCGCCATTCTCTGATTAGCAGTTGGCTGACTGACAGCATGCATTAAATGCTTCATCAGACTTCAAATTTCTCGATTGGCGTAGGTCAATGTGTCCTGGAGTGCACCATATACACATGGGATGCTCTCTGGTCGTGTTTATTCACCATTTGGTATGGGTCAAATCCTCTGGCATGCGCCATCTTGTCTTCATGGGTTGGGATCCTTGCCTATTACCTTGAGTCATCTCTCAATCACCCTTTTAGCATCAACACATAAAAAATCCGAGCTCTAAGAGTTGATACCTGTGCTACAAAATGGACACGAAGATACCACGCGTAAATCTCATAACAAAATTGGCTAAAAAGCCTATATCAAAAGCAAAAGTGGTTTTTCGTGATATATTCTACGTACACAAACAGTCCAAATTATCACAATGATTGCTCAAGTTGAAGTCAAAACATCAATAAATGCATGAGTAATGAGGATAAATCATCAAGAAATGCATTATCTGGTTGACTCACATCAACTCCCTTGGTCACAAATCATACGGATTTATGGGTTTGCACTTACCAGGTGTGCATTATCAGGAGCTTGAGTGTATTGCAAGCAAACTATCCCACGAACATGTGGAGGTAAGAACATAGTAAATTCTATGCCGTCCAAAAGGACTAATCAGAATACTCAACATGTCGTTGAGGTTCCAGGCCCTACATGCAATCAGGGCGAGCCCAATCGAAGATCACGTTCGATAGGAGAAAACCCCAGACAAAGCCAGGGACCCGACATACGGGCTAATATCAATGAAAGGCCTAAGTCTCGGAGGATCCTTGATGCCTCCACTGGCCAAAACCGAGGAAATAATATAGTAGAAGGTTCCCTCCATGGACGAGAGTGGGGTGCATCTCCGAACATGGGGAAGAATCCGTACCCAAGTCCGCACGCAATGGCCTTACAGACCCACATTGACTACATGGCGAATATGCATGAATTTAACAAGAGGCTCAAAGCCGAGGGGCTCCCACCTTGTCCGGTCGGGGAATTCATTCCTCCGAACCTGACACCTACCAAGGTCCCAGATCAAACTCCGGATCCGTAAAAAGATACTCTCTCTCGCCAATCTGATAGAGAGGCGAATAGTCATGCTAATTCAAGACCAGATGAAGATAGAAAATCAGCATTAGACCACATCGGGCCCGCGTGCGACTGATGGGTGAAGCCCTTGAGTGGGGCAATATTGAACATTCAGCCACTCCCGTCACGTCCGAGCCCAACGAGAAGGGCGAAGAGAATCACATAGGTCCGAAAGAGAGCAAGTGATAAGATCTTTATACTCATCCTTACCATTTCGATTCAATGCTCCATCTTTCAATTTTGAATCAATTTGTAAAATCATCTCTTCTCGAGAGCTCTTTGCTTGAGCTCCTGTTGATGTGCCAATCAACCAAATAATCCTTTAAGAGTAATGAAAACTTTAGCCAATCTAGGACCTTTTGTTTGGCGTTCAGTGACGTCACGCACCTTCTCTAAGTTTATCTTTTCTTGGTTTCAACTCAGACGTATTGTTTGTTGTATGGGTTTTATACTCCCCTTTTAGCTTGCCTGGTTGTGTTACTTCAGTAGTGCACAACTTTTCACCTTTAAAATATTGTGAGCTAACAATTAAACCTTGTTGTTAATCATTTACAGAAATCAGTTACTTTAAACCCAGTTCATCAAAAGTTTGTTTCGGTGGTACCACTCATTCAAAATCAAGTGTCGTTTCATCCATGTGATTGAAAGCTTTCAAGCTTAGTAAATATGTTATCTTTTTTGCAGTTCCTACTTCAAATAGTGTGTGGATGTTGTTTCTTCCTTTCAAACCGGCAAAAGGTTTTTCATAAATTACCTCACCGTGTCTTTTGTGCCTATGAAGTAATTTTCCTTTAAAGATGTACGTTATGGTTAAAGGAGTCAGAGGTTGATTTTAGATCTTTGAGGATTTTCATATTTGCGTTTGATTTCATGTTTTCTTCAAGAATACCTTTTAAAACCTTATACTTTATGTTAGTAATACCATCCGCAACGGAAGCGATTTAAGGATCTAGATCTTTAAAATACACGTAATAAAATAACTAGATCTATATCTACAAGGGGGTTGTAGAACATACCTGTTGGATCTCAAAATCCAAGTTGAAGAACCGCAATAGAAAGAATGCAAGAAGATGTGAAGATCACCACGATCTTCCGTACGTGTGATCCAAGCAACTCCCGGTGGAAGGAAATTCTCGACTCGAACCCTTCCGATATGCTACCCGGAAAAACCTCCAAGATTTTTCCCTTCTCCCCTTGGCCGAAAATATTCTATCTTCTCTCTAAGAGATGATAGTTGAATTTTATGTGTATTGTAAGGCTTGGGAGGACTCTCTTTATATAGGAGAGTAAAACTTAACCTCCAAGAATTTTATTATGCAAATAAATAAATCCAATAAATAAAAATAATTCCATAATATTCTAGAACAAATCTAGAATAATATTTATCTTTATTTCTTTTCATAAATATTTATCTAATAAATATTTTATGCACATGTCTTATTAATACACAAGAAAAACAATTTCTTGTTCCATAAAATAAGCATGGGGCGAAAATCACCAATATTGACCTAGTCAATATTAATTTTGCCATTACACAATAATTGGGCCAAGATTATGAAAAATGTCTTTTCCACATATTTAATTATTTAGCCCAACTAATTTAATAGTCCACTAAACAATTAATTCACATATCGTTTTAATAAAGTCCAACAAGAACTAAATTAATATTACTAGGATTCGACGTCCGAGAATAGCTATGCTATATAGGAGGCACGTCGGGGACCATGGACTAATAATCAGCGGCTCCGATAAATCAAATAAATAATTATCTTACGAACAGAATAATTATATTCGATAAATCAATCACAAGAATATGCCACCATAATCCCGTGACTGCACTCCTCCGATTATGAGATTATATTTATCTCCTCACGAGAATAATAATAAGCGTCCATTGATATAATCATTACATATGGATTAATCCTCCATAGACTGTTCATTCTAAATCGGGAAGTTACCGTCAACCCTTTTCAGAACCTCTTATCCTTATTTACCATTAACCCCCTAATGATCAATTAATTCATACAACTCACTGGTAGCTAATCAGTGTAATATGAACTCGCGCGATCGATCAGTTTCTAGGATTAACAAACAAGGGAACTGTCTATCTACTTCCATAAATGGAAGGAATGGATTCCGTATCTGTGATAATGATAGGAACCAACTTTACGGTACATTTCTGTACAGTTCAGCCCACGATTATCACATTTCTGGCATGTTTCGGGTGAGTTTAGACCCTATCTTGAGTATTAAATGAGGTTTTATTGCACGGCGAGTGACTGTCGGTTTTCCGTAAACTCGACCTTATTTTAGCATTTTATACTCGTTTTTCCCGAGCACCCGTAGTTTGCGGGGTTATGCGTTTGCTTGTTGTTTTCATATGGATGCAGGGCTAGGGTGTCTCGAGAACCCGGAAGGCGAAGATTTATGATGATAAGTGTGATCAAGGTGCAAGAATGAGCCAAGGAAGGAGAAAGAATAAGAAAAGGAAGAGAAATAGTTGTTGCTCTCACCATATGTTCACTTCATCAGCATTTTGACCGATGATGGAGGCATTTTCAGGACCTGACTTCTTGATGGAAGTTATAGACAATTCAAAGAGATTTCCAACGCATCTTGAATCACTCCAATCAAAGCTCGGATGAAGAAGTTATGAAGGATTTACGCAGCCCGGAAAAACAGAGCATATGTCCGTACGGACAAGAGTTTCGTCCGTACGGACAACTCTCTGGTTGCGAAAAAACTCAAAAAATGAAGAACTGTCTGTACGGACAACCTTCCTATCCGTACGGACGAGAGGTAGTTTCGAGCGGATTGACGGCGAGTTCGGTTTTCACCAGCCCGGTCCTTTGAGCTGCATTTTGACCCATCGAGGAAGCATTTTCTGGTCAAGTCGTCTTCATGAAAGTTGTAGGGAATTGAACGAGCTTTCCGACGCATCTTGAATCGTTCAATTCGGAGCTACACACAGGGAGATTTTAATGATTTACTGAAGACAGGTCAAACGAGCCGAGTTGGTCGGCCCACCAGCTCAAACTCGCGATTTTTGCACTATATAAGGGGCTCTCTAGTTGAGAGAGCCAAATACCCTCATTTCTTTCGGCATGGACTGAGCTCGAGGCCGGCTTAGGTGCTCAACCCAGCCGCTCCGGCGGTTGTTATGCAGGTTGACATCTAAATAGTCGGATCAAGGCTTCGGCCCGTGCTTTTAGTTTAGATCTTTAGTTTTGTTATGATAGTCGAACGCGGTATTCGATCGTTTGCTTGTGGATTTCGCGTCGCGGGTCACGGTTGGGATTAAAGACTGGATCTTTTGTCGATTTGGGACATGGGCTTTCAGATCTAATGTATGTCGATGTCGATCTTGTGAGTTTCCTTTGTCGATTTGCTTTCTCTCGATTTTGCTTTGATTGTTTCGATCTTTTGTCGATGGGATTGCTTGTTGTTGTTGGTTCATGCTTTAAATCCCTTTTTCGTGCCGTAGTTTAGTATGGGCTTCGATCGTTTATCCCGTTGGTGTGCTTTTTGTTCATCGATTTTAACACAGGTTTCGTATTCGACCCAATTTCCTCGTGGGATCGACCCCGTACTCTTTGCCATTCTACTACGATCGACCCGGTGTTTGGCCGGTTAGAGAGTGGTTTCACGGTATATGAGTTTCGTGGATTATAAATATTGTTTGGTTTTTGGATCGTGAAAAATCCTCTCATCAAAATGGCGCCGTTGCCGGGGAAATTGTTTAAAAGTCGAATTTGTGTTTGGTCGTGAACGAAAAGAAGAAAAAAAATGAAAAATATGAAAACATGTTGATAATGTTGTGCTTAGACTAGGTTTGATTGCAATTTTGGTACTTAGCTTCTTCGGAGGTTGATATCTTGTAGGTTGTCCTAGAACTTGGGCCTAAGTGTTTATCATCTTGTTTTATTTAGATTTCGATAGGAGCCATGGGATGTTGAAGTGATTTTGTCTTGAACTCGGATTGAATACGACTTTGGTACTTAGTCTCTTCGGAGATTGATATCGTCTAAGTCGGGCTAGAACTGGGGCTCAGGACCTTCGACTATCATGACTTTTTGAGGGGTTTAAAATATCGTGTGTGTGTGTTGTGAAAAAAAAAATTTCGAAAAAAAAATTAAATAAAATTAAATTCGAACTCGGTTTTCATGATGCTTGCTATTTGTATTCTTTTTGAGTTGTTGATCTTTTTGAGTTCGGATTTTGGTTGATGGTTTTGATGATACTTGTTTGAAATGAAATATTTGAATTGTTGTTTTGAGTCTTTTGTGGTTTGAGTCCGTTTTGGTGTCACTTTGTCGAGCCAACGACATAAAACAAAGGCGCTCGGTGGGAGGCAACCCATCATTTCCTGTGTTTTTGCTTGTTTTGAACTCGTGTTGCTGTGTTTTGGTGTTGAGGATTGAATCCAGATGATCCCGAGGGGCCTTCATGCTTAAAAATTCACTTTTCCTCTGTTTTTATTCTTGTCCGGACGGACACACACACCCATCCGTCCGGATGGATCACTGGTTTTTATCTTTCTGGTTTGTTTTGAGATGACTTTGTTGCTACTTTGCTTTTGATCCGTGGTTGTAAGCCGTAAGGCGCGTACTTTTTCACCCACTTTTCATCTTTTCATGCCTCATGTGACTTGTCTTGGATTTGTGGATTTTGTGTTGGGCACGTTTGGACGTGATTGGTTGTTATTGTATGTTTGAATCATATTTGACTATCTTTGTGACATACTTGTTCAAGTTTTCTGACGTGACGAGGTCGTTTATTTTTATCACCCCCGGATTCCCCCCCATATTATATGCTTTGGCACGCGGACCATGTCCCGTGCATGTATTTCTTGGATGCTTTTCAATGACTAGGGATTCGGGATGGACTACTTTCATGACCGTTACGGGACTTGATCGCGCCGTTTTGCCGGGCTCATAAGCTAAGTCTTTCTTTTTCCTTCTCGTTCACACACCGAGGACGGTGCTTCACTTAAGTGGGGGGGAGACGACTTAGCTTATTCGCTTGTTCTTAAAAGTATTATGCCGTGATGTGATAAACTTGGTTTTTACTCGTTTCCGAGTCGATTTTTAGGCCGTTTTTCAAAATTTTCCAAGATTTTAACACCACGATGCATGCATGTTGGTCACAATTGAGTGGTGAAAGGTCTTTAGTTTTGTGAATGTCTCACAGTGAGTCTTTATTGTCATGATACGGAACACTTTCTAGTACACGTTTGACGACGGTTATGCTTATCACGATTACTTTACACACCTGTACCCCTAGTTTCGAGGCGAAATAGAAGGATTGGCCTTGGTAGGAACACGGGATGACAGTTTTGGCGTTCTTTTTGACCCTACTTTAGCCAAATAAGCTTGAGCCGAATGTTTGACCTTCGTAGCCCCTCTCAGCCTTGATAGAATGGTCTGACCACCATTCGCATTATTAGCCGTTTCGTTACTTAGTCAGAAACCTACCCTTGAGCCTTATTTTGGTCACATTCCCTTCATTTGACCCTACGAGTGGACTTAGTCTCTTGTTAAACCACACTTGCCAAGGCAAGTGTGGGGTGGGGGGAGATGTTGTCTTTGAGTCGGGTTGTTGTTTCCTCAGTTTTAGAGCTATAAAAACGGGAGGAGCTCGGGTGATCTTTTTTATGAGGCCTTTGGTTCAAAGAAGAAAAGAAAGAAAAGTTGAAAAAGAAAAAGAATGCAAAAAGATAAATGAAAAAAAAAAAGGTGAAAAGAAAAGAAAAAGAAGTGAAATAAAAGTTTGAATAAAGTGAATAAGTGCTGAGTCAAAGAAAGCCTTGTGTGGACGTGTATTGTTTGTCCATATAATGTTGAGTTCGGAAGTTGTTTTGATTTGTTTGATGATCGGAGGAGTTTGGTGTTGATTTGTGTGGTTGCAAGGAGGAGATACACTTGTTGATTTGGTTCACTCGTATTTTCTCTTCTCCAGGTTCCCAAATTATCCTTTCGGTTAGCCCCTCCCGAGCCTAACGTTATAACCATTCAAGTCCCGTTTGGACCATGTTTAACCTTGGTTAGTCCCGATTAGTGGAGATTCTAGGAAGGGCAGGATTGTGTAAAGGCATTTGTCCGGTATTCCAAGCCCGAAATCGTATTAAGCATAAGTCGTCGTCATTCAACACACACTCACTCCGTGTCATGATCTATTAGAGTCAAAGTAATACATTCACTTAACTAAGTTCTTTTCACCTCGATATCTTGAAATGCATGCATGTACCGTAAAGTTGATTCCTTGGTATTGTTTGAACGCCTAATTTACTCGAGGACGAGTAAAGGCTAAGTGTGGGGTGGTGATAGGAACCAACTTTACAGTACATTTCTGTACAGTTCAGCCCACGATTATCACATTTCTGGCATGTTTCGGGTGAGTTTAGACCCTATCTTGAGTATTAAATGAGGTTTTATTGCACGGCGAGTGATTTGTCGGTTTTCCGTAAACTCGACCTTATTTTAGCATTTTATACTCGTTTTTCCCGAGCACCCGTAGTTTGCGGGGTTATGCGTTTGCTTGTTGTTTTCATATGGATGCAGGGCTAGGGTGTCTCGAGAACCCGGAAGGCGAAGATTTATGATGATAAGTGTGATCAAGGTGCAAGAATGAGCCAAGGAAGGAGAAAGAATAAGAAAAGGAAGAGAAATAGTTGTTGCTCTCACCATATGTTCACTTCATCAGCATTTTGACCGATGATGGAGGCATTTTCAGTACCTGACTTCTTGATGGAAGTTATAGACAATTCAAAGAGCTTTCCAACGCATCTTGAATCACTCCAATCAGAGCTCGGATGAAGAAGTTATGAAGGATTTACTGCAGCCCAGAAAAACAGAGCATATGTCCGTACGGACAAGAGTTTCTGTCCGTACGGACAACTCTCTGGTTGCGAAAAAACTCAAAAAATGAAGAACTGTCTGTACGGACAACCTTCCTATCCGTACGGACATAGGTAGTTTCAGCAGATTGACAGCAGGTTCAGTTTTCACCAGCCCGGTCCTTTGAGCTGCATTTTGACCCATCGAGGAAGCATTTTCTGGTCAAGTCATCTTCATGAAAGTTGTAGGGAATTGAACGAGCTTTCCGACGCATCTTGAATCGTTCAATTCGGAGCTACACACAGGGAGATTTTAATGATTTACTGAAGACAGGTCAAACGAGCCGAGTTGGTCGGCCCACCAGCTCAAACTCGCGATTTTTGCACTATATAAGGGGCTCTCTAGTTGAGAGAGCCAAATACCCTCATTTCTTTCGGCATGGACTGAGCTCGAGGCCGGCTTAGGTGTTCAACCCAGCCGCTCCGGCGGCTGTTATGCAGGTTGACATCTAAATAGTCGGATCAAGGCTTCGGCCCGTGCTTTTAGTTTAGATCTTTAGTTTTGTTATGATAGTCGAACGCGGTATTCGATCGTTTGCTTGTGGATTTCGCGTCGCGGGTCACGGTTGGGATTAAAGACTGGATCTTTTGTCGATTTGGGACATGGGCTTTCGATCTAATGTATGTCGATGTCGATCTTGTGAGTTTCCTTTGTCGATTTGCTTTCTCTCGATTTTGCTTTGATTGTTTCGATCTTTTGTCGATGGGATTGCTTGTTGTTGTTGGTTCATGCTTTAAATCCCTTTTTCGTGCCGTAGTTTAGTATGGGCTTCGATCGTTTATCCCGTTGGTGTGCTTTTTGTTCATCGATTTTAACACAGGTTTCGTATTCGACCCAATTTCCTCATGGGATCGACCCCGTACTCTTTGCCATTCTACTACGATCGACCCGGTGTTTGGCCGGTTAGAGAGTGGTTTCACGGTATATGAGTTTCGTGGATTATAAATATTGTTTGGTTTTTGGATCGTGAAAAATCCTCTCATCAGATAACACAGACTACTCACTCAATCCAGTACAATGCCAAGATGAGGTAATTCAGATCACAGACTCAGTGTAATCCTTAACTGTCAAGTCAAACCTCATACTGATTCAAGCAGTTGACTGTGATCACCTCAGGATTAAGATATATCCATAAATATGATCATCCATTGATTCGATAAGACTTATCGATTACGGAATTATATCGTGAACTCTAATCAAATCGGTCCAGCCCTATATGATATATCTATCATATATAAATGCCCCACTAGGTTCTCTTAACCGAAAGTCCGGATAAGATAATCACACCTATTGTGTTCTGGGCGCATTAATAGCACGTTAAAGGAGGGACCCAATACTCTCGATTAACTTCACTACGGGCTAATTGTATTTTAAGTACATCTTCACTAACTAAATTACACTGAGTTAAGTGATTACATAAACGATATACTTTAGGGTTTTCTGTAGTGTAAATACTATTGTCACATCGGTGAATATGAGAATAATAAATATGAATAATAATATCATTTCATTTATTAAATAAAACAATTACAAAATTGTCTTTCGGGCATCACACCTAACAATCTCCCACTTGCACGAAAGCATGTGATTAATTGTTTTAGAGCACACCCTATTATTTAAAATACAACAAACTACATCTCCCACTTGCTCTAAAGCAATGGAGACCCATCCCGTATTCTAGTACCCATTAAGCATATCATAACCATTGCCAGATGACAAAGTACACCCCGAGTGTGCCGTCGTAGGATAGGTCAGTGACTCGGGGAGTACCTACATCTAAATATCATGGGTCTTAATGATTAGTCAGGTTGTCGGCTCGAGACAATTCGTAGAATCGAGACGTTACCGGTCCATCTAATCATATGGTACTTTCCCAATATGCTTTGGACCTCTAGTGATTTCGAAAAAACCTTATAAGCTACCCCTTCATCGTTTGCACAATGATGTGGTATCGGCTTCCAAATCTAGAATCACTCCCAGATATGAAAAGGAACCTTAAGCTATATCGCCTCTCTAGCTACTACAAAAGCCGCTAATCACCCAACTAGTTAAAGTCGAGTTGGCGTTGCTGGATTCCTCCAGGCAATAGCTTCAACAAAAGAGTAAACACTGAGCCCAAGATTGACTTAACGATCATCCTCAATCTGACTTAAAGTCAAAATCAGTGTATCACATATATCCAAGTTCACACATGAATATGTCCGCATATTATTCCTCGTTCTCTTCAAGATACTAAAGGACATACTAAACTTGCTTTGTTAACCGCCGAATCTAAGATTCGATCAAAGTTGACGTTCAATAACCTGACCATCTCTTACTAGAAAGAGAATCTATCCGATTTCTCTTGATCCGAAGATTTAGAGAGTCATTCCTGAGGCATAGGGTAGAAATTCCTCGTTGAATGTTGCATACACAGATGCAGCATCTTAACCAATAAGATGGATGAGAAACCAGTGACTGATTCTAAGGAATTCGACCGAGTCAAACTCTTAAGAATGTTGTCCAAATCTCTGTTGCAGAGAATTGTGGCATTGTCAGATTCTGACTTCAGATAACACACCCATGTTGATTCCAACTGGTGCAGTGTTATCCTTCACAAACACTAATATATGTATATATATTCACTACTGTACAAAAATTGATATACAGTCTACAAAAGACTTATCAATATTCTGGTCAAATCCCCATATTGTAGAAATATATGACTTCCATTGACCGAGAGGTTCGCTTTTTATCCACAAAAGACATAAGCCTTGATAGTCATCCTGTCATAAGTTCATAAGGTAATACCCTTCTGTTTCGAATGAATCCAGACTCCGTTTGTTTGGAAAGAAAGTCTCAGGGAATCACCCCTATTTTCTTTTGAACGAAATCATGCAATACTAAGTGGTAAGAGAGTTCAAGGTCTGATTAACTCTCTACTTCTTAGGGAATTACCCCTAGACCACTCAATCTTTGCTCTGAAAGATAAACTTTCCTATTCATTCTACTCTTTTTCATGTAGATCCAATTACTCCCACTGGGCCTGAGACGCTCAGGTGGTTCTACAAGAGCATGAACAGAACTGGAGTACCGAACTCCATTCACAGGGTTATGTCTATTAAACCAACCTCTATTATCAGAATCCTATACTGCTCACAAAAGAGCCATAGGTCATCAATCGATCCTCAGACTACAAAGTCCGCAGAACCCGTAATGGGTAACGGATAAACCATACTCCCAATACTTACTGGGTGGATCAAAATTCTGATCTAGTTTAGTAGTATTTAGTGTTATCACCAACAACCGATGTTGAGTGTGGTTTGATTTTAATCAGTTAGTAACTACCTTGAGTAAACGTACTTCAAGGTTCAAGGTTTTTCTGTTCATGGACTCTATCAGAAAGGATGCAACGGTATAACTGTCCCTTCCCGATTTCAAGAATCTAACCTTTATACTCAATAGGTTAAAAGATATATCATGAATGGTCATTGACCGAACGTATGCGCGAAATTCCCAGTCTTACCTTCAAGAACCGTGTGCTAAATGCTTATATTTACGGAAGTGGGGTGAACCTAATCCATACCTTATCCGTAAAATCCAAAGCATATTCTAGGTAGACTTCTCGGTCTTACATTTCAATGTAGACCGTTATTTCGCTTCCAATATCTTTATTGAGTTAAGCTGTGTATTGTAGCACATCTAAAACTATATAAGGCAATTTTAACGGTTTCTCACTTAGTGAGAACATGTCACAATGAGGCAGGCTGAGCATCAGTCTCGAGGACTATGAATGGCCTATTCTGAGTATAGAATACTCTATCTCTGTTGAAAACAGAGAAACCTCAAAATATTTTGGATAAACTTACCGGAGTGTTTGAATAGTTATCAGACAAGAAGTCACTACTCGGAAGGTCCTGCTAGCTTGTATCTTTCATCAGACCCCGAAGGTCGTCATGAACAAGTATGTTACTTCTTTATAACCATTATCCTTTCCCAATTGAAAGGAAACTTAGTCATTGAACCTTTGAGACAATCTAACCAGACTGGGAGAAAGGAATCACCCTGAGCCAGTCTCCAGGTCTTGTCTTTTAGGGACTATGCACTAACTATGGAATATGAAGAAGCGTTTATCTAAATATAGAAACCAATTGCTTTTAATAGTCCTTAAGATGTGTTTTATATACATATTTCAGCAGTTGTAAGTGGTTTTGACTTTATCAAACAAAAGTCCAAGTCTTGGATTCGTACTACAAATGGTATATTCACTTTCTATTTGACAAACAAATTATCGAATAGAAGGTAAATCCATTCGTTCCAACGAATCTTAAACCGAAAATAAATTTTCCGCGATATCCAAGGATTGAATCCGAGATTCATTTCCTTATATCACTCCCACTATTCTAGCTAAAATTAACTGCCCGTTGTTTACTCCTTTAATCGTTAAATGCACTGCTACCATGTTCTTCCAAAGAACTTAGCTCGAGAAAATCGCCAAGGATTCATAGGTTGGTGATCCTTCAGTTAATTAATTTTTCGGTTCAGCCTTAAAGTTTTCTCAGTTTAGATGACTAACACATTTAGACATATTCTACCATTCTTGACTTTCCGTGAATGGAAACAGTCTTGAACCAGCGGTTCGTTTGAGTAGACACTACTCTTGAACCGTGGGATGTCTATTTCGAGTGTTACTCGTCGCGAAAGTGATTTGTTCTTCCCTTGGAGTTTGGACTCGCTACAAGAAGTTGCCATTAGTTTCCGAGGAGACCTTTTAAATCGAGTGTAAGTGTCGTTTTCCTGGGTTAGGCGAGTATCGGTGGTAGGAAGTAAGTGATTAATGGAATATTTCTTGGAAATCCTACTTAAGCATTAATAGTAGATTGAAGGATGAATGGTTTCATCAAACGATTAGACCGGGACATGGTTTTGATGATCTAAGAAGTTTGAGGCATGTTTAATAAGTTTGTTGTGGTCAAGGGTTTTTGAATCAGGGAATATCTCTTGAAGTGTAATTGTATAGGAATAAAATGAATTGGTCATAGGTATGGAAATTTATTGATGGCGTTGCAGGAAACCCTAGTAGGATCGAAAAGCCAATCTTTCTTGTGTGTTATAATTTGGAGTTCTTTTTTAAAAGGCTAAAGTAAGATGTGAAACATAGAGAGTTAGTTGAACTGAGATGTTTTCTTATGATTGTGTCTTAAAGTAAAAAGGTTTTTGATTAATGTAAGATTAATCTAGATCGTAGAATCTTTTGGAGAATGAGGAGTGTAGCACTAAGTTTGAAATGTGTACCTAAGCTTGGATGTGAGTGGGACATTAGAGATAGACCATGGGAAGTTCAGAAGATGGTAGCTAAAGATGTGAAATTCCAGTTGTCATGAAGCGCTAATCTAGGCAGGCAAGCTCTGGAGAGTTTCGAGGACGAAATTCCTATAAAGGGGAAGTATTTGATACCCCGTATCTTGGTAAAATGGTATAAAAGTATTTTTATGATTTTGTGTGTCCCGGTAAATTGTGATGGGTTATGTTTTAATTAAATAATAGAGTCAAGATAAATGTTAAAGGTATTTACGGTATTTTAAAAGTGTAACATTTGGCAAGGGCAAAACTGGAATTTTATCAACATCTATTTAAACCCACCCCTAAACCCTTTCATTTTTCAATCCCACCTTTTCCACAAGAGGAGTCGGGTGAGAGAGAAAGAGAGAGAGAAAATGAGGGAAAGAAAATAAAAAGAGAGGAGAAAAAGAAAAGAGAGAAGGAGATGCAATCTTCCCTTTTTCGATCAATCCGGCCGTTGAAATCACAAACCAATGACACCAAAATGCTTCTCTCGATGAAAGCTGCATTCTAGTACAAGTTTTACTCTGATCGGGTAAAGTCTCGAAAACCCATTTTTTAGATCTAGATGTGCTCTTGAGCATTTCTTTTTTAGCTTTTTATGTTTTAAAGGTTGTAGTAATTGTAGAATTTTGTTTTGGAGGTAGATTCAAAGTGGGTTGCTTAGATTCTTGAAGATTTGCTTGTGGAGCTAGATCTTCTTGGAATGTTCTTGAAAAGTTCATGGTGATTTCTTGAAGATTTAAACTTGAATTCATCTTTGTTTCAAGGAATTGAGGTAAAGGGGTGTTCAACTGAATCTTTAGTTGTTAGTAGCTTTTAAATCTTGTCAATGACTTGTATAAATGCTAGATTTGATTGTTATAAAGTGTTAGAAGTGTTTTGGATTCAAAGTTTATAGCTTTTGTTCACCAAAACACAGATCTGGGGGTCTTAGCTGGCGTCAAGGTGGCCTTAGAGGGCGCCAACAATGAAAAGATAGCTCCGTTTACTTTTGGCGGGCGCCAAACCTACGCAGCAAGCCCCAGCAGTTGTCTGGTGAGCCACAGGACCGTCGGCGAGTGCCAAGTTTGAACAATAAACTCCATGTTAGTTTGGAGGGCACCAAGATGAGATCGGTAGTCTCCGAAGATGAACATAGAATTGTGTTCAATGTTTGCGGGTGGCAAAGACTGCCAGAATTGAACAAAGAGTTCATTCTTATGGTTTGCGGGCGACAAAGTACCCAGAAGTGTAGAATCATGTTTTAGAGCCCATTTGAAGCATTCCATAGTGTAGAATCATGTTTAAGAACCCTTTTGGAAGAGGAACAATCTCCCATGTCCCAGTTTTCTCTATAGCATCAAGTTCACCTTGCATCAACTTTCTCTAAGCCTCACCCTTTACAGCTTCATTATAGTTTTTTGACTCAATAATTACATGGGCACTTAGAACATAATTTTTTTGTGAGCTAGTGATAAATTGGATAAAAATTCAACCTTCTGAAATGTATGAGGTTATGTCCTTAACTTTGAATGATTGCAGACATAGTCATTCAAATAAGAAGGAACACCCCTTGACCTAGTGGATCTTCTGGTCAAAATGGTATCATTAACAGGATTTTGAGCTACAACAGATGGTTGGTCCTAATCTTGTTCATGAGAAAGACCTTGAGCAGTTAGACCATGAACTTCAAAATGCTTCTCTTCCAAAAATGGTAAAGGAAGTGAAAAATTATCAGTATTACCCAAGTCTTGAGTGTAATTAAGTTCAAGGACAGTGACATCTCTACTAATAAAAATCTTCATTTTTTACTAGTTTAAGACGCAATAACCTTTAACATTTAACGCATTCCCTAAATAAACAGACTTGATGCTTCTCTGAGCAAATTTATTACCCTTAGTATGCGAATTACAAGAATAGGCTAAACAACCAAAAAAACCTAATATTTTTGTAAGAAGGTAAGGAACCAAACAGTAACTCATGAGGAGATTTCTCATGCAAAATAGGAGTAGGCAAAACATTTATCAGATTCACAACATGTATATCACAATAAGTCCAGTAAACAGATGGTAAACCGGATTGAAATTTTAGACTTCTTGCAACATTTAATATGTAATGGTGTTTCCTCTCCACGACTCCATTTTGTTGTTGAGTATGAACAACAATAGTTTGATGCACAATACCTTTAAGGCAAAAAAAAATCGAAATATCAAACACACGACCATTATCAGTTCTCAATAATTTGATTATTTTTTTAAATTGTGTTCCAACCATATTACAAAAGGCCTGTACAAGAGTTCTAACTTCAGCTTTAGATTTCAAGTTTCGACATATAAACCCATTTGTACCTACAGAAATCATTTACTAGAGTAAGGAAATACTTGTGTCTATGCACCAGTAATCGTGTTAGGACACCAGATTTCCATATGCACAAGATCAAAACAAGCAAAAGAGGTTGGCCGGCTTAACGGAAAACTAAGCCTCTTTTGCTTTGCTACAGGACAAATATGAATATAGCCTCTATTAGCCTTAATTTCCTTGTGATGATAACTCAAAACCTGCCTTCTTTTAGAAGAAGCATGCCCAAGTCTATAATGGCAAAGCGATGATACTGTTGTGAAGAACCAGAAACAGCAGAAATAGAAACAGCAAGAGGATAGCATTCTTTATCAGCTTTAAGAATATATAATCCATTAGTAAAACTATCTAAATCAATCCTCTTCAAACTGAGCATGTCTTGGATCACACAACAGTTTAGATAAAATTTGACATTATAAGATCTTGACCTAATCAACTTACTGATGCATATTGGGTTAAAACTAAATCCGGTACACACAATACATGATCAAGAATCAGATCCTTATTAACTTTCATTTGCCTTATATGTGAATTTCTAGCATTCATACTATTAGGCAAGCTAACAGACATTATCAATTGGTTTACAAGAACTAAATAGAGATTTATCAAACACTATATGGTCAGTAGTAGAAGAATCAATTATCCAATAGAAAAGCTTAAAATTACCTGACCATTCATCAGGTTGGAAATTAGTATTTAGAGCTACAAAGTTCACAGTGGAGGGATTTCCAGATTCTTGAGTTGCCTTCAAACGACTCAAAATCTCTTGATACCACTCCTGAATAGTAGAAACTTGAGGATTGATCTTAACATCTTCAACCTCATTTTGCACCCAAATATCTGCACCAACACAATTTGCAGAAGATATGCTCATTCCCCTGCCTGCAAAATTATCAGGGTAGCCATGCATCATGTAGCAACAGTCAGTAGTGTGTCCAATCATACCACAATGCACACAATGTGGTTTCTTGTTACCATTATTGTAATTCTTTCTGTAGTTACCATTCTGATTTTGTACTCCTAGGGCAACCTTTAGATCTGAATCATTAATGCCAAACACAGCAACGAATTCTACAATCTTGACTCCTGAAGAAGAACCATAATTCTGCTGTTTCCATTGTTTTACAGCCATAGAGAACATAGCCTTGATCGAAGGTAAGGGATCACACATTAAAACTTGAGACTTAATGGCAAAATATTCATCATTCAAACCCTTTAAGATTTTGATAACATATTGTTTTTCTATATACCCTAGAAACCATTTCTTGCCACAATCACAATCCGGAGGTGTGCTTACAGTAACCAATTGATCCCAAAGAACATTTAAACGCATAAAATAATGAGAAACAGAAAAATTACCTTGCTTAAATCTCCTCCATTATATATGACAGAGTGTAAGTATCACCTCCTCCAAATCTTTCTTCAAGATCATCCCGCATATCCTTGGCAGTCTTGTATGAAGCAATGCCTTGAGCAATATTTCTTGAAACTGAATTCACAAACCAAACTTTCACCATACTATTGCATTGCCTCCAAGCCGAATAATGAATATTAGTGGGCAAAAGAGGAAGAATATTACCATCAACGAACCCCATCTTGTTCTTTGATGAAAGAGCTGTCACCATAGAAATCTTCCAGCTGTGGTAATTGCTATCATCAAAAAGTGGTTGAACGAGTATCAATGCGGGATTTTCATTCGGATTAAATACCAAATCGGCTGGGACAGCTGTTCCTTGAATCTCCATGATTCAGAAAAAAAAAAAAAAAAAAACAAGAATCGGAAGTATGAAGGTAAAAGATGAAGCGAAAGCTAGCTTAGATCGAAGATTTGATACCATGTTGTGATTCTTGAATTTATAGTTGGAGCAGAAAGAAAGAGTATAGACGCTGAATGAAGAAGAAACTCAGACTTTCATTTTCATCAAAACTGTAAATGAATGATACAACTTTCTTTTCTTAACTAAACTGCAGTACTACTGCTTATATACACAACAGTAGTAGCAGTTCTAGGTTATACTAAAAGGGGTCCACGGACCCCGCTAAAAATAAAAATACTCTAAGTTAGTTTATTTATTAACTTAACTAATCACCTAACAAACTTAACTAATCACCTAACTAACTAACACCTTTAGGTTTTTGTACAAATGCTTAGGAGAGATAATAACAAGTGTTCCATCTTGCTTATAAGTGATGCAACATTGCTCACTAAGGCCAGCCAAAGTAAAAGAATAGCTGCACTGTGGAGACCTAGAAACTGCTCGATTTTGCTTCCATGTGTTCCTTCACTTGTGTCAAATTGACGGATTGCTGGATTCGGATTCTGGATTTCTTCATCTGAGTGAAATAGTATATGGATTATGAAAAACAAAAGAAAACAAATTTCAAAACAAATGTTCACCTTAAGTAACAATATCAACAATGGCGTTATTTTTTAGTTGTTACATTGATAATAAATGATGCTACTTGCAACTAGGTGTGTAATCGAGCCGAGTCGAGCCAGATACTCTCTAGAGCTCGAGCTCGACTCGATTAAAAAAGTTTAGGCTCGAAACACGGCTCGAGCTCGATCGAACCTTAAAAATGCAAGATCGGACTCGACTCGCTTAGTACTCGATATAGCTCGACTCGGCTCGTAAACTCGATTATTTTCCTAGATTTCATTTAATTTTTAATGAAATATGGCAAGATCGAGCTCGACTCGTCTAACACTCGACTCGAATAATTTTTCTTTAATTATGACATAATATTCTATAATAAATTTAATTAAGTTCGATTAAGCTCGCGAGCTACTCGATTAATATATTTTAAAACTCGAGCTCGGCTGGTTAATTATTCGAGTAGCTCGACTCGAGCTCGAACTCGAAAAAACCTAATCGAGTCGATCTCTCTTGCGAGTCGAGTACGAGCAGCTCTCGAGTAGCTCAGCTCATTTACGGCCCTACTTGCAACTTTCATAGGAAAGCTTTAATTGGTGCACTCACTAAAGAGAATAACGTAAGCAAACGAGCACACAATATTGGAATGGAAGTTAGTAGCAAGTGTTTTCCTTACTATATATTTTAATATTTAGCATGATGTTGTACTTAATTGTAATTCAAAGGTCCGATGTCACATAGAAGAATCGATGGAACCTCATTGAAAGCACAATCCAATTCCTTTAAACAAACACACACAAACTTAAACAATTGAATATGGATGGGATAAGTGGACGTTGCATTCTAAATCTCACGCTCACGGGTGGTGATAGATCCACTACACAATATCTAAGCCACATTCACTACACTTTTTTATTAATTGATTGTAATAGGATACATTTTAATCAATGACCGTACACTTTCATCAAGGGCTAGAGTGCATGCAGTGAATGTGCACTACACATGAGATGCCGATTCTTCTTCAATGGCTTCGGAGATTTGATATACGGAGAAGCTTCTCCGGCTCTCCTCCTTGCTCAGGCACGATAGGTCAGTCTTCAATGATGCCGAAGTATGTTTTGATGATGTGCGCAGTTCCTCTCTTTTGACAGAACCCCTCTCTTCTCTGTGTTTGGAGCGGCTGAATCCTTCTTTGACCTCCGGCATTCTGGATATGGTGTTTCTCTCCGGTGCTGCAATCAATGATATCTAGGCTCTCTTGATTCGGAACGGCTGTCCACACCAACGGATGTACTCTTCTTGAGCTAGGGTGTCTTGTTTCGGAGTAGACCCTGTTCCATGGTGCCTGGGTCTGATAGAAGCTCTTCGCTGCTCCTTTTTCCTGTTGGGCTCTTTCCTCGTTTGTTTTCCTTTGGGTTTGAATTCATGCAGATTTTGGGGGTTACCACTGCTGTGACGGTTTTGGCTGCTCGATTTCTTGTTTGAGGATTCTGACTCTGGGAATTTGATACCTTGAAGGTTGGTCTTATTTGCTCTGCATGATTCTGTTGGATTGCTTAGAATGTCAACCTTCAAAGTTTTGCAATTACAATGTGATCGGTGTTGGCTTTTACTGTGATTTCTGCCACTTCTAATGCTATTGTTTTGAGTATGGCACTCATCCACAGTGTGCACTACTTGCTGATTGGATTTATGGTTGGTTGATTCTGATAATTTGGTTATTCCTCTTGCTCCTGTTTCTAGTTTAGTGTCCTTGCTGATGCTCTGCTCATACTTGTTAAAGCGTAAAGCGCCGGCGAGGCACCGGGTCAAGAAAAGTGTGAGCGCCAAAAAAGCGTCGTTTTTTCACTTAAATGTGCAAAACAAAAAATATGATGTTTTAATTAAAAACTAACCAAAAAAACAAGTAAAAACAATATAATACTTTAATAAAACACTAAAACCAACTATTAAAACATCAAAACAACTAAACCACAGCCACAAAGCAATGATGTCATCTATAGTCTATGTAACATTTCAGAGTTATTACATAACATAATAACATTCAACTAAGTAACAAAATTTCTTGTTGTTAGACAAGTAAGTAACTAACTAGGTAGAAAACTAACAATTTAACATAATAACAAATTAACAAAATTCAATAATATTGAATGGATTTTTACTAATAAAGACTTCAAATGTTACTTTATGCTTATAAAAAGTACATTGGCATTGCTAAGTATTACTACTAATCACTCAGAACCGAAAAGAAAAAGAAAGGTAAAAAAGAAAGAAAAACATTAAAAGAGAGAAAAAAACATAACAACCCTTCTGTTAGCGCTTTAGACAAAAAGAGACACTTTTAACGATTTACCGATTCTTTTTACGTTTTAGCGACGCTTTCTCATGATGGCGCTTAACCTGCTATTTTGAAGCGTGGCATTGGTGCCCGGCGCTGTAGTGACGCTTTTAGCGACGCTTTCTCATGATGACGCTTAACCTGCTATTTTGAAGCGTGGCATTGGCGCCTTACGCTTTAGCAACGCTTTAACAAGTATGGTTCTGCTGTTTCTTGGAGTTTCCTGGGGTAATTTTGTATAACTGTGAACCCCAATGCTGTTTTGACTCCTCTTGAAGGCTTAGTTGTTTTCTAAGGGTCTTAGTATGGTGTTCTAAAGTGTTGTGTGCTGCTGCAATGGCTTTAGTTATGGCCTTCCCTTTGCTTTTTGTTTGCACCTGCTGCTTCTGTGTTGCATTTGTTGATGGTGTTCTGGTTTGTTGCTGCTGCTTTAAGATGAGTTTTGGCTTCTCCTCTACTTCCGGCTGCTTCAAATGCTTATGTAATTGTGACTGGCCCTCCTTTACAGACACCATTTTTTTGTTGTGGGTTCTGCTATTGTTGAGGTCTTTTCTGCTTTTGTTTGGTACCATGCTGTTCATGTGGTTGATTTAGTGTCCTAGCTGATACTATAGTGTTTTTTATTTTGCTTCTTGGTTTGCTAAGAAGCTCCATGTTCCTCAACTGCTTTTTGGTGGATTTTGAGGATGTTGGATGCAATCTTTGGGATGGTTGGTTGTGTGTCTGCTTCTTGTTCAAGCTTCTTTCTATTGCCTGATGTTTTACCCTGCTGCTTCTGTTTAACTGGATACCCACCCTCTACCTTCTTCTGGTTGTAGAGTTTATGTGGGTTATGGTGGTTCTATGGCCTTTTATGTGAGTTTGCCTCATAAACAGGTTGGGATGCTTCTGAAGTTGTGTTTGGCTCCTTTGCTGCTGTGAATGATGCTGCCCCTCCAATAGCCTTCACACTTTGCTTTCTTTGTAGCTAGTGGTTTTGGGTTCTTTTTCATTCTTGCAAAATGTATACAGGCCTATGATTTGTTCTTCTTTATCGAATTAATTGTGGTCGTGTTTTTTTTTCTTATTGTTTAGGATGTAATAATCTCGTACTATTATATCTTGGTATAAATTTTTACATTTAAAAAAAGCTGTGCAGTGCACATATCAATTTCACACACTTAATCAAGTAAATAGCAAAGGTCCACAAAAGCAAAACAACAAAAACAACAGAAACCAAGAGTGGAACCAAACTAAGGAGGCAGAAAAAACTTCAATAACCAGCTGTAAAAAAATGTTGAGAAGAAAAATACTCTACGGAGGAACTTCATCCAACATCTATTTTGGTACACTTCCACCACGCCCGCATTGGTGTAATGAAAATTATACTTAGAGTAACAAATGAGTAGCCATCAACGTCTTCTCCATTAATTCAAGAAGCAAATCATCGGTAGTGTTTTACATAGAATTATACTAACAAGATAAAGGATAGATTCGTTTCTAAAATATAAAATCTATCCCTAGATTCTCGTGCAGACACCAATGGATCTTTTGTCCTTTTGCACAGCACACCACTACACACAATGACAAAACTATTTTGGATAAAATACCCTTACAAGTTTATTTCTCAACACCTCCCTCAAACGAAATCGGGAGGACACCACATTAAGTTTGCTTCAACATCCCTCAAACTGAGGTGTTGTTAAAGCTTTAGTTGAAGCATTAGCAATTTGAGCCTCTAATGGAACATATGCAATCTTCATTTCTTTGTTAAGAACTTTATTCCAGATGAAATGCACACTTATCCGACAAAAGCCCACAAATTCAAAGAATGGCGTCTCAAGACCTCGTCATCATCCGAAAGGAAAAATGAAGAACCGCCCGCCCAAACAAGAACCATATACATCTCACGGCGGCCTCAGTACGCCCGCCCATCAGAGTTCGCCCAAACAAGATATACATCTCCTCACCACCTATTGTAAAACACCGACTATAGCATCTATAAATAGCGGAGCCTCCTTACACACAAGAACTACGTGTGACATTACTCCTCAGAGCGTCATTTGTCTTGATCCCTTACACTCAAGGGTACGTAGGCAGCCACCTCGGTACAACCATATTCCCAACCAAAACACCCCCATTTTTTACTTATGCAATTCAGGATATTCTTGAGCACCACCGTGTAACCACTAGACAAATTAATGACAATCAGCTATCTAAACACCGCAAAACCTTGTTTGTGATAATTTCGACATTATCAGTTGGCTTCGTTACCGGGAAATTTAAATGTTTTCAACACATTTTCGGTAGGATTCAAAATTATTATCAGACTTCTGGCGGCTTGAAACCACCCCATTATTAGTTTTCCGGTCAATCTCCATCAAGACCTTCATTGGATCCGAAGATCCATATCAATACTAGAATCTTCATCCGGAAGCTCAGATCTTCGCCGGAAACTATAACTCGATCATCACCGGATCACTTATGTCATCTTAATGGCTCGACACGACCAAAAAGCCCGGCTCCGTTAGCAGGATAACCTACAATCGTAAGGAGAACTGATCAGAACTTCACTCAGACCACCGACGGAGCAAACCTTAACCGCGTTCAGACGCAAAATCCTACGCCGAACAGGATCCCGCGTCGCATACGGCGGAAATCGAACCTGCGCAAGAAGATATACAAACTCTCCTCGATATAGGGTCCATCAAGATACGACCTTGAGGCCACTTTCGGCCAAAGACTAGGAAAGCAGGTCGCCGGTACGTCTCTGCTGAGACAGGCCTGCGAGCCGCCTCCATACATGGAGATGGTTACGCAGCCCAATCTAAATACAGCAACTATTCTCACCCACACAGAATATGTTGAGAGGATGTGCTAGACCAATGAACAACTTATCGCCATAGGATTGCCCCCAGAGCCGATCAAAGATTTCAACCTTTCGCTAATCATTTACGAGCGCCCAGCTCTTCAACATGGCGCTCATTCTCATCGCTCGACAGGACAGTTCCCAAAAGAGAGTAAGCTCTAGCCCGCCTCGGACCCGGACATGGAGAAACATATCATCGCTCCCATAAGAGGGGACACCAGCAGCGACTCGCTCATCGCAACGTGTGACCTAGATTAAGGAAGCAGCAGAGGGAATCTCAGTAAATTGACCAGAGAGGACGCAGTCAGAAAACATCTCCAGATACTCCACCGCACCAACCCCTTCAAACATCGTCATCTACTAAAGGTAAAACTATGGTTGACTCCAACCAGCCTATAGAGACTCTAAACAAAAATCAAGAGCTCAAAAAACCTTAGAAGTTCAAAGTATTAAAATTTACTCCCGCCAACGCGCCGCTGGCCCATTATGAATGAGGGGTAAGACAAGATGTCTATTCCTCTTCCAATCAAACCCGATCAACGGGGTGCTCGGGATATGACCCAAAACCGTGACTATCACAAAGACCACGGCCACACAATTGACTATTTTAGCAATTTAAGGTGAGAAATCAAAAAGTTGGTTGCCCGCGGGGCGTTGGACTAATTCAGACAAGATGGGGGCAATGCTAACAAAGAAAACCCCATTGCTCGTCAAAACATGAAGGAAATACATGTCATCACGGGTGCACCTCCTAGAAAGAATTAACTAAATATAAAACAGAGCTCCGAAAAGCCGGTTGTCATGCGCAAGGCCGAACAACCAATCACGGTCTCTCTTGAAATGCCTATTGTCACCTCAGACACAGTTAAAGATGCTTGGGTTCATCGGATTCGGTCGACACGGAACCTTGTAAAGACATACTATACAATGACTACTTCAAACAGCTCGGATTCTGTGACTCACACCTCAGACCACACAATGGCACCCTTGAGGGCCTTACCAATGACACATTATAAGTCAAGGGTTCTCTCAAACTGGAAATCCAATTGGGCAACCACGAACCTTGTTGAGCCGAAAAGAAAACTTTCCTCGTGGTCGACGTACACTCAAACTACAACATGATTCTCGGAATCCCAGCCCTCAAAAGATTTCAGATGGTAGTCTCAGTTCCACACCAAAAGGTCAAGTTTCATGTCAGTGATAGGGTCGGGATCGCAATTAGTTGGCCCTAAAAAATGCAGAAACATGTTAAGGAATCACGCTCTGATAACAAGAAAGCCCGCACTGATCAGCTTGCATTTCTGGTAGGTCGCAGCCATGTAAACATGGTCAAAAAGGTCATTCCTGCTGGAATTGAATGTGACACACTGCAAGTCAGAGACGACAAGAGTTTACTGTGAAGGCGAGCTGGAAAATTTCATGATAAATGAAGCTTATTTCGACCAAAAGTAAAGATCAACACCCATTTGTCCAGCAAGGAGAGGGAACAACTCATCTCACAGCTTAAAACCAACCTTCATGCCTTATCATGGGTTGTAATAGATTTTAGAAGGGTCGAACCAGACATCTCCAACATCACTTGAACGTCGATCCTACCTTCAATCCTATTCAGCAAAAGGCCAGACAATTTTCTTATGAGAAAAAGGATGCTTGAAGGTCGAGATCGACAAACTCTTACATGCCGGTATCATTAAAGAACTCGCCTACCCGACCTGGATAGCTAATGTCGTCATGGTCAAGAAACACAATGAAAAATGACGAATGTGCATCAACTTCACTGATATCAACAAGGCATGCCCTGGGGATCCTTACCATCTCCTAAGAATTAGCGAATGGTAGAAGGGATCACCGGGGTTTGAAAATGCATAGCTTCCTCGATGCATATTTCGGCTATCACCAAGTCAAAATGGCCGACTGTGATCAAAACCTAGCAGCCTTCCGAGCTATAGGGGGCCTTCACTATTATGAAATGATGCCATTCGGGCTGAAAAATGTCGGCTCGACTTATCAAAGAAAGGTTAATCACGTCTTCAGTTCATAGATCGGGCAAAATATGAAAGCTTATATCGACGGCATGGTCATCAAATTGTCTCGCCTAGGCCACAATGACGATCTCCAAGAAACCTTCGAGAACGTTAAGAAACACTCATTGAAGCTTAATCCGGACAAATGCATTTTCAGGTGTCCAGGCAGGCAAGTTTCTTGGATTTATGGTTAGCCGGTGAGGAATATTGGTCCTGAGAAAATACAAGCCCTACGAAATATGAAAGAACCTACATGCATTAAAGAGGTTCAGCAACTCAATCGAAGAATCACCGCCCTCGGCTGATTTATCTCCAAGTCCGCTGAAAATGCCTGCCCTTCTTCAAAATCTTGAAGGGAGACAAAACGATCGTATTGAGCCAAGAGTGCTCACAAGACTTCCAAGCTCTTAAAGACTATATGCGCAAACCGCCTCTTCTTGTTAGACCAACAATAGAAATAAACTATTCATATATCTAGCGGCCTTGGACTGGACTATGGCCGCCATTATTTGTAAGGAGGCTGGAACCCTCCACAACCCCGTATACTATGTAAGCAAAACTCCCAGTCCAGTCGAGAGTTTATATTTCAATATACAAATGTTGGCCTACTCACTTGTCATTGCCGCCCATAAATTACGGGCTTACTTTTATTTGCACACTATCATTGTTCTCATAGATAGTCCGTTGCGCCAAGTACTACAAAAACCCGCCTTTCAGGTCGATTTATTTGATGGGCGATCGAGCTTACCGAATTCAACTTTCGTTATCAGCCTCGGAAAGCAATCAATGAGCAAGCCTTGGCCGAGTTCATTGTGGAAACAAGATTTAATAAAAACAATCCACTCCACAACCTCCGCTCAAATCCGACAGTACTTTGAGCTCGACACACGTAAGACCAAGTCATTCTTGGCAAATCTATATTGATGGTGCGGCGAGTAAAATTAGAAGCGGAGCATGTATTATTTTCGTCAAACCCGGAACCACAGAAGAAATCAAGAAGGCTCTCAGATTCGAGTTTCCAGCCATGAACAATCAGGTCGAATAGGAGGCAATCATTGAAGGTCACTATTGTTGGTCCCTTGTAAAGGCTTTGGATAAGTTTAGAGGGGTTGAATAAACTTGTCACTTAAAACTTTTTCTCTCTTAAGTAAAATGGTACTTAAAAGATTACGGAGTTAAGATAAATGAGTTGAGAAAAGATCTTGTTGACTTTTTCTACAACTAAGTTAAATGCGGGCAAAAAATAATATTTTAAAGCCTTTAATAGTTCGTAATATCAGTTGTTAAGTTCTTTTGAAATATGTTGTGTGAACTGTAGTTTACTGGTTTAAACTTAGTGTGTTATGCTAGAGAATGTAATAAAGTAAAAAAAAATCACAAACACATATATAAAGTACTATAAGTAAATGCGTAAGTAAAGAACACAAAGTTTATAGTGGTTCCAGGTGGCGTAATCTTGTCAGTCCACTCTTCTCCTGTGATGTTGGAGGAAATTCACTTAACGTTACAAGACATAAAGTAAACAATGATTGCCCTTGACAATTCCCTAGCTTCACAATCTTCGAGCCTTAGTCCCTAACAGGTAGAATTGTTGTGTCACTAAGTCAGCTCCATTGGTCCTTGAAGGGTATGATTTCCTCTTCACCAGCTCCACCACAAACACAGTCTTCCTGACTGCATCTCAAATGTCCTTCACACCACCTTGGTGTTTCACAGTATAACCTTTGATTAAATCAAAGTTGATACTTGAATCAAGCAAGTGATTCAACTTGTGTTTGAGCTTCTTTCTCTTGATGTATATGATTTGCACAAAAAGCCCGGTTTTACACAAGTATGATAATCTTTGAGTGTTTCTTGAATGTTCTTGAATACTTGATGTTTTCTTGATCCTGCTATTACGAACTTAGCAAGAATTCTTGATAAAAAAATTTCTCTTTAATCCTTGATCTTTTTCATAATACTTGTTTATCAATATTCTAAACTCCGCATTTTTTTAGTGATAAGTGCTCTATTTATAGGTGGTTTTCCAACGTTTCAAATTTGAATCTTCATTGCCATTGGTGGTCCTGCATAGTACATGTCAGATGCCAGTGTCCTTTCGACAATGAAAGATATTCAACCAATTAGAGTGCTTGATCCTCAACGTTCTGATTAACTGGTTGATTTATGTCTCAGTAGCTACTGATTCTTCTGATTTTTTAGTTTCCAACTGACTCGGAGCATTAACTCAATTTTTACTCTTCTTTAAAAACAGAGTACTCCTAGTTCATCATCTGACATTTTATTTGTAAGATCAGAGTACACCATTATTATCTTATAATAATAACTAAGTTACATTGTCCTTATGTAACTCAGACTTTTTATTCAAGATCTATAAAGTAATTTCAGGTTATCACAGACTTACTTGAAGTCTAACCTTATTTTCTCGGCATTTAGTCTTCATCAATTGTGTTTGAACCCTCAGTTCTTCAGTCTTCAAAAATGAGTATGGTCCCTCAGTTCTTCATAACTGAGTTTGTGCCCTCAACCTTGAATCTTCAGTTTAGTACATGGCCAATTGAGTTTGAACCCTCAGCGAACCATTCTTGATTCAGTTTCAGCTTGAGTCTTAGACTCTACTAAAACCTATCTATTATAGTGCATGTCTGATATAACCTATACAAGAATCAGACTCTAGCAAATCCTATACATTCAGTTTCTAGACATCTTTTTGGTTTGCATTATAACCGCTAGTTATGGAACTTCATCAATGGGGTTTAAACAAACAAACAATAAATAAATGAATTATCATCTAAACTAAATTTTATTTCCAACATTTTCCCCTTTTTGATGATGCCGATTCCCTCCCTAAAAGAAATTCAAAAATATAAGAACAAAATAAATATAAACAAACAAATAAAAAAACTGATCTTTATTAATTTCAGAGTTGGATTACATTGAGTAATAAAATACATTAGAAATGAAAATTGATTCTAAGTCTTTTCTAAATTTGCTGACATATTCTCAGTATCAGTTATGATCTTCTCTTAAGTTTTCTTTTCTGCAAACTCCACTAATAATTTGTCAAAGGCTTCATCTGATTCTTTCATTGGTTAAAAAACTGGCATAAAATCTAAATTGTTGATGTTTGACCAGATTTTCCATGAAGTAGCCATAGGAGTATTCCCGAAGAACATGTTTTTGTATAGAATAGCGAATCTCATCATGCTTGTTCTAAGTTATTCATTAGTTGTGTGTGCTTCAATAACTTGTTTAGATGATGCTAACTCAGCATCCTTCGCATTGTCTTCAGTTTTCTTCAAGGTACCGTCTGCTTCCTATTTGTTCAGCTTTTTCAGATAGTGAACAATGATTTTCTTCATCAATAAAAAATTTTCCATTGCTTGCTCCTTAGTTTCATCTTCAGCTGGAGGTATTATCTACAATATTTCATACAAGTGAGGATCTAGTGCAAGTCTCCTTTGAGTAGGTTGAGAAAACTTCACTATCAGCTCCATTTCCTCATCGGTAAGATCAGCTCTAGCTTTCTTCAGTTCATTCAGTTTTTCATCAATTGCTCTTAAAACTTCTTTCATTTCATCAGCATTGACTTTTAAGATGTCTTTACTTTCCCCTTTATTGGCATCATTCTTAGAAAGTAGGTTTCAGAATGATGAGTTCAAATGTTGTTGGTTGGATGCCAATATGGTTTGGGCGACAACAGAGTCTTTAGTTGTACTCTTAATCATCAATACTATGTTGTGTAGGTCATTTATAAAGTTCTCGAGCATATCTTGAGTCTCAATTTTTCTAGCTTCAGACTCAATTGACGTTTTCCTTATGTTGATGAAGGTGTCCAGGCAATTGTTTTTATCACTCTTGTACTTCCTTCCGCACTGCCTTTCTTTCTTCTTTTCCTTCAGCCAGTGTTGTCATGATCATTCCAAGTACATCCAGATTCTTATTTTCAGTTTGTAGAATAGCACATGTGGTATACCTTATGACATCAATCTTCTTTGGAATGTCATCAGTTCCCTAAACTGATTTCTCTTAAGCTTTCTTCACAGTTTCGGTTGAAATGCTCTGTAGCTCATTTCCAACAATGTCAACTTCAGTTTTCTTTTCAACTTCTTCTTTCTGTTTAATAATCCGACTAACTCCCCGCTTAGAAGGTACAATTGCAGTTTCCATGGGGTTAGTTTCAGCTGCTTTCTTTTCAGTCTCAGTATCGTCTAACTTTATTTTAGCTGGTACTTCTTTCTCTTCGGTTTCATTCTCAATTTCTTTTACTTGAGCAACTGCATCTTTCGCTACATCCAGAACTCTTCTGTCAATAGGAAAATCAATTATTTTTAGTTTTAGTTGTTCTTCTGGTTGAGATTCAAACTTTGACTCTGAATCTGATGCAGTGGATTCATCAGTTTCTTCAGATCTTTCTTCACCTGCTGAGTCTTGTGATTCCTTCTCTCATCAGTAGCTTTTTCAGTTCCGGTTTCTTGATTGATGCAAGAATTCTTCTTTGTAGAGCTGGATTTCCTTGTGAATCATCATCATCTTTGTTTTCATCTTTCTTCTTTGATTCTGGTTGGGGTTCTCCACCCATCAGTTTCTTTCAGTGTAGATCTCTAATAGCTGAATGTCTATTACTTATGAAGCTTGATGTGTCAAATAGTTGAGATAGATGAGTAATGTCAAACAGTCCAAATACCCAGGGCTCATCTACCATCATTTGTTCCCTGTTTTCTTCTTGATTACCAATGGAACTAAATTTCCATTGAGTGTAATTATCAAATCTTTGGCAATCGGCTGCGATCCTCTGTTCAATCTCAGTGGTAGGATCAAATTCATTTTGTTCAATAGGAGCTTCATTAGTGGTAACAACTTTATCTCAAGATTGATAGAAGATTTATTTAATTTCTCAATTTGTGCCACAACTATCTCAACAATTCTGGTATGCTCAGCAACCTCTTCTTCTACTGATTCAGGCTGTTTCTCTGCTTCTTTTCAACTTCCTCCAAATGTTGTTCCTTATCAAGAAGCAATCTTATCTTGATTGACTTCCTCTGTCTCATCATCAAGAGTGATAGTTTTTTGAACGGACTTCTTAGTTTCTTCTTGTTTTGCGTAGACTAGAGGCTTCCTCTTTCATGATGGAATCTCTCTTGGCTTGTTTGGATGCTGAATTTTGAGGTGTAGATTGTGCTTTTGGTATTAAAGTCAACATACCTGCAATTTCAGGTGGAATATTTTCTTCATCTTCCATGATGTCTTCGACTTCTTGTGCTTCCAAAACTGATTTCTCCTGAACATCAGTTTTTGACTTCGTGGGGGTTTCTTCATCAGCTTTCTGCTTTTTGACTTGTAGAGACTGACTTTTAGTGTCTGAGGGAGTTGGTTTGACTGGTGATTCGGCTTTATTTTTCTTGTGGTTTTGACCGGTTTATTTGCTATCTTTTCCCTTTCATCTTGAGTAAGAGTTTCCAGTTTCCTTCTCTTCTCTTTCATTCTTTTGAGTGTAGCATCAATATCATCATTTGTAAGAGCTTTCATAGAAGTTTTCATCTTATTTTTCCTTGGTCCAACATTTTTTGGCTCAGTTTTCTCCTCGGTTGTCTTAGGTTTGATCTTCTCGACTTTATTGCAATGTTTCCATCAACTATCCCACTCGTTGAAATTTACCTCAAAATGATTGAGTATCCTTTGAACTAGTGGGTCAAGTGTCTTCATTTGAAAGAACTTCCCTTTATTTACATCAGCTTTTCTTTCGGAGTTTGATTTCCGATGAGAACTAAATTATTAGCTGATTGAATAAGTATTTTGGCTAGTTGAACCTCTCCTCAAACCAGAAGATGTAGATTAGGTCTAGTTTTGTTCCGGATAAATTGCTGAAAGTCCCAGCATTTCCAATGATGCATTTGGTAAACATCACGGTTAAGAAGCTAAGTTCAGCTTTTAACAGTTATATGCTTCCGGTAAGTGAAACTTCTGAATTTTGTTTCTTGGCAACTTCTTTCCATAATTTTTCTCTCTGTTCTTTGGCTACCTTGAAGATGGCTAGTTAATTTGATTCTTCAAAACAAAAATCTTTATAATTGTCTTTTACTCCGGTATGTTCATGTCGTTGACAGATAGTCTTCCATTCTCATAGAATTGGCATATTCTCTCCGAGCATACACTTTGCAAATCTATGTTAAATACGTTTTCCAACCCTTTGATTTTGCTTATCTTTTGTACAATTTGTTGAGCAAGTCCTAAATTATCGAACTTGGTGAGGAATTGATCAACGGAGATGATCATTCATGCTTCAATTTTGTAATCAGTCATGAATCCTGGTAATTTTCTAGGAAGAATAGTGAGCAAGGAGATGAAGATTTCTGATAATTCTTAGATGCAGATGTGATGAAGAAGGTTTAAGTGAGGACGATGAAGTAGTATAAATAGGTTTGATAAGGTGATTTGCTGGTGAAATTTGAATGGGTAAGATGTCGATCGTAAGTCACATCATTTTCATGGAGATACGGAAGAGTAACGTTTAGTGGGGGGATCGATGGATACGACTGATATGGGTAATAACTTTTCCTGACATCCGTAGACTGTGTCATTAAAGGAGATTGATGCAATGTAACTCTAGTTGTATCACTCTTTGCATAAGCTCGTCAGCTTGGACATTCCTCAGTTTTCAAAAGTTGATTATCATCAAAAATTAGTTTTGTGGGAGTCGGCTTTGATGAGTTTCTAAGTGTTAGTTTTCATTCCTACAAAAAAATTAGGTTTTCTTTGGTACCCATACTTGCCTGGGTCCTTTTCGGTTAGCTGTGAAATCATTCGTCGAAGTCGGTTTTCTTCTCCTTGGATTGAGTTCTTCATACACTTGATTAAAGGCTTTGAAGAGTTCCATCAACTCTTTCACTTTGTTTGTGTATGATTTCTGACCTTTTCGCTTATTATTCCTTTTGTTAGATTCATCATACATCACATAGGTCTGTTGTCTTAGCTTGACAGAGAAAAAAAAAACGGCGAAGAAAGAACTAACGCTCTATATTTAGGTTTAACCTTATGATCTTTGTGAAACTGATTTTATCTGGCAATAGGAATAAAAACATTCCAATCTTAATCAGTGGGAGAGATTCTACCATTCCCCCTGAATCTAATATCCCTTGAATGAAAGTCGTTCATTGGCATATTAGGTTTAATTTGTATATTGTTGTTTCTAACTGACATTGGATCAATTTTTCCATTCCTAGCTTTTTGCTGAGTTTTTATATAAGATTTGTCAGTTTGTTGAGTGCTACCAATTGATCTTCAATTTTTGTCAAAATTTTCATAAGGCTTAGCTGAATTTTTATCAGTTTTAATTGTTTCAGCAGATTTCTGAGGTCTAGATTTTTGTGCAACCACAAACTTTGAAGCATTTGAACTAGGTACAGTCTTAGAATTCTCTTGATTGTCAAACCCTAAGCCTGATCTATCTCCATATGGATTTCCTAGTTTGAATTGAACTTTTGAAGTTGGATCTGCTAATCATTCAGTGATATTTATTACATCAGCTATATCATCCTGAATCTCAGTAGATCTAACTTCTTGTGTTCTTCTATTAGATTTGATAATGTTTAGTTCAGCATTCAATCTTAAAACTTCAGTTTTTAGTGAATCTCTTTCCTTTTTGACATTCTTATAATTCTTTTGAATTCTCTCTAATTCCTTTAAGAGTATGTCAAAAGTTGCATTTGAATGGTTTGATGTAGAAGCATTTACCTCATAGGTGTTCATTACTTGATTTTCTTTGCCGGTTTCTTCACAACCTTCAATCATAGCATGTTTTCATTTGTTCATCTCAATGTGATTTTCAATTTGATCATCCATGAACAAGATGATTTCTTCATCATTTTCCATGTAAGTTCGTGATGCAAAGCTAATTCACAAAAGATGAGTGTGATCAACATTCTCAGGATCAGCGTGACTTCTATTTTGAATAACTGGATCTTCAACAAAAGCTTCAAAAAATTTCTCATGTGTATCGGCAACAAAGACCTTCAATTTACTCTTGTATCCATCAAATCTCAAAAATGATCAACTAAGTAAACTTTTAATATGTCTTTGTGAGTCCAAGATGCAAGTTTGAAAATCTGATTAATAGCAAGATATTTCAAAGTTTAGCAAGTTGGTAAGTAGAACAGTATTACTTCTCTACTAAGGATTTCTCCATTCAAGAATAACACTACTACGATACCAATTGTTGGTCCATTGAAAAGGCTTTGGACAACTTTAGAGGTGGGGGGGTGAATAAACTTGTCACTTAAAACTTTTTCTCTCTTGTGTAAACTGGTACTTAAAAGATTACAAAGTTAAGATAACTAAGTTGAGAAAAGATCATGCTGACATTTTCTACAACTAAGTCAAATGCAGTGGGAAAACAATATTTTTAAAGTGTTTTAAAGTTCGTAATATCAGTTGTTGAGTTCTTTTGAGACATAATGTATGAACTGTAGTTTACTTTGTAAACTGAGTGTGTTATGCTAATTAATGTAATAAAGTAAACAATCACAAACACAGATATAAAGTACTGTAAGTAAATGCGTAAGTATATAACACAAAGTTTATAGTAGTTCCAGGTGGTGTAATCATGTCATTCCACTCTTCTCTTGTGATGTTTGAGGAAATTCACTAAGTTCTTGAGTTAACGTTACAAAAGACAAAGTGAACAACGATTGTACCTACTATTCCCTAGCTTCCCAATCTTCGAGCCTTAGTCCTAACAACTAGAATTTTTGTTTCACTAAGTCAGCTCCACTGGTCCTTGAAGGGTATGATTGCCTCTTCACCTGCTCCACCACAAACACAATCTTTGTGATTGCACCTCAATTGTCCTTCACACCACCTTGGTGTTTCACAGTCTAACCTTTTGTTAAATAAAAGTTGATACTTGATCAAGTATGTGATTCAACTTGTGTGTGAGCTACTTCTTCTTAATGTATATGATTTGCAAAAAAAGTTATGTTTCTTCAAGACTGATAATCTTTGAGTGTTTTTTGAATGTGCTTGAATAAAGAAGTTTTCTTGATCTTGCAACTAAGAACTTAGCAGGAATTCATGAAAAAACTTGTTGGAAATAATATCTGTGTTTTGATGATGATTCGTCACGTTTTTAGTAAGATCACTTACAACCCATTATGTTGAAGTCATAACTAACTGTTATAGTGCATAATGAAAGAAGAAGCAAGAAATAGTCTAAAGAAAAATGTATAAGTTCTATCTAGAGTCTAAACTTTGTATAGGTTGTTTCAGACATGCATTGTAATAGATAGGAACTAGGCGAATAGCTAAGTCACAGCAAGGAAACTGAGTATACATATGAAGAACTGAAGAAGATAAGTTCACTGAGGGACACAGACTCAGTTGGCTTATCTAGAAGACTGAAGAACTGAGGGACACAGACTCAGTTATTGAAGACTGAAGAACTGAGGGACACAGACTCAGTTATTGAAGACTGAAGAACTGAGGTGACAAACTCAGTTAGAAGCTGATTAAGTCGTGACTATAAGTCAGGATTCAGGCAAGTCTATGGTGACCTAAAACTGAACTATAGATCATGTAAAGCTGAATAATCTTAAGGACAAAGATTATCAGTTACCAGGAAAAGAAGAAGCTGAATGGTGTACCCTGACTTAGTCTATTGAAGTCAGATGTCAAGTATACGAAGTACTCAGTTTTGAAGAAGAGTATAAAACTGAGTTAAGGCCTTGTTGAATTTTAAATATCAATTTGACAAAAGGTCGTACATATGAACGTTTGCTAAACGACAAATGTAACGGCTATAAGATTTATTTGACAGTTACATCATCCTGTAAATACACAGAAGAAAGTGCTTGAAAAACAGAGATCTTGGACAAGTTTTAAAAAGCATATAACTAAAGATCCAGATCCAGAAAATCAGAATTCATATCTTAAAAAAAGGGAAGCCAATAGAATCGCCTTGAAGATAACAGAGAAATATCCAGTAACCCATTAAGGGGGAAGAAGGCATCTTGGAGCTACAATGCCATATCCTGAAGAATCAGACAGGTCACTGAATTAATCTTTTGATTAATTCTAAACCTAACCATTGTGAAAAAGGGTTGGTTGTGCATAGTTTGAGGAGAGCAACTCCACCTTTCCTCATACGGTTGCAACTCAGTTGCCACAACTGTTGGTGCGGTCTACGGACTACGTTTGTGTTAGTGGTGAGCTGGTGAAGGAGTAACTCCACCTCCGAAGGATCAGTGTGCAGAGTGAAGGGAACAATCTCACCTTTCTTCATTATGTGTAGACAGTGAAACTAGGGTGTCGTGATGGACTGTCATTGGGCTAGGATTTTGTAACAACCATAGGAGAAGGAGAGACGAACGGGATTACACCACCCAGAACTTCCATAAACAAACTCTGTGTTGATTTACTTTACGCATTTATATTTGTGTTGTGATTGCTTTAATTATTGCATTATCTTTTCATTACTTCACTCAGCAAACATCAGACACTGAGTCAGCACAGAACTGATACATAGGAGACTTAGATCTTTGTTGACACATCTATTGCACAAAAGGCTTGATCTTATCCGCTGCAAGTTAGTTCTGTTATAGCTCTAGCTAAGCTGAATTAACTAACTCCAATACAAGGTTAAAGGATAGGAACAAAACTAAGCTGAGTTACATTGTACATCAGTTTGATAGTTCAGTTTGAGTTTAGAAGAAACTCAGTTCCTGGGGTACTTTTAATTTTTGGTGACAAGTTTATTCACCCCCCCTCTAAACTTGTGTTAGCCTTTCCAAGGGACCAATAATTGGTATCGGAGCAGTTCTTCCTTTGGGAAGTGATCCAAAGATATCTTACAAACCAGTTGTTGAAAACACCTTACTGTTTCAGTTGTAAAAGCTTTTTATTGAAACTTAATGGATACATCTAGAATTAGAAGTTGGCTTATTCACCCCTGACTAACTGTTTGCAAAATGTATGTGATTTTCAGAATCAAGTATTTGAGAGGTTCAGTGCTACAAATTCACATAAAAATCCAGAACCTCAACTCAGTGATGATGTGGATATCAATCTCAATGTATATGATGACAGATCCAGAGGAATTCCATCACTATGTGATCTCTCAGAAGAAGAAGAAACGGAGTTGTTGCAAGAAACTGACAATATAGAAGATTCGGAGCAACAAAATAAAGTACATTCAAACCTTGAAGCTGTAACAAACAATCAAGAAAATGTACACTCTTCAACTCAGTCATCATTTGCTGAACTCAGTCAAAGAAACTCTGAACTTGTCAAGTTGATGGAAAAACTCACACTGGAGTTGAAACTAAAAGATATAGAACTTGGCAAAGCAAAAGATTGGAATGAGTTTCTTGAAACTGAGATGTCAAATTTAGCTGAAAGGTTATTATCTAGTAAATTTGACAAAAGCAATGATAATTCCCTACCCTTACCCAGTCTTGAGATTTCAAGGAGCATAAACTCTAGACATCAAGATACTGGAAGACCCGGTGGATGACATAGAGAAAATAAAGATGATAAATCTAAAAAATATCCTTGTGAAATCAACTAAGGTTGAGCGTAATGGTCTATCTAGAAAGGAGATGAGCAAGTTTAATTCTCTCATCAAAGAAGCTGAAAGTTATACTTCAGTAACTAATCCAGCCGGACCCAAGAAGATATGCTACCGAAGAAAACTTAAAACTATTTTGCAGGTAAGGTCAGTTTTATTGCAAAATCCATAGAAAAACTGACTTCCACACAAAGCTGAAAGGCAAAAGCTGATAAGGGCAAAATGGTCAAAAATTGAAAACTTTCCAGCTACTATCTGACACTTGGGCTGACAAACAAATCACTAGAAGCCACGTGTCAATGGAGGAGGAGAAATAGATGTGCATCCCTACAAATCTCATTGATTGTGACACGACTCTCACTTAAGCGGTTGAGTATATTGAAAGACTCAGAAACACATACTGTTCTTACAATCTTGACCAAGTCTTGCACAATCAACTTCAAAATATTCAAGGTTACCACAGATGCAAAGGAATCATTGAAGGAATTTAAGGAAGTTTATATGAGGTTAGGCTTCAGGGTTAATCAGATAAATCTTACACTTCCTGAAGCATGGCATTGGTGGAAACAACTGAACACTCATATCAACTTCACTCTGATTGAAAATGACTGGATGAGAGAGATGATTACTGAAATCAGAGCCTATCAAGAGCAAGTTGAGAAATCAAGAGAAGAAAGAGAAAGAAGACAGTAGATCAGCATACTTATCTGTTTTATCTTTGCTGATGCTAGACTGTAATAATTTTGAACAAGTGTTTATAATAAAAGATGACCAAATTTGTTCTGTTTTTGTTTTAAATCTTTTTGCTTTGCTGTTAGGTGAGGGTATTGGCATCATCACCAAAAAGGGGGAAATTGTTGGACTTATTTCTATGTTTTGATGATGAGTGCCAGACTAGCTGTTATAGTGCAAAGGCAAAAAGATGTCTAGATCAAATGTATAGGTTTATTAGAGTTTGATTTATGAATAGGTTTGATCAAACAAGCACTATAATAGTCGGATCTATATCGCGATTGGTCTTTATCGCAGGGTAGATAGGTCAGTAGACTAGTCAGGAACCCGCCGAAGACCGGGGCCGAGGGCTCAAACTCAGTTAATGAAGGCTAAGGGATCAAACTTAGTAATTAAAGTCAAGGATATGGAATCAAAATTTAGGCAAGTCTGTGATGACCTAAATTGATTACATATACCTAGTGCAGAAGGTCTAAGTTCCATAAGTTGGATGATGTTTGGAACTTGGTTATAATTAAAAGGTGTAATCTAACTTCACAAGTAAAAGTTAGATAAAAGAAATCAGCTGCATTGTATTTTATACACAAGAAATTGCCGTTCGCCAAATAGATCGATAGGTATTACGACGATCGATGAACCTGCTGATAATATACCTCGATTAATTCAAGATTACATTGGAAGATTACATGGAAAATGACAGCTAACAACCTATGACTTATCAAACAAATCAGTGGTTGAGATTAAAAGGACGTTGGGATGATTCAGGACTTTATCCAATGGTTACAAGTCAAAAGGTGGACAGACTGCACTGTCAAAAAGGATTCTGACAGTGTCAGTCCTATGAATAGTGACAAAAAACAAGTCAAATGGGACAAAACCAGGAACGGCTACATTTGAATTTCAAATACAAGTCACATGCATTCCTACCTATAAATAGAGGACTTCCAACTCAGAAAAAGATGATGAACTTTTAAGAGAAAAATATAAGAGATAATTCTGAGCTGCAAAACACCCTGCTGAACTTACTGAACTTAAAGCTACTGATCCAGAGAAAATCTTCAAGTGTATTCTGTATTCAAGCTACATCAAGTATACACACTTGAAGACTGCAAGCTGCTGATTATATCATCCTAATCAAGCTGCTGCAACTGAATCATTTACTTGATTAATTCTTTATTTTATAAAGAACCTGCTGAAGACAAGTGAAGCACAGTTGTGTGAAAGACTGTTGTTTGTGGTGGAGCTGGTGAAATCCTACCCTTCAAGGACCAATGGAAGACTTAGGAGCAGCAATCCTACCTGTTCCCTGTTTTCAATTTGTGAAGCCATAGTCATTGGTGAAGGACAAGCAACCTTAGGAATCTTTGTAACAGCTACATCAAAGATCTCTAGTGAATTACCTCCAACATCATAGGAGAAGAGTGGACTGACAGGATTACACCACCTGGAACCACTATAAAATCTGCCTACTTACTTTCTGCATTTACATTCTGCACTTAGTTTGTTATACACATCAATCTACTGAATCTAGCAACTGAAATCACACACATACACTACTGAGTATCTAATACTTAGTATCATATTTAACAACAAGTAATAAGGCTTAATTTTGATATAATTCCGCTGCACAAATTCAGTAAACTAAACCGTCGAGACTACCGTTTATCGCCAGGCTATCGAGGTGTCGCCAGACTATCGAAGTATCGCCAGTGCCGCCGAAGTTGCTGAAATTGTTAACTCCAAAAGTTTTAAGTGTTAAGTTTATTCACCCCCCTCTAAACTTAACCAAAGCATTTTCAAGGGACCAACAGTTTGAGAAGAAACTGGACTGGAATAAATTTTTCTTCAAACACTTGTTAAAGCAAATTTCGGACGAAAAAGCAAAAGTTCAAGGAACAAAGGCTATTCGAGAAAGGTTCATGTTGAAAAAGGGATTTCCATATTTGGTACAAAGGATACTGAACTATTTCTCCATCTCTAGACCTACAAAGTCAGAGGTAATAGAGAAATCAGTGGCCAGTAGAGCAAAGAAAAGAAAAATCCATGATGAAGTCATAAGAGAAACTTTGGTTTCTAGCAAAACTGAAAACCAGGATGATAGAACAGCTAGAAGACAAAGGAGGAGGATGCAGATATTTTTCTCTTTGACTCAAAAGAAAAATGGAATAGAGGACATTATTCTAATTGAAGACGAAACTGAAGAAAGTGAATCTTCAGCTGTTGAACATGTAGGATACATTGAGAAGGAGAGAGAAAATCTGGAAGATTTTGAAGGCAACTGAGTATGAGAGAGAACTGTTAAGCCATGACTCTCATCATCATGGAGTCAGTTTCTCATCTCAAGTCCAAGATGCGTCTACAAGCGAATCAATATTAACTGACATCCCCCATCTTGCAACTAAAAAGATTCAGCAACCGTTAAAGGAAACTGAGAAGAGATTGGAAGGATTAAAGAGGATCATCGAGAGCCTGATGCAGACTCTACAAAAGAAGCTCTACAACTTACATGAATCTATCTCAACAGCATACTACTCATGTCTGAACAATTACTACAACATTATCACCTAACACAAATTATTTGAAGAAAGCGTTTGCATATCTTCAAACAATAGGGAAGATGAAACTGAAGGTGCTGATGCTGAAGTTAAAACATAACTGGCAAAGACAAAGTCAGCTGAAGAAATCTGTGCTAAATTCGTTGAAGAACAAGACAGACAAGTGGATACTGATCTACTTGTTATTCAACAAAATGGAGAGACAGCTGATAAATTGATCGAGGAGATGATTGCAGAAGAGGTCTTTATAGAAACAAGAACTGAGGAAGATGGAGAAGCCTCAGTTAAAGCTATGTTGAGCATCAGAAAGAAGATTGCAATATGTGCTGAATTGCAAAAAGAATTAAAGGAAGTTGAAGTCAAAGAGGTAAAAACTGAGGGGGAAAAATCCTGAAACCAGAAGAAAAGGAACTTGGTTTTATATCAAAAGAAGAAGAGAAGATAATGGATGAGGAGATTAAAGAAAGTTTGATAAAACTCAAGAACCAAGATAACAAAGAAGCCAATCGTATGATCAATGAATATTTGGATATTAAGCCCAGAGATGATGAATCGAGAGAAGAAGGAAAAGAAAGAAGGCTTCTAGAAACAAAAAGAAGTATCTTTCTTGGTGAAAAGATGTTATTTTTGGAAAAAGGAAAATTGTAATGAATCCTGTAACTTAGTTTGTTTTGGCACAACCTTGTAATGAACTCAGCTGTTTTAGTTTGTTATTTTAGTCTGTTATGATTTCTTGCATTATTCTCTTATTATTGCTTTTAGGGAGGGTTATGATACATCATCAAAAAGGGGGAAATTGTTGGAAATAATATCTGTGTTTTGATGATGATTCGTCACGTATTTAGTAAGATCACTTACAACCCATGATGATGAAGTCATTACTAACTGTTATAGTTCATAATGAAAGAAGAAGCAAGAAATAGTCTAAACAAAAATGTATAAGTTCTATCTAGAGTCTGAACTTTGTATAGGTTGTTTCAGACAAGCATTGTAATAGATAGGAACTAGGCAAACAGCTGAGTCACAACAAGCAAACTGAGTATACATATGAAGAACTAAAGGATCAGACTCAGTTATGAAAGAACTGAAGAAAATAAGTTCGTTGAGGGACACAGACTCAGTTGGCTTATCTAGAAGACTGAAGAACTGAGGGACACAGACTCAGTTATTGAAGACGAAGAACCGAGGGACACAAACTCAGTTATTGAAGACTGAAGAACTGAGGTGGCAAACTCAGTTAGAAGCTGATTAAGTCGTGACTATAAGTCAGGATTCATGCAAGTCTGTGGTGAACTGAAACTGAACTATAGATCATGAAAAGCTGAATAATCTTAAGGACAAAGATTATCAGTTACCAGGAAAAGAAGAAGCTAAATGGTGTACCCTGACATAGTCAATTGAAGTCAGATGTCAAGTATACGAGGTACTCAGTTTTGAAGAAGAGTATAAAACTGAGTTAAGGCCTTGTAGAATTTGAAATAACAATATGAAAAAAGGTCGTACATATGAACGTTGGCTAAACGAAAAATGTAACGGATATAAGATTTATTTGACCGTTACATCATCCCTATAAATACACAGAAGAAAGTGCTTGAAAAACAGAGATCTTGGACAAGTTTTAAAAAGCATATAACTAAAGATCCAGATCCAGAAAATCAGAATTCATATCTAGAAAAAGGGGAAGCCAACAGAATCGCTTTGAAGATTACAGAGAAATATCCAGTAACCCATTAAGGGGGAAGAAGGCATCTTGGAGCTACAACGCCATATCCAGAAGAATCAGCCAGCTCACTGAATTAATCTTTTCATTAATTCTAAACCTAACATTTGTGAAAAAGGGTTGGCTGTGCATAGTTTGAGGAGAGCAACTCCACCTTTCCTCATACGGTTGCAACTCGCTTGCCACAAATACGAGGTGCGGTCCGCGGACTGTGTTTGTGTTAGTGGTGAGCTGGTGAAGGAGTAACTCCACCTCCGAAGGATCAGTGTGCAGAGTGAAGGGAGCAATCTCACCTTTCTTCATTATGTGTAGACAGGGAAAATAGGGTGTCGTGAAGGACTGTCATTGGGCTAGGATTTTGTAACAGTTATCTCAAGATTCTAGTGATACCTCCTACACCACAGGAGAAGGGGAGACGTACGGGATTACACCACCCTGAACTTCCATCAACAAACTCTGCGTTGATTTACTTTACGCATTTATATTTGTGTTGTGATTACTTTAATTATTGCATTATCTTTTCATTACTTCAATCAGCAAACATCAGACACTGAGTCAGCACAGAACTGATACATAGGAGACTTAGATATTTTTTTACACATCTATTGCACAAAGGCTTGATCTTATCCGCTGCAAGTTAGTTCTGTTATAGCTCTAGCTAAGCTGAATTAACTAACTCCAATACAAGGTTAAAGGATAGGAACAAAACTAAGTTGAGTTATGTTGTACATCAGTTTGATAGTTCAGTTTGAGTTTAGGAGAAACTCAGTTCCTGGGGTACTTGTGGTTTTTGGTGACAAGTTTATTCACCCCCCCCCCCCTCTAAACTTGTGTTAGCCTTTCCAAGGGACCAACATAACTTTTCTTCTTTAATCATTGATCTTTTTCATAATACTTGTTTATCAATATTCTAAACTATGCACTTTTTCTTGAGTGATAAGTTATCTATTTATAGGGTTTTTTCCAATGTTTGAATTTGAATCTTCATAGCCATTGGTGGTCCTGCATAGTACATGTCAGATGTCTGTGTCCTTTCTGACAATGAAAGATATTCAACCAATTAGGGTGCTCGATCTTCAATGTTCTAATTAACTGGTTGATTTATGACTCAGTAGCAACCGAGTCTTCAGATTTTTTAGTTTCCAACTGACTTGGAACATTCACTCGGTTTTTACTCTTCTTCAAACTGAGTACTCATAGTTCATCATCTGATCCTTTATTTGTAATATCAGAATACGCCGTTATTATCTTATAAAAGTAACTAAGTTACATTGTCCTTATATAACTCGGACATTCTATTCAAGATCTATAAAGTTAGTTTAGGTCATCACAAACTTACCTGAAGTCTCACCTTATAGTCTCGGTGTTTAGTCTTCATAAACTGAGTTTGAACCCTCAGTTCTTCAATCTTCAAAACTTATTCTGGTCCCTCAGTTCTTCATAACTGAGTTTGTGCCCTCAGCCTTGAGTCTTTAGCTTAGTACATGGCCGACTGAGTTTGAACCCTCAGTAAACCATTCTTGATTCAGTTTCAGCTTGAGACCTAGACTCTACTAAAACCTATCTATTACAGTGCTTGTCTGATATAACCTATACAATAATCGACTCGTAGTAAATCCTATACATTCAGTTTCTAGACATCTCTTTGCTTTGCGCTATAACAGCTAGTTATGGAACTTCATCAATGGGGTTTAAACAAACAAACAATAAATAAATGAATCATCATCAAAACTAAATTTTCTTTCCAACAGTCTCGAACTCGCTCAAGCAACGAGGGTGGAAAATGTTGAAGTCTTCAGTGATTCTCAACTGGTCGTCAACCAAATCTTAGGTATCTACGAAGAAAAGGATAAGATTATTAGTCGATATCTCATAATCGCCAAGTGGATAAAGAGCAGTTTATATTACCGCAAATTTATTAGAATCTTTAGAGAGAACAATATGCGGCAGACTACTTGGCCAAATTATCCTCGGAAAAGGAGATTCAAGACCCCTCGTATAGGTTGAATATTTTGCCGAGCCCATTATCATCCGGACTAAAATTATGGACGTCAAACCAGCATCTACATGTCGACATACAAGATAAAAACTTATATCGAGTTGTGGACACCCTACATGCCGAGCGAGATTGAGCTCACGCCCTGATAAAAAGGGATACATGATATACTGTCGTCAACGGGATCCCCTACAGGTGATCTTATACAAAGCCTCTACTGTACTATGTTCGCCCGGAAAAAAGGAAAATGTTTTAACTAGGGTTCACGAAGTGGTGTGCGGCGGTCATCCCCACCACCGCACCATGAGTCAGAAAATCATGTAGGCTAGACATTATTGGCCTACACTCACTGAAGATGCTCGCACATTTGTACAGATATGGATGAGTGTGACTCCACCCGTAATTTCCGAGTTTCATGTTACTCCCCCAAGCCACATGTTAGGACAAGGGCATCCCAATTAGATTGACTAGGGATGACAAAATCAAAATAATAATTTTGATCAAATCACACATCGCTAGCCTTTCTCATTCAAATACCGGAAGAAGTTTTAAATACCAGACATAGGTTACTGAGCATGCAAGTTTGATCCCATTTGATACCTTCGTACGTGAGAATCGACAAATTCAACTCTTCATTGTTCATAGAGATTTGCGAATATCCCTAAGATACCCTCGATAGAACAGAATATTGTAATCTAGGCATGGCCTTTTGATATGTGGGGACACTATCTTTTTGACCCATTTCCAAAGGGCGATCCGGCTGCCATTATGTTATTGTCTCCATTGACTACTTCAATCGATGGATCGAGCCAGAGGCCTTGGCCAAAATTACAACAAGAGACGCAGTATATTTCTTGCACGATCAAGTTTTCACTCGCTTCAGAGTTCCCTGCGTAATAGTGTCCGATCATGGCCCTCAGTTCAGAGAACAGTTCATAGAATTCGCAATGAGCACAATGTAAAACATTGGCAATCCTCTATATCCTACCCACAGAGCAACGGTCAAGCAGAAAGCACAAACAAACAAGTTCTCAATGCACAAAAAGAAGCCTAGGCGAAAAAGCAAATAGATGGGTGGACGAGCTCCCACTTGTCTTATGGTCATCCGAATGATAACTAAAACAATAATAGGAGAGACTCATTTTGCCTTGACATACGGTTCGGAATCCATGGCACCTATCGAGATAGCTACCCAGCCTCAAGGTCTCGCTCTATGATCAGCTCGCCAACCATTTTAATAGACAACTCGAGCATGATCTATCAGAAGAAAGAAGGATGCAGGCTTACAGTCGACTCCACAATTGCAAACAGCTAGCCAAATGGAATCACGATAAACATATATGGGACCACTCATTTCGAGTTGGCAACTTTGTCCTCCAAAAATGAGAGGCCTCCAGACATCGTGCCGAAAAAGGCAAGCTCTCACCAAACTTGGAAGGCCCTTATCATATATCAAGAAAAATCAAGAAGGGCACCTATGTATTGAAAGACGAAAATGGAGCAGATTTTAATTGCCCTTAGCACGTGGACAATCTTAAACGGAACTACATGTAAATATTGGCAGGGATTATCAAAATCATTCTCTTGTAATGGGAATGTTTACGTTATCACATTATAATAAAAGTCCTACATTACATTCCGCCTATTGTCCTCACACGCCTTTATTTTTAGAACTCTCCCTACCGAACGTGCCGGGGCGATGTATCTTGGATTTCATCCTCGTTTCTACAGCTTGGAAAACTATGCCTTTATTTTTTCAACTCTCCCTACCGAACGTGACGGGAGGAGCTATCTTGTCTTTCATCCTTGTTTTTACAACTTAGATGACTACCCCTATACATTTGGAACTCGTCCTACGAACGTGGAGGGACGAGCTATCTTGGCTTTCATCCTCCTTCCTACAACTTGGATGACTATGCCTTTATTTTGGAACTCTCCCTACCGAACGTGAAGGGACGAGCTATCTTGGCTTTCATCCTTCTTTTTATAGCTTGGATGACAACGACTTTATTTTGGGAACTCTCCCTACCGAACGTGACGGGACGAGCTATCTTGGCTTTCATCCTCGTTTCTATAGCTTGGATTACTATGCCTTTATTTTGGAACTCTCCCTATCGAATGTGGCGGGATGAGATATCTTGGCTTTCATCATTGTTTCTACAACTTAGATGACTACGCCTTTATTTTGGAACTCTCATTACCGAATGTGGCAGGACATGCTATCTTGGCTTTCATCCTCGTTTCTATAACTTGGATGACTATGCCTTTATTTTGGAACTCTCCCAACCGAACGTGGCGGGATGAGCGATCTTGGCTTTCATTAACATTTCTATATCTTGGATGAGTACGGCTTAATATTTGGAACTCTCCCTACCAAACGTGGCGGGACGAGCTATCTTGGCTTTCATCCTCATTTCAACAACTTGGATGACTTTGCCTTTATTCTAGAATTCTCACTACCGAAGGCGGTGGGATGAGCTATAGTGGCTATATCCTCGTTTCTATAGCGTGGATGACTACGCCTTTATATTTTGAACTCTCTCTACCGAACGTGGCGGGACGAGCTATCTTGGCTTTCGTCATCTTTTCTACAGTTGGATGACTATGACTTTATTTTGGAACTCTCCCCACCTGTTAGGTTCCTTGGAAAGTCTTGAGACAAGTTTAGGGGGGTGAATAAACTTGTCATTTAAAACTTTTAAGCTGAGATTGAGTCTGCCGACTTTTTCTACAAGTGAGTTGAATGCAGCGGAATATATTTTAAAGCCTTTTAATACATTACATAAGTTTGTAGATCTCTTTGAAATATGCTGTGTGAATTCAGTAACTTGTGTCAACTGAGTTTGTGTTAAACTAGATTAAGAAATAAAGTAAGCAATCACACAAACACAAATTAAATGCTGAATGTAAAATGTTGTAAGTAAATGCGTAAAAAACACAAAGTTTATAGTGGTTCCATGTGGTGTAATCTTGTTAGTCCACTCTTCTCTTGTGATGTTCGAGGAAATTCACTAAGTTCTTGAGATACAGTTACACGTAAAAGATGATTGTCATTGACCATTCCCTAGCTTCACTATCTGAGCTCTTAGTCCCTAACATGTTGAATTGATGTGTCTCTAAGCATGCTCCACTGGCCCTTGAAGCATAAGATTGCCTCTTCACCAGCTCTTACCACAAACACAGTTTCTTGAGTGTACCTCAACTGTCCTTCACACCACTCAGGTGTTTCATAGTCCAAACCTTTGAAACAACAAATTTGAGTTGATTTGTGAGTGATATTTTATCTTGATATGAATATGATTTTCACAAAACTCTGAGTCTTCAAGTGTTGTAAGTCTTAATTGATTCTTGAATGATTGAACAATTGAGTACTTTCTGGATCTTGTAATATAAATTCAGCATGAGTCTCTTGAAATTAAGTTTTTTTCCCTTTATATATCTTTTTTGTCACACTAGTAAGCACTTTATATTCAATCTATTGTGTTTTCCTTTTCTTCCTGCCTTGCTTGTTCTCGAGTGATAAGTGCTCCTTAAAGAGTCAAGATTACAATGGTTGGATTTGAATTCTTGTAGCCGTTGGTGGTCCTGCTTAGAATATGTCGGTCATGTCGATCACAATGTCCTTTCACCTAAGACACTTGTCTTCGACATTACAAGATCTATAAAGTCGGTTCGGCCATCACAGGTCAAACAAATGAAATCTTAACACATGTAAAATATCCGGTATCTGTACTATTTCATTGATCTCAAGACTTATTTTTGTTTCGCAATATTAAATCCTAGTTTCTCAAGACTTCCGCACTATTACAAATGCTAGTTTCTTCAACAATTGGGTCAAATAAATAAACAATAAATAAGTGATAAATCATCATCAAAACATAATTTTATTTCTAACACTACCGAATGTGGCGGGATGAGCTATCTTGGATATCATCCTTGTTTCTACATCTTGCATGAATACGCCTTTAGGTTTGGAACTCTCCCTACCGAACGTGGCGGGACGAGCTATGTTAGCTTTCATCCTTGTTTTTACATTTTGGATTAGTACGCCTTTATTTTGGAACTCTCCCAACCGAACTTGGTGGGACGAGCTATCTTGGATTTCATCCTCGTTTTTATAGCTTGGATGACTATGCCCTTATATTTGGAACTCTCCATACCGAACGTGGCGGGATGAGCTATCTTGGCTTTAGTACATGTGTTTATAGCTTGGATTACTATGCCTTTATTCTGGAATTCTCCCTAGTGAACGTAGCGGGACGAGCTATCTTGGCTTTCATCCTAGCTAGTTTCTATAGCTTGGACTACTACGTCTTTATTTTTTGAACTCTTCCTACCAAACGTGGTGGGATGAGCTATCTTGGCTTTCATCCTCATTTCTACAGCTTGGATGACTACACCTTTATTTTTGAATTCTCCCTACCAAATGTGGCGGGACGAGCTATCTTGGCTTTCATCCTTGTTTCTACATCTTGGATGACTATGCCTTTATTTTTGGAACTCTCCCTACCAAACGTGGTGGGAGGAGCTATCTTGGCTTTCATCCTCGTTTCTACAACTTGGATGACTATGCCTTTATTTTGGAACTCTTTGTACCGAACGTGGTGGGACGAGCTATCTTTGCTTTCATCCTTGTTTCTACAGCTTGGATGACTACGCCTTTATTTTTGAACTCTCCCTACCGAACTTGGCGGGACGAGCTATCTTGTCTCTCATCCTTATTTCTCTAGCTTGGATGACTACGCCTTTATTTTGACCAACTGAACTCAATGTTTCTATCAATATGAGAGATGCTCGACATTTTGTTTCTACCAAGATCGCTCCTATATACCCCTCAACCTGGCCAAAAACAAAAGGACCACTACACCAACTCGGCATTTCGACCCTTAGCGGACTCGGCAATTCAACTCTCAGCGGATTCAGAAATTAAAAATTTTCAATAAAATATATACGAATTGGAGTCAAAGAGCATGAAAACATATGGATGTGCTTTGAAAGACAACAAAATATCAGTAAAACAGAAGGCCGGAATGCATGGTCAAAAGTTATCATTACAGCTGAAAGCTCGACAATACGAGCTGAAAAGTTTTCATAAAATTACACATCAAAATAAAATGAGTCAATTCTATTGCTGCTGCTGCAACGGATTTGATCAGCCACATCGATCTCGTCCGTCAAACCCTGAATTGTGTGCTCTTCAATGAACCTCACAACATCGGCATTTACAAACGGGGTTAGAGATGTGTCAATCGGAACACCCTGGTGAGGCAGAATATCTTCACATGCCCCTGTAACAGCCGTTATCAGCATGGCCAAATTCTCTGACTCGGCCATAAGAGGGGTCCATGCCTCTCTTCCCGATGCTCGCAACCTCTCATCATGGTATGCGAGCTCAGCATCAGTGCATGGGATAAAAATGTGAAAGGGCTTCAAGGTCGGATCGTACATTGAAAGTTTTGCCTATTCGGCCATATGTTGAAGTGTAAGGGGCATGCTCTCTTTAATCTGTATTTAAGAACCTTGAAATATGATAAAGACCTTGATCAAATCCCTCTTGCTTGATATCTTGCAGTGCATCGGTGTACTCCTTTGACTGGCTTTGACATCAAAAAGCTTCTTGGCGAGCTCATTGGCTTTCCGCCTGTCCTTAGCAGCCTGCTCCAAGGGCTTATTCATGGCCCTGACAGCAGCTTCTTGCTTCTTTATTGCGAGCTTTGGCTCCCTGGTTATCTCAAAAAAACAGGCGTTCAGGCTGCTCCGAAGGTTCTCCTACTCGACCATGGCTTTGTCCGCCTCTTCGACGGCAGCTATATGAGCATTCTCGGCCCGAATCACATGCAGCCTCGCTTCGTTTAGAGAATTTTCCAGCATATTAGAGTTCTAAGTCATGATGGGGTGATCCTGCATCAGCTTCTAAAATTCCTTCTTGAGCTATTGTCAGGCATGTAGAGTGTTTCTCGCCACGGTGACCATCTGAAAATAACAAAGAGAAACAGTCAGCTCGGTAAGTGATGCTAGCAAAAGAAAAAGATTGAAAAAATAAAAAGAAAAATTACCATGCTCATGAGGATGTGCGTAACCCCACACAGGTCACCAGGTTGCTCAAGAAAGTTTTATGCCTTGTCCGTCATCAAAACTTGATTGGCTAGGCCAGCCCTAGAAACTATGGTCGGCCCATCGAGACGGGTAAAATCCATATTCTACACTGTAGAGGGACATCGTTCAACGGACACAAAAACCACCCTTCCCTCTTGGCACGTCTAGGGATGTCAGAAAAGAGGCCTCGTCCACACGGGACCATCTCTAAGGGGCGGATATACCCCTCTCTCACCCACTTGAGACGGGTTAGCTCTAGATCATGGCTCAGAGTACTCCATAGTCTCCTTCAATGGGCCTTTCTCGTCTCGCCGTTGAAAATCTTCGGTCTCACCACCAACAGGCAAAATCGTAGCTATTTTTTCTTGGGACACCGGGTCCCTGGTTTGGACCGCTATTGCCGAAGTTCATGCACAATCATCAATTCTCGGCCTCATGGCCCTCTCAGCATTAATGGCGACCTCCATATTTGTAGGGTTGACATCCCCCATGCTCTGCTCAGCCTCATCCGAACTGTATTCCACACCGTTCACACCCTCGTTTGGGGCAACCGTAGGATTTTGTCCCCCAATCACTATGCCGGTGCCCCAGCCTCTTCCCCGTCCAGCATTGTTCACTCGGCCTCGACCAGCGTTATTACTAGCTCGACCTCGGCCAGCATTGTCGCCTTGATGTCATACTCTACCGGAAGTTGGAGGTCAAACCGCATGATGTGGCCCAGATAATACCCGATTCAAAAGGAAGAATGAGTCTTTTATTTAGTCTTTTAATTAGTCTTTTATTATCCCACATTGGTTAATTGTCTTTTATATTTATTATTATTTTTAATTATTGTTATTTTGTCCCACATTGCAAAAATGGCAATTGGACTTGGAGTCTGTAGCCTATATAAAGCATTTCCTTGTATTTGAATAGGTAGCTTATTATTGAATGAAAAACTATTTTGGTTGAAATTCAGAGATTGAATTTTCATCATAAGAAACTTTCAGAGATTGGGTTTCTTTCAAGAAGTTTTCAGAGATTGGACTTCTTGCGATTATCCTGAGACAGGATAATTAGGTGATCTTCCTGAGACGGGATTATCACAAAGCAGTAGTAATTTGAGAGGGGTTGCTACATATCCCTTTTCTTTCTTGTTATTTACATTTTATATTTTCAGAAAAAGCCCTAAAAATCAGATCACATCAGCCCTAAAAGAGCAGCTTTCAAAATTCATATTGCTTTAATCTAGATCCTACGAGATTCGGTTTACATCAAGTGGTATCGTAGATCGGGCGATTAAAGCAACAACGAGCTTCGCCGCGTTCTTGACGAAAATCTGCGCGTTTTCTTAGAGTTCCCGGCGTTCTTGTTCTCCGAGAAACCCTAATCGCAGCCTTATATTCGTCACTTACTCGCCGCACTTGATCCATTCTTGATCATCATCAAGAAGCCCTAATTTGGCCGACCGTTATCACAAGGTAATCAAAGCATCCGAAATAGCTGCGTTCATAATCTGCTGCGTATTTTCTGAATCTTTACGAATTTTGTTCTACTCGTTTCCTAATCAAATCATATCGAAAAATTCTCAAAATTTCCAGTAGATAGAAATCTGTATTGGCTGTCTTTTGTCTCTTTAGCACTTTTGTAAATTCGGATTTTATCTTGATCAAATTCGGAGCGGAATATTCTGCTCGATTTTCTGGAACAGCTTGTAGTCGACTTTGTTTTTAGGGAGTTGTGGTGGTCGGAATTGAATGAAATTTTGTGAGCACATAGGAAATTCATTGTTCTACAACTTTGACTGTTTGAGTTTTTTCAGAGTCCGGACCAGTTTTGCAGAATAGTTGCCGTCACCTAGTTGACTATTTCGTCAAAACCCGTAGCCCGAGAGTGATCTCGTTTACGAATTCAATTTCGGTGGGTTATACCTCGTCCAAAAATTCTGAAACTTAACGATCGAACCAAAATTTCGTTCTCTACAAGTTTTGATCTTTGTGTTTTTCTCGAATTCCATGCTGTTTGGTTGTGACAAGTGCCGTCAGAGATTAGGCGTTTAAAACTGCTGCGTTTATTGGAAGAAATCTGCTGCGTTCTTCAGCACCAAGAACCCTAATTGCAGCCGCACTCAAAAGATATGTGCCGAATCTTACAATCTATGCTTGTGTTCTTATTAATTTTCCAGAAAATTATACATAAAAGTTCATGACTGTTCATCTTCTTTCATGCCCTACACACATCGAAACAATCTGAAATTTTTTCCAAAACTAGATCACCTTGTGACCTGTATTTTCTCTCTTTACATTAGATCAAAATTCGAAGTGTATCAAATCGAAATCTGCTCCCCAACACAGAACAGTCTGTTCTATAATTCTGCAGCACTAGATCATTATACGATTTCGATTTAGGTGCTTTAGACGATTCCAAATCTTCTGAGAATTTGTGAACTTATAGAAAATTCCCTGTTCTAAAATTTTGATCTTTTGATTTTTCCCAGAATCGTCATCATTTGATCACAATCGGCCCTGTAAGTCACTGCTATCAATCTGGAAAATTTTGACAGATTGCACCAGTTGACAAACTATGGTTGTTTGGTCGACCTATCTCGCCCGAAACGATCTGACATTTTTATATCCTCTAGAAAACACATAAATCTACAACTTTCATTTTTATTTCCAGTAGCAATTCATCATTGTTTGGGCTGCACGTGCCAATAAGTGCAGAGTTAAATTCTGGAAATTGTTGACAGCATCTTGCTTACGGTTTGCTCGACTTTTTGATTAATTTGACGGTTACACTTCCCTAAATCAAGAGTTGAGGGTGAGTGTAAACACGAGAGATTGTGAGGATCCAATATTTTGGGTCATGGCTTCCAACAAATATTATTCCAATTGTGATATGGGCAAAACGTATTTCCGAGGCTCGAGGCGTTTGGAGCAGCACATCATTGCTTTACCCGGCAAAATCAATCGGATTTTTGAGCAGGCTTTTGATGGATTTACTGACAGTGTATGGGTGGAGTATAAACGACTTTGTGCTATATATGACGCTGAACAAGCAATGAAAAAGGCCACAAACAACACGCCAATTGTGGACAATTGTGCTTCCGTTGTGGAGTTGGCTTGGGTAGTTCCCACGACTGAGGCTCATGTTGACCTTCCTGTTGCAGATGTTGTTGTTGTTACTACAGAGGATGAGTTGGTCGTTGAGGCTGAAGTAAGTCCGAAAGAGGTTGAAGTTTCCACGAATGAGGTTGTCATTGATTTTAATGTTACAGAGGATATTGCTGATGCTACTGTGTATGAAGAGGTCGTTGATGTTGAGGTATTTCCGAAGGTGGAGGCATTAGTTGATTAACCTGAAGCGCATGACACTGGGATCTTTGATACACCCAATCCAGCCCCTATTCGTCCTACGGTTGATATTGACATTGTTGAGGGTGGTGGAATACTGAAGCACGAGTTTGTTGACCCATATTTGGAGCAGGTTGATGCCTATCATTATTTACATTTCTATGTTGCATCACAAGACGTCATTCCTATTTCTCTCAAGCCACGTGCATTTTCTCATTTTTCTTTGGTGAAGAATGGTGTGACCCATTACTATGTTATTGATACGAAGTTGTTTATTCGCGTTAATTTTGACCCCGGCATATTTTTGGGGTTTATTGTGGAGTATCATGGTGTGAGGCTTGATGGTGCGGACTTCTATGACATCATGTTGATTCGAGGACGAATCCTTTTGACGAGGGAGGGAATGATGTGGCCCAGATAATACCCGATTCAAGAGGAAGAATGAGTCTTTTATTTAGTCTTTTAATTAGTCTTTTATTATCCCACATTGGTTAATTGTCTTTTATATTTATTATTATTTTTAATTATTGTTATTTTGTCCCACATTGCTAAAATGGCAATTGGACTTGGAGTTTGTAGCCTATATAAGGCATTTCCTTGTATTTGAATAGATAGCTTATTATTGAATCAAAAACTATTTTGGTTGAAATTCAGAGATTGAATTTTCATCTTAAAAAACTTTCAGAGATTGGGTTTCTTTCAAGAAGATTTCAGAGATTGGACTTCTTGCGATTATCCTGAGACGGGATAATTGGGTGATCTTCCTGAGACGGGATTATCACAAAGCAGTAGTAATCTGAGACGGGTTGCTACATATCCCTTTTCTTTCTTGTTATTTACATTTTATATATTCAGAAAAAGCCCTAAAAATAGATCACATCAGCCCTAAAAGAGCAGCTTTCGAAATTCATATTGCTTTAATCTAGATCCTACGAGATTCGGTTTACATCACCGCAACCATGTGTGTTTAATATCCGCCCGTCGGCCAAGAGCGCGTCACATACATCTTTTTGCTCCTCGGCCAACCATCACCTGTCGGCCTACAACTCGGTCGCATCCATGATGAATGCAAAAACACGGGAGCATCAGTCCATTAAATAGAAATAGCTAAGCATGATAATGCAAGTCTGAACGCTACAAGGCATTTTACACATTTTAAAGACACAAAGACAAAACACACTACCCGGGTCGTCTATTCTGTGCTCTTGATTTCCACCGCATCGTTCACAGTCTAAGGGGAATTGGTCAAAATGGCATGCGGCAATCAAGTCATGATCTGGGCCGATTGGAATTATCTCAACCAAGGGTTGCTCATCTGCATTTCCCGATCCGGCCATCCTTGCCAAAAGCATTGTCACAAAGACCGGTTGCTTGAACTCGCCAGCTAAAGGTCCTAGCTTGTGCATTGCCGTCTATCTGATATGGAATTTATTAAACCTTTATTCTTTGGAACTCGGTTAAGTATATTTATTGTACAAGGGCACTATCCCGATACAGGTAAGGGATACTTTGCATGGTTTACTTCGCATCTTTATCGTATAAAGTGCTATTTCCATTTTAGAAAAACAATCTAATTGTGTTTCTTAAAAATGGTATCCTTCAAGAGAGAATTTGATTCATTTTTCAGCCATTTTCTGAAACACTCTTCAGGGATTAATTACTTTAATCAAATTGAAGAGTAATTCCTATGTAGTTCATCAATATCATATTCGTACTAGCATGACTTTTCGGGCTTTCCGAATTGTTGTATTTCACTAAGTACATTCAACTATTTCTAAAAATAGTCACAGAGATTAATAAGCAATTATTTGTGGCATTAATTGTCATAAGCCAACAAACATCGGTATGTTTAGGCTTTAGACAATTTTTCTAAAATTTATAACCTTTTTATAAAGGGGTATTTTAGTTATCTTTAAATAAGATACGTATTACCTACATGATTCATAATCACATGGTTCAGACGTCATCAGAATGAAATTTGATTACACATTTCTCTTCCAAAGAGTTGACTTCTAGAACAACGACAAATATCAAGGATAACAGTCATTCAAACATTTGGTTGAGATTTATCACGTATATCAACTTTATAGTGACATCAATCTAATATGTTAGATTCAGTGACCGTTCAACTTTTTCGAATAACATTTTTTCCTTACAATTGAATTTGTCTACTAAATCCTAACAAACAACTAAAATCGTGTTCTTCATAAGAAACCGGAACACGTTAACATATATTTAGTTCATTTATCAGTCTACCAGATTCAGAATACCATAAAGGAAATGATGCAATGTTTGCTTCATCTTCCATGTCTTAGTGTATTCCGTATTTAATCTTTCTAATTCAATCATACTCTTAAGATATCATATATCTGAGAGTTGACTTGAGCTTAGATAGATTTATCTCAACTTACTTCCTTAGGATGGAGACTTCGATAAGTTCTCTTACATGCCCTAACTTTCCTTTTAATCCTTTAAGCACTCGTAAATATTTCTCAATTTAGTCTTCATAAGGCTTAAGTGAAATTGCAAGAGCTATGTCTTCAAATTTTCTTTCGTAAGAAAATTTAAAGTTTATTAAATAGTCTACTTAACCTTTTGAATCATATTCAAAGCATGAACTATTTAATTAATCTTCAAGCAATGATTGAAGAATTAAGTCGATACTTAAATCTTATATTTTGAAAACAACCTTTCCAAAATTAGTTGTGGTCATTCACATTCCACACATCTGATGTTTGAATTAATTGCCATCTTTTGACAAAATGACCCATTGGACATCGTCGTATACAATATATGACTAATTCATCGAAACATATTTCAAGTGATTCAATCATATCATGAGCTTCCGTTCTGACAAGTAATTAAAGTCTTGGAGCACTCCATCATATATGTCTCCCCCTTGTCTTTAACTATAATATAGTCGCTCGGGTCATTGCTTATTTTAAAAGGATTAAAATTACTTAACCTTGTTTTTGAACGTTTCTCAAAAGGTAACAGTCATAATTTGGTTTTTATCTATCGAGAATTAAAAAATAAATAAAAGCTTGCTAAAACTACATCATAAAAATAAAGATAAAAGAGTGTTCTTGTTTATACATGCAAAATCAAAAATGGTTTTTTGGTTTATGATTTTGCTCCCACCAGTCAACTACTCCCAATTGACTTTCAAAAAATTTCCAAAATTCTTTAGTGGCCGAGATCTCATCTAGTTACCCCGATTCCCGACGTGGGGTGATCAACCGAGATAAATTCGACAAGTAGATAATACTTTACCAATCACTTCTCTATACGACTTTTGGTGGTTGACTAGTCAACTCTTTGACACTTCACATCACTTATGTGATAGCTAGCCAACCCCTTGTCTCTAAAATAAGACGGTCCTGACGTGGACCAATCACCGCAAAACTTTATTTAAGTCACAAACCAATATTCGCGAGATCTCATACGATCATATGTCAATAATAACGATATACCCAAGGTAGGTCAATTCTGTTAGAAATCAACTAGTTTACGTAGCGGAATTTTAAATTTGATTTCCGATCCCAAGATCGACTTCGTTTAATACAATAAACACGTTAAGTAGTTGACGGCTATTACCTTGGTTGATCTAATAGATCGACACTTTGACCGTCAATAGAGAGGTAGTGCGTGCAAGCCGTCCACGTGTCTGGACTCTAACGATATCCATATTAGCACCTCGCCGGAATCATCCTTGGATAGCTACTAGAAAAATCCGGCTGCTAAACCGGCCTTTTTCTCTCTCTCTAAATCTTTCCCTAAAAAGCTCTCAGTTTATTTGTAAATTAGAACTATTCTAATTGTGATGATACAAAAGAGCTAGTCAACCCCTCTCTTATATAAGAGAGTGGTGCACCCCTTATGTCTTCCCAATCTGATTGGGATTAGCTTCTAGTAGATTGATTAGAGAGAAAAATATTTTCCTAATAAAATAAGGAAAATCACTTTGATTGATTTATCTCTTTTATTTTAATATCTTATATTAAAATAAATCTAAGATATTGTCAATATCTAATATTCAATATCTTTATCTTATTACCATAAATCTATTTTTCCAAAATCAATTAATATCCAATAATAATATATGATAATCTCATTAATTAAATTGCACAATCCAAGTGTATTTTATACACATGTGACTTGCGCCCCATATTGCCAAATATTGGAATCCGGAATATTCTTTAATTAATATCTTGTATTTAATTTATTCATAACAAATAAATACCGTCATATTAGTTTATCACTATAACACTTTATAGACAAGATAAGATTTTCTTATTTGGTTATCACTATAACCACATTTTAATCCGGCTAGATGTTCTTATGTGTGTGACCCGATAGGCTTCCGAATATGTTGGCCTTAGACAAAAAGTGCAAATTACGAAAATGACCTTCATACCTAACGATCATAGGATAACGCCTAGCAACACACCGTGACCCCCAATCATCGGAAGAGCCAAAAGCAGTGACTTCTACCTTCCATGTGAAACAGTTACCATGTAAATAGAATCATATCGCTGTTATAATATCCATACAATCGTATCTTGAGTGTCAATACATCAACAATCGTATCTTATAATCTAGATATCATGCTCTTTCGGAATTACTCATTTACTCCCACTTTGCAAAGATTCACGAGAGCTAGACATTCTATATAAGAAGGCCATTTCGGATATTTACTCCTACTAATAGGATAGGCAATTTCCGGACGAACAAACATGTATCCTACGCATGCTTCAATATCGCACCCAATCACTACCGCATGATCACCCCGTGTGGCTAGGAGAAATATCAACAGTGTCAAAGAATGACAATCCACACCGTGATACCATGAAGACTCCGGTATCAGGATAATTACACAACTGTCACATACTGTAACACTTAATGTTAGTGTGCCAGTCTAACGTACGCATTCTCTAATACACTTCCACGTACAGTCCAAGTGTCTCAACACTTCGATTGACAAGATCTATCCCTATCTTCAATAAGATAAAAGACATCCAATACGTGCTAGTCTAATCATACTATCAATGTCCTATTTTACAGTACATACGAATAGAGACATTTAAGTATCAAACTTATTAAAGTGATTCGAGATCTTATCAGCCATAATCACTATCATGGTTTCTCTATCACAATTTAATACTATGGACGTTACTATATATACAATAACATAATTGGTTCCTAAAGATAAACAACAAATAATAACAAAAGTGCTTTTTTTATTAATCATAATAAAGTCATTACATGAACTAAATATATAAAACGAGCCGGCCCGGTCGGATCCGGTCCGACCCGATTGGGTTTAAGACACATATTCAACAATCTCTCATTTGGCCTAAAGCCAATCACCCATATGCCTAAGCCCATGCATGTGAACATGTTTCTCATGCTTTGCCTGTGACAATGCTTTGGTTAACGGATCACCTATGTTATCATCCGTGTGGACTTTCTCTATGTTTACATCTTCTCTATCTACTATCTCTCGTATCAAGTGATAGCGCCTTAGCACATGTTTGGACTTCTGATGAGACCTTGGTTCCTTTGACTGAGCAATTGCCCCATTGTTATCACAGTACTGTAGGATTGGACCGTTAATGGAGGGAACCACACCAAGTTCTGTAATGAACTTTTTCATCCAAACCGCTTCCTTTGCCACCTCCGAGGTTGTTATATACTCGGCTTCCATTGTATAGTCTGCAGTAATCTCCTGTATAGAACTCTTCTAGCTCATTACCCCGCCATTAAGCGTGAAAACAAATCCAGATTGTGGCTAAAAGTCATCATTCTCGGTTTGAAAACTGGCATCTTTGTAACCTCGTAAAACCAAATCAAAGTTTGCGTAAACCATGAACATATCCTTAGTACGCTTCATGTACTTAAGAATATTCTTGACAGCAACCCAGTGACCATCACCTGGCTTTGACTGGTACCTACTAGTTATACTCAGAGGGTATGAGACATCTGGTCTAGTGCATAACATAGCATGCATGATAGACCCGATTGCCGAAGCATAGGGGATCCTACTCATGTGCGCCCTTTCCTCCTATGTCTTAGGACTCATTCCTTTCGATAGGTAGACCCCATGTGACATAGGCAACAATCCTTTCTTGGATTGCTCCATGCTAAATCTCTTCAGCATCTTGTCTATATAGGTGGATTGTGATAGACCAAGCAACCTCTTAGATCTATCTCTATAGATCTTGATTCCTAGAATGTAGGTTGCTTCTCCCAGGTCCTTCATAGAGAAGTTCCGGGATAACCAAACTTTAACCGACCGTAACATAGGAATATCATTTCCTATAAGCAATATGTCATCTACATAAAGTACTAAGAAAAAAACGGCACTCCCACTAACCTTTTTATAAACACACGGCTCATCTTCGTTCTTGATGAAATTAAACTCTTTGATTGTCTCATCAAAGCAAAGATTCTAACTCCGAGAAGCTTGCTTCAATCCATAAATGGACCATTGCAACTTGCATACCATCCTAGCGTCATCGTTTGTGAAACCCTCAGGTTGTGTCATGTACACCTCCTCAAATAGATTTCCGTTAAGGAAAGTTGTTTTCACATCCATCTGCCAGATCTCATAATCATGGTATGCTGCAATAGCAAGCCGAATTCTAATGGACTTTAGCATAGCTACTGGCGAAAAGGTTTTATCATAGTCAACTCCTTGTCTTTTCTTATAACCTTTTTCCACCAACATTGCCTTGTAGGTAGTCACATTACCATCCATGTCAGTCTTTCTCTTAAAGACCCATTTGCACCATATAGGAACTATTCCTTCAGGTGGATCAACTAAGTTCCAAACTTGGTTGCCTTTCATGGATTCTATTTCTGAATTCATGGCTTCTAGCCATTTCTCTTTGTCATGCCTCATCAACACCTCCTCATAAGTTTTAGGGTCCACATCTTTCATGAGATATACGCCAGTGTACCTTTTGTATGTCTCTAGAGCAGGAGCTTGCACCTCTTCGGTATGTGGTGCCTGCCCTTCTTCCATCAACTAAAGGTTGTCTGTAAGTGGCTCTTGAATCTCTTCAAAATCAATCTTCCTCCCACTAACCCTTTCCAGAATAAACTCTTTCTCCAGAAAGTGGCCAGTCCTACGGAGACAAACACCTTTTGTTCTCATGGATGGTAAAATTGGTATACTCTAGTTTCTTTAGGATAACCCACAAATAGACATATATCATCCGGCTTCTAGTTTGTCAGGAAACATCCGCTTCACGTAAGCCGGACAACCCCAAGGTTTAAGATATGCCAGATTCATTTTCTTCTTATTCCACACTTCGTATGGTGTAGAATCTACTGTCTTTGATAGAACTCGGTTTAGTGTATAAGATGTTGTTTCTAGAGCATACCCCCAAAACGATTTTGGAAGAACTAAGTAGCTCCTCATAGATTGCACCATGTCTAACAAAGTGCAATTTCTCATTTCAGACACGCCATTCATCCGAGGCGTTCCTGGTGGAGTCCATTCAGGTAGAATCCTATTCTCCTTTAAATAATATTGAAACACTCCATCTTGGTACTCGCCACCTCGATCTGATTGAAGTGTCTTAATCTCATTACCCAGTTGTTTCTCCACATCACATTTGAACTCTTTGAACTTTTCAAAAGCTCCAGGCTTATACTTTATTAAGTATATGTAACCATATCAAGAATGGTCATCAGTGAAAGTGATAAAATAAGAGTATCCTCCTTTGGATTGAATTGACATTGGGCCGCATACATCAATATGTATGAGCTCAAGCAATTCATTGGATCTTATCCCTTTGCCACTAAACGGTGACTTTGTCATCTTGCCAAGTAAACAAGCTTCGCAAGTATCAAATGTGTCAAACTCAAAGTGATCCAATGATCCATCTTTATGGAGTTTGGTAATGCGATTCTTATTTATATGGCCAAGTCTACAATGCCACATGTAGGGTTCATTCAAGTCATTTGATTTGGCTTTCTTGTTGTTTATATTAAGTATATCAATATTCATATCTAATACGTAGAGACCATTTTCAAGTTGGCCAGTACCATAAAACATTCCATCACGTGAAAAAGAACAACATTTATTCTCAAACATAAAAGAAAATCCTTTAAGACCCAATGTAGAAATAGAAATAATGCTTTTCGTAAGAGTAGGAATGAAATAATAGTTATTTAATTCTAGTACTAGCCCACTGGGCAATGAAATAAAATAAACTCCTACGGTTAGGGCAGGAACACTTGCTTCATTCCCAACGCGTAGGTCCACTTCTCCTTTCCTCAGATTTCTAGTCCTTCTTAGTGCCTGCATATCCGTACAAATATGAGAACTACATCCAGTATCTAATACCAATGGTTAGACTTAGAAGAAGCAATATTGATCTCAATCATAAACATACCTGAAGTCGAAGCATCATTATGCTTGTTCTTCTTGGCATTCAAGAAGGCCTTGCAGTTTCTCCCCCAACGGCTAGGTTGGCCACAATGGAAGCAAGCATCCTTGGATTTGTCTTCATCTATTTTAGGCTTCGGATTGGTATCCTCCTTCGTCTTCTTGGACTTCTTTTGGGATTTCTTCTTCCCTTTTGGAAGAATTCATGAGCAACACTTGCTTACCCTTGCCAACAGTGCCTTCCGTATTTTTAAGCATATTCAATAACTCCGTGAGGGAGGAATCAAACTTATTCATATGATAGTTCATCACAAATTGTGATTAAGATTCCGGTAGAGATTGCAAAATCAAGTCAATACTCAACTCACGCCCATCTTATGGCCAAGCCTCTCAATATAACCGGTAATCTTTAGCACGTGCGACCCAACCGAGGAACCTGGAGCCATCTTACAACCAAAAAGCGCCTTTAAGACCTTGTATCTCTCAGTGCGAGACTGGGAAGCATAGAGTTCTTTTAGGTGCAACATTATGGTGTAAGCGTCCATTGACTCATGCTATTTCTGAAGTTATGGTGTCATAGAAGCAAGCATGATGCAAGTAGCCTCCTCACTGTCAGAACAGTGTTTTGCATGCTTCTTAACCGATTCCTCATTAGTAGCATCTTCAAGGTCCTTAGTTAGGGGTATTTCCAAAACATAGCTAATGTTTCCATGTCTCAAAATGATTTTGAGATTTCTTTCCCAGTCGAGAAAGTTTATTTCGTCAAGCTTGTTATCGATGATAAAACTAAGGTTCAATTTGTCCGACATTTCTACAACAATAAAGTAAAGATAACATAACTAAAAGTTCATGTATACAAAACCATAAAATTGCACTTCAAAATTTTAATTAGGTTTTGCTCCCATTAGCCAATTGTTCCCAATTGGCTTTCAAATTTTTAAATTATTTCTTTAGTGGATGGAATCGAATCTAGTTGACTCGATCCCCGACGAGGGCCGATCGACCGGGTCAATTTCGAAAGGTGTTTACACTTACCGGTCGCATCTCGCCGACTTCCATTGGTTGACTAGTCATCTCTTTGACAATTCACATCTTATGTGATAGCTAACCCCTTTTCTCTAAAATCAGACGATCCTGATAAGGGCCAATAACCTCAAGATTCTTAGTTGAGTCGTAACCCAAATATTCATGAGATCTCATAACGATCATATCTCGATGACGACAATATATCCGAGGTAGGTCAACTCCGGACGAGGGCCGATCAGTTGGATCCAAACAAGGGCTCTTCACCGTCATTATAATATTGGGAGACAAATATAACTCGAGTTTTTGTTGTAAGAATAATTTTCAAATTAATTCACTTAATTAATTTCGGATTAATTCTCTTAATTAATTTTATTATTGTCTCATCTTATACGTGCATATTTCTACGTTATCAAAATAAAGTAAAAACATACACCATTCCGTGCACAATATAACCGGTATGATCATGGATTTTTCCTAGGTGCGGTTTCGAATTGAATCTAAAGGTAGCTGCAACCGCCAATAGAATCTTTAATGCGTCATTCTCCGATGGGATTTTATTTGTCTTCTTTCTTTGGTCATCATCTTCCGCTCCATTCTTGTTATATAAAATCTATCAAATAAATATATACACCCGCCGCTCACGGGGGGAGCCAATGGAAATGGGATAAATGCAGAAAACAAACTAGGTCACGTTCTTCATAACAGCCTAGAACAATTTGAAAAACCAACAGAAAATAAATCATTCACATATATCCTATTGATCGAGTCCATGATCAATCAGGGTCTATATAATCACATTATATCTACAACATCTAATTCATAAATAATAAATCTTATGAAAAAGATTAAATTTTAATTCTTCCAATTTTGCGTCTCATTTTATCAAATCGATTGATCAATTAACTTTTAATTAATTAAACGACTTCAATCGAAATAAAATTAACGATTAATATTAAATCGATTTTAATTTTAATTTTAATCAATTGGAACTATTCAAATTAAATCAAAATAAAACTTGGTCCTTTTGTTTCTTTCCTTTTGATTCTTAATCAAAATGGATGCCTTTGGTTTTCTAAACCAAAAGACATCTCCCTTGGCCCTTTCCAAAATAAAATTTTGAAAAGGGGCCTAGGCCTAGGCCTTTTCCAAAATCAAATATTTTGAAAATGGCCTTGGCTTATTCCAAATAAAATTTGGAAAGACCATTACCTAATAATGCCACGTGGCATCCCAATGATCCAAACTATTTGAACCATTAGTTGGCCACATTACATCAACTAAAAAAAGTGATATCAATGCACCATAAAGTAATCACAAAACAACAAAACAAAATGGAGATCCACCACATACCACCCGGCGGCGGCAATGCGATGGGGAGCCGCCGCCAGTCGGCCGAGCTCCCTATCTGTTTCATTTTTTTTTGTTTCGTTTCGCGAATCTAGATCTTGCATCTATCTTTTAATTACTACGCAAATTAATTAGTGCTTATTGCTTAAGTTCGAAGTTCGCAATGCTACCACTGTTAGGAAATCAGCTAGTTTACGCAGCGTAATTTAAAATTTAATTTCCGATCCCAAGATCGACTTCATTTAATACAATAAACACGTTAAGTAGTTGACAGCGATTACCTTGGTTGATGTAATAGATCGATGCTTTGACATGAATGGAGAGTAGTAGTGCGCGCAAGCCGTCCACGTGTCCGGTTTCTAACGATATCCACACGAGCACCTCGCCAGAATCCTCCTTGGATAGCTACTAGAAAAATCTGGCTGCTAGACCGGCTTTTTTTTTCTCTCTCTCTCTCTAAATCTCTCTCTAAGAAGCTCTCAGTTTATTTGTAAATTATAACTATTATAATTGTGATGATACAAAAGAGCTAGACAACCCCTATCTTATATAGGAGAGTTGTGAGCTCCTTATGTCTTCCCAAACTGATTGTGATTAGCTTCTAGTAGATTGATGAGAGAGAAAAACCATTTCCTAATAAAATAAGGAAAATAACTTTGATTGATTTATCTATTTTGTTTTAATATCTTATATTAAAATAAATCTAAGATATTATCAATATCTAATATTGAATATCTTTATATTATTACCATAAATCTATTTTCCAAAATCAATTAATATCCAATATTAATTATGATAATCTCATTAATTAAATTGCACAATCTCAGTGTATCTTGTACACATGTGACTTGCGCCCCATATTGCCAAATATTGGCATCCGGAATATTCTTTAATTAATATAATTAATATCTTGTATTTAATTTATTCATAATAAATAAATACCGTCATAATAATTTAATCAATATAACACTTTATAGACGAGATAAACTTTCCTTATTTGGTTATCACTATAACCGCATTTTAATCCGGCTAGATGTTCTTATGGGTGTGACCCGATAGGCTTCCGAATATGTTGGCCGTAGATACAAAGTGCAAATTATGAAAATGCCCTTCATATATAACGATCACGGGATATTGTCTAGAAACACACCGTGACCCCCAATCATCAGAAGAGTCAAAACCAATGACTACTACCTTCAATGTGAAACTTACTGTGGAAATAGAATCATATCGGTGTTATAATATCCATACAATCGTATCTTATAATCTGGATATCACACTCTCTTGGAATAACTCATTTACACCCACTTTGCAAAGATTCACGAGAGTTATACATTCCTTATAAGAAGGCCATTTCGGATATTTACTTCTACTAATAGGATACGCGATTTCCGGATGAACAAACTTGTATCCTATGCATGCTTCAATATCGCACCCAATCACTACCGCATGATCGCCCCGTGGCTAGGGGAAATCTCAACAGTGTCAAAGCACGACAATCCATACCGTGATGCCATGAAGACTCCGGTCTCCGGTTAATTACACAAATGTCACATACTACAACATTTAATGTAAGTGGGCCAGTCTAACGTACGCATTCTCTAATGCACGTCCACGTACAATACAAGTGTCTCAACACTTCGGTAGACAAGATCTATCCCTATCTTCAATAAGATAGAAGACATCCAATGCGTACTAGTCTAATCATACTATCAATGTCCTGTTTGACAGTACATACGACTAGAGACATTTAAGTATCAAACCTATTTAAGTGATTCGAGATCTTATCAACCATATTCACTATCATGGTTTCTCTATCACAGTTTATTACTAAGAACATTACTATATATACAATAACATAATTGGTTCATAAAGATAAACAACATATATAATAACAAAAGTGATTTTTTATTAACCATAATAAAGTCATTACATGAACTAAATAGACTGTAAATGACCCGACCCGGTCGGATCCGGTCCGACCCGATTGGTTTAGGACATATATTCAACAAACTCCCGACCTGGGCCGATCAGTTGGATCTGAACAAGAGCTCATCACCGTCATTATAATAATATGAGACAAATCCGACTTAATTTTTGAGGTGTGAGTATTTAATTAATTTATTAGTTGGTCTTATCATAACTTATCTATCTCTATAGACATACACCATACACATTCATCTCGATCGTGCCTAGTCATGCATCTACCGTATCGTATAAAATAAATACATGCACAAAATAAATAAATGCGTAAATTAACTAGTACAATCATGGACTTTTCATAATTGCGGTTTTGATTACAAACTGACAAAACCGCGGGTATAATCTAGGGGTAGCTGCAACCACCAATAAGATCTTTAATGCGCCACCTTCAATGGGATCTTCATCCGTCTTTTTTTGGTCTCCATCGTTTGCTCCATACTTATTACATAAAATGTATCTAATAAATTTGTACACCCGCCGCACACGGGGGGAGCTAACGGGAATAAGATAGATGCAGAATATAAACTAGGTCATGTTCTTCATAATGGCCTAGGACAATTTTTAAACCAACAGAAAAATAAGTCACACACATCTATCCTATTGGTCGAGTCCATGATCAATCGGGGTCCATATAATCATATTATATCTAACATATCTTATCCATACAATAAAAATCTTATGAAAAAATAAAATCTAAATTTACCAACTTGCATCTTAATTAATCGATTAACGTTTAATCAATTAAATAATTTTATCCAATCAATTAACTAATTAATATTTAATTTATTAAATGATTTTAATCGAAATAAAATTAACGATTAATTTCAAAACGATTTCTATTTTATTTTTAGTCAATTAGAACTATTCCAAAATAAATCAAAATTAAAATTAAGTCTCTTTTGTTTCTTTTATTTTGATTCATAATCAAAAGGGATGTCTTTGGTTTCCAAAACCAAAAGGAACCACCTGGGTTTTTTCCAAAATCAAATATTTTGAAAAGGGCCTAGGCCTGAGCCTTTTCCAAAATCAAATATTTTGAAAAGAGCTAGGTCTATTCCAAACAAAATTTGGAAAGACCGAGGTTAATCATAGGCCCAATTAAGAACCATAAACCAACTCTTCTGTACTGTAGTGCAATGTGGCATCCCAAAGGCCCAAACTATTTGAACCAATGGGTAGCCATATGACATTAACCAAACTAAGGGATATCAATGAACCATAAAAATTCACAAAAACAACAAAACTCAAAATCGACTTCCACCACACACAACCGGCCGACGCCGGCAACCCCTAGGGGCGCCGCCGCCGCTGGTATTATGGTGGGGGGCCGCCGCTTCGGTCGAGCCCCCAAAACCGATCCCTTCTTTTGTTATTCATTTTGTGAATTTAAATCATGCGTCTCTTATAAATTAATTACTACGCAAATTAACATACTTATTGCTTAAGCTCGAAGCTCGCTGTGATACCACTGTTAGGAAATCTACGCGGGAACGGAGCGGAATTTAAAATTTTATTTCTTTTTTAACCTGGATTGACTTCGTTTAAGCAACAATCATAAAATAAGTAGACTAAGAGAATACCTTGGATGATCTAAAATAGATCATCGCTTTGTCTACGGTTGTAGTTTCTGCACGAAGCCGCCCAAGTGTTCGGCTTCTACCGTTGATCCACGAAGAGTCCTCCGGAATCCTATCATGGATTACTACCAGAAAAACTCAGTTGCTAGACCAACATTTTCTCTCTCTCAAAACTCTCCCTAGGAAGCTATCAATTTTTCTAGTAAATTAGAACTCTTCTAATTGTGATGATACAAAGAGCTTGGCACACCACTATATTTATAGCAGTGACCTGCGCCCCATGCACTTCCCAATCTGATTGGGAGAAGCTTCCTAGTAGATTGGGGGAAAGAAAACCTTTTACTAGTAAAATAAGAAAAATTTCTTTGATTGATTTATCTCACTTATTTTAATATCTCATAATAAATATTTCCAAGATATTGTCAATATCTAATATTGATTATCTTTATCTAATTATCATAAATCTATTTTTCATAAATCTATCAATATCTAATATTAATATATGGTAATAATATTAATTAAATTGCACAATCCAAGTGTATCATATACACAATAACTTGCGCCTCATATGCCATGGCATTGACATCCGGAATATTTTTAATTAATATAATGCTATGATTAATTAATTTACAAAATACATGTATATCATATATACATATATATATTTCGACATATACATCAAATATGTATATTTAATTAATCAACATAATTAATATCACTATAGTTAAACAAAAAAATTAATCAACATAATTTATATCTTGTATTTAATTTATTCATAATAAATAAATACCACCACATTAATATATCACTATAACACTTTATAGTCGAGATAAAATTTTCCTTCCTTGGTTATCAGTATAACCACATTTTAAACCGGCTAGATGTCCGTATGTGTGTGACCCGATAGGCTTCCAAATATGTTGGCCGTAGGCACGAAGTGTAAATTATGAAAATGCCCTTCACACCTAACGATCATGGATAGCGTCTAGCAACACGTCCATAACCCCCAATCATCGGAAGAGTCATATGCAATGACTACTACCTTTCATGTGAAACGGTTTTCGTGTAAATAGAATTCTATCGTTGTTACAATATCAACAACTGTATCTTATAATCTGGATATCATGCTCTTTCGAAATAACTCATTTACTCTCACTTTGCAAAGATTCACGAGAGCTAAACATTCCTTATAAGAAGGCATTTTCAGATATTTACTTCTAATCATAGGATACGCGATTGTCGGATGAACAACATGAATCTTACGCATGCTTCAGTGTCACACTCAATCACTACCGCATGATCGCCTCATGGCTATGGGAAACCTCAATAGTGTCAAGGCATGACGATCCACACCGTGATGCCATGAAAACTCCGGTCTCATGATAATTACATAACCGCCACATAGTGCGACACTTAATAAAGTAGGTGGAGCAGTCTAACGTACATATTCTCTAATACACGTCAACATACAGTTCAAGTGTCTCTACACTTCGATAGACGGGATCTATCCCTACCTTTAATAAGATAGAAGACATTCAATACATGCTAGTCTAATCGACCATCAATGTCCTGTTTGATAGTACATACGACTAGAGACATTTAAGTATCAAACCTTTTTAAAGTGAGTCGAGATCTCATCAACCATAATCACAATTATGATTTCTCTCTCACAGTTGACACTAGGGACGTTATCATATATACAATCACAAATTGGTTCATGTAGATAAACAGAATATATAATAACATAAAAGCCATTTATCATATGTATGAAAATAAAGAAAAATTAGAAATGATCTGACCCGGTCGGATCTGGTCCAACCCGATTGGTTTTAGAACACTATTTCAACACCATATTTGTATTTAATTTGTCTAGATCTATTGATTGGTTCTAGCCAATTCTTGGAAGATTCCACAATCAATAAAATCTCCTAATTTATTTTAATATATTTTATGATTTATTGTTTTCATATTACCTACTAATATTTAAAATAGGAAAACAATACAAAATAATTTAGACTTCATGGCATACGTAATATGTAACATATAGATGTGTCACATATATTCTGTTGTATGTCTACATGGCCATTTATAAAAATTCAATTAAATCTCTATTTTTATTTTTAGAGATATTTTTTTTTATATTACTTCCTTGTATCCCATTTAGTAAATAATATAAAATAAATTTAATTTTTAGGACATGTGTAACACGTGACATACATAATATGTCGCGTAAAATTTTAATATCTACACGCTAGTCACCGGTCTCGAGGCCTATTGACTCGAAGCCTTTCCGAAGGATTTATGTACCATGACATTCAAGGAATTCCATTGGTTGACAGGCCGTCATTGTCTGAAGGACACTGACACTGACACAGAATCAGACAACAAAGTATTTCGGATAATAATCAGGCATATCCCATAAACGGCCAATTGAATTAAAATTCGGAACATGGGATATGTCCCTATAAATACAGGACTTAGCTACCAGAAGAAACAACAAGATTACACTGCAAATTGAGCAATTAAGATACACAACTGAGTTCTTCATTTCTCTGAATTTGCTAAGGCATTAATTGAAAGATCAAGTAACTTAAAGTGTTGCATTTCATACTAATCAATCCAACATTCAACACTTGAAACCTGAGCTACTGAACATCATATATACATCAAGATCATGCTCAAAACAGAATCTAAGGATTCAAACCAAAACTTTGTTTAACCAAATCTTTGGTGCAGTGAGGCACAATAGTGTATGAAAGACTGTGGCCAGCTAAATCAGGGGATTTGAGAAGGAACTAAGTTTTGTGGTAAAGCTGTTGAAGAGGAAATACTACCCTCCAAGGAACAATGGAACAACTTATGTGAAGCAACATAAACAACTCTGAATGACTGATTGTTCAGATTGTGAATCTGAGCTGAGATCGGCAAATGACAATCATCTTAGGTCCATTTTATTAGTGTAACCATGAACAATAATGAATTTCCTCCAACATCACAGGAGAAGAGTAGACTAATAGATTACAGCACCCTAAACCACTATAAACCTTTTTTTTATTTATGCATTTTACTTTCTGCATTTACTTCTCAATTATTTACTTTCTGTTATCATCTTCCCAAACACATCACCATACACAACACTGCTAAGCACTTAAAAACATAACTCGTCAACTTTAAGGACAAAAAATTTCAAAGGCTATCCGCTGCATTAACATAGCTGAGCTGAGCTAGTCAGTAGACTTGCCATTCAACAGAGTTTTCACCCCTCTAAACACGTTTCAAGCATTTTCAAGGGACATACAAGATTGCAATACCCGGTCAATCAACTTAGCGTCGTTATGCGAATTAAATGCATCTCGAAGCATTTTTAAATGACTCTCTCCTCCCCTGTAATTATAATTTACCATGTGTATATCCCCAGGCCGAATGATCCACACACTAATGTTATCTATCATCTGTTTATCAAACAAAACTACTGTCAAAGTTAACATTTGAACTTAACTCATTTGACAATCGTTCTAAGTTAGTTATGTTAGTTATATTGTTTTACCAAACTACTGTCAATGTTAACATTTCAACTTAACCCAAAAATCATGCTTCGTCAATGAGATTTTTTTTTGCTAAAACAAGTAATTCACTCACTTTTATTATCAGAATGAGCTTTGACGGTAACACCGAAAAGTATAACGATATCCCATCCGGTCAGGAACTTCTGAACACCACTTTCACGGAATCCCGTTTTTTTTCGTAAAACGAAACCTGCAAAATCAATAAGCCAAATTAGCAACAGAACGGAAAAAAAACTTCAATATCAAAGTGAGATTCACGTTTTCTGAGTTTGTAAACGTGTAGAACGTTGAGTTTCCACACTTGTGTTGGACAGTAATCACACGACCATTTGTGATAGAAGTCAAAAGAACAAGTTTAAAGGAAAAAAAGTAACAGGAAAATCCGTTTATAAGAGAAAAAACTGTGTTTTTCAAACTTGCAGGCCACCACCTTTCATTAAGAGCTTCGGAGCTCATCTTGGGCGAATTGGAGAGCGATTTGAAATAGCCATCTCTCATCTTGGGCGGCTGGAAAAGCGATACATTGGGGCTACCGCCCATCTTTACATATATATATATATACTAGTTATCGGTAAACGCGCGATGCGCGTTTTGGGCCCTTAGATGGGTATTTGTGTTTTTTTTTATATGTATCTTAGTTGTATTTATTTGTGGCTATGCTCCACCCATTGCAGCCGGGCTTGGCAAGGGTAGACACTATGATCATTCTTTTATCATGCAAATCTTTAAATAGCATTCACTATAGTCAAATGGCATTTGAAGATAACAAAGTGAAGTTCAAAAAAAACGTACCACATTCCTTCATTTCCTTGTTTTTGCCCTTCTTGTTCTTGGGCCGCAAACTATACCAAGCCGTACCAAGAGACTTGTCGGGAGCATCAAAGATCCAAAAGTTACGGGCATACATCCCATTGTAATTTTTAATAGTATCACAGAGGATTACCATTATCAGATGTATGAACAAATAACAACCATTTTACAACTTGAGAACTCATCATGGCTATTCATTGCCTCCTTGTATAATATAATGCACAACAATATAGAATTACAAAACAAAACAATGATTACATGTATAGCTGTCCCTGTCCAAGTGTTCTCCACGACGGTAAGATTGTCCAAGAAGAGTTGTAATAAAAGAACATCACACATACTATGGCTTCAAGGGAACGAGTTGACGAAACCAAAACATCCACCAACCGTATAAAGAAGCCTATTAAATTAGACGAGAAAATGCCCAATTTAGCTAAAAAATAATCCATTTTATATCCCATTACTACAAACCAAATCTAGAAAACATGCACAAGCACTTTTAAGTAGGAGGCTTTAAGAAAAACTCAGTCCCTTAGATGTTATTTATTTATGCGATCATATTCACAAGTCATTACAGGTCTGTAGAGCTCATCATCGTTATTCCATGCCTCCTCATTCAATATAATGCCAAAAAAATAGAACAAAACGAAAAGATGATTACATATGTAGCCGACCAAGTTGAACAAAGCGAAAGATCGAACCAAGTTGTACCGCTAAGAACGCGATCGCACACTCGATGCGAAAAAGACTGAATGAAGTGAATTAGAAGTAGAATCTCAATACGGGCAGGAGCATAAAAAGATTCAGTGTGAAAATGAAGATTACCTGCAATGAGATGGTGGCACCAGAGGTAGCACCGATGTCATAGCCAAAAAGTAGACCTCCCAAGGCAGGAAACAGGAATCTGAAATATTTTTTTTTTCCCAGGAAAACAAGGGATCGAAACCGTAGACTTTGATCTCAATTACCATGCCAAATAACACAAACGATAAAATTTAGGTTGTTCACTAAAGTAATTAGAAAGTATGTCAGTGGAAACTAGTTATCTTTGTTGCAGCACATAACTCAGGAGAAAGTGCGGCGGACTTGAGTGGAAGTTCGGTGAGACCATGATCGAACACTTAGAGGTAAAGGTTAGTCATTGAGCTCACTAACTAAATGAAGCCATTATCATCGGTATGCAGCTCCTCCAAATTTGATTCTTTCCTAATATTTTAGACCATTCATATTCCGTCCTATCTTCTTCATATGGCTAGCATGATGTTCAATGTAAATGCAGCCGTATCTCTTGTAAATCGTGTTGTTAAACAATGAATTAACTTCGATTTTCCTACTATCTCGGTTAGTTGAGTGATTGGTTCTAGTTTTCCCCAAGCTTAAACATGTATAACACTGTGATTAGTCTCTATAACTAAGTACTATCTGGTTTCCTCAAAAAACTAACTTAGGATTTACAGTTCTACCAATGTGCAATCAATAAACTAAATTCAGCTATACCCAATAAAATCGGACAATAATAGCCTGTTTAATTCCACAAACAGAGAAGACTAACTAATGTAAAAGATAACACTAAAAGCAAAACAAATGGAAATCAAAAAACAGCTTATTCATTCTAACCTTCTGATTCACGTCTGGTAATGCCGCATCTTAGACCGGAAAAGCAGCTATTTGTGCAATTCTGCTCACATCTGAAAGAAGGAAAACTTGGGCTACACTGACAGATTCAGCAAGTGACATATACTCGGTAACATTTCTCGGCGTACGTACGGTATATTCGATCGATTTACAATGAACTTTAACGTTTGAGACGCTTCATTATGGAATTTAACTTGTCCAACCGAAAGCAGAATGCCGCCAATCCTGATATTATCAAAACGACGTTACACTTTCTTATACGTATGCAGAAAAGAGCTGAAAAGTGTAGAAGTGTACACAATAATTGCTTACACTACAGCACATGTGAATATAATGAGCAATATCAAGCAAAGTTTACGTGACAAGTTTGATTTTCTCCCGTTTATGTCGATTCTCCAACCGCAAAGAACCGTAAATAACAAGCGCAAAACCGAAAAAGAGAAACCAGAGCACACCGAGAATGAAACCAGCAGCACCCGTAAATCCAACGGACTAAAACACCGAACAAGAAACAATCATAATCAGAAAATAAGGCAAAGAAATCATGTCCGAGCATGCATTAATTTAAAAACCGCAATTGAGGAGAATTAAACTTACAGCCCAATAATGCTTATTAGAAATGTCCCATCCGCCTTGATACTTCCGGAAACCGGAAAGAATATCGGGCCTAGCTGTCCCGTTCTCTCGCTAATACAAAAGGTTGCTTCATCATTAGACGGTCCCGGTGACATCCGGTGCTTCTAAAGTAGCAGAATTGCCTCAAATCCCACCGAATGCTTCAAAAGCCGTCAAAAACACAAAATCATGAGGCAATAAATGCAAGAAACATATGAAATCGATGATGTTTACATCTAATATGCTCTATAATGTCTAATACTAATCAACAAGCAACCGGAGGCAGGCTGAGGTGAGGGGAGGCAACCAAATCTGACAAATTTGCAGAAAAATCACAACAATTTTAAACCAACAAAACCCAGAACGAAAAGAGAAGAAAATAAGAACGACGAAATGAAGAACTCACCGTAAAAAACAAAGGTAATGGCAAAATTATGGCTTGACCGATGATGAACAATTAGTCATCACAACAGATAAATGCAATTGATGCAAATTGTAATAACCAAATGCAAGAATCGAATGCAAACCATGGAAAGTGTAGTGCCTACGGTGCTATAAACTCGGTATCAAAGATTCAAGATAACTAAATGGGCTAAATCCCATTAGCGAATTAAAAAAACATAAACTAATCAAGAAAGTCGGAGCAATATTACTTACTTGGCCAAGTGATTTACGGGGAAACCGACCTTTGGAATTAAGGGCCTTCAGAGTAGCGTGATAATCATCATCGTCCTTATTATTCTGGGTTATTGAGTTGGGTTTATTAGGGGTTTGTGCTGTTGAAGAAGCTGAGATTTTCGCCGATGTAGCTGAGATTAAGAAGATGCCATTCTTCTTCTTGTTGTTGTTGTTGAATTGCGAAGAAGATGAAAGCTTGGGTTGGAGAAAGCATAAGGAATCAAAGGGGAGGATAGAACATGATGAAGGCAAAAGCGAAGATGCATTTTGGAAATGAAATGGAACGATTTTAGTGTTCTTCGGCAGGAAGAAGGCGGTGAAGAAGAAGCGGTGGCCGTCCTGCTAGGCGGTGGATGCATCGGAGAATAACACGTGTAGAAAAACTTTTGAGTTGTCGGAAAAAAAAAGGGGAAAAAAAAAGGAAGAGGACGACGAAAGAAAAGATGCAAAATTGACGACGTCGTTTTATGTTAGAAGGGGAAAAAAAAAAAATAAACGTCGCAAAAAACGGACGACGAAAATGGATGTAACTTTAATAAGTATACTCCTAAGTATGATATATATATATATATATATATATATATATATATATATATATATATATATATATATATATATAAGGGGTAGATTTAGGATAATTTTGGGGAAAAAGGGTAATATTTGAATTTCCCCAAAAATATAGTAGTTTTTTTGTTTTTAATTGAAAAAACAAGGGATGATGATTGACGATCGTAGAAACCGTCTAAGAATTAATCCAGGTCAATCTCCTATGCGATAAGGATCGTAAGCCCTAAGAACCCTAATTTGTATGAGGAAACGTGTGTTGATTATTTGTTTAGACTGAGCTCCCGAGTTATTACTCAAAAGTTGCTACGTGTCCAAAAATTGAATTGGAATCAAGTCTTTCGTAGTTCCTTATGGTTGTTTATATAGGTGGCATCTCGCCCCTATTACTTGTCATGCAAGTATTATTATTTATCATTATTCCCTAAGGATATATACGAATTAATCCCTTTTGTTTAGAGATAATTATTTACACATTAATTGCCAAGATTGGAGTCATTATGACTCAGGATTCTTTCCTTATTTATCTTTAATTATCCAGGCACGTAGAATAAAAGCCGGGTTGTGCGGAGCGTCCTACGCTTAGCTCCCAAGACCCGTATGGCCGAACTGGGCAGCTCTTCTTCGCCAGACCTAGACCAACCTACGACGGCTGGAGGAGGAGTATGTGCCAATCTCCCACCCGGCATAGACGATCTGCCCTCTGTTCGGCTCCTGGGCCCTTAGCCCTTAATGCCCTAAGATTAAGGACTAATCATTTATTACGCACCCCTAAAGGTGACACATGGCGCAACTCGGGTCGGGTATCATCATAAGCCCCCCAGATCGGACGTTGCTTTGTTAGTTGGTCAGATCTGTGCTATTTTGGCGGTTCGGCCAGTGTTATCCGACCTCGCATTTTGAATTATCCAGACGGCCAGCTAGTAGTCTATTAAACTAGCCATCATTGCATTCACGGGATATGAGGCGTTTCACTCCTTTCCATAACTGACACCGTGTGCACGTCAGGAGGGGGTTATAAACTGTCCTTTCGCATAAGATTTTCCCTCTTCTTGACCTTGCTATTAAATCGGAGATTTCTTGCAAAAATCCTCTGCATTTCCAAGTAAGCATTTTCTCTGATTTCTCGTGTTGTTCTTCTTTATTTCTTCTTGCTACTTTCCCAGTTTATAAGGGCGAGTACCGCCTTGAGCAGCTCAATTGATAGGGAGTTTGAATCCAATTCCAAGTCTGAAAATGAAGTAAACCAACCGTTTATCCAATTTGGGGGCCCAATAGACGTTCCTACCTTTAACACGATCACTGCTCGCGACAATATCGAGCAGATCGTTACCGACCATCCCTCTTTTATCCCATCCCGGCATTATTCAGCCTTTGGATTTACTTCCTTGCGTCAGTGTCTTAGAGCTCATATGACTGCTAGGACGGCTATAGGTTGCTTTGGCGTTAGATCCAAAATCACCCAAGATGACATCCTGGAGACCTGTAATACATATCATATTTATATGAATCATTATGCTCCTCTGCTCGGGAGCGCATATGTATGCTCATCAGCCCCTAGAGGGGTACTGTACTGTGTACATGGAGCATTTTACCTGTGGTCTGAGGACCCCGTTCTGTCCGGCTTTTCTTGCCGTTTTGAGGCATTACAACCTGAGCTCTTTGTCTCGGATTTTATCTAATGAAAAATAAACAAGTAATAAATTTATAAATCCGGTATACCCCAGGTGTAGGGATCGTAACATAGCGATTAATACCGGAGTCGATCTCAGGAATTGAGGTTGTTTATCTAGTTTATTAATCTTCCTAAAGATTTGTCACGAAAAACACAAAACAAAACTAAAACGAATACAATAAACTGGACAGAGGGTTGTCAATCCAAAGCCAGGAAATATGATTACGAACCTAAAATAACTAATTCTATTCTATAAACTACAACGAAAATAAAATTCTAAAATAGCAACGAAGACAAGGCACAAAGATAATTTCAATTAATTTTAAAGAAGAACAAGCATTGATCCACCTATCCTGCAACCCTCAATTTCTACTCTAGATCGTTTAGTGAAGATTTAATAAAGATGTGGTTCACCTATCAAAGGTATGAATTCCTACTCTCGTATATAATTCGCCTATTAATCTTTCATCTCTCGATCTTAATGATTAACGCTTCCATAACCAAGGTGTAAGATTTCTCAATCTAGCAACCTAGAAATTAACCTAACAACTCTCGTTATTTTTAGGTTAAAAATCTAATCTTTACTATGGTGATCTAAGTCTAACAACGATTCTCATCAAACGTTAAACATCAAACATGCAAACATCTCTCGATTTAATTGCATAAAAACAAATTAAACATAATAAAGAAACAAACTTTAAATTAAAACTCACAAAACCAACTTAAGAGTTGAAATCAAGTGTTGCACGATCGGTTTCACATGCTTATTCAGGAAGGCCTCAGCTCATCTTCAGGATCGAATAAGCAAAACAAAAAAAAACATAAAACTGCTCTCGGTCGACCGAGCAGGGGCACTCGGTCGACCGAGCCTGCCTCTGCTAGGTTTTTGTGCTATGTTCGTCTCCAGGTAAGTTCTGTGTTGTTCTGTCGAATGCCTGCTCCTTTTATACTTGTTCTTGCCGACTTAGGGTAATTATTAGAAAAGCTTAAACCCTAATAAAATAGAAATAAAGATATTCCCATATTTATCCGTTCTATTCATCTGGACTCACGTTTAAGGCGATGGACGCCCGTCCCTAGGGCTGGGATAAACTCTCGTTCAGTTCTTCAAATCTTCATTCCAAATTCACTTGCATCTTTCTCCTTCTATTTAAACTTCAAGTGAACATCGTTTTAGCTTCCTGCATAACATACAAGCGTACCTACAACACGACAAAAACATGCAAAATGTAAAATCATACATATTGATAGAAAACACCAATAAAACCACGTAATTAGCTCGATTTTGCACTTTAATGATTTCCATACGTATTCTTTCAATATTTCACTTAAACACCTAATTTTCTATAAAATTAGTAAAACACGAAGGAAATTGCTATGAAATAATATCATATATATCGTAAAAATCACCGTTAACACTCTTCTCAGATCTCCCCTAACGGAGTAAGGGCGATCATAGGCTTTGCAATCTTTTGCAGGTTGATGGACATCGAGTTCACCGTAGAGTTATTTAGGACGTTCTATCAACACAAAAAGGTCAGAAACCACAATGGGTGGTACTACTTACCCCGCCGAATAGACCATTGGAGGCTTGTTCCCATTTTGTCTAAGGGGAAGTCTTCTATTCACGGGTGGAAAAACAACTTCTTTTTCATCCGTCACGACGGGCACCCTGAACTGGCCAGTTGGAACTACCTTCAGCTCTCAGCTGATGTGTGTCCTACTGGGTGGGTGAACGCTTGCTAAACGATATTGCCAACGCCAATGTTCTTCTCGATTTTGAGTACTGGCCGGCCGAACTGATAGAAGCTGCTCGCTTATCCGATTCCGGCCTGGAGCCTTATCTGAGACTTACTCAGGAAGAGTAAAACAACTATAGGAACCTATTTGTGCCTTGACTTTGCATGTGTTTTTTAGCTTCCATCTTTTTTCTTGTTTGTACAGATATTTTTCCTCCTTTTAGTGGCCGATATTGCCGACATATTTGAACAGGCGTTTGAGGAGGAGGATGTTGTGCCAAAACAGAATGAGCCCCTTCAAGATCTGGAGGCTCATAGGGATGTTACTGAGCCTGAGCCTGAGCCTGAGCAGACAAATCCTGAGGCCAACACTGAGGGTCCGTTTACAAATCCTCAGCAGGGTGACCTAGCTGCTGGTGCTCGTCGGACTGAACAGAAGGATGATAGCCTGGTCATCCTCGATGTCTCTGATGGTGGCGAATAAGCTCGACAACATTCTCGATCTAGGCAGAAGCGACCCAGGTCTAGCAAGGAGGCTTCTGAGGGGACCTCTAGCTCTTCGGCTGAGTTCCTTGTGGAACTGCCAGATAAGGATCTGGCATCTATTGTAAGTTTTCGTATTTTTACGTTTCTCCTATTTGCTATCTTTGAACTGTACTGACCCAGTTCGTTTTACCTTTGTTATTTCCAGGTTGTTAAGGCTGGGAAGGAGGTTCTTCATCACCTCAATGATTTCTCCACCTAAAAAGCCTCTCTGGAAAAGCGGATCGCCGACCTTTCCGTTAGCCGCTACAAACACAAGGATGATTCATTGTCCAAAGATGCTCAGATCGCTGATCTGGAAAGGCTGGTGCAGGCTCAGCAAGCTAAGTTGAAAGAACGGCGCACTGCTAGTGCTGTACAGGAGGAGGCCCTGGCAAAACTCCGTGCTGAATGTGAAGGGCTTGAAGCTGGGATGCCTGTTCGGATTTCTCAAGCCATACACGAGTACAAGAGCTCTGCTCATTTCACTAGAGCTCTGAAGGTCTTGCTCGGCTCAATTCTAAGCCATGGGTACACCCTAGGTGTTAATCAGGCTAAAGAGCAGTGCCCTCAGCTCGTTATTTCAGATCTTCAACATGGCAGGCTTTGCAAGCCAGGTGGTAATGAATTGTATCAGGCCACGCTGAAAAAATTCCAAGCTGGTGAGGACCTGGCTGAGAAATATGGTCGCAGACCTGCTGCCCAGCATGCCGGTATGTCGTCCGCTCAGCATTCTGGTACGCCACTAATCAGCACCAAGATTCTGCCGCCGACTCTTGAGACCCATTTGTTTTTACTTTCTCAAAAAATGTAATATATAATTTGTAACAATTTCAGACTATTTGCCTTCTGCTTTGACTATTTTTGCCTTCGAGGCACTTGTTCTATAAATGTCTTCTTCTTTGGCTTTCAGCCATTTATTGCTTTGACTTTGACTTTGCTTTTGCCATTGGTTTTGCTTTTTTGTTTTGAGGATTTTTTTGAGGCCTAGCTAAGGCCCTTTACCCCCCTGAAGAACATTCATTTGAAAGTCAGCTTTTCGAATGATGTTCTCCAGCATAGGTGCTGATCGCCTGTCCTGCAGACTTGGAGAGTTTGATTATTTCAAAATGTCCAAGTATTTTAGATTTGTTCTTCTGGCTTATAATTTTTCCAGTCTTTGAACGCTGGTCTAATTAATGGCAGTTCACCATGGACCCACAAAAGTTTCTGAGTCTTGTCTAAGGCCCACATCAAACTATTTGAGTCCCATCTTTTTGCAAATTCTACTGAGACCAACCCATTGGTCGGTTCATTGAGCCTGTCCTACAGACTTATAGTTTGTCCTTTGCAAACTTTTTTTTGAGAACGACCTGTGGTTCAGTTCTTCTACAGAGTCCGACATGCGGATCAGCTCGTTGGGTCTGTCCGGCAGACTTATAGTTTGTCCTTCGCAAACTTTTCTGAGACCGACATGCGGTTCAGTTCTTCTACTGAGTCTGACCTACGGATCAGTTCATTGTGTCTGTCCTGCAGACTTATAGTTTATCCTTCGCAAACTTTTCTGAGACCGACCTGCGGTTTAGTTCTTCTACTGAGTCCGACATGCGGATCAGTTCATTGGGTCTGTACAGCAGACTTACAGTTTGTCCTTCATAAACTTTTCTGAGAACGACCTGCGGTTCAGTTCTTCTACTGAGTCCAACCTGAGGATCAGTTCGTTGTGTCTACCCTGCACACTTATAGTTTGTCCTTTGCAAACTTTTCTGAGACCGACCTATAGCTTAGATATGATTAATTAAATAGATAAAATAATGCACATGTGCAAAAGAAACATTTATTTACGATTCAATGTCTGCATACATCTTATTGAGAAATCAAAATTGATGTATAAATTAGAGTTTAACCTGCCCTAGACATAGAACTTCCTTAAATTAGAGGCATTCCAGCTGCGTGGTACAGTTCTGCCATTTGCATTAGCCAGCTGAGATGCCCCCTTCCTATGTACTTTAACTACTTTGTACGGGCCTTCCCAGTTCGGGTCAAGTTTCCCTTGAGGTAGTTGTTTGCTAACCTGATTGAGGTCAAGTTAAATTAACTCGATGCCTAAATAACCACTAGCAAGTGAACTAGGTTCAATCGCAGTATAGCTAAATAGAGTCGAGGTCGATCCCATAGAGAATCAATTTGTGGATCCTAACTTAAATAGTCAACATATTTATTTCGTTTGACAAAGACGGTCTATGACCAACATAGGATACGAGAAAAGAAAGACACACTCAAACATATAAAAAAATAACGTAATCAACTGCCCAATTATAACCGTAATCATTTGGATCTAGACACTTTATATAACAACAAGACTTATCAACTATTAATCCGTTCATATCCGTTTATATTGGCTACGGGAGTCATCCTCTAAAACTTGACGTAGCACCGGTAGGTCACTAGATCACTGTGATATTGTTACGTGACTTCGCCTTTTAAGTGCCTCCATCTCATATAACTCACACGCTTATGACTCTAAGGATGCCGATATTAACCGTACACCTTGTCTAGGCAACATTCCTATGGTTAGGCGTACGTCCTAAACGATCACTCAAACTTTCGTCCAACTAACAAGTACCAAGTTATGATCTCATGCTAGTTTACGATCTACGTGTAAACAAGGTGCGCGCATTTCCCTAATATAAACCTACCTAGATAACGCTGAACGTCCGTGAAGATCAATTCATAAGCCCACCTAAGAGTTTTATATCGGTATTTCCTTTTTACACGTTTTAATTAAATTAAGCGAGTAACGTAGCCATAGCCATACCTACTGAGATAACAGATTCAATTAAGCTAACCTAATCATAAAGACGTGACTGATTAACGGATGAAACAGGGTAAGAGGCTCTCGGTCGACCGAATGCATAGGCTCGGTCGACCGAGTGACACCACTCAGTCACCCGAGTGCTCCACTCCCCAGATTACACCCCTGAATATATTTCTCAGCGTTTCTCATACAAATCGGATTAAATAGTGATTCGTCGTGCAATCATATAAACTAATCAATACACGTAATCAAACACGTAGATTCATCCATAGATGTTAGGAAGAGGACGTAGGGTATGAGATCCTCATAGACAAGGAATCAACACCTCCCTAACGTCATAGCCTAGATCTACATCATCTAGCTATGAATAACTACTCAAACAATCAAAGCATAAGTGGGAAATTGATTACTAAAAGAAAACAAGAAGAGAAACTAGGGCTTACATTATTGCGCCCCCAGCTCTTCCACACGCCTAAAGAATCCTTATTTGCTTGTATGTATATGTGAATGAATTGGTATTGGTGTGTGTTTAAAAATACAAAGGACTTGTGTTTATATAGAGCTACAGCCGACTTAAGAAGACCGACTTAAATGTGGAAAACACTAAACCCTAACCGCCTCAAACAATTTGCCGGACTTCTGCTGGACTTCAGGCCCGCTCGGTCGACCGAATGCATAGGCTCGGTCGACCGAGCCTTGTATCTTTTTGGGCTTCCTTTTTGTTCCGTCTTGGGCTTTCCTCCTTTTATGCCTTGGGCTTCCTGAACTTGTCTGCAATCCATTAAAGCTTCTCCGAAGTCCATCCTTGCGCTCCCAAATGAGTTACTACAAATATAGCATAAAATACAGTCTGTAACATCAAATAATATAATAAAACCTCTAAATACATAATAACGAATCGTAGCTCTCGGCATATGCAAATTAAGCGTATTACGACTTATTATTACTCTATTATAGCTCTTTTAAACTAGAATCGGGGATAAAGATCATAGAATAACGGGCACAAAATGACCGTTATCAACTACCCCCCACTTAGCCTTTGATCGTCCCGATCAAGACATTAATAAGTCATTCCCCATAAACTATTTTCCCGTGGTCACAGTATACTGACACAAGAAACTCGAATCAACTCATACCCTCTATGCTCATCAGATATTCATTATTCACTATTCATCATGAATCGAAGTGATGTGTGCATATGCATTAATTTTATACAATCGCGGCAAGATCAGAGTTTATGCCGACTTCGTAGTCTTAACCTACCAACTTCAGTATTCCCACTTCTTAAGCCTTTTAATTGTTGAAGCATTAGAATAATAAGCAAGAGTGTATCTATAGGGTTTTTGGACTTGGAGACCGAGAAGAATACTCAAGGCCTCTATAAAAGTAAAAAAATTTCGATTTTCCATATCTTCGAATACTACAAATCTCAAGGGAGAAGACTTTTTTTTTTAGTATCCCCTATCTCAGATCAATTATAGCATCAAATATTACCACAAGCGCGAGGCTACTTTGGTAATGTCACTACAAGCCCAGTGTCTAACATTTTGCTAAAACACAGGTACGTCTCAAGCTTATTACTCAGCTTTTGTGGCTAAAATTTTAGGAACACATCAGATGATAAATTTGACACTAGGTAAGCATAACCAATTATCTATGCAATGTACACATAATGTTTTTCATTTTTATAATAAGCGTAGTACAACTCGATCCATTTATCGAATAATTGAATAATAAACAACTACTCGCAACGGAAAGTATGAATATCATTAAGTTTACTAATCAATAAATCGCAGAAGTATAAAGTGATCACGTACTCATGAAATATGGTTTATTTCTTATTAAATACAATATTCGGGACTCACAAAAGTAAATGTGATTCTAAGTTTAAAAGTTTAAATTTTACTCATTTATTATATTATTTGATATATATATATAGATCCTTATTCAAGCATGCTAAGTGACTAGTACCCCCCACTTAAACCATGCATTGTCCTCAATGTATAAAAATCGGAAAAAGTAAACAAAACTAAGAAAAGGAACTTAGCTCTGGATAAGAGTGGAAGTTAAACAAGTCTTGGGAATTCGACAAAGTCTAACGGGCACAGGCATTGGCCGCTAGCAAGGCAGAAGAATAATCGCTGCAACATACATCTTAAACAAAGCTCGAAACTCGTTACAGGATTAGTCCAAACAGTAATAATTAGATAAAAAGGGACCGTAAAAGGGATAACAAATTCCTAAAACATTTTCAAGCCCATAAATTCATGATTACTTGTCCATATATTTTTGCAAGTCCAAAACATTACATGAGTTCGAATTTAGGAAATAGTGAAACCTACTCTATATAACACGACATACTAGTAGAAACCAGTCAAAATAAAAACGCCTTAATCATAGGAAATGCAAATACGGAAATACAAATGCTTAATCCCAAAATCCTGGAGCATTGGGATCATAAGGCCCATAATTAGGATTGATCGGTGCTAGTTGCAAATTGTTCGGGCCGGCTTCGTCAGCATCGTCCTCGGGTTCCCCTACTTGTTCTTGATCGTGGCCGTGAACGATAGGTGGTGCGACAGAATTTAAAGATAAGATAGGCATTGGCCCCACATAGGAATCAGTGCCTAACACTGGGCACTCGGCTCCCTCACAGAATGTAGTAATCAGCGAACCAAAAGGTAAGGTATGCCGAGGCTTGAGAGCATCGTCTGTCATTTCCTTGCGTATCAATGCCCCCACATTCACGGGCCATCCCATGTATAACCAATAAAGTAGGGTGGCATGGGCATAATAGACCGTAGATACATGCTTGGCCGGAAAGAGATTAGAACGGATAAGCCGATGAAGGCATTTATCCTCCCATCTCCTAAAATCGGGTTCCGCAAATGTGCGGGCAACCTCTCCTATAGTCCATTCTATCCCCAGATAGCCCCCAACTTCCACCAACCAAGCGTCGGACCCGTCAAATGTCACCATATACTCTGGCCCGTCCTCCGAGATATCCAGACCAAAATAAGCATTAAACGTTCCCGGAGAAATTACAATCGGTCGTCCACGAATGGTAACAATATTGGTATCGGGGTGTACGCGTAAATAAGCATAAAATTTCCTTACCCAATTGACGTTGACTCGGCCGGGGGGTGCTACGACATCTCGCCATTCATAACGTTCCACTAATTCCAAAAGCTCATCTCCACAATTATCCAAATCCAGTCCTCGAGCTCGATGAACAGGGGCATTCGAGAAATTATTAATAAATGAAGCATATACCTCCCGACTCGCGAACCGTGGTACCCCGTTGATTAATGGTATGTCGCCTTCAACGCCACAAATTGGGCGGCTCGCGTCTTCTTGGTGGCATTCGACGGACCCACGGACGGCGGTGCCGACGGCGGCGGCGGGGGGGGATTCTCGGTCGACCGAGAGTAATCACTCGGTTGACCGAGTGCTGGCTGGGCGAGTGTTGCTTGGCTCCTGGCTCTGTATCTGCCTAGTGACTGAATTGGCTGATCAGAAAAAGTTTCGACAACTCTCTTGTGATTAAAATTGAAAAGTGAGTGAAATGGTGTAATGGATGAAGATTTTCAAAATATTTCCATTTGATTTCTACAAGGATTTGGGGAAAAGGTAGGTGGAGAATTTGGATGAAGAAAATGGAGAAGAGGATGAATGGGTTAAATAGAAAAATGGGAGATTGAAAAGTGAATGTGATTGGTGGATAAGAATGGTTGGAGATTGATGAGGTGTAAAGGTGGAATTTGAAAGTTTAAATTGAAAGAATAAAGAAATTGGGAAGAGGGAAAGGTGTATGGGGATATGTAGAAATAAATGGTGTTGACCATTTAATTTTGACACACCGGAAATTAACTACAACATATAACCATGTCAAAACTATTATTTCACCTTTTCAATTCCTACTGCAAAATTATCCCAACCGACAAGTTGTCCCAAGCACAAAAACAATATCATTTTTTTATAAATAAAAACAATCTGGCCTACAGCATTTAAAATAACGCATTTCTATTTCCTTAATCAACATTTTTTTTTACAAAGACTTGGTCACTACACCCTACTTCACGTAAAAACGATTCGAATAAAAAAAGAATTTTTGCACATCCTTAACTTAGCAGTCGTCGGAACACGGCAAAAATAATAAAAAAAACTCCTTATCGTTTCACGCTACTTTTATTTAAAAGAAAAAAATGAAATAAAATGATAAAATAGAAATAGTTCTACAGTTTAAGTCGGTAGCTCGACTCTCCAAAAATCATCACCTTCTACGAACTGCTCTTGGCTTGCCAGGTTTTCACCCGGTTAGCCTTTACCGAAAATGTCTTGCTGTCCTTTTGCACGAGTGCCTTTCCGCGAGATGTGAGTCCAACGAAAAGACAGTCGAACTGTCCATCCAAGCAAGCTCCAACTTTCATGATTCTCTCAGAACTAGATGAGCTCTCTTTAGCGCGAACTCTACGGGTTCGTTTCTTTTCTTGCTTCCTTCTATCCTTAGGTCTGGAGAAAGGCAGGCCTACAGGACTATGATTTTCTAGAACCGGGGCAGGCTCGACAGCTTTCTCACGACTCAGAACTGTAAGGGTCTCATCTCTTTCTTCTATCTCGTCATCAACACTTTTTTCTAGGTCCGGAGTCAAATCTGGTTTCGAATTACCACCTCCTATAACATTCACGCTCACCGGAATAGGGAAATCTGGATTCATCATCCCATAAGTCTCAGAACCCTTAGCATCGAAAAATGTAATCTCATGCGTGGACATACGAATTAGGGCTCTAGAAGTATTGATAAAGGCTCTCCCTAAAATGATAGGGCAGTGAGGGTGCTCATCTATATCCATAACAACTATATCTATCTTAAACCTGAGCTGTCCTATGCCAATGATCATATTATTCATATTTCCAAACATGATCGTTCTGGTCCTATCCGCAAACCTAACTTGTAACGGAGTATTTGTGGGCGTAAGGATTAGATTTCTCTCACAAAAACTCTTCGGGAAAATGTTCAGACTCAAGCCAGAATCTATCAAAGCCAACCCTAGGCATGTTCTTTCTAAGGTAACCTCTACCATAAATGCTCCTGGGTCATCTAGTTTCGGCATCAACCGAGCTCCATTCTCAATATGCGCTGCATCTCTGGGACAGACGACTATAGGGCGATTTAGGTCTATGCTAACCTCAGAATCAGATTCTATATCTGACATGTGATGCATGTAGTCATATCCCGAGTCCGAATCAAGAAATCTCTTCAGGATTTAACTTGGACATACCTCTGTAAATGTAAGCTTCTTTAGACTCTTTTGTCTTCTTAGCTTCTTGAATTCTTGCCTTCATCTTCGCTATTCTCTCCTTGAGTTTAGGTGTCAACGGCTTTCTTGGTGTGGTTTTGGTTCTCAGTACCAAGACTTCTTCTCTTTGCGCCTCAGAAGATTGATGTGATGACATTTTGCTAAACAGTTCGCTTGAGTGATTTCTGATTAGCTGCATCATAAAGAAAAACAACAAACGGTCATTGAACTAACAGGCAGTATGATTTACTCATACTGCTGCTAGGCTTATAACCTACTACTGAGAAAAAACAGAATCTCAGGGGGAAGACAGCTATCAAAAAATAGAAAATGGCCTCGGTCGACCGAGTGATAACGTTCGGTCGACCGAACATACAGATTAAATTGGGTCTATACAGCAGACTTATAGTTTGTCCTTCATAAACTTTTCTGAGAACGACCTGCGGTTCAGTTCTTCTACCGAGTCCAACCTGAGGATCAGTTCGTTGTGTCCGTCCCGCACACTTATAGTTTGTCATTTGCAAACTTTTCTGAGACCGACCTATAGCTTAGATATGATTAATTAAATAGATAAAATAATGCACATGTGCAAAAGAAACATTTATTTACGATTCAATGTCAGCATACATCTTATTGAGAAATCAAAATTGATGTATAAATTAGAGTGGAACCTGCCCTAGACATAGAACTTCCTTAAATTAGAGGCATTCCAGCTGCGTGGTACAGTTCTGCCATTCGCATTAGCTAGCTGAGATGCCCCATTCCTATGTACTTTAACTACTTTGTACGGGCCTTCCCAGTTCGGGTCAAGTTTCCCTTGAGGTAGTTGCTTGCTAACCTGATTAAGGTCAAGTTAAATTAACTCGATGCCTAAATAACCACTAGCAAGTGAACAAGGTTCAATAGCAGTATAGCTAAATAGAGTCGAGGTCGATCCCACAAAGAATCAATTTGTGGATCCTAACTTAAATAGTCAACATATTTATTTCGTTTGACAAAGACGGTCTATGACCAACATAGGATACGAGAAAAGAAAGACACACTCAAACATATAAACAAATAACGTAATCAACTGCCCAATTATAACCGTAATCATTTGGATCTAGACACTTTATATAACAACAAGACTTATCAACTATTAATCCGTTCATATCCGTTTATATTGGCTACGGGAGTCATCCTCTAAAACTTGACGTAGCACCGGTAGGTCACTAGATCACTGTGATATTGTTACGTGACTTCGCCTTTTAAGTGCCTCCATCTCATATAACTCACACGCTTACGACTCTAAGGATGCCGATATTAACCGTACTTCTCGTCTAGGCAATATTCCTATGGTTAGGCGTACTTCCTAAACGATCACTCAAACTTTCGTCCAACTAACAAGTACCAAGTTATGATCTCATGCTAGTTTACGATCTACGTGTAAACAAGTTGCGCGCATTTCCCTAATATAAACCTACCCAGATAACGCTGAACGTCCGTGAAGATCAATTCATAAGCCCACCTAAGAGTTTTATATCGGTATTTCCTTTTTACACGTTTTAATTAAATTAAGCGAGTAACGTATCCATAGTCATACATACTAAGATAACAGATTCAATTAAGCTAACCTAATCATAAAGACGTGACTGATGAACGGATGAAACAGGGTAAGAGGCTCTCGGTCGACCGAATGCATAGGCTCGGTCGACAGAGTGACACCACTCAGTCACCCGAGTGCTCCACTCCCCAGATTACACCCCTTAATATATTTCTCAGCGTTTCTCATACAAATCGGATTAAATAGTGATTCGTCAGGCAATCATATAAACTAATCTGAATACACGTAATCAAACACGTATATTCATCCATAGATGTTAGGAAGAGGACGTAGGGTATGAGATCCTCATAGACAAGGTATCAACACCTCCCTAACGTCATAGCCTAGATCTACATCATCTAGCTATGAATAACTACTCAAACAATCAAAGCATAATTGGGAAATTGATTACTAAAAGAAAACAAGAAGAGAAACTAGGGCTTACATTATTGCGCCCCAGCTCTTCCACACGCCTAAAGAATCCTTATTTGCTTGTATGTATATATGAATGAATTGGTATTGGTGTGTGTTTAAAAATACAAAGGACTTGTGTTTATGTAGAGCTACAGCCGACTTAAGAAGACCGACTTAAATGTGGAAAACACTAAACCCTAACCGCCTCAAACAATGTGCCAGACTTCTGCTGGACTTCACGCCCGCTCGGTCGACCAAATGCATAGGCTCGGTCGACCGAGCCTTGTATCTTTTTGGGCTTCCTTTTCGTTCCGTCTTAGGCTTTCCTCCTTTTATGCCTTGGGCTTCCTGAACTTGTCTACAATCCATTAAAGCTTCTCCGAAGTCCATCTTTGCGGTCCCAAATGAGTTACTACAAATATAGCATAAAATACAGTCTGTAACATCAAATAATATAATAAAACCTCTAAATACATAATAACGAATCGTAGCTCTCGGCATATGCAAATTAAGCGTATTACGACTTATTATTACTCTATTATAGCTCTTTTAAACTAGAATCGGGGATAAAGATCATAGAATAACGGGCACAAAATGACCGTTATCAACACCTCATTCTTTCTGAGCACTAGGTCTCCCTCTTTAAAGTAGGAGTGCTTAACTCGGGAGTTGTAATACTGGGAAATTCGTTGTTTATACTTGGCCATTCTTATGAAGGCTACATTCCAAGCTTCTTCCAAGTCATCCTTGGAGTGTCTAAGCTCTGTTAACTGCTGATCCTCTGAGTAAAGCGTTGTTCACGGTGAGGATAGGCCGATCTCGGTTGGGATCACCGCTTCGCAGCCATATGCTAGGCTGAAAGGAGTTTCTCTAGTGGCTGAGTTGGGTGTTGTCCTGTATGCCCACAAAATGTTAGGCAAATGCTCGGTCCAACTTTCTCCTTCTTCCTCTAAACGCTTCTTCAACCCAGTCTTGATCTGCCTGTTGGTCTGTTCGACTTGGCCATTAGCTTGAGGATAACCGAATGAGGTGAAGTGTTGAGTGATGTGTAAATCGGCACACCATTCCCTGACGATCCTGTCTTCAAATTAAGTTCCATTGTTTGAAACTAGAGTTTTCGGTATTCCATACCTGCACACTATATTTTTCCACAAGAATCTATGTATCTGTTTCCCTATTATGGTAGCTAGCGGCTATGCTTCAACCCACTGGGTAAAATAGTCCACTGCTACGATTAGAATTCGGACATTGCCTAGAGCTCTTGGCAGTGGTCCCACTAGATCAAACCCCCATTGGTCAAAAGGCCAAGGGGATACCACCGGAATCATGTCTTGGGACGGCTGATGTGACAAGTTATCATGCACTTGAAATGATTTGCATTTTTCCACTAATTCTTTGGCATCTTCCAACATTGTCAGCCAATAGTAACCGAACAGCCTGCATTTCCTAGCCAGGGTCCGAGCTCCAGGGTGATTTCCAAAAATGGCCAAGTGTATCTCTCTGAGAAGGTAGTTCTCTTCTTCACTTGTTACGCATATAAGTCATGGTGCAATATACGACCTGCGATAGAGCACCTCTTCAAACAGCGAATATCTGGTCACTAAGAGTTTTATTTTTTGGCCTGAACCTTGTCTTGGGGCAAGACGTTATCTTTAAGGTATAACACGATTGGGTCCATCCATGTACTGGCCTGTCTGGTTGGCTGGACAACTTGCTGTTCGTAGCTCCTCTCCTTCAAAAGTTCTACCAGTACTTTCTTCTCTGTTACAAAATTTGAGGCCAGCTTTGACAAGGCATATGCTCTTCTGTTCTCAGAGCGGGGTATTTGGTCAACCTTGACCTGTTGGAATTTATCTAATTGAGTTCTTGCAGTTGCTAAGTACTTTTTCATGGGCTCCTCTTTAGCCTCATACTCCTCATTTATATGGTTTACAACGAGTTGTGAGTCGCTGTACACTTGCAGATTATCTGCTCCAAGTTTTCTTGCCAATTTAACGCATGTGATCAAGGCTTCGTATTCAGCTTCATTATCAGTAGCCTTGAAATCATATCTTAGTGCGTAGGGGAATTCCTCCCCTTTTGGGCTAACAAGTAAGAGACATGCTCCCGCTCCATCTTTACTAGCTGCACCATCGACATACAATTTCTATTTCTTTTCCTCTTGCTTTGGCTGGTCGTTCCCTAAATGAACAGCTATCCCTTCCGCCAAGAAGTCTACCAGGGCATGTTCTTTGACGGCAGTCTGAGGACGAAAATCAATGTCGTACTCTACTAGCTCGACAACCCACTTCGCTAACCTTCCTGAGGTTTCTGGTCGTCCCAAAATTTGTCGCAGTGGCGGATCGGTGATCACTATAATCGGGTGTGCCTGGAAGTAAGGTCTCAATTTCCTCGAGGCATGTACCAATGCCAATGCTAACTTTTCTGCATTTGAGTATCTAAATTCAGGTCCATGAAGTGCCTTGATGACAAAGAAAACCGGTACTTGCTATCCGCTCTGTTCCGTAACCGACGCACTCAGTGCTTATTCACATACTGCCAAGTAGACGAACAGCGGCTCCCTACTTGAGGAGCCGTCAAGGTTTGCAGTTCGGCCAAGTATACCTTCAGTTCATCAAAGGCCTTCTGACTTTCATCATCCCATTAAAAAGGACTAGCTCTTCTCAAGATCTTGAAAAAGGGCAAGGCGCGTTGTTCCAATCTCGAGAGAAATTTGTTCAGGGCTGCTATCCGTCCCATCAAGCGCTGTAATTCTTTGATATCTTTGGCCGATACATAGTCTTCAAAGCATTAATTTTATCCGGGTTCGCTCTAATTCCGTCTATGGATATCATGTATTCCAGGAACTTTCCTGATCTGACCCCAAATGTACATTTCTTTGGGTTGAGCTTCATCTGAGTTTCCTTAGAACTCCAAACACTTCTCTAACATCTTTCAAGTATTGATCGAGAGACCTGCTCTTGATCAGGAGGTCATCCACGTACACCTCCATACACTTCCGATCTGATCGGCAAATATTTTGTTGACAGCCCTTTGGTAAGTTGCTCCAGCATTATTTAGGCCAAAAGGCATGGTTACGTAGCAGTACGTCCTAAATTCTGTTACAAAGGCCATTTTCTCTGCATCCTCTATATTCATTACGATCTGATGGTATCCTCTGCACGCATTTAAAAAAGCAAACACCTCATACCCCACTGTTGAGTCCACCAGTCGGTCGATCTTGTGTAGGGCATAACAGTCCTTGGGACATGCTTTGTTTAGATCTGTGAAATCCACACACATCCTCCAGCTCCCATCTGGTTTCTTGACCAGCACATGGTTTGATAACCATTCAAGGTATATGACTTCTTTAATAATGTTGGCTTGCAGCAATTTAGTTACCTTTTGCTTAATTACTGAGATGCGTTCAGAGGCGAAGTGTCTCTTCTTTTGACGAACAGGCTTCCTGCTCGGATAAATGTTCAATTGATGAACTGCCAGGTCGAGAGATAGTCCTGGCATATCTTCTGCTTTCCATGCGAACACATCCCTATACTCCTTCAAGAGATTTACCAAAGATCGCTTGACCGGGGCTGGGATCCATGCCCCTATAATAAGTGTCGAGCCCTCATGTTCGTCCCATAGCCGAACAGCCTCTGTCTGATCTTCCGAGGACCAATTCTCTTCGTCTTCATGAAGTAACTCCTCTATACTTACTTGTTGAACCATCATTTTCCCATTTATTGTGGCCCTGTAACAGCTCCTGGCTATTTCCACATCCCATTTGCTTTCTAAAGAGCCTTCTCTCATTGGAATCTTCATACTGACGTGAGCTGGTGAGATTACTGCCTGGAGATCGATGAGAGCTGGTCTTCCCATAATCACGTTGTACGCTAATGGTGCCTTCACTACTACGTAGTCTACCATTAGGGTCCTGCCCTTGGTTACCTATCCAAAAGTGGTAAGGAGTTTGATCACCCCCAACGGATAAACATGAGGTCCACCGAAGCCGAACAGAGGAGCTGAAATAGGGGTCAACTCAGCATCATTTAAATTGATTGCTCTGAACAAAGCATAGTAGAGGACGTTCACAGCATTGCCAGTGTCTACGCATATTCGCTTTATCCGATTTTTTCTGATCACAGCCTCTATAACTAATCTTTCATTGTTAACTACCAATGGTAGTGAATCTCTTGGACCACATACTACTTCCCTTGACATCCTTTGCCTTTTGCTCACAGATGTAAGGGCGACGGACTTCTTTGCCGCTTGCTCATGTCTTCGGATCCTTGTGCGTTATTTGGCCCCCCTGAAATTGTATTGATCGTGTTCACAGGGCGATTATCGATGTGAGCATCGGGATCCGGGGACCGGTCCCTTCTCCTGTGATATTCTTCTCGCTGATCTCTATCGTTGTTATTCTGGCGCTTGAACTCTTGTCACGCTCTTTGTTCGGCCTGTTGAGATCGATCTACGACCTCATCAAGCTTTCCTTCCATTTCTGCTGTATCAATGCCTCGGATTAAATCTTTGCACTATTCTGAGTCGTGCCCAACATCTTGGTGATATTTACAAAATTTTTTGGGGTTTCTTCTTTCTCTGGGTACCCTCATGGGAGGTGGAGTCCTAGCTATGCACTTTCTTTGCATGATTGCTAGGACTTGTTCGCGAGACCTATTCAAAGGGATGAAGTCTTTGTCCTGCAGTGCTCCTTTCTTTCATAGACGATCAGAGATGGGGGCAGTTACCCGATCCCGTACTGACTTTCTTTTCTTGTCGGACCTGTCCTCAGATTTATTCTTCTTATCCTTACCTCTTTCCATCTCTCTTTTGAGTCGATTCGCTTCTTCCCCTTGACAATGTTTGTAAGCTATGTCCATACATTCTTCCATTGTCTGAGGGAGTTTGCTGTTCAGCTTAGCATATAATTGTCCCTCTTGTAGACCTGCCACGAAAGAGGCGACCAACAGACGATCATCCATGTCCCGCACTTGTGCGGATTCTTCGTTGAAGCGTTTCATAAAGTTTAGTACGGACTCATCATGTTTTTGATTTAGAGTTAACAAGTGAGTCTGATTTCTTTGAAACGGACGAGCTGCGATGAAGGCATGAACGAACTTCCTGGTTAAGGTCCCAAAATCAGAGATTGAATTGGGAGGGATCTTTTTGAACCACTCTTTGGCTCTCCCTGTTAGTAGTGAAGAAAAAGCTTTGCACTTCATTTCATCTGAGGCATTGTATAGGTTCATGTGTGATATGTAATGATGCTTGTGGTCATAAGGATCCTTAGACCCACTATACGAATCTATCTTGGGGATCTAGAACCCCGCTGGTCGGGGGTAATCATCTGTGTGGGCGGTGAAAGGCGATGCACAGAGCAGATCGTCAGGTCGTTGTCTGAGCAAAGTGTTCAGTTCGGCCTTAGCCGTATCGTTAGGTTGACGTATAGTCTCGTACTCTGTGTGGGTACTCGACTCTACAATCTCTGGTTTTTTTGGAGCCTGTTGGTGGAGATCTGTCTCTGATACCTCTGGAGGGTTTCTTCTCTTGAGTGTTTTGTCCAGGATTGCCTTTATCGTAGTGTTGTCCAAATACTTCAGGGTCTCAACCAATGCCTGATTGGCTGGATCCTGAAGTGCTGGATCAGATTGATCTTCAGCGGCATCCTGGGTTTCCCCTTGCGCGGTTGAAGTTGTTCCCCCCTGTTGAGTTAGATCTGTAGTCTTCTTACCAGTATTCTTCGGTGGTGCCATATAGGTTTCAAGGAATCTGGGGTTGCCTCGATCGATTATCAATAGAAGGCCTTATTCTAGAGCCAAATGATGATGCTAGAAACCGTCTAAGAATTAATCCGGGTCAATCTCCTATGCGATAAGGATCGTAAGCCCTAAGAACCCTAATTAGTATGAGGAAGCGTGTGTTGATTATTTGTTTAGACTGAGCTCCCGAGTTATTTCTCAAGAGTTGCCTACGTATCCAATAATTGAATTGGAATCAAGTCTTTCGTCGTTCCTTAGGGTTGTTTATATAGGTGGCATCTCGCCCCATATTACTTGTCATGCAAGTATTATTATTTATTATTATTCCCTACGGATATATACGAATTAATCCATTTTGTTCAGAGATAATTATTTACACATTAATTGCCAAGATTGAGGTCATTATGACTCAGAATTCTTTCCTTATTTATCTTTAATTATCCAGGCTCGTAGAATAACAGCCGGGTTGTGCGGAGCGTCCTAAGCTCAGCCCTCAAGACCCGTATGGCCGAACTGGGCAGCTCCTCTTCGCCAGACCTAGACTGACCTGCGGCGTCTGGAGGAGTATGTGCCAATCTCCCACCCGGGGTAGACGATCTACCCTCTGTTCGGCTCCTGGGGCCCTTAGCCCTTAAAGCCCTAAGATTAAGGACTAATCATTTATTACGAATCCCTAAAGGTGACACGTGGCGCAACTCGGGTCGGGTATCATCAATGATGTTGATAGGAATCTTTCGAGTTAAATGTTCAGCTGATCGTCTTTTTAAAGACTCCACATGGTAATAGGTTCTCTCAACCTTCTTTGCCGTTCATGGCCGGTCTCTGGAATTTTTGGGCCTTCGATCACTTCGTCAAAGGGGTCTTTTAGTTCAAAGTTGTTGGTATTTTTTCTCGTAAACATATTCACAAAATATAAGTTCAACATCGCGTTTCTACATACAAAATTCAAATTCATTGATATTAGATATTTTTGTTTTCATATATTGTTATCGCGTTTGCATTTGTTTTGCCGTAACAAAACTGGTTTCGACCTAAACACCTCTAGCTAAACGGATGCACCTATAAAATTCGAATTGATCAATCTGAGTTATTATAAATTTAGGCCTTTATCAATTCAAATAATTTTTTTTTCTAACATATTACCTTAATGAGCCTATAATTTTAGTCTTTATATAATTTTCTTAACACATCATATTTGGTTAGTTTAGATCGGATCAACACAAATATTTTTTTTTCTTACGAAACATTTAACTGCAGACCGCCTGACGGTTGGGCTTTCGATGGCCACCCGGCCCACCCAATTCTTTTTGTATGTATTTCCTATAAATAAATACCAAGACTTTTTTTTTTCCTAGTATATGTTTTCTCGGTCCTTTTATCGATTTCTTAGTTTTTAGATGTTTGAATTATTGATTTAATTTACTGAAAAAACCTTATAATGGTCATAAATGCTTGATTATTGAGTGCTTTGAGTGCTTCATTATTCTGTAAAATTCCGATTCTGCTTCATGAAATGAGAATCCTTCCTATATTGAGCGTGTGTTATTGAGTTTTCATCTTAATCTGGATTCTTCTTAGTTCTTTATATTGTTCTCGATTTTAATATAATCGGCAGGGATGCAACACCAAATTTGGTGAAGCAAATACGTTGTTCACCTATAAACGATCAAAATCTCGGCATTAATATTGCTGGTGGAAAGATGGTGGTAATTCCAGGAAACAACAGTAAGATCCCAATAAAGATGAACAAAATCTTAAACACTTCCAAGGATAATCAGTCTAGACTCACCATAAAAGTGCTTGAAGGGGCAAATGCATTGGCATCCGAGAATATACTGCTCGGAAAATTGACAGCTGCTGGTTGGTATTCCACCTGCGCCAAAGGGTGTTGCAAAATTTAATGTATGTTTTGACATTGATGTCGAGGGCACACTGAAGGTATCTGTTGTACACACGGTATTTCATGAGTTAAAGAACGAGATTAAAATCACAAGTGACCAACGACGATTGGCCAAGATGCTGAATGCCAAGAATAAATTGAAGTTGTATGCAAATGACGTCAAGCAAACATTGGGTGATCCTAGATACGAGGAGGCCCTGAAAGCTGCGGACAAAAAACATATTATGCATGTGGCGAATGAAACAGTTAAATGGTTGAATAAGAATCAGTCGGCTACGTTTTCTGAATATAAAGACCGGCATACGAAGTTAGAGGTTTTGTGGAATCCCATCATTACCGAGGTGCATAAGCTTTCCGGTGGGCTATCATCAGTACCCCCAAAGGTGGTGGATACAGAGTCCTCTTGCCCAGCTGCTAAGTTTGGTTCTATATTAAATGAGGTTGATTAGGCCTAAAATAAATGCATAGTGTGTAGTATATGCTACTAGTATTCGAATTTTCCTTAGTTTGAGCTTATGATGTTTGTGGACTTAGGCGGACGCAGGTATAGCCTTAAATTTTCATTTGCTTGGGTTATTCTTCCCCTCCCTTTACCGAGATCCTACGTCCGCCGCACTTTGTGGTCAATGAACCCATTCCCTCCCCTTTTGTCCACAAAGCCCTCGTGTTATTTTTTTATTTTTGTAATTTTTTTTTATTTTGTAGACCCAAGACGATAGACGCACACAAATTGCATAATCATCCGCCCAAAATGCATTTCTATGATTCGTAAATTTATTTTATTTTTTTAATAAAATTTATGGCTGCAATGCATTTTTTGCGTGTATCTTTTTGTTAATTAGTGGACTTTTTAATTACTTAGAACATCTCCATAAAACATGAATAATAATTAATAGTGTTCATTTTTTAAATTTTTTTTTAACTTTGGATAAAATAGTTTTGTGATTCGTCTACCTAGTTTACATATAATACATCCGTAAGTCATCTTAGAGTTTTTCACACAAATTAATAAAGTCATTGAATGTCATAAATTTGAATGTTAAAGTCTAAAAGGTCCTTTGACTGTCATTAAAGCAATAGTTGTTAAGTAATAAAAAATTGGTTGGATTGATAATAAATTAGGGGTGAGATAGAGAAAACGGTAATAAATGTTGCATTAGTAATGTAAAATGACTTATATTGTGGGAAAAATCTAAAAGTGTAGTATAACTTTTATTTTTGGAACGGCGGTAGTATATACCAGTAAACAAATTACCAATAGTGCGAAAAAGAGGGGAAATTGGAGAATCTGGCTATGTTACACGTGCCACTTGTAAAAAAATGTTTGCTTTTTGCAAAAACTCGTTTTTATGTAACACGTTGATAATATCGACGTGTGATCACTCTTTACGTCAATAATATCGACGATAAATCACCCATAACGTGAATCTGCATATGGTATATATTATTGACGCGACAAGGCATTTTTTACGTCAATAGTAATGACGTTAAATGTTGTTAAGCGTTGATAATATTTAACGTTAATCTATTATTGACGTGACGATCGTAACTGAGAAAAATGAGTAACGCATGAAGCAAATGAAAAAACTGAGAAGCAAACGCAACAAGAGCACAGGTATGAAAAGCAATTTTATTGATCAATTTTTTGTGAAAAAAAACGTTGTTTTACACTTTTGTTCTTCTTCAATTTATATAGGATGATCCTGTGAATCCTAGTATCTTGGTAATCAATTTTAAAGATTTTGAGGATAATCCGGCCAACTTTTATTGAGAATGATTTGAGACAATCCACATTTATTTCTGATTGATTTGGGATAATCCACATTTATTTTGATTGATTCCTTTATTCAAACTTGATTGAGATAGAGACCACTTCATCTTGAACTCATGCCCCTTAGCTTGCATCGTCACTACACACACCCCCCCCCCCCCAATTTATTTGAAATTTAACAACCTTATCTCTCCAATTCCATACTTATTGCTCCTAATCTTCAATAGGCTATTGACTTGTTGTTGTCTGAGTGTCTGAACTCTTAATACCCTCCCTCAAACTATGACGGGGGTGGAGGCATAGTTTGTTGAGGAATTGTTGAATAACATAGCGGGTAGTTGGTTTGGTGAACAGATCAGCTACTTGAAGATGTGTAGGGACATGTTCAGTGACAATCTTGCGTTGGGCCACTCATTCTCGAACGAAGTGAAAATCTACCTCAATATGTTTGGAATGAAAATGGAACACTGGATTCACCGTAAGGTACAGAGCACTTAGGTTGTCACAATAGATTGTCGGTGGTGAGTGTGCCTTGAGTAGCAAATCTTCACAAAGAAATCCTAGCCAAACAAGTTCTGCTACTGTGTGTGCCATGGCACGGTATTCAGCTTCAGTATTGGATCTGGATATTGTGTGTTGCTTTTTGGCACACCAGGAGATAGATTAGGACCCAAGAATGTGAAGTAGCCAGTGGTTGAACGCCTGGTGATTGAACAACATGCCCAGTTTGCATCAGAATAGGCAGTGAGAGTGAGCGTTGGGGCAGCTGTAAGTTGTATTCCCAAGTGTATATTGCCTTTGACATAGCGCCGTAATCTGTTAACCAATCTGAAATGTCCCTGAGATGGTGCTTGCAAGAACTGAGATGCATAATTAACTGCATAGCTGATATCTGGTCTTGTGAATGTTAGGTACTGTGGTGTGCCAATGAGTTGTCTATAGTAGGTAGGATCAGCCATCAATGGACAGTCAAGATCTGGATAGGGTTTGAGCTCCAATGATGTGGCCACAGGCTTGCATTCTGTCATCTGAGCTCTTTCTAGAATTGTTAGTGCATAGTGTGTCTGGGACATGTGTAGTGTTGAACCTGCATAAGATATCTCTATACCAAGAAAATGATGAAGAGTACCTAAGTCCTTCATGGAAAACTCAGTATGAAGTAAGGTGACAAAATATGCCATTAGTCTGTTATTTGACCTTGTAAGTAACATATCATCAACATAAAGTAGCAAATATAAAGTGCCATGAACATAATGATATCCAAATAAGGAAGGATCTGCAAGGCTACAATAAAAACCATACATAATGAGATATGTACTGAACCTATCAAACCAAGCCCTAGGGGCTTGTTTTAGACCATAGAGGGCTCTTTTTAGTTTGCACTCATGTTTGGGGTATTTAGGGTCATGCATTCCTGGGGGATGATCCATGTATATTTCTTCCTGGACATATCCATGCAGGAATGCATTTTTAACATCTAGTTGCTTAATTTCCCAGTTCCTACTGAGAGCAGTAGCTAGGACAAATCTATTGGTGCTTGGTTTTGATGAAAGGGGAGAAGGTCTCATTGTAGTCCACTCCATCTACTTGTTTGTAACCCTTAGCTACTAATCTGGACTTTAGTCTTTCTAGGGATCCATTTGGTTTTAACTTTGCTTTGAAAACCCATTTACAGCCAATGATGTGCATTTGAGGATTGTAGGGTACCAATTCCCAGGTATTGTTTTGTTCGAGGGCTCTAATTCCTCTTGCATTGCTGCTTTCCATCCAGGGTGCTTAAGGTCCTCACTCACAGTCCTTGGTTCTCTGGGAATGTTTGGAAAAGTAGAGACCATTAAGGGATACTTAGGATTGGGTTTAAAGATACCATGTTGTGCCCTAGTTGTGATCTGATTTGTTGGTGGCAATTCAGGATGGCAAAGAAGATGTGGGTGAGTTTGGAGGACTTTCCATAGTGTCCTGGTCAATGTCTTGTTTTGGATTAGGTTCTGGACTTAGGTTGGTTGTGAAGTCTGAATTGAGTTCAGTCATAGGGTTAGGTATAATGCATTCCAGGTTGGATGTTGTTTGAGTTGTGGTGGTGTCTCTGGGTGCTGGGTCCAGTTCTATGTGGTAATAGGCATGTGTTTCAGAGATGGGATCAATCCAATATGTAAAACTACTCAGTTTAGGTTCTGAGATTGGGTTGATCCTAGTATGGTTAATGGGTTTATAGGGGTATGTGGCTTCATCAAAGGCCACATGTCTAGAGATTATAACTTTCCTGGTACCTGGATGATAGCATCTGTAGCCCTTGTGATGCATGTTGTAACCTATAAACACACACGGTACAGACTTGAGGTCAAACTTGTTAGCCTTAGTATCCCATGTATGTTGATAACACCTAGATCCAAAAACTCTAAGGTGAGAGTAAGTGGGGTCTCTTTGGTAAAGTCTGAAATAAGAAGAGTCATTGTTGATAGAGGATGAGGGGACTTTGTTCATGAGGTAAATAGCTGTGGCAAAAGCTTCCGTCCAAAGATATATTAGGACATTACTATGAAATAGCATGGTCATACCAAGCTCCCTAATGGTCTTATGCCTTCTTTCCACCACTCTGTTTGTTGAGGTGTATGAGGACATGACATTTGGTGTATAACTCCACTTTAGTGGAAGTGATCTTTGAGTATATGGTTTGTGAATTCAGTGCCACAGTCAAAATGGAAAATAATAAATTTCTTTATCAGACTATCTTTTAATAATATTTTCAAAGTGCAAATATGCTGCAAAGAAATCAGACTTGTGCATCAATGGTATAAGCCAATTAAACTTTGTAAAATCATCAACCATGCTTGCACAATATGAGAAAGAATCAATGGATTTAATAGGGGCTGGACCCCACAAATCACAATGTATGAGTTCAAAAGGACTAGTACTGGACATGTTCTGAATCAAAAAAATGAAATTTACTAAGTTTCCCTAAGTGACAACTTTCACAAAGATGGTATGTCTTTATTTGACCTAAAACATCAATGAAACCTTTGGCCTTCAACTGTTGGACATTGCTCATTTGAGTATGGCCCAACCTTTTATGCATAACTGACATGAGCCAGACCTGAACCTACTAGAGAAGTACAGTTCAGGTTGATTTTTCAGCACATATAGATCACCCCTTCTTGTTCCTGTTGTGAGTGTCTGTCTTGTGCCCTGATCCTTAACATAGACATGATCATTAGTAAATTCACAAGTAGCAGATTGATCATCAGTTAACTGGCTAACAGACATGAGATTCTTTGTTAACTCAGGTACTAGTAACACATTTTTCAAGGGCATGGCATTATGTTCTTGTTTTATATTTGCTTGTCCTATACTAGTGATTCGTAGTTTCGCTCCATTAACAATGATAATGGAGTTTGTGCCTATTAAGTTTTGAAGTTTTGACAGCATACCTGGATTACAAGTCATGTGGTTAGATGCTCCAGTATCCACAGTCCAATCTGTGTCAGAGATAGATGTGTCCAGGGTGAGTGCAGCTAAGGCTTGAGGAAGCTCCTGAATTTGTTGATCTTTCTTGGGAACCAACCAACAGATCTTGGCTATGTGCCCCATCACACCACAGTACTGACATCTTTCATTCAAATACTTTTCCCTTTCTTCTATGGTCATGCTTCTTTCTGTAGGTGGTGGAGGCCTTCTTTGATTTGTTTCAGTGGTGGTATTACCTTTAGATTGCTAAGCCTGAAATCCTCTTCCAATGGAGGTGAACCTGCTATCACGTGGAGCCTGCTGTCTGACCGGTTGTGATGTCCTAGGTTGATTCTGACTGTAGTAGGCCATTGGAGGGGTTGTATGTCCTTGATTCTGGTTGTAGTAGTTCATTGGTGGGATTGGTTGTGCTTGATTCTGAATGTAGTGTGCCATTTGGGGAATCGCATGTGTCTGAGTCATAATGTTTGAGAACCATGTTCTCCTTTGGTCCATATTTTGCAAGTGTGATACTAATTCTGTGTATTCGGTCCTTGGCGGTTTAAGCATGGTTGTGGTAAATGTTTCATAGGATGGTCCCAAACTGGTTAGAAGAAAATATACCTTCTCTGAATCTTGGATTGGCTTCCCAATGGCTGCAAGACTGTCACACATGCCTTTGAATGTTCTGATGTGTTCTAAATACTCTTGTCTTCATCCTTTTTAGGTAGGTCAGTTGTTGCTTAAGCGTGAATTCTCTCTCTTGAGAATCTTGTGCCTAAGCATCATTTAGTGCCTTCCATACTGCATAAGCTGTGTCCTATCCAATAACAATGCCAAGAGATTCCTCAGAGAGTGAGCCAATAATCCATCCTCTAAGCAAGTATCTGTCTGCTTTCTTCCATTTTTTATACTCAGGATATTCAATGACGTTTTCTGATCCATTAGTTTTTGAGTACTTTTCTGGTGCTGACTTTTCGTTTGTGATGTGATCCACCAGATCCTAGCTTTCTGCAAGTGCAAGGGCTTGTTACCTCCACAAAGGTTAATTTCTTTGAGCGAGTTTGAGTGTCACAAAGCTGCCAACATTAAGAGAAAGAGTTGTCATTTCTGCAATTTGGTTTTGTATGAAAGGAAAAAAATGTGTAGGTGTGATGTTCTGGTTTGAATATCTGCTTGATGTGTGCTTTATGATTTGTGTGATCTGTTTGTGTTTGTGAGTTTGACTGGGATTTTTTCTTGTTTGCCAAGGTTTTCGCTCTGATACCATGAGAAAAATGAGTAATGCAGGAAGCAAATGAAAAAAATGAGAAGCAAACGCAGCAAGAGCACATGTATGAAAAGCAATTTTATTGATCGAATTTTTGTGAAAAAAAACCGTGTTTTACACTTCTGTTCTTCTTCAATTTCTATAGGATGATCCTGTGAATCCTAGTATCTTGCTAATCAATTTGAAAGATTTTGAGGATAATCCGGCCGACTTTTATTGAGAATGATTTGAGACAATCCACATTTATTGCTGATTGATTTTGGATAATCCGCATTTATTTTGATTGATTCCTTTATTCAAACTTGATTGAGATAGAGACCACTTCCTCTTGAACTCATGCCCCTTAGCTTGCATCGTCACTACACACACACCCCAATTTGTTTGAAATTTAACAACCTTATCTATCCAATTCCATCCTTATTGCTCCCCATCTTCAGTAGGCCGTTGACTTGATGTTGTCAGAGTGTCTGAACACTTAATAGTAACTCTTTACGTGGATAATATCGACATAAAGAGTGTCTCTTGTTCGATAATATCGACCCTCAAATGGTAAATTCTCCAAATTCCCCAAATTCATCTTCCCAAAATCCCCAAATTCATCTCCCCAAATTCCCGAAATTCCCAAACGATTGAAGAATGCAACAAGTGATACAAGTGGAACAAATGCAACAAATAGAGAATCAGGCAGTTCGAGACACCGCGGTTAATATTCAATATTGTTATTTGATCAGCTGCTTTTGTTTTTTGGTTAATTTTTGTGAATAACGTGATGAACTTGATTAATATGCTTAGAAGGTTCATTTTACGTCAATATTTGGTTAGTTGTTGATAGAATGGATGTTAATGACGGAAAAACATGTTTTACGTTGATATTATTGACGTAGAGACACCTTTTACGTCGACATTATTGACCTAGAGATATTTTACGTCGATATTATTGACGTAAGGCATTGTTATTATGCAAATAATCATTTCATAGCCTTGTATCTTTTTTAGCCTTGTAATTATAATAGTTTTGTACCATATTTAGTATAATTTTATATATAATAGCCTTGTAATATCTAATATTTAGCGTAATCTAATGTTTAATACCCTTGTGTAATATAATTGCCTTAGCCTTTTTAATAATTTAATAGCATTAGTATAATCATGGACTAGTTATATAGCCTTGTTAATTAGTAAATATGTTAATAGCCTTAGTATGTGTATGTGCACATATATTGACAATGTAACCGAATAATAACGGTGATGATGATTAACACATAACACGTAAATGAAATAAAAACGAAAAAACGAAAAAACGATAATAACATCTACGAATTTCGTTCAGCCTTTTGGTGAAGCCTCTACCAAAAATCAAGGTTCTTGTAGGTCTGGGTTGTTTTCGATTCCACTCTTTCCTTCTCACCAGTTATGGCCATCCTCATGCCTGCAAGAAATGATATTTCTATAAGATAGCTCATAGAGGATTTGTAGTTTCTCTTATTCATCCCTCCACTTAGCAGCTGGGTAAAGCCTCATCCGGAAGGGAGGCATCCTTTAGATTCAATATTTAAATATTGTTCGCTGGACTTGTCTGGCATCCAGGAGCGTCCCTGTCAAAATTTAGGCTCGGGGCCAAAAAAAAAATTAGGCCCTCGCCCTACGAAAAAAAAATAACAAAAAAGGTAGAAAATTTTCAAGTCAAATAAGAACATTGTCATTTGTCATCCAAAAAAAATAATTAATATATATATATATATATATATAAAGTCAAACAAAAATGCTGCGTGAGATAGTCATGGGTTTGGAACTTGGAAGAAAAAAAAACCTACTTATTTGACTTCTATTTTTAAAAAAATAAAAATTGTTGTAGCTAGCAAGATTCAAAACCGACTCTCTTATCTAGTAAACTAGAGTTCTAACCATTAAGGTAATGCATTCTTTGTTCTTATAAATACAGTATATATATATATAATATTAGGTCAAAATTTCGTGGGGCCCTTAAATTCATTGATTTTCGAGAGGCTCCGGGCCATGGCCCCTTTGGCCCCCCCACAGGGGCGCCCCTGCTGGCATCTTGTCCTCTCGTCATGATGGTGAATGTATCACCGCGGTACCTTAAACTTTTAATAACCAAAAATGCAACAGATGACACAAATTTTAACACAAAAAACTTCACCGTAACTTCGAAAGAAATACCTATCCTAACAACTTTTATGAAAAGAGAGACGACACGACACGACTATTACGTATATACATCTATCTTCATATATATTTCCACATACACACACACACACACACATATATATATATATATATATATATATATATATATATATATATATATATATATATGGAAATATTCATATATGTTTGGATTTCGTGTGTGTTTGTTTGTGTCATGTGTGTGTGTGTATATATATATATATATATATATATATATATATATATATATATATATATATATATATATATTTATATGCGTGTGTGCACATATATTATATGTATTATGTGTGAATATATGCACTCACACACACACTTATAAAAATTATATATACACAAACATATGCATCCGAAGTTCTAACATTTATATGTAAAGGAACACGACACGACTCTTACGTTTATGCACCTATATGTGTATGTATATATATATATATATATATATATATATGACACAACTATCTATATTAATATATATATCCACTCACTCACATATATACATCTGTGTATATATATACATATAAGTTATGTATATACCTATAATAAATATGTATATACATACACACATGTATATTTATGTATGCATATATAACACATACATTAAAATGTTAACACGGCCCGACTTCAAACATATATGCACACATGCATACACACATATAATATATATGCACACATGCACACACACATCATGTTACGTTCCGAAGTTCTAACAACTTTATATATATATATATATATATATATATATATATATATATATATATATATATATATATTCATTATAAATGTGATTAAATATTTATGCATACTCGTTATACTGTGATTCGAAGCTACACGGAGCGTATAATTAATCATGCGCGTCATTTCAAGGGACATTGTAATTATAGAGGTGAGTGCAATAAGTTGACAGTTCATTTTGCATATTTAAGAGCGGCTAACAGGGATGGTGTAGATTTTGAAGATAGATTGAAACAGTCCATATTTAGGGATTTTTTAATGGCGCATGAAAACTGGAGGTTCTCAGGGGTGGTTATGCGATATGTTGGATTCAACACGATACACCCCGACAGGCCTGATGAGCTACATTTTATGTTTGGTAACCCGGGATCAACATACGTGTTTGGCTTGGCAGGAGAGAATTCGCCATGATTTCCGGCTTAAGGTTTGGCGATCTTGATCCGAATGTGGGTAGCACTTGCTTTGGACCCGGATGTTATTTGGGAAAATATACAAAATTGTCGATTACCGTAAAACACTCGGAGAGAGCATTTAAGCCTCCTGCTCATACTAGTGAGGTTGTATACCGGTTAGGGCTGGTGTATTTTATTTATGAATATATGTTAGGTCGGAACGAGCAGCTTGGAATCCCGAAAGAAATATTCTACCACATTGATGATTTGGATCGGGTAAATCAGTTTCCATAGGGGGAGTACTTGTGGCGAATCACTTATGAGGAGATATGAAATCTCTTGCGGATTGTTAAGCACTTTAGCAAAGCTCCGGAGGATGTAAACAGTCACAAGCCACAGGTCGACGGGTCAGCATCCGGTTAGTATACTTATGAAACTTTCCCACGTTTGCAACTAACTGAACCTACTTTTTCTACTCATATAAGCGATGATTCCATCCCCAGGATGTTGAGATTGAAATCTATAGACATTACACCCCGTGAAGCCGATATGGCAAAGAAAGTTATGCCCGAAGTGATATTCATGACATTCCATTTAATAAGATGCATTTAAGATAATGTCACTAGCATGACTAATGGTTCTTTTAAATGTCTTGATTGTTTTTTTTTCTGCAGATCTCAGTTAACGATGTTATGGTGGCCGGGAACGTAGAAGTTGAATTACTTTATAGGCTCGGGTTACTTGAAGAGCAAATTTCACCTCCCCCACGTGTTTTTCCACCACGCCCTCATAGCCTGTGGCCCCGGCCGCTCCTACTGCCTCTGTTGATCCCAAAGCCCGTAAATCTTCTTGCCCTGACATGGCTGTAGGTACTAGTCGATCCCTGGTTCTTCGTGTAGACCATTGGGATGCACCTTTCTCTCTCAAACATAGATCGACATCCGAGGGAGAAGTCCTACAGGATTATGATCATGATAGTGAAGAAGAACAACGTAATGAGGTCCTTGTCCGCCCGGGCCTAGTCACTGTGACCCCCTTTGTGAGGAGGCACCCCTTCTCCCGAAACTTTGCCAGTAACCGATGAGCTGAAACTTCGGCTTGGACATTTTCCCAAGATTTTTTGTGCCTCACCTAGGCAGCATCACACCTCTATGGAAGGTGATGATGGTCGTGCAAATGTTGTAGATGGAGGAAACCCTGTGCGAGGAGACTCGGTAATTGATGCGGTTGGTAAAATGATAGATACATTATCAAAGAAATACCAAAAGGGATATGATAAACTGAATGCAAGGATTGACGCCCAAGATGAGATGTTAAAGCGTCGTACAGCCATTCTGAATCATTTTTATATCTCTGCGACGATGGGGAAGGTATGATTTATCGGGATTTTTAAATACGATTGACATTATATAATATTTGTTTATAACGAATTACTTACATGGTCGTTGGAATTATAGGGTCTAAGAAGAGATGGGTCGGTGCCCCTCCAGTGGCAGCAATAACATAGGAACCGGGGCTGGACAAGGCAACACTCCACGTGGAATAGGAATTTTTCCAACGTCTAGTTCGGGACCTGCTACACAATCATGTCAACCACATGCGCCTCACCCTCATCAAACATCCACATTCGGGGAAGGCCTCATGAACATGCTGCTCACCAAAAGACTGCCCAGGTATTCACGACATGTATGGGGAGTAGTCGTGTATTTCTCACACGGCCGCGGCTGATGCATTCACCACACCCACGCCCCTTAGTTCATCTGAACAAGTTGATTCTGATAGTTGTCCAGATTATATAGTCTCAGAACATAAAGCTGAACTACGAGTGCAGGCGTAGTACTTCCATCTAGCAGCAATCAAGTCTCCACGGTCATTGATCAAAGAATGGGCGTTAGGGAAAAACAATGTAAGACCGTGTTTAAAAAAATGGACCTTTGTCCAACTCAGAATCCAACTGCCTTCATGATAAAGAAGAATAATGAATGGGTTGTGCCTATAAAAAGTGGCAGACGCAAATAACAGCAGCTACACACCTGGCCGGAAGTAGGACACCGATGACCATAAATTGTTCTTAGCGTGGTTCGGATCAAAAGGAAATGATACCAAGGATTTACAAAGGGGGACGGAATTTGATGGAAAAGTTTTCCTGTGCCCTGCGGATCGAGTCTTCTTCAACTGCCATATTCATTCAGACATCATTCTTTATAGTGAGGTGAACTCATTTAAACTTGTTTTTTTTTCGTTTCTTTAACATGTATTACGATTTTACATTTATTGTAATATTGTGACTGTGTATTAAATATTCCTTGTGCATCACATTGATTGTTATGTAAGGCTATTATCTTGTCGAATGGAGGCATATCCGGAAGCATATCAGAATCATTCGACATTGTGCTATTCCTCTTTTACAAAGAGGCTTGTGATTGAATTCGATAAATGGGATGGTAAGATGGATGTGACGGTTCCAGCTCCTCTGGAAATAACCGTCGGTGCATGGACCCGGTGATGACGCTTAAAATAGTCTTTCCTACGGCATCAACATTCTATCCATTATGAGCTAAAAATAGTTGTTTCGACCTATAATTATGAACCATTTGAGCTGAATGTCATATGTCGGGTTCATGAGTCGAATATTTCACATTTTAACGTTTATTTTCCCTTATTCGATATTATTTCATGCATTATTTGATTATTTACAAAGATACAAAATATTGGGCTGAGCATTGTGGACAATTCTGGAGCGGACTGAACGAAAGGATTGGGCCTAGGGTATTCCAGAACCTTCCAAGTCAAGTCGATAGAAAGAAATGGACAAAAATAACCCTAATTAATCAGGAGTTGCCACCAACTTATCGAGAGTCCAGAATCTTCCTAAAAGCATTATCTTGGATGAGGGGCAGTTCTAGGTGTTTCTAAGTCGGTTTATTTAGCTATAAATAAGAGGCATCTCCTCAGAATTCAGTGTGTACAATTTTCAGGACAAGTATTATGCAATAAAATTTCTTTGTTCTATGAGTTATGGTCAAGGAGACGACGGATTCGCCACCTAAAAATAGATCCGAGGGAGATCTACACTCATCTGCGAGGGTATGATTTTTTATCTTTTCCAAGATGTAGATATGTCGTTGTTCTATTTGACTAGTATGTTTTAATTGCTTATTTAGTTTAATTATGTAGTAGTTAGTTTATTTTACCCCATGAATGTATAGATCTGATTCATTGGTGAAGAAATCATGAAATAGTGATTGCGTTCTTCAGATCTGCTATGATCTATATCGCTAGATCTTAATACCTAATAAATTACTAGTTCATAATAATCGCCGCCAGCTACGTTGATCGACAAATTTAATTAACATGTTAGTATCCTGATCAACTATTTACATGTCATCATAAATTAGCATGAAGGACTTGCAAGGTGAAGTGTTAATTAGGACATTGTCTGGATGGATCCTTAGGAACGTGCTAGTCATAATCGATAGCTACCTAGTGTGGTTTTCGGTCTTGAGCCGGCAACTCTAAAACTTATTACGTATGAACTAATACAACCAACAAAGGAGGTTAGATGCATATAGATTGTATGTTGTCCTTTCAATGCAAGTAGAGAGGGTTACCAACGGGGATGACTGTTGCATGTTATGGGTGGATAACTAATAACTCATAATTAAGCTAATACATTAGCAACTTGTTTGCTCCGTTTGAACTTGCATAGTCTAGTCTGATTATTGGCATCAACTTTACTTCTTTCTATATTATAGTTGGTCGTAGACCATTGTCATGACAATTCAATCTCGATTAATTTGCATTCTTACGAGTCTTCGTGGGATTTGACCTTGAATCACCAGTACTCTACTATGATAGACCTAGTCCTAATGCAAATAAGTGCTTTGCACACGATCACCCGAAGAACAATTGCTTACACTATCTGGATGATTAATGATCAGCATTGCGTGTTTGTGGTCATGTCAATCTCGGATTGGACTCTTACGATATACGACCCTCAATACAGAAAGGGTGACTTGGATTGTATAACTGTTAGAAGTAGTGACCGAAAGACAATTTGTGTAATTGTTTTTATAATTAAAAAATGAAAGATTTATTCTCATCTTATTTTTGCTTTGTGCTTATAAGTAATACACTACTGAAACCCTGAATTGTATCATATGTAGCCATATAACTTAGTGTGTGTCACACGTGAGGATTAAGTTTATGATGATACACTTGAACTATTAGTATGTGGTGAACTTAATCAAAGTATGAGGTCTATTGATTAAACCACCATTAATGCGCCAAGAACACTTTATGGTGTGACTGCCTTATCCGGACCGTCGATATTGGTTATCTAAGTAGGGCATTTATATATGATGTAGTCATATCTGACTTGACCAATTTAATTTTCATTTCTCATATAATTCTGTGATTGAGAAATCTTATTAAATCACAAGATAATCATATATAGATTAACCTTAATCCTGAAGTGATTGCAAAATCCTGCTTGTTTCAAAATAGGGTTTGATGTGTTCGTTGAGGATTGCTAAGTGGCGTGGTCCGAATCACTTTCACGTTGGCACTATCGGGTGTGGATAGCTCGGTATGTGTCTCACAGATACGGAATCCAAAATTCCCGCGCGAAGTAGAAAGACAATCCCAATCTGTAATTTGTTAATCCTAGAAACTGGTCGATCCTAAGAGTTCGTATTGGTTATGAACTAATTGATCATTAGTGGTGTTGGTCCCTTGGCAAGGCTAACACAAGTTTAGAGGGGGGTGAATAAACTTGTCCCTAAAAACTGGATTAAAGTTCAGTCAAAACTTGTGTGGAGTTAAGCTGACTAAGCTGAGTTTAAATCAAACTGACTTAAGCAAAACTGAGTCAACCGGCAGTGGATATAATTCTAGCCTTTTTCTTTATCTTGTTATTCTAAGCGAAAGCTGAGTGTGCTAAACTGAATTCTGGTGAATATCAGTCTGTGAGCTGTGAAGTGTATAACAATCAATTATCAGAATGCTGTAAGTAAATGCGTAAAGTAAATGAGGCAAATATTATAGAGGTTCCAGGTGGTGTAATCCTATCAGTCCTCTCTTCCCCTGTGGTGTAGGAGGAAAATTCCACTAGAACTTCTTGAGGTGAGCTGTTACAAAAAGTCCTAAACAATAGTCCTTGGCTAATCCTAGCTTCACTATCTAAACAGTTGTATAACAGGTAGAATTGCTGCTTTTCAATTGCTTGAACATTGGTTTTTGAAGGGTTATATATGCCTCTTCACCAGCTACCACCACAAACACAGTCTACCCGACTGCTATGACAACTGTCCTTGGCAAAACCTTCCTGGTTTGCTTCACATTCTGAACCTTTGATTAAGAATCAAAGTTGGGCTGAGAATCAATGAGTTGATTCTTGTTTGTGGTTCTTCTAAGTGTCTGAATCTGGATAAATTCTATATATCTTGAACACTTGAAGAAATTCTTGATAAGATCTTGTTATAGCGCAAAGATGATAGCAATTGAAATAGGTAAGACTAGTGCACAAAAAAGCTTGTTGATCTTAATAATTCTGTTGTTTTTCCATGGTGCAAAGTCCTCTATTTATAGTGTGAGGTCCAACGTTCATCTTGCTTGAATTCAAATTGTATCAACGTCTATCTTGTAACGACTATATTTTGTGACCGTTCTGATGTGTCAGTATTTCATCCAATAATATTGCTTTCTTTATAACGTTCGACTGTACTATCAGTTCGTTGGATGATTGACTTATAAAACTGAGTTTCCTAAGCAGTTTTATACTGTGTTTATCAGTTTTCAGTTTCTTGACTGACTTGGAGCATTAACTGAGATTTTACTCTTCTTTAAATATCAGTACTCCAGTTTTCATCTGATTATAATCGACTTAATCAGAGTACACCATAAGCAAGTATCTTTTAAGAGTTCATTGTCCTTATGATTCTTGGGTTTTCATACAAGATCCATAAAGTCAGTTCAGGTCACCACAAACTTGCCTGAAGTCTAATCTTAAAGTCTCGACTTGTGATCGTCATAACTGAGTTTGAACCCTCAGTTCTTCAATCTTCAATAACTGAGTCTGTGACCCTCAGTTCTTCTGTCTTCTATATAAGCCAACCGAGTTTGTGTCCCTCAGCGAACGTATCATCTTCAGTTGCATATTGGTGTAGTCTGAGTCAATTTGTTTATCTTGACGATTTCCAGTTTTCTAAATGACTTCTAGTTTTCCGTTTCATGACACTCTAACTATTACAGTGCTTGTCTGATGTAACCTATACAAATAGCAGACTCTAGTAAAACCTATACATTCAGTTCTAGACATCTTTTAGCTTTTCACTATAACAACTAGTTTCAGCACTTTATCAATGAGGTTAAGAAAATACTCTGAGAAAATATGATGAATTATCATCAAAACATAAATTTTATTTCCAACAGTTTCCCCCTTTTTGATGATGCCAAAAATCTCCCTAAAAGAAAAGCTTAAAGATCAAAACAATGTAAAACGATGTAAAACTGGAAAACTGGATTTCATTAGAATATGCAAAAACTGGAATGGTTACACTTTGTTCAAATAAATTTTAATTAGAGACTAAACTCCTTTCTATGCTTTTTGTTTAACAGAGATATACTTCATCTCTTTGTCATGTAGACGATAATCATACTCTAGCTTAGAGTCTTCCTTAGTGAAAGTCTTGTTATAGTCCACTTGACTTCCTTCTTTCCATTTTCTCCATAAAATTAACTTTGGTAAAGCTGATTCATCCAAGTAGTAATTTTCAAATTCTGCTACATCAGCTTTCATTTGTTCAACTTTGTCCCTTATCTTCAATTTGTCTACAATCCTGTTGATCTTCTTATATTGCGCCATCTTCTGATTGTAAAATTCGTCAGATAAGAAGTAGTTCAAGGATTCTTCAATAGTCTTGTCCTTGTACTTGGATTTGATAGGACTATGATCTTTGACAAACTTTAGCCACATATCCTTTGTTAGAGTAGCTCTTCGTTCTTCAGGTTGAATATATTTCTCAATGAGCTGCTCATCAGTTAATTCTTTTTTTTAATAACTTCGGATCTGATTTATATTTTTCCAATTTGTCTTCAAGTTGCTTATTTTCTTTGAGTAGTCTCAGCTTTTCTTCTTCAGCTTCCCCCTTTTTGGCATCATACAATTGATCTACCAAAGCATGAGTTGTCTTTTGATCGGCTGAGATATGTTGCTGAGAAGCAAGTACTTCTTTTAGCTGATTCTCTAACCCGTAGATGTGCTGATTCATATGCCAGTGAGCCAGAGCATGTGTCCCTATCTACTACGGTTGAGTCTTCAAGTTTCTCCTTGAGTAACAAAATTTCTGAGGCAGAAATTGAACTTCACTTATAGATCATCTCTAGTCTTGCATGAACTGAGATATATGATTTGGTTCTATAATCTAGATATCCAGAGATGTTTGACAGAAGGCCATTGTATGCATCCTTTTGGCTGAGCACAATCTTCAAGTTCTCATGAACTTTGCCCAATTCCTTCTTTGTCAAGATATCAGAAGGATCAAAAGTGGCTTCGGTTTGAACTTTAGACTGCGTGATATCTTCAATTATCATAAGTTGTTGATTATGAAGTCCATCAGCTGCTTGCTGATTGTCAGCTGTTTTATTTCCAACTGGCAAATCTTCTTGCTGGGTTATAGTTTGCGTACCTTGGAGTTGAGGTAGAGTATCTTTCTGCAAAACTGTAGTCATATCAGCTTCTTTCCTTGAATTATCATCTTCATCATCATCCTTCTTCTTCAAAGAATCCTTGGGAAAAGATGATGTAGCTAATTCTCTTTGCTTGGCTAGTTCAATAAATCTATTGAAACAATTTGCAAGAAACTCTGACATAGGAAACAGAGTATATAGGTCTCTAATTTCCAATTCCTTCAAGAGTAACTTTTCTTCAGATTGTAAGATAGCATCACGAGAATCTTCTGGTTTGAGCTTCATCTTCATGACTTTGATGATTCTATCAGCTTCAAAAACTGGGGATTGTTGCTGATCTGATTGTTGTAACTGAGAAGTATCATTAGCAGGAATATCTGTCCATGTGATTTCAGCTGTCGGTTGTTGTTGTTCCCCCTCAGTTAGTGCTTTCTGACTCGAGGTACCTGGGTACAAACATTTAACAACCAATTTTTCTTTTGCTGAGTCAGCTTTCCGCTTGACTCCATTGTGTTCAGCTTCTGGCTGAGACACAGTTTCCTATCTGGCTTCAGGTTGGGAAGTTGTTCTTACAACTGCTGCAATTTCCTCTGTATCAATAGTTGTGGCTGCAGTTGTCTTGCTTTCTTCCCTGCCTTGAGTTTCTCCAAATAAAATTGAATGATTCCACTAAGTGTTTTCTTCAGTCGGAATCTGCCAACAGTTACTTGTCCTTCAGCTTGAGCTTTATATACACTTTCCAATTCTGCTAAATGTTGCTTCTTTACCTGATTGATGATATAACCGGCCCAATTTAATTCTAGTTCGTCCCAAATTATGTTCATCAGATAAACATTGTCATCGGATAATGTGTTGATTCCTTTGGATTTTCCAATAACATGTCTACTGAGCCATCTACTAAGGAGTCCAAATTCTGGCTTGAGTTTACCAATATGAATTCCAACTTCCGCTGGTTCCTTAGATAAGGAAATCTTCCTAAGAAAGGTGACTCTTTTCAATGGTAGACAAGTCAAGTCTATTGATGTCACAGATGAATTTGTTAAACCAAATAGTGACTTCATGACTCGTTCATTGATAATAATTCGAACTCCACGAACTGTAGTGATGAGGGAGTCTCTTATCAAATGCATGTTCTCCCAGAACTGTAAAATCCCTTACACATCATGTTTTTCATTGAAAGTGACCTCCATAATGCTTCTTAATCCTGGTTGTTTCTGGATCTTCTCGCAGATATAACTTGCTAACAGAGTGTTGTTGCACATAGCTTCATAAACTTCGAATGTATGTACATCTAAATCTGTGATCAATCTTTCTTCTTGTGATTTCTTTGAGACGACCATTTCTGGGTTTAAAAAAAATTGAATTTAGAGATGAAAAGGATTTAAAAAAATCTGATTTTTATTTTTAATGAAAATGTGAACGGAGGTTGGATATATAGGGATGATGTACTGGCGGTTGATTAGTACAACTTTTCAAATTCCATGATGGTTTGTGTAACCAATGCATGTACTGTTCTGACAGTAATGGGGTGTACACGCAACATATTCTGACAAAGGCTGCGGTAAATAAATGCGATATAACCGCTGTCGGTTTTATCTTATCAACCTTTGACTTAAGTTGACTCTTATAAAGACTGATGATGAGGTCAGTTCTAGAGTAAACTTTCAGTTCCGTTAAATCTTCTAGTTTCAGTTGGTCAGTTTGAGATTGTTGATGTCAATGATTAATCTGTTAAGTGAGCGCACCCAGCATAACAAAGATCAATCCCCTTGACGAATCTCTGGCTTAAACTGACTTAACTGACTTTTATTATCCCCAACTCAGTTCTTAATTTGGAAAATCTTTCTTTATCCAATGGTTTTGTAAAGATATCAGCCAACCGATCTTCAGTAGGTACATAAAGAACTGTAATATCCTTTCTCTATGCATGTTCTTTTATAAAGTGATGACGCACATCAATATGTTTTGTCCTTGAGTGCAAAACTGGATTGTCAGTTAGTTCAATTGCACTTGTGTTATCACACATTATGGGAATTGTTCCTTCTTCTATCCCATAATCTCTTAATTGCTGTCTAATCCATAAAACTTGAGCACAACAACTCCCAGCTGCTATATACTCTGCTTCAACTGTAGAAGTTGAAATTGAATTTTTCTTTTTGCTAAACCATGACACAAGTCTATTCCCTAGCAACTGACATGTGCCTGATGTGCTTTTTCTGTACACTTTGCATCCTGCATAATCTGAGTCTGAATAGGATATCAGTTTGAATTCTCATTCTTTTGAATACCATATTCCAACTCTATATGTATCTTTCAAATACTTCAAGGTCCTTTTAACAACTGTGAGATGCCTTTCTTTTGGTTTCAACTGAAATCTTGCACATACAGCAACAGTAAAAGATATGTCTGGCCTACTTGCTGTAAGGTAGAGTAAGCTTCCAATCATTCTTCTATAAAGTGATTGATCAACATCTTTGCCTTCTTTGTCTTCATCTAGCCTGATGTTGGTCCCCATTGGTGTAGAAATTCCAGCTGATTTTTCCATACCAAACTTTTTGACAAGTTCTCTTGTATACTTGGTTTGGTGAATGAAAATTCCATCATCTAATTGTTTAACTTGTAATCCAAGAAAATATTTCAATTCTCCCACCATACTCATCTGAAATTTGCTCTTCATTAAACTTGCAAATTTCTCACATAACTTTTCATTTTCTGATCCAAAAATAATGTCATCAACATAGATCTGGACAAGGAGAGTGCTCTCTTCATTTTTCATTCTGAATAAAGTCTTGTCGATAGTTCCTTTAATAAATCCATTATTCACTAGAAACTGATAGAGTTTCATACCAAGCTCTTGGTGCTTGTTTAAGTCCATAAAGAGCTTTCCTGAGTCTGAAAACTTTGTCAGCTTGATCTTTGATCTCGAATCCCGGTGGTTGTTGAACATAAACTTCTTCTTCAAGTATTCCATTCAAAAATGCGTTTTTAACATCCATCTGGTATACTTTGAACTTTTTATGAGCTGCAAAGGCAAGAAATAGTCTGATTGCTTCCAATCTTGCAGCTGGTGCATAAGTTTCATCAAAGTCTATGCCTTCTACTTGAGAATACCCTTTAGCTACAAGTCTAGCTTTGTTTCTGGTGATATTCCCATATTCATCAAGTTTGTTTCTGAAAACCCATTTGGTTCCAATGATATTCACATTAACTGGTTTCTCTACCAATTTCCATACTTAAATTCTTTCTAATTCATTCAGTTCTTCTTGCATAGCTAGTATCCAGTCTGGATCTTTCAAAGCTTCTTCTATCTCCTTAGGTTCAGATTGAGAAAGAAAACATGCAATCATTGCATCTAGTTGATGTCTTGTATGAACTCCGGCTTGAGTGTCACCAATAACTTGTTCTTCAGGGTGATCCCTCATCCATTGATAAACTGGTGCAGGATTTTGTTCAACTGGTTCTTCATGAACTGGTTCTTGATTTTCTTCAACTGAGTCAGAATCATGTTATTCAGGAGTAGGTTGTTGAGTAGTTGGAAACTGAGACTGATATTGATCTGAAGATTCTGTAATCCTTTGTCTTCCAATGTCAGCAAAAACATAATCTGGCAAGACTGGTAACTGAGACTGAGAAACTGGTTCTGGTCTGTCTTCAGTTGTTTCAGCAGGGAAGTTCGGTTCATCAAATACCATATGTATTGATTCCTCATGCTTGAGTGTCCTTTTATTTAGTACTCTAAAAGCTTTGCTGACACTTGAATATCCCAGAAAGATTCCTTCATCAGCTTTGGGCTGAAAAACATGAAGTTGATCTTTCCCATTATTGTGTATGAAACATTTGCTTCCAAAAGCATGAAAGTAAGAAACATTTGGTTTTCTTCCATTCCAATTTTCATAAGGAGTCTTCTCATGCCTTTTATTCAAGAGAGCTCTGTTCTGTGTATAGCAAGTTGTATTAACTGCTTCTGCCCAATATCTTGCAGGCAATTTAGCTTCACAGATCATAGTCCTTTCTGCTTCTTTGAGTGTTCTATTTCTTCTTTCAGCTACACCATTCTGTTGAGGTGTTGTTGTGGCAGCAATTTGGTGTAAAACACCATTTTCTTCACAATATTCCATAATCACATTGTTGAGAAATTCAGTTCCTTTATCTGATCTTATTTTCACAACTGATACACCTTTCTGATTCTGAAGTTTCTTGAGTAGTTCTTGTTGGTCCCTTGAAAAGGCTTTGGTTAAGTTTAGAGGGGGGGTGAATAAACTTAACACTTAAAACTTTGGAGTTAACAAATTCTGCAACTTCGGCGGTCGATACTTCGAGTCTGCGAGACTTCCGTGGGCTGCGATAAACACTAGTCTATAGATAGTTAAGTTTGCTCTGAATTTGTGCAGCGGAATTAAATCAAAATTAAGCCTTAGTACTTGTTGTCAAATATGATACTAAGTATTAGATACTCGATAGTGCAAGTGTGTGATTTCGGTTGCTAGATTCGGTAGGTTGATGAGTGAAATAAAACAAGTGCGAAAGTAAAAGCGAAAGTAAGTAGGCGGTTTTTATAGTGGTTCCGGGTGATGTAATCTGTACGTCCACTCTTCTCCCGTGATGTTGGAGGAAATTCACTAGAGATCTTTGATGTAGTTGTTACAAAGATTCCTAAGTTGTTTGTCCTTCACCAATGACTATGGCTTCACAACCGAAAACGGGAACGGTAGGATTGCTTTGCTCCTTAGTCTTCCACTTGGTCCTTGAAGGGTAGGATTGCCTCTTCACCAGCTCCACCACAAACCAACGAGTCTTTCACACCTAACGATGCTTCCTTGTCTTCGACGGGTTCTTTATAAAATAAAGAATGAATCAAATAAATGATTCGGTTGCGGCGGCTTGATTAGGATGATATAATCAGCAGGCTTGCGGTCTTCAAGTGTGTATGCTTGATGCGGCTTGAACACAGAATGCACTTGAAGAAAATAGCTAGATCAGCAGCCTTAAGTTCAGTAAGTTCAGCAGGGTGTTTTTCAGCTCAGTATTGTCACTTAAAGTTTATCCCAAAAATTCATCTTCTTTTCTTGAGTTGAAAGTCTTCTATTTATAGGTAGGAATGCATGTGACTTGCATTTGAAATTCAAATGTGACCGTTCCTTGTATTTGTCCCATCTGCACTGCATTCTGTCACTATTCATAGGATCGACACATCGGGACTACTTTTTGACAAGGTGCGATCTGTCCACCCCTTTGACTTGTATCCAATGGATAAAAATAAGGATCATCCCAACGTCTTTTTAATCTCGGCCCTTGATTAGCTTGATAGGTCGAGGTAGTTGGCTGTTCTTATCCATGTAATCTTCAAATAATCTTGAATTAATCGAGGTATATATCGAGCGGGTTCATCGATCTGTTGTAATACCAATCGATCTGTTTGAACATCTTATTTTTGTACTCCGTAAAATAGAATGCGGTGATAACTTTTATCTAACTTTTATTTGTGAAGTTAGATTACATCATTTTAAATATAACCAAGTTCCAAACATCATCCAACTTGTGGAACTTAGACCTTCTACACAAGGCATATGTAATCGGTTTAGGTCATCACGGACTTGCCTAACTTCGATTCCATATCCTTGACTTTAAATACTAAGTTTGATCCCTTAGCCTTCATGGCGAGTTTGAACCCTCGGCCTTCGGTCTTCGGTCTTCGAGCGGGTTCCGGACCGGTCTGCGACCATTCTACCCTACCGACCTAGACCGATCTGATATCAATCGGCGACCACTTTACGATGCTTGTTTGATCAAACCTATTTATGAATCAAACTCTAATAAACCTATACATTTTATCTAGACATCTTTTTGCCTTTGCACTATAACAGCTAGTATGGCACTCATCATCAAAACTAAGAAATAAGTCCAACAATTTCCCCCTTTTTGGTGATGATGCCACTACCCTCACCTAATCAGCAAAGCAAAAAGATAAAACATAAAAACAGAACAAATTCAGTCATTTCTCATTATAAATATTTGTTCACAGTATTACAGTCTAGCATCAGCAAAGATAAAATAATGTAAATATGCTGATCTACTGTCTCTTCTTTCTTTCTCTTCTAGCCTTCTCAGCTTGCTCTTGATAGGCTCTGATCTCTTCTATCATTTGACTCATCCATTCATTCTCAATTAGTGTAAAATCAATATAAGAATTGACTTGTTTCCACCAGCTCCATGCTTCAGGCAGGACAAGATTGATGTCATTCACTCTGAATCCAAACCTCATATACAGCTCCTTGAATTCATCCAGTGAGTCCTTTGCCTTTGTAATAGGTAGCACCTTATCACCTCTGCTACTCCTTCTACTTCTGTTGCTTGCCCTTAGAGCTTTGACTCTTGCTTCCCAAAATTTCAAACTCAAGAAAGAGTTAAGACCTTCATGAAATCCCATGTCATGATAAGGTCTCCTCCTATTGTAATACTCTTTCTTGTACTGTTTAAGTAGATCATCAGTGAGTTGGACTCTGCCAGGTGCAGGTTGCCTGAAGGCATTTGTGTCATCTGTCCATCTCTTCGTGCAAAGAGTCTTGCGCCTCCTTTCTTTGCCGTGATTGGCCCTCTTCCCCCTTAGTGACATCATCAACAAAACGGGATATAAGGCCATGAATAGCCTCATGTGACACTATCACTCTATGCATTTGACCTTCCATGGTTCCAGTTCTAGTATCAAGAGAAGTAATCCTGGATTGCAGTGTCTCCTCCAGTCTGTTGATCCTTTCAGTAAGTTTGGGATCAGGCATAGTAGGTTGTTGTGCAGCAGCAGGCTCAGCAAGTTTAGGAGCTTCAGCAAGCTTGTCAAGTTTCTCATGTATAGAAACAAGTTGGTCTTTTAGAGACTTGTCTTTGGCTTTATTTCCAACTTTGATACCCTTGACATCTAGTATCAAATCATTCATAGCATTTTGAGTAGATGCAAAATTTGAAGCAACTGTATCAGTAGATTGTCTGTTATCATTTACCATCTTCATCAGTTCTTCAAATATCTGTTCTTGCCTGTCCAATTGAGTTCTTAAGCGTGTTGCATGTCATTTCTTACGCTTCTTAACTCATTGACAACTTCAATTGGCACTCCACTAGTCATTCTACTATCGGTAGGTCCATCGACGAGCTCCTCAACTCTATATTGTGCCTGTTGTCTACGATGACCATTGCTTTACTCAAATCTCTCCCGGCGGGGGGAGGTCCTTCCTCAACCATCGCACCAAGAATGTCTTCCATGACTGGATCTTGTGCAGGTTCCTCAACAACTTCTTCTTGTCCAAAAATTTGAAATTCTTCATCACTGTAGTCATAATCCAGCAGATGTTCTTCTTGATTAACACCAGCAGCCTGCTGATTATCCTTCCCTACAGTGGTCTTGGCTCCGAGAAGGCTCCACTACAAAGACGCCTCATCAACGGCGGGGGTTTCCTCCAAACCCAAAGTTTGTTCCAACATGTGTCCAGTCTTGTTTGAGACTCGGCGGCTGTACCTCCCGTTCCAACCTTTGTCCGTGTCTTGTTTGTACTCCAAAGCTCCGTACCTCCTCTTCAATTTCCCGTGGATTAAAGATATTGGTATTATCCACTTGGAAACCTTCGATATGACCAATCTTGGTCGAGTTATGGCGATTTTGGTGAGAATCCCTTCAAAGTCAAATCCACTTTGATATCCAATGGATTCCTCAGAACTAGCACTTGGTTCACTAAAGTCAGTGGCCTTTTCTTGATCCAAATCAACAATCTGTTCACCTTCAGGTTGTCCAGCAGGCTCTACAACATGAAATGTAGCAGATTCATCTACTAGCCTACCAGCACTCAAAGTAATTCCTTCATTGATTAGTGCTTCAAGATCATCCAAGGTGAGATCCTGTAGATCCTCATCCATTTCTCCAGTCGGCTGGCCCTCAGCAGACTTACCAATATCAGTGGACTGTTGTGCAGGAGGTTCATTTATCAATGCAGTTCCACTGCTTCCTCCTGGTCCGGAGGGGAAATCTCCTCTGGAGTCAGATGATGAGGAAGAATCATCATCTACATCTCTTGGATCTCTGAACTTAATACCCTCCTCCTTCAGTTGCTCATCAAAAAGATCCATCAGTCTGGATTGCAGCAGGGAGGTATCAACCAGATCCAGCAAGTTCTCCACTCCTAACTTGTTAAAAGCCCATTCCTCAAAATCAGTCATAGGTTCAGCAGCTGACTTTTGTTTCTTGTAGAAACCAAACTTCCATTGAAAATAATCAGCAATTTGCTGAAGTTTGGGATCCACAAATTCTTCAGTTTTCTTCCTCTCTTTCACATGCCTTTCAAAGGGCATGAAAGATCTCCTGGGAGCAGCTTCAGTGGCTTGTTGACCTCCAAAGGTTCCAACAAGCAGATTCATGGTCTCTTCTACAGATGTTTGAAAGTCAGCAGGTTGCTGTGATTGTACATTTGTACCTACTACTTCCATCCGTATCACACTTGGTTCCCCCGACTTACATGCTCATCGAGCGGGGTTAGCGACGATCGCTTCTTTCCCCCGAATTCTTGCCAAACTTGCAGGGTTTTCAACCAAGTCTTCAATCACCTCTTCAACTACCACAGCAGGTTCAGAAGATTGCTGTGGTTCTTCAGCAGATTGCTCATCAACAACCCGTGCAGCTTCAGTAGATTCACCAATAACATCTTCTACAGCAGGCTCTGGTACAGCAGACTGCTGTGATTCTTCAACAGATTGCTCAACAACAACCTGTTCACTTCCAGTAGACTTAATAACCTCATCAGGTGAGGAATCGCTGATTACAACTGGTGGAATAATAGTTAAGGGCTCAGCCTCAACAGCCTCTTCTTCTTCTACTGACGCCTCTTCTTGGACTTTTTGTTTTTCCAAGATTCTCATTTCTTTTCCTTTGCCATACTTCTTCTTTTTGACAACCTCCTTCATCCTCTTGGATAGGGGTTCATCATCATCATCATCATGTCCAGTAGATTTTCTCTTTCTACTATCTTCTTTCTGTTGTTTTGTCAGAACTTCACCAACAGTTTTTCTTGGAGCCACATCAGCACTCTTTCTCTTTCCAGCAGTTTTCTTTGATGCAGCAGGTTTGATGGATATCTTCTTAGTTTGCTGAACCTGCTCACCACCAGCATCACCATCATCTCCATCATCATTATCACCAGCAGGCTCTCCAACAGCCTCTTCATCATCATCTAGTCCAGGAATCGCATAATCAATCTCCTTCTTGTATCTGGACTGATTTATGTCAACTGGTTCAAGGTCAGGAACCTCCAGATGATTCAGCAAAGTCTGAACCATCAAACCTAGGGGTAAGGCCTTTGATTTCCTTTTCTTTAATTTGTCCTCCTTGGCTACTTTCTTCATATAATGAATGAAATAACCTCCCCAATCAAATTTCATGCTTCTGCAAATGATAATCATCAGCTCTATCTTGGGTCCTGATAGAGTATCCATACTGCCAACTAGCCCAAGTATGTTCTTTGCAATGAGCTTGCTCAGAAGACTGTATTCATTACCAATGTTTTTGCAGTTGATGCCTGGTACGATTTGATAGTTGCATCCGTCTTGATCGATCTACAAAAGCCATCTTGTCCAATCCCATAGCTTCAGGATTGACTGAACCATCAACAACTTCTTCAAAACCAAACACTTCTCTCAGCAGATTGGAGGAGATTACAAGCTCCTCACCATTTACAGTGGTTTTGAATGCTTCAGTTCCTTCTTCTATAACAATAATCTTCCAGAAATCAATAACATTGGTGTATGATATCGTTTCTAATCTGATGTTGAGTTTGTTCTCCAGGCCTGCAAACCTTCTTATTCTTCGACCTATATTAATGGCCAGTTCCGTTCTGTTTGCATCAACAACATAGCCTCTTACACTTTGGCTTGATTCGATTTGAACTTCAACTCTTTCCGCCATTGAAATAAGAAAAAGATGAGGAAGAATTGCTCTCAAATCTGTGTACACACGATGTAGAATTGGCAGAGATAAAGCAGAAAATGCAAGTGGAGAAACTCCTGTATAACAGTCTGATTTTATAGACAGTGGGTAGTTGATACTGTCACTGCACGTTCATTGAGGTAACCACGATTAAATCTGATTAAATGCTGTGTTGACACGTGGCCCATTACTCCTCCATAACGTTTGTAACCGTTGGATGGTTTAACTATGGTAATAAAAGATAGAATAAATATCCCGCCAAACTGCTTTTTGACCTAAATAACTTTGACTGAGTAAAGTTCCCTCCAGCAGGGTAAACCTCAGCAGGGTGCCCTCAGCAGTCTGCTGATAAGTAGGCTTCAGCAGCCTGCTGATAAGAGTACTCTGCTGATCCTTGTTTTCTTCTTGTTTTGTTCAATTGATAATACAAGATGAGGTTTAATACCAATGACTGATCTGTCAAGTGAGCTCACCCAAAATGACAAAGACCAATCCCCTTGGCAACCTCATTTGCTCAATTGTCCAAATATAAGTACATGGAATTGTTGATACCAATGACTAATCTGCTAAGTGAGCTCACCCAACATAGCAAAGACTAATCCCCTTGGTGAATTCCAGTACACTGCTGGAATATCAGTCAATCTTTATGATTCCAAGTTCAGTTCTTAATTTGGCAAATCTTTCACTATCAAGTGGCTTAGTGAAAATATCAGCAAGTTGATCTTCAGTAGGAATGTATAGAACCACCACATCTTTCTTTTCAACATGATCTCTTATAAAATGATGCCTCACATCAATGTGTTTGGTTCTTGAGTGCAAAACAGGATTTTCTATGATTGCAATTGCACTTGTGTTATCACACATAATTGGAATTTCCTTTTCTTCAATTCCATAATCCCTTAATTGTTGTCTTAGCCATAGTACTTGTGCACAGCAACTTCCAGCAGCAATGTATTCAGCTTCAGCAGTGGAAGTTGAAATTGAATTCTATTTCTTGCTAAACCAGGAGACCAGTCTATTTCCCATGAACTGACAGGTTCCTGAGGTGCTTTTTCTATCAATCTTGCATCCAGCATAATCAGAATCTGAGTAGGATATTACTTTGAAGCTTCCTTCCTTGGAATACCATATCCCTACTCCCAAAGTCTCTTTAAGATACTTGAGAATTCTCTTAACTGCACCTAAATGACTTTCTTTAGGTTTGGATTGAAATCTTGCACAAACACCTACAGCAAAGGATATATCGAGTTCTGTTGGCGATGAGGTACGATGGATCGCCTATCATCCTTCTGTACAATGTCTTATCAACATCTTTGCCTTCTTTATCTTCATCCAACCTGATGCTTGTACTCATAGGAGTTGAATTCTTAGTGCTATTTTCCATGCCAAACTTCTTCAAAGAACTCCTTGGTGTACTTGGTTTGATGAATGAAGATTCCATCCTTCATTTGTTTGACTTGCAGTCCCAAAAAGTAATTCATCTCTCCTATCATACTCATTTGGAATTTGCTCTTCATTAGATTTGCAAACTTTTCACAAAGTAAATCATTCTCAGAGCCAAATATTATGTCATCCACATAAATTTGTACCAGCAGGGTGCTGTCCCCTTCACTGATTCTGAAAAGTGTCTTGTCAATGGTCCCTTTTGTAAAACCATTGTCCACCAAGAATTGAGATAGAGTCTCATACCAAGCTCTTGGTGCTTGCTTTAATCCATAAAGTGCTTTGTTGAGTCTATACACTTTATCTTCTTGATCTTTAACTTCAAATCCGGGAGGTTGCTTGAACATATACTTCCTCCTCTAGGATACCATTCAAAAATGCACTCTTGACATCCATTTGATATACTTTGAAGTTCTTGTATGCAGCATGTGCCAAAAATAATCTGATAGCTTCCAATCTTGCAACAGGTGCATAGGTCTCATCAAAATCTATTCCTTCTGCTTGAGAATAGCCTTTTGCAACTAGTCTGGCCTTATTTCTCACAATGGTACCTGATTCATCAAGTTTATTTCTGTATACCCACTTAGTACCAATGATATTTGCATAACTTGGTCTTTCAACTAGTGTCCAAACTTGATTTCTTTCAAATTCATTTAATTCTTCTTGCATGGCAATTATCCAATCTGGATCTGAAATTGCTTCTTCAACAACTTTAGGTTCCATTTGAGATAGAAAACAAGTAAACATAGCTTCCAGTTGTCTTCTAGTCCTCACACCTTGCTGTACATTGCAAATAACTTGTTCAGCAGGGTGATTCCTTAACCATTGTGGATTTTGGTTATTTAGATTTTCAGGAACATCATCTTCAGTAGGGTCTGCTGTAGTTTCTTCTACAGGGGGGTCAGCAGATCCTTGAACTGCTTCAGTTGTTGCATCAGTAACATTATTAGCAGGGTGTTCAGCAGGGGCAGTATCAGAAACTTTCAGGTCATTGAATCTTTCCAAAACTTCAACACAATCTGGATCAGTGACTTGTTGATTCTCAGCAGGTTCACAATCTTTATCTTCCATACCAGTAAACTTAGGTTCATCAAACACAACATGGATTGTTTCTTCATGTTTCAGTGTTCTTTTGTTCAGTACCCTGAATGCTCTGCTGACTGAAGAATATCCTAAGAAAATTCCTTCATCTGATTTTGGTTGGAATGTTTTCAAATGAACTTTATGATTAAGAATAAAACATTTGCTTCCAAATGGATGAAAATAGGATATGTTAGGTATCCTTCCATTCCAGATCTCATAAGGTGTCTTCAGCAGCTTCTTGTTTACTGATGTTCTGTTTTGTGTATAGCATCTTGTATTCTATGCTTCAAATTTCCAATATCTTTCGGGTAGCAATGCCTCACAAATCATTGTTCTTCCCGCTTCCTTTAAGGTTCGTTTCTTCTTTCAAAGAACCCCATTTAGGGCGAGGTGTACCAAAGAGCGGCAAGTTGATGAAGTACACCATTCTGTTCACAATATTCTCTTATAACTTTGTTGAGAAATTCAGTACCCTGATCTGATCTTATCTTTATGACTGTTAAACTTTTCTCATTTTGTAATCTCTTCAAAAGATTAGGCATGCTTTGAAGTGTTTCACTTTTCTTGTTCATGAATATCACCCAAGTGTATCTAGAGTAATCATCCACAACCACTAGGGTATACTTCTTTCCTGTTACACTTGATGGAGTTATTGGTCCAAAAAGATCCATGTGCTTCAGCTCCAACACTCTATTAGTTGATTGTTTGGTCTTTGATTTGAAACTTGACTTTATCTGTTTACCTTGCTGACAAGCATCACATATAGCATCCTTCTTAAATGTGATCTCAGGTAAACCAACCACCAGTTTCTTCTTTACCAACTGATTAATATCATCAAAGTTTAAGTGATTCAACTTCTTGTGCCATAGCCAATTGAGCTCAGACTTAGTATGCACTATCAGGCAGGTTTCTGGAACTGCAGTAGACCAATCCACAACATACATATTCTCGTTGTCTTCTACCAACAAGTACAACTTGATCACCTCTTTCACTAATGACAATGCGGTTGTCTTTGTCAAAAGTGACCTTGTATCCCATATCACGAATTGTCCAAAGGTGCTCGGCAAGTTGTAATCCAGTCCTTCCACATATGCAACATTCTTGATTGTAAGTCTATTTCGATAAGTGTGCCATATCCTCTTGTATATCCAGGTGTATTTTTGTTGCCAAAATTCACCCTTGGACCATCTTTTGCCACAAAATTTGATAAACAGTGTTTATTCTTTGTCATGTGTCTGGAACATCCACTGTCAAAGTACCAGACACCCTACAAAACAAAGTTAATGCATTTTAGGTACCCAAACCTGTTTGGGTCCATAGTGGTCAGTGGCAAGCATGACCCTTGGTATGCTTCCATAAGGTCTTCTCCTAAATGTGTCATACTTTGGTTCATACTTTGGTTCATACATGTATTCCACACATCCATAGGTTCTAACAAGGTTGTGTAGGAACCACATATGTTTTCGGTATTTTGGTACATAATGCTTTGTTTGAAATGATTCTTGTTGTTAGAAACATTTGCATAACCATAGGTGTGCTTGTCACGTTAGGAACGAATGTACTCGTAATATGGAGTCTGCCGAGGTCTTGTGTAAGTCCTCTCGTCGATTCCATTGCCTAGGTTTTACCCTAGCAATATGGTTATACTTACTATTTTTAACGATAGATGCGGGAATATTCCAATCATCATCGGTAGGGAACAGCCTACCTTTCCCCCGAGATAAGTATCCCTTGAATGATCAACATTTTTAGGTTTAGGATTCTTATCCTTGGAGTATTTCTGTTTCTTACCCTTCGTGGTCCAAACGGAGACTTGGTAGCAGTGTCCGCTATCGGCGAGCTTAGAGGCACAAGACGATCCTATTTTTGGATTTATTCTTTTTACTAGAGCCGTTGACTTCTTAGACTTCGATTTTGCTTCCTTGAAGCATTCTCATTAGGTTTTATCGCTTCGGCAACCTTCGGGAGTTGGATCTAGTGCGGTACAAACTTAGGACCAATTACGGTACTAGGTTCAGTAACCTTACTGGATCCACTCTTGTTAGATTGCTGAGTTCCAAATCCAAGCCCCGTTCTATCCCCATAAGGCTTTCCTGATTTGTATGCAGTATTGGAACAAGATGGTTCAGCAGATTCAGAGGCTGCTGGATGTTCAGCAGACTTATTTTGATTCTGTTCAACATCTTTTTCCTTACCCTTGAGAACCCTTAATTCAGCTTTCAATCTTCCAACTTCTAACTCAAGAGTTTCTTTTTCAGCCTTCACAACCTCATAGCCGATTGTATTACCCTCGCTTGATTAAGGATGGCATCCAAAGTCCCATTGTTGTCGAATTTCTAGGATTTGAACCACGGGTTGATTCACAATCACTTCCAGGCGGAGTGTTTATAGATACGGTGTTGTATACCTCCTCGGTTTCATCCATATTGGCCATCAAAGCATAATCCTCCATATCGGCAACCGGTCTTTGTGTCATCCGATTCATTTCCTTTTTCGATTCCACTTCATATCCTGATTCATCTTCGCAACCATAGCCTTCTTGCCAAGTCTTCTTTGTTGACTTTTGGTCTTCAGTAGGTCTGGACAATCAGGTCTAAAATGTCCAGGCTTCTTACAGTTGAAGCAAAGATAATCAGGTTCCTTGCCTTGTTTCAACTCAGGACAATCAGGTCTGAAGTGTCCTGGTTTCTTGCAATGAAAGCATAGATAGTCATTATCTTTCTTTGGTTCTTCTTTCCTTCTTTCGGTAGGCCTCTTTGTGAAATTTCTTGTAGGGGCCTTTCCAGTCTTCATCATTCTGATTTTCTTGCTCAGTAGGGCAATTTGCTCTTCCATTTCATCTAGCATATCATCCTGTCCTCCTGATGTTTCTTCACGATGTGAAGCAGCCAATGCAGTGGTCTTTGGCTCTTCCTTTTCAGTTTCAGGCACCAGCTTCTTGCTAAATTCATAGGCCTTGAGATCAGAGAACAATTTGAAGGTATCTTCTTCATGCAACTTTCTCATTTCTTCAATTGCAGTCACCTTCATTTTCCAAACATCTCTTGCAGGTAAAGCTTCCAAGATTTTGGTGTTTACTTCCTCTTTTGAATAACTTACGCTCAGCAGGGTAAGTTCATCCAGGATTGCATTGAATCTGGACTCCATTTGCTCAATGGTTTCATTTGGCAGCATTTTGAACTTTTGGAACCTCTTTCTGGCTACACTGATTTTGTTCTTCTTTATTGCATCAGTGCCTTCACAGATTGTTAAGGGTGATTTTATACGTTTTATAAGGATATATTTTACATCAATTTCCCCCGTATATGGATATTTTTCATAGAAATCGAGCTTATAAATGAAATATTGAGCAAGTGATGTTTTTAATAGCTAAATCTCAAAACGTAACGATTTATGTGCTTAAATGATGATTTTATGTTATTTTGGAATTACGTTACGCTTTGGTATGTTTTCCTATAGTTGTAGATACTCATTGATGATGGGAGAGAGGATTTTAGAGAGCCAAATTCGTGATTGGAAAGAAATCAATCAAGATGAATGTTGGGAAATCAGGATTCCGGGTAGTGACGACCTTGCAACGCAGTTCTTGATATGATAACAACCGATTTGACTCTGGACCTCAAGAGAAGAGTTGTAGGGCTTGAAGAGAGGATTCTACAGGATTTTGAATCACTTCATTCCGACTTACGAGGCCCGAGATATGAGCGTTACAAGTTTGGATGCTGTTGCTGAAAATAGTGGACGGGCGTCCGACCTTATGAACGCCCGTCCGGCACCGTTACTGTAGCAACCGACTTGATTTTTTCTATAAAAGCAGCGTGATTTTTACCCTAATTCATACATTATTCCACAGCCGCAAAACACAGCAGCAGCAGCCCTTCTTGAGGAGTTCAAGGCCGGTCACCCGAGCCTTGTGCTCGGGTGATCCGGGTTAGATTAGGATCGTTTTTTTTCGTTTCTTTCATTGTTGATGCTTGGAGTTCATCCAATGTACCAAAACTATATGAGTTTGTTTTATTTCAATTAATTCAATTCTAGTTTATGTTCATGATCTTTAATTCACTTTGTATCTTTTTATGATTATGATGCTATGTGAGAATAGATCGAGAGATTTAGTTTTCTATCGATGTTTATAATACGGAAGTTGCATAAACACTAGATCACCATAGAAAGATAGGATCTTTAATCATTAATTATGTGACAAATTAATTGGTTATATTTCTAGGTTGTTAGGTTCTAAAATACGGAAGTTAACCTGAATCTACACCGAGTTGTGTTTGGTAAATCGATCTCAACATTCGGAAGATGAGAGATTGATAAATTGGATTTACTAAGGAATTAGGAATCCATAGCTTGAGAAATAAATTCACTAAGGAATTAGGGGTTTATGTCTCGTGAAAAGGTGAAACCACAACTTGAATTAGAATCATGAATTGAACTAGGATTGAGATCACATAGGTTTGTATATTGGTTGTTTGATCCCATGTTTCCTTAGGTTAGTTTGTTTATTTTGTTAGATTTGTTTTGATTGTTCTTTTCTGTTTTTATGTTTTTTTTTGCTTTTCGTTTCTGTTGTTTATTCGTTCTTAGAGTAACAATTGGTAGGAATTAGTTAATTAGATTCAACATCCCAATTCCCTGTGGATCGACCCTGTACTTACCCTACTATGCTATCAACTACCCGATATTTGGTCGGTTAGGAGTTAGTTTGCATGGTAGTATAGGTTCACAGATCAAGTGAATTTTGTCCCAAAGTTCCTTTGCAGTCTTGCAATCTTTAACCTTCATGTACATATTGCTATCCAAGGTTCTGTAAATGATATCAATAGCAATGTTGTTGAGGTTTGCTCTTTTTCTTGTCTTCTAGCATTCCATTCTATTTTTGGTTTAGGAATGTACTCTCTGTCACCCACTGTTACTGCCTTTGTAATCTCCAAGGTCCTTCGCTTAGTACATCCATCATCTCATCATGGGTAGCAGCAAGATATGCCTGCATTCGACGTTTATACTCATCAAATCTATCAAGAGAACACATCAACATAGTTCTAGCATACTATGTGTTGTCCATGATGCAAGTCTTGAAAATCAGTAACTTGAAAGAAAGTTTTGAAGAATTTTCACAAGCACAACAAGTAGGATTCCTTCGGAACGTGCTTTGCTCCGATACCAATTGTTGGTCCCTTGAAAAGGCTTTGGTTAAGTTTAGAGGGGGGTGAATAAACTTAACACTTAAAACTTTGGAGTTAACAAATTACGCAACTTCGGCGATGTCCGTCGATACTTCAGAGTCCGTCGAGACTTCGGTGGGCTACCGATAAACGTAGTCTACGATAGTTAAGTTTGCTTTGAATTTGTGCAATGGAATTAAATCAAAATTAAGCCTTAGTACTTGTTGTCAAATATGATACTAAGTATTAGATACTCGATAGTGCAAGTGTGTGATTTCGGTTGCTAGATTCGGTAGGTTGATGAGTGAAATAAAACAAGTGCGAAAGTAAAAGCGAAAAGTAAGTAGGCGAGTTTTTTATAGTGGTTCCAGGTGATGTAATCCCGTACGCCCACTCTTCTCCCCGTGATGTTGGAGGAAATTCACTAGAGATCTTTGATGTAGGCGTTACAAAGATTCCTAAGTTGTTTGTCCTTCACCAATGACTATGGCTTCACAAGGCGAAAACGGGAACAGTAGAATTGCTTGCTCCTTAGTCTTCCACTTGGTCCTTGAAGGGTAGGATTGCCTCTTCACCGGCTCCACCACAAACCAACGGTCTTTCACACCTAACGTATGCTTCACTGTCTTCGGCGGGTTCTTTATAAAATAAAGAATGAATCAAATAAATGATTCGGTTGCGGCGGCTTGATTAGGATGATATAATCGACGACTTGCGGTCTTCAAGTGTGTATGCTTGATGCAGCTTGAACACAGAATGCACTTGAAGAAAATAGCTAGATCAGCAGCCTTAAGTTCAGTAAGTTCAGCAGGGTGTTTTTCAGCTCAGTATTGTCACTTAAAGTTTATCCCAAAAATTCATCTTCTTTTCTTGAGTTGAAAGTCTTCTATTTATAGGTAGGAATGCATGTGACTTGCATTTGAAATTCAAATGTGACCGTTCCTTGTATTTTTCCCATCTGCACTGCATTCTGTCACTATTCATAGGACTGACACTGTCAGGACTACTTTTTGACAGTGCAGTCTGTCCACCCCTTTGACTTGTATCCAATGGATAAAAATAAGGATCATCCCAACGTCTTTTTAATCTCGGCCCTTGATTAGCTTGATAGGTCGAGAGTAGTTGGTCGTTCTTATCCATGTAATCTTCAAATAATCTTGAATTAATCGAGGTATATATCAGCAGGTTCATCAGTCTCCTGTAATACCAATCAGTCTGCTGAACATCTTATTTTTGTCTGTAAAATAGAATGCAGCTGATAACTTTTATCTAACTTTTATTTGTGAAGTTAGATTACATCATTTTAAATATAACCAAGTTCCAAACATCATCCAACTTGTGGAACTTAGACCTTCTACACAAGGCATATGTAATCAGTTTAGGTCATCACAGACTTGCCTAACTTCTGATTCCATATCCTTGACTTTAAATACTAAGTTTGATACCTTAGCCTTCATTAACTGAGTTTGAACCCTCAGCCTTCAGTCTTCAGTCTTCAGCAGGTTCCAGACCAGTCTACTGACCTATCTACCCTACTGACCTAGACCAGTCTGCTGATATCAATCAGCAGCCCTTTACCGGTGCTTGTTTGATCAAACCTATTTATGAATCAAACTCTAATAAACCTATACATTTTATCTAGACATCTTTTTGCCTTTGCACTATAACAGCTAGTATGGCACTCATCATCAAAACTAAGAAATAAGTCCAACAGTTCTGTAAGTCTTTGCTTTGTTTCACTTTTCTTGGTTAAGAAGATAACCCAAGTGTATCTTGAAAAATCATCTACTACCACCAATGTATACTTCTTTCCACTGATACTGTTTGGTGCAATAGGTCCAAATAAGTCCATATGCAGTAGTTCCAGAACTCTGGTTGTTGAATGCTGAGATTTTGTCTTGAAACTTGCTTTTGTTTGTTTTCCTTTCTGACAAGAATCACTTAAGATGTCCTTCTTATATGAGATTTCAGGTAGTCCAATGACTAACTGTTTCTTGACAAGAGTGTTGAAGTCATCAAAGTTTAGATGACTTAGTTTCTTGTGCCACAACTAGCTGATTTCTGATTTGGTATGCACAAGTAAACAAGTTTCTGCAATAGCCGTAGTCCAATCTTCAACATACATATTCTCTTTTCTTATTCTGGCTAAAACAACTTGAAATGCTATTTCGATGACGACAATGCAGAAGTCTTTGTCAAAAGTAACTTTTTAAACCATATCACAAATTGACTGGTGCTGAGTAGATTATAATGCAATCCTTCTACATAAATACATTCTTGATTGTGAGACCGTTTCTGATCAAGGTACCATAACCTTTGGTGAATCCAGGTTTGTATTTACTTCCAAAATTAACCTTTGGTCCATCATTGGCTATAAAATCACTTAGACAGTCCTTGCTCTTTGTCATCTGTCTTGAGCAACCACTGTCAAAGTACCAAATATCCTGCAAAACAAATTAAAATGTTTTAGGTACCCAACTTTGTTTGGGTCCATAGTGGTCAGTTGTTAGTACAACTCTGGGTATATTTCCATAAGGTCTTCTCTGGAAATTGTTGCACTTGTTTTCATATATATAGGCCACACTTCCAAATTAACTTTTTCTGGATTGTGTCTTATGTATATGATTTCTCAGGTCTTCTGGTTCACTCTGATTTCCAAAGTGTTTTCTATTATTAAAAGTTGAAACATAACCATCATTCCTTCTGTATAGAGGTCCAGACTGATCTTTGTACTTAGACTCTTGCTGAGAACTAAGATTAGCTCTCTGTTGAGTTTGGACTGAAACTTGTGATAAGTTTTATGTCTAGAATGATTGTTTTTCTCAGTTTTAATAGTGGATTCAGTAAAATTCCAATCATCATCAGTGGGGTATAGTCTTTCTTTCCCCCTGAATGTGTGAATCTTTGAATGATTGACATTCTAAGATTTACCCTGATTATAATTTTTTTGGTTCTTGACTTGATCAGTTTTTGTGGATCTGGCAATTGGTTTACCATTTCATTTTTCTTGAGATACAGCTGACCTACCATTTAGTTTACCTTTGTTGGTAGATACAGTTGTCTTCATAGAAAACTGATTTGTCCTATGTGATACTGACTTTACTATTTCAGCAATTTTCTTAGTTTGTTGAAGTTGCTCAGCTACAAACTTAATAACAGTTTTTATACTAGGTTCAGCAGCTTTGCTAGTTCTATCCTTAAAAGATTGTTGTGTATCAATTCCTAAGCCAGTTCTGTCTCCATATGGCTTTCCGGATTTGAATCCAGTAGTTGAACTTGATTGAGAAAAAGATTTAGTTGTTTGCTTATCGATGCGGTAGAGGTCGATGCGATTCTTTTATTTATCAGTTCCAGTCAGTTTCATCATATTCAGTTCGGACTTCAATCTTTCTACTTCAAGAATTAGAGTTTCTTTCTCAGCTTTAATTTATTCATAACCAGCTTGAATAGTTACTAGATGATTCATCAATTCGTCAAGTCTTTCTTCTAATTCTAGATTTTTTGGATTGGAGTCAGCAGTCGAAGAACATGCATTTTGTATGGAAATCTGAGCTGAAGAGTATTTAGAGTTATATTCGCATACCTCATTTGGACTTTCTAGGTGAGCCATTAAAGCTGTGTCATCTAATAATTTTTCAGTGCCAGCTTCATAGTCTGACTCATCTGTGGCTAAGAGTGCTCTTCTGCCAGTTCTTCGTTGCTGAATCTTCTTGGTCAGTTCTGGACATTCTGCTTTGTAATGTCCAGGATTTTTACAGTTGAAGCAAAGATATTCATCGTCTCTCTTCTTTTCAGGAGTCCTCTTGATGAACTTTTGAGTGATTGGGTGTCCACTCTTCATCCTTCGAATTCTATTCATCATTAGAGCCATCTGTTCCTCCATCTCATCCAATTCTGAAGATTGCTCGATGAGGTTTCTTGATTATCATTTGATGTTGCTGCTGCAAGAGATGTTGTTTTAGTTTCCTCCATGGATTTGATTAGAGCCATTGTCATGGTGAAGTCTTCACTGAATTCATAAGCTTTGAGATCTGAGAAGATTTTGAATGAGTCTTCTATGTCAAGTCTTCTTGATTCTTCCATTATTGTAACCTTCATCTTCCAGCACATTGGTAAAGCCTTCAAGATTATAGTGTTGATTTCTTTCTTGACATACTCAATTTTGAGTTGAGCCAATTCATCCATGATAGCGCTGAATCTTGTTTCCATCTGATCAATATTTTCTCCTGACTTCATCTTGAAATTTTCAAACTTCTGTTTTTCTACAGAGATCATATTCTCTTAATCGAATCAGTTCCTTCGCAAAATAACTGAAATTTTTCCCACATCTCTTTTGCAGTAGTACAATCCTTGGCTTTTAGGTACATGTTGCTATCAAGAGTTCTGATTATGATATCCATGGCGACATTGTTCAAGTTGTTTCTCTTCCGATCATCACATGTCCATTTAGCTTTAGGCTTGGGAACTCTAACATGATTTTCATCAACAGTTTGCATGTGGGTGATCTGAATAGGTCCATCAGTGAGTACATCAATAATCTCATCATGAGAAGCCGCTAGAAAAGCCTGCAAACGACGTCTATATTCATCAAATCTGTCCATTTTGCACATCAGCATTTGTCTGGCATACTGATTGTTATCCATTCTGAGAGAGTGAAAACTGATTATGTGAAAACTAGAAACTAAGCTTTCTAAAAAGAACAACTAGAGGAGATTTGGAGCAAATGAGCTTTTAACAATGCCTTGTCAAACGCACACTGCTCCGATACCAATTGTGGTCCCTTGGAAAGGCTAACACAAGTTTAGAGGGGGGGGTGAATAAACTTGTCCCTAAAAACTGGATTAAAGTTCATTTAAAACTTGTGTGGAGTTAAGCTAACCAAGATGAGTTTAAATCAAACTGACTTAAGAAAAACTGAGTCAACCGGCAGTGGATATAATTCTAGCCTTTTTCTTAATCTTTTTATTCTAAGCGAAAGCAGAGTGTGCTAAACTGAATTCTGGTGAATATCAGTCTGTGAGCTGTGAAGTGTATAACAATCAAATATCAGAATGCTGTAAGTAAATGCTAAGTAAGTAATTAAATCCGTAAAGTAAATGAGGCAAATATTATAGAGGTTTCAGGTGGTGTAATCCTGCCAGTCCTCTCTTCCCCTGTAGTGTAGGAGGAAAATTCCAGTTGAACTTCTTGAGGTGAGCTGTTACAAAAAGTCATAAACAATAGTCCTTGGCTAATCCTAGCTTCACTATCTAAACAGTTGTAGAACAGGTAGAATTGCTGCTCTTCAATTGCTATAACACTGGTCCTTGAAGGGTTACGTATGCCTCTTCACTAGCTACCACCACAAACACGGTCTATCCGACTGCTGTGACAACTGTCCTTGGCAAAACCTTACCGGTTTGCTTCACAGTCTGAACCTTTGATTAAGAATCAAAGTTGGGCTGAGAATCAATGAGTTGATTCTTGTTTGTGGTTCCTCTAAGTGTCTGCATCTGGATAAGTTCTGTATAGCTTGAACACTTGAAGAAATTCTTGATATGATCTTGTTATAGCGCAAAGATGACAGCAATTTGAATAGGTAAGACTAGTGCACAAAAATGCTTGTTGATCTTAATAATTCTGTTGTTTTTCCTTGGTGCAAAGTCCTCTATTTATAGTGTGAGGTCCAACGTTCATCTTGCTTGAATTCAAATTGTATCAACGTCTATTTTGTAACGGCTATATTTTGTGACCGTTCTGATGTGTCAGTATTTCATCCAATAATATTGCTTTCTTTATAACGTTCGACTGTACTATCTGTTCGTTGGATGACTGACTTATAAAACTGAGTTTCCTGAGCAGTTTTATACTGTGTTTATCAGTTATCAGTTTCTTGACTGACTTGGAGCATTAACTGAGATTTTACTATTCTTTAAATATCAGTACTCCAGTTTTCATCTGATTATAATTGACTTAATCAGGGTACACCATAAGCAAGTATCTTCTAAGAGTTCATTGTCCTTATGATTCTTAGGTCTTCATACAAGATCCATAAAGTCAGTTCAGGTCACCAAAAACTTGCCTGAAGTCTAACCTTATAGTGTCGACTTGTGATATTCATAACTGAGTTTGAACCCTCAGTTCTTCAATCTTCAATAACTGAGTCTGTCACCCTCAGTTCTTCTGTCTTCTAGATAAGCCAACCGAGTTTGTGTCCCTCAGCGAACTTATCTTCTTCAGTTCCATATTGGTGTAGTTTGAGTCAGTTTGTTTATCTTGACAATTTCCAATTTTCTAAATCACTTCCAGTTTTTAGTTTCACGACACTCTAACTATTACAGTGCTTGTCTGATGTAATCTATACAAATATCAGATTCTAATAAAACCTATACATTCAGTTCTAGACATCTTTTAGCTTTTCACTATAACAGCTAGCTTCAGCACTTCATCAATGAGGTTAAGAAAATACTCTGAGTAAATATGATGAATTATCATCAAAACATACATTTTATTTCCGACAAGTGGGTTAACGGTAAAAAAGAATCAGCTGAAATGAAGAAGGTTTATGGAAACATTCCCGCTTCATTGCGGATAGTCTATGTAGGGTTAGTCTATATGTAATGATTATATCAATTGACGCTTATTGACTCGACACTTTGAGAATAAGTTATATCTATAATCGATAGAATTTAATTTTGGATTTATGGTGGCGTAGTTCTGAATTCTGAAATTAATAAGTTGAACTGAAATGTTATGTTCGATGAATATTTTATTCAATTTATTGGAGCTAATGGTTATAGGTCCATGGTCCACGTGTTGGCTCCTAACACGCGAGTGAATTCTCATATTGTGGAACATTGATAATTAATTAAATAGTTGGTATATTTAATGAATATAAGAAATATTATTTATTCAGTAAATAATATGTAAAATATAAAAGACATTTTCTATTATTTCGTGGCACAATAAATGGCTCCACATGTGTAGAAAATTGAGAAAATATTTTTTCTAAATTATATCAAATGTGTGATTAATTATTTATTTGTTAAAAATTAATGGCTAAAATAAGAGATTGATTTTCTCATTTAATGATGATTATCTAATTTATGATGATTATCTCTTATTTATGGAAAATATCTTTTTCCTGTCTTGTGAAAAGGATAAATTCTTAAGCATCGATTATTTATTTTCCAATATAAAGAGAGCTCTTCCCAACACATAGGATAGACAAGTCTTCTGCGCCATATTGGTAGAAAAGAGAGAAAAATTAGTTTCTTGCCTTAGCCTTTGGGAAGAATAAAAATTGAGGTTTTTCTTGTAGTATATTCGAGAAGGTTCGAATGCGGGATCGACGTTCACCTATCGTAGTGTGACAACCGACCCAAAGGCCTCTAATGTTGACACAAGCACGTGAGAGAATGCTGACGCATCATGCAACTTTGATTTCGGCTCCCTAAGGATGGCCTTCACCACTATCAAAATTCAAGTCTTGCTCTCCGAAAGGATTGGATTTTGAGTACTCGTCGGGTCACTAACCTACAATACGGCGGCATACTCGGGGCGTACTTAAAAATCTGAAATAGTAGGTCACACCCAGAATAATACTTTTGGAAATATCTTGGCTGAAGAAAGAAGGTAATCAAAAATTAAATTGGAGATGTTTGAGTTTTAATGGTTTAATTGTTGAGAGAGATTGACTCAATTTAATCGCCTCCTCTTTGACCTACCCTAAGGCGGCACTGTAGGTGTGGGATTAAATCCTTGGAATGGTAGGATAAACTGCATGCATGACATCACGTTTATTATTCCTAAAATTATTATTTGTTGTGGTGTATGATTTGATTTATATTTCTTTTTTTTGAACATGATTGGATTTATTTTTACAACTACATATCATCTCAAGGTATTTAAAATGCTAAACACGATTAATTGACTGGTAATGACTTCGGTGAAGTGGAAAAGTAACAAGAACGTTGAACTCGTTAATCGAGAATGCAATTAATTTTTGATAGAGGATTCACCTCGAGCCTTCAAACTTAAGTGGCGTTGATAAGTATATATTTGTTGTCACTCGTGTTAAACGAGAGACAAACAACATTTGTTCAAATATGACTAGAATGATTCGGTATCAATCTCACTAGACATCCCATAGTTCACGAGTAGTGGCTACTCAAATGAACTGCTAGTTCAAATCCATTCCTTTTTTTAATGAAAGCCAAGAATGGGAAGGTAAATGGTTATCTAAAGCAAAATAAGTTAAAGTGCTAAACCGAGATATTAATAAAAAAAATGTATAGGATAAGAAAAGTAATATCGGATTACTAACCTATGAGTTCTTAGAGACGCTCTTGACCGGGTATATGACTTGGAAGCAAAGTTCTTTTGTTAGAACAAGATAGCTGTGCATTCATGATGAAGAGTAGACAACGGACAGTTATTTCAGCAAAGATAGTGGGAGTGATATAAGGAAACAAATTTCTGATACTATATCAGATTTTGATCATTGAATATCAAAGAAATATAATTTCTTTTTGAGATTCGTTGGAACAAATGGATTCACTTTCACATCGATGATAAAGTTGCCTTAAGAAAGTGAATATGACATTTTTAGTACGAATCTGAGACTCGGACTTTTGTCTGATAAAGTCAGAACCACTATGTAATGCTGAAAAGGTATGTGTAACATATCATAAACTATTAAGGCTAATGGTTTCCATATTGAGATAAACGATTCTTCAGCATTTATTAATTTATGCATACTTCCTAAAGACAACATTTTAAAAATTGCTAAGGGTGAATCCTATCTCCCAGTCTAAGAACATTATCTCAAACGAAAAATGACTGTGTAACCTTTCAATTTGGAGAGGTTAATGGAGCTGAAGAAGTATCATGGCTTGTTCATATTGACCTTTGAGGTCTTATGAAAGATACAAGCTAGTTGAAGCTTTTGAGTGATAGACAAATTGTCTAATGACTACTCGAAACGCTGATTAGTTTATCTAAAAATATGGAGGAATCTCAAATATGACCAGAAAAGCGAGTATTCCATGCTCAAATATAGGCTATGGCATAGTTTTAGCACTGATGCTCGGTCTACCTCCGAGTGAAACGATTTCACTGAAAGGATAAACCATTGATTGCCTAATACAATTATTGATATCCTACAATACATTGCTTAAAACAATTAAGATATTGGTTGCAAAATAATGGTTGACATTTTATGTAATACCGATAAGTCTACCTAGAAGATTCTTATGAAGTCATGGATATGAAGAAAAGTACGTTTACTCCACTTCCACAAATGGAGGCGTTTAGCACTTGTGATTGAAGGTAGGACTGGAGATTTTGCATACACGTTCAGGTGGTGACTGTTCGTGAAATATCTTAATGCAAAGAGTGAAGGTTGGTTATAAGATTCTTAGGATCGGAGAGTGACAGTTTGACTGTCACGACTTTCTAAAAGAATGTTTGAATAACAACCTTGGACCTTGAAATAAAGTAACTCAAGGAGTTACTATCTGATTTAATCAAACCACATCCAACATTGGTTGTTGGGGGTAACGCTGATAAACGCTACTAAACCACATTAGAATATCAAACCACCCAAATGCAGTGGGAGTATGGTCTAACCATTGACCCGCTGTGATTATATGGTCTTTACAGCCTGTTGGGGGTGATTGATCATCTATCGTCTTTAGGAGGGGCTGTATAAGTTTATAATAATAAGAGGTTTCCTTAAAGCAATAAACATGTAAATGGAGTTTGGGTACTCCATGTATGTTCATACTTTTGTAGAACCACCTAAGTGTCTTAGGCCCGGTGGAAGTAAGTGGGTCTACATGAAAAAGAGTCGAATGAATGGGAAAGTTTATCTTTCAAAGCAAAGCTAAGTGGTTTAGGGGTGATTCCCTGTGAAGGAGATAGTTCAATAGGGGTGATGCCCTGAAACTTTCTCATCATTCAATCTTGCTTGACTCCTTGGAAAGCAAAATGATTGCTAGGGGTGATGCCCTAAAACTTTCTTGCCATACAATGGAGCTTGAATTCATTCGCAACATAAGGGTTTAGCTCAAAACCAGTGGAATATTGACTGCATGTTCTTATATCCATTGATGGATTAATGAAAACATCTAGGTCATTAAAAGCCACATATTTGAAATATGTGTGCTTGACAAAAAGAATTGATATGTCTTGCATAGACCAGAGAATCAATACTGGTAAAATAGTGGATGCTAGAGTTGATAAAGGTAACAATGCATTAGTAGTGAACAACATGAGTGTGTTATCTAAAGTCAGGAACTGACGAACCAAGATTCGCATAATTAGAGAAGTAGACTATATTCTTAGAGTTTGACACGGTCGAATTCATAATAACAAGTTGTTGGCAATATCACATCCATTTTATTGGTTAAGATGATAATGCATCTTCACGTGTGAAATTCAACGAGAGGGTTTCCTACCAACCCCTCATGGAATAATTCTCTCAATCTTCATATATAGAGAAAATAAGATAGATTCTCTTCTCGATATAGAATGTCAGGTTATTAAAAGTCAGTTACAATCGAATATTGGATTCGAGCATTAATAGCAAGATAGTGCATCCTCAAGTATCTATTGAGAACGAGGAATTATATACGTCCATATTCGGGTGAAAACTTGAATATTGTTGACTACACTGATTCCGACTTTCAGTCAGATTAAGGATCATCGTGAGTCGATCTTGAGCTCAGTGTTTACTCTTTGTGATGGAGCTATAGTCTGGAGCAATCTAGCATTGATTAGCTGATTCGACTTTAGAAGTCGAATACGTAGCAGCTTCTAGAGCAGCTAGAGAGGTGGTATGGCTCAAAAGGTTCCTTACTAATCTAGAAGTAATTTCAGACCTGGGTCAATCGATATCACTTCACTGAAAACATTAGAGAGGTAGCTTATGCAAAGGATCTTCCCAGTCACAAGAGGTCAAAAGCATATTGAGAGTGAGTACCACCTGATCAGACTGATCGTACAGAGAGGCGACGTATTTGGTCCTAAAGATTTCCATGAGCTGACAACCTAACTAATCAGTTCACCAAGTCGCGTGGCATCTAATGTCACTGATAAGCGCTTGGCGGGTATGAGAATGAGAGATATGTCTTATCTGCTTTACAGCTAGTGGGAGAATGTTTGTAAATAGGATAAGGATGTGCTCTAATGACAATTGTTGCTTGTCCTTACAGGAAAGTGGGAGATTGTTAGAAGTAGTGCCCGGAAGACAATTTATGTAATTGTTTTTATAATTAATAAATGACACATTTATCCTCATCTTATAATTTGCTTTGTGCTCATAAGTAATACACTACTGAAAAGCCCAAGTTGTATCATATGTAGCCATATAACTTAGTGTGTGTCACATATAAGGATTAAATTTATGGTGATACACTTGAACTCTTAGTCTGTGGTGAACTTAATCAAAGTATGGGGTCTATTGATTAAACCAGCATTAATGTGCCCAGAAAACTTTATGGTGTGACCGTCTTATCCGGATCATCGATATTGGTTATCTAAGTGGGGAATGTATATATGATTGAGTCATATAGGACTGGACCGATTTAATCTTTATTCCTCACATAATTCCGTGATGAAGAAATCTTATTAAATCACAAGAAGGTCATATATGGATTAACCTTAATCCTGAAATGATTGCAGACTCCTCCTTGTTTTAAGATTGGGTTTGATGTGTTCGTGAAGGATTGCTAAGAGGCACGGTCCGAACCACTTTCACGTTGGCACTATCAGGAATGAATAGATGAGAATGTGTCTCACAGATACGGAATCCATTTCTTCCTGCGGGAAGTTGAAAGACAATCCCTGATTTGTTAATTCTAGAAACTGATCGATCCCAGGAGTTCGTATTGATTATGAACTAATTGATCACTAGTGTGTTAATGGTAAATAAGGATAAAATGTAAGGAAGAAGGTTTACATAAACATTCCCGTTTCATTGCGGATAGTCTATAGAGGGTTAGTCTATATGTAATGATTATATCAATGGACGCATATTGACTCGACACTTTGAGAATAAATTATATCTATAATCGGTAGAGTTCATTTTCGGAGTTATGGTGGCGTTATTCCAGAATTATTAAGTTAAATAGAAATGTTTTGTTCGATGATTGTTTTATTCAATTTATTGGAGCTACTGGTTATAGGTCCATGGTCCCTGTGTTGGCTCCTAACAAGCGAGTGAATTCTCGTATTGTGGAAACCCCGAGAATAAATTGAATAGTTTGTCTATTTAATGAATATGCAAAATATTATTTATACGGCAAATAATATGCAAAATAGAAAATACATTTTCTATTATTCTGTGGCACAATAAATGGCGCCACATGTGTAGAAAATTGGGAAAAGAAATTTTTCTAAATTATATTACATGTGTGATTAATTATTTATTTGTTAAATAACTAATGGATAAAATAAGAGATTGATTTTCTCATTTAATGATGATTATCTCATTTATGATGAATATCTCTTATTATGGAATATATCTTTTTCTTTGGGAAAAAAGATAACTGTCTTGTGAAAAGTATAAACTCTCAAGGATCGGTTATTTTAGAGTTCCTCACAACACATTTGATAGACAAGTCTTCTGCGCCATATTGGTAGAAAAGGGAGAAAAATTAGTATCTTGCCTTAGCCACTGGGAAGAAGAAAAACTGGGGTTTTTGGTGGAGCATATTCGAAGAGGTTCGAATGCAGAATCATTGTCCACATGTCGTCACTTGGAGATACAACTCGGAAGATCACGGCTTCTCTTCGGTTGGGTAAATTTTCAAACCTTCTTGTAGTTTAGATTAATTAAATATGTGAATCATATCGTGGTAAAATCGTAAATGAATTTTGATTCGTTGCTTCCGCTATGCATGATCGAGTGTCTCGATCGGTGTTGTGAATCAGATCTGATGACCTGAAAAAAGAGAAAAAGGTGCGCTCGATCTTGTGAGCTTACGAGCACCGGATATTTTTCTTCATACTATTTGTCCTGCATTTCAGATTCTTATTCGGGTTTCTGTATATCCAGCAATAACTTCAACCATATAGAAGTGGTCTCGATACATGAGGGTCATGTTATCGAAGTCTGTGGGCTACATAGGATCACAATGGATGCTCGATCCAGGCCAACCGTTGTTCAACATGGATCGGAAGGACAAGAATGCTTGTCCACAGACAAAGTCGTGGTACGTATTAAACCTTATTCAGATTTGTTAATTTCAAGAATTCAATTGTAAAATGTATGGATTTAATATGCAGGAGCGACTGTGGGATTTTCGTGTTAAAGATTATGGAGCATTTAATCATCAATGATGCAAACATAGATGAGATAAATGATGAAAGTGTAATGCGGTTCCAGACCAAAATGGTGGTAGATCTATTTGTTCAACTTATAGCGGTGTAATATATATGTATATTAGATATTATGAAGTCGTGTATGTTCAGATTTTATTCATCTTTTTAGTATTATCACAAATTATTGCGGTGTAGTATTTGTATTGTATTTTTTAGTTTGCTTTGCAAGTTGTGCATGTTGTTATTATTATTTCGATTATTATGAATATAGTTAAAATGAGTCATTATCGTGTTATCCTTAAAGCAACGGTTGTGCTAAGATTGAATAGTCGTGCATGTTTAAAAGTACTAAAAGCAAACATAGTAATAAGGAAATGATAAGTACTAAAAGGAAATGTAGTTTGTCCTACATCCAGGGCTTACAAACATCAAATGAAATAGTAATGATAAAGCAAATAATAATATGACACTCAAATAAACCAAGGGTGCTCATTAAAGATGATAGGGAAGGTTTTCCAAACAATGTCATTCATGTCATATTACGGTAGCCCAAACCTTCTGCTATGATAAGAAATGGGTAAAATATATAACCATCACCATATCTCATCATCAATATCATGTTAACCCTATCCACAATGCATCTTCCCACGCTAACTGGATCATTTAAAACTGCGTATGCATATATGTACATATCCATGTTTGGTTGAACGTGATATATAGTACCATGAACGCGATTCGCAAGAAATATAAGCGGGACACGGACTCACTCGACGTGCCATGCAAGTAGGAATATATTCAACCAAACCACCCGTCCACCTTTTCTTAGGAGCCCACAGATGAGTCCCACCAAATGCATTAGCCAATTCATACATCGAATCCCTCCCATTGTCCAGCTCTAGCCAGACGAAGAAGTCTTCAATGGCTAGGACTTCTGGAAGTCCATAGTAGCGGTTGATCCAATCCGTATCCAAACTGACAGAAACGCCTCACACTGTTTGCGGTATGACTCTAACCCTCCGAAACAAGTGCGCATTAGTGAGAATTGCTTAGTACTCACGAACAATAGACCGATTCATACTCACAAATCCATCAGGGGTGTTTGCAAACCATACCACCAAATTGTACGTAATTTGCCTCTCAATATGGTAGGTAGACCATCCCATAATATCCCTCTTTCTACAACAACAGCTCTAGCAATATAGTTTGTCTCGAAACTATATCTATCCCTATAATTAAGGAACCTAGTTAAGAGTGTCTGCTCATCATAGGATGCTTCTTCACTACCCTCTTTATCAAACACATGGGTATGCAGGTCCACGTAAAGAGGGAATAGATAATCTGAGTTAGACATTGCGATGGAAGCAAATAAACCATATATTATATTTGTAAGGAGATTGAGTCAACAATTTGTTTGTTCTTGCATACATATAGGGAATGTCTCATAGTATATATAGGGAGTATGGGAGTGAATAAGCATAGTTTCAAGTCAAGTCACTAGTAATGCTTAGGATTTAAGGCTTTCAAGTCAATAATATCGATGTGAAATGGTCTTTCTCGTCGATAATATTGACGTGAAATGTGATTCCCGTGAATGCGTGGTCGCTATCTAGAGGCCCACACGTCAAGTAATGGTGAATTATGACCGTAGGTAGGCCACGTGAGACTGAATAGGTACACTGTCTAGTCATGTCACCAGTCATGCATGGGATTTAGGGCTTTCAAGTCAATAATCTCGACGTGAAATGGCCTTTCTCGTCGATAATATTGACGTGAAATGTGACTCCAGTGAATGGGTGGTCGCTATCGGAGGGCCTACACATAAAATAGCGGTGAATTGTGACCGTAGGTAGGCCACGTGGGAGTGAATAAGTACAATGTCAAGTCAAGTCACCAGTCATGCATGGGGTTTAGGGCTTTCACGTCAATAATATCAACGTGAAATGACCTTTCTTGTCGATAATATTGACGTGAAATTTGATTCCCGTGAATGTTTGGTCGCTATCGGAGGGGCCACGCTTCATGTAGTAGTGAATTATGACTTTAGGCAGGCCACGCGGGAGTGAATAGGTACAGTGTCATGTCAAGTCACCAGTCATGCATGGGGTTTAGAGCTTTCACATCAATATATCGACATGAAATGACCTTTCTATCGATAATGTTGATGTGAAATGTGCTTCACATGACTCATATTGACACTATACCTATGGACCCAACTGTAATATCCCGACTTTTCGAATAAGGGCAGACTTGTCTTTTATGAAGAACGGGGTATTATATTTAATTAATATGGAATTAAGAATAAAAGAAATAAAAAGAAAAGAGGGTTAATTGGTATTAAAAGGTAAGTAAGAGACTTTCCTTGTAATAACTCTTTAGGAGTTATTTCCTACGAAAGTAAAACTCCCATTAACATATGGAAGTTGTCAAAAGTAATATTCTTCCCCTTCATTAGTTCGAACATGGCATCAGAAAAGAGAAAAGAAATAGAAAAGAAAACAAAGGAGACTTTTCCGTAATTCTCACAAGTCTGTTGTCGGGTTTTAGAATCATTTGAAGATTTGGAATCAACGGGACAAGGGGATCATTTTGGTACAAGAAAGTTGGAGTTTGGAGAAAGTTTAGTTTTGCCCTAGTTTTGGTAATCTTCAAGTTTGGCATTGTTTGGTTGCTTAGAATCCTTCAATTGGTAGTTCTTGTTGTTTAGAAACTTTTGATCACAATTGTTTCTGGTTCAATTGGTTGATCAACTAGGTTTGGGTTGAAGTCCTAGATGTGATGCAGCCTTTCTGAAGGTTTCGCTTTGCTTTTGGCATGCTAAAAGTAAAGAGGCTCTTCCTAATGTATGGTTAGAGTTTATGATGTTTAGGTAGAGTTTGGTGTTGCTTTGTGGGTAGAAAACATGTCTATATTTTGTTGTGGTTATATGTTATGCTATAGTATGTTTCGAACCTGTTTTGCTACATTTTGGATGTATATTTTGATGATGATCATGTTTGTGATAGGTTGGAAATCGTTTTTTGCAGAAAACTGTATGTTTAGAGCAGTTATGCCCTTTTGGCGCGCGCCAAAAGTTTTGGAGCATGCCAAAGTGTATCAGAGGCCAACCAGAACTTTCTGCTATCATTTTGGCACACCCCAAAGGCTTTGGTGCCCCCTCACCTGAACAGAGAGTTCAGTGAACTCTCTGATGTACTTTGGCGCCCCCCCAACACTGTCTAAATATTGTTTTTAGTGTTTTAAACCATTGATTTTTTTGAGACTCATATGATTCAATAGATCCACACCATAATCAATGGTCTTGTTGATGTTATATTTGTGTCATAACAAAAGCCACAACAATTTTAAACCATTGAATTTTTTGGTACGATAGATCTCACATTGACGATGCGAATAATTGAACCCACCCACGTGACACCACTTTAAATGGCTCAACACCTAGGCATGGAAAGAGAGGCGGTGCCGGGTGACCCAACAGATGGACTAGTGTCATCCAGTCACTCTCTCCATCTTTCCCAGGTAGACCAGTGCTTACGGCCGACCTCGGATTATCATGAACATGTCTCGCACTCGGTCCCGACCCCTGAAGGTCGGCCAGCGCTTGTAGTCTAATCTACCCTTGACCAACCTGACCATTTGGGTTAGGTCCTTCTCAGACCTATCATTCTGCCCATAAGGATCCGAGCTGATGATGGTTCGGCCTTTCGTTCCGACTTCTGTAGGTCGGGTCATCCAGTTCAGCTCGGGTAGCCTTAGTCGACCAGAGCCAACCTCTAGTCACATTTCCCACGTGTCTAATTGACAGATAACTATGGAAAGAATCTTGAGCCTTAAAGGCTCCAATCTTTATCACTTAATACGAATATTCGAATACTATAATTATCTCCTAAAATCAAAGAGATTAACACAACGTAATCCTCTTCCTTAGAGAACACGGTAATCAGTGTCCATCACAAACATGCCACACGCTAACTCTAGGGCACAAGCTCCTCTATATAAATCATCCCTAACAACATCTCAAGTGCAGTCTAAAACACCCTAAATCACCCCCTTCGTTTTGTACCTCTTCGTATTCTAGGAGTTTCTTTAGGCTATCACCAAGAGAAATAACCCTAAAGTTGAAGGAGACGATTTCTGGATCATCAATTGGTGCTAGAATGAGGGCCTATTTTTGTGAATAATTTGTCTGTGGAATCTGCCTGAAGATGAAGGGCGCGTACACCATCACCGGTAAATACAGCGGTCAGGTCCTGACACAAGAAGATGATCGATACTCCGGGACCCCAATGCCCCAAAAAAGGCAAAAATTTCTCAAGGAGGTGGCTTACAACAGTGGCCTCATGATCGAAGCCTTGGTGGATCGAAATCTGGTAAGGCGGATTTGCATTGACACCGGAAGTGCGGTTAGTATTTTGTACTGCTCTACTTTACTTTTGATGCACTTAAATAGATTTGAATTAGCCCCGGCAACTACCCCATTGTTCGGCTTTTCCGAGTCACCAATGTATCCTGATGGTACCATCGTCCTCCCTACCACCTTCGGCCGTCCTCCTCTAGGCCGAACTCTAGTTGAGTACGTGGTGATTAAGGCACCATCCCCTTATAATATAGTTTTTGGGTGCCCTCCGTTGATCAGTTTACGAGCCGTCGTATCACTTGCACATAATAGCCTCAGATTCTTAGCCAATGGGGACCTCGTAGAGATCGCAGGCAACGTGGATCAGGTGGGAAGCTGCTTTGCATCCAAAACAAGCAGAGACATCAGGTCTGCACCGGTCCCTATCAAAGAATTGCTACCTGAAGGTGAGGAAACCTGGTCCTCGGACGACAAAACAAAAGAAATCTGTCTGTGTAAAGATCGAGATGACCGAACCGTCGTAGTAGGATTATGGATCCCCAGCTTACATAAAGAACAGCTGGTAGCCTTGCTAAATGAATTCAAGGATCTGTTCGCCTGGACTACGGAAGAGATGCCTGGTCTATCCCCAGCCTTAGCTATGCATCAACTGAATGTTGATCCGAGTCGGAAGCCTGTTCGCCAGAAGAAAAGGCATTTTGCACAAGAACGAATGGATGCCGTTAAGAAGGAAGTAACTAAGCTACTCCAGGCCAACATCATTCAAGAAGTGAGTTACCCAGACTGGCTAGCAAACCCCGTCTTAGTAAAGAAGCCGGACGGTAGTTGGAGGATGTGTGTAGACTTTATAGACCTCAACCAAGCTTACCCCAAGGATTGTTATCCCTTACCCAATATAGATCGAATGGTGGATTCGACCATAGGCTTTGGAGTTTTCGGTTACCTAGACGCTTATAGGGGTTACCATCAGATTGTCATGGACCCGCAGGACGCCGAAAAGACCTCGTTCATCACTGAGTTTGGGACATATTGTTACAAGCTATGCCATTCGGCCTCAAGAATGCTGGAGCAACCTACCAAAGGACCGTTAACAAGATATTTGAAGACCAGATTGGGAAATGTATGGAGGTATACATAGATGACCTCCTAATCAAAAGCAAGACCATGGAGCAGTACTTGACGGACGTAAGAGAAGTCTTTGAAGTACTCAGAACCTCTCAGATGAAACTTAATCCCAAAAAAATGCACGTTCGGAGTACGGACTGGAAAATTCTTGGGTTATATGATATCACAGGAAGGTATCAGAGCTAACCCGGACAAAGTAGACGCACTAAGAACTATGCCAACACCGAGGAACATCAAGGAAGTCCACAGGTTAACTGGACGGATGGCACGCTCGCACACTTTCTGTCTAAGTCGGCTCAGCGAGCCCTCCCTTTTTTTAAGATTCTAAAACAAGCTAACCCGTTCAAATGGGACGAAGAGTGCCAGCAGCCTTTGAAGATTTAAAAGCCTACTTAGCCGAGCTGCCCACTTTAACCTCACCACAGTAAGGAGATACTTTGTACGCCTACTTGGCAGTGTGCGGCGAGGCTATAAGCGCCGTTCTCGTCAAGGAACAAGCCAATATGCAAAGACCGATTTTTTACGTCAGTAAATCTCTTTGCGGCCCAGAAGTCAGATACTGAAACACCGAGAAGTTAACATTGGCTTTGATGCATGCATCCAGAAAGCTAAGACCCTACTTTCAAGCTTACCCGGTAGTTGTGATTACCGACCAGCCTCTTCGACAGATATTATCCCGACCAGAAACGTCCGGACGCTTGACAAAGTGCGTAGTAGAATTAGCCGAATACGACCTGGATTTCCATCCCAGAACAGCATTCAAAGCCCAAGCACTAGCGGACTTCCTGGAAGAAGAAGCGGCTATAACCGCCGAACAAAGTCAACCAAGCGCTGAGGTCGAATATTGGACGTTGTGCGTCGATAGGGCCTCTAACAAGGACGGAGCCGGGGCAGGGCTCCTGCTCATCAGCCCAAAAGGTGAAGAGTTTCCCTACGCACTTCGATTCAGCTTCCCGGCCACCAACAATGCGGCCGAGTATGAAGCTCTTATCACCGGACTCACTTTAGCAGCTAAGTTGGGAGCGAGGAGCTTACGGGTATATCGCGATTCCCAGTTGATTGTCAATCATGTGAAAGGAGAATACGAAGCTAAAGAAGAGCCTATGAAGAAATACTTAGCCATAGCCAACGCCCGACTAAAGAATTTCCACACCGTCCTTATTGAGCTAGTCCCCCGATCCCAGAATCGGCGAGCCGACGCCCTCTCCAAGTTAGCATCTAATTTTGTCTCCAACAAAAAGGTACTGGTAGAATTGCTATAAGAAAGAAGCTATGATGCCCAAAAAGTTCAGCCAATCACCTAGAAAGATACTTAGATGGATCTTATAGTGTCCTACATCCGCAGGGGAATGCTACCGGAAGACAAAACCTTGGCGAGAATGATGAAATTCCGAGTTGCACAATAATCTCTTTTTGACAACATACTTTACAGGAAGTCTTTTGTGGCGCCCTGGCTCAGATGTGCAACCGAGGAAAAAGGAAACTACCTGCTCTGGGAGATCCATTTAGGAATTTGTGGAAACCACCCCGGGGCTCGGACATTAGCACGGAAATGACGATTTTTCGGCTATTACTGGCCGACCATAAGACAAGATGCCGAAGACCTCGTTCGTAGATGTAATTCATGCCAAGTACACAGTAATATATCCCATCTAGCCTCTAAGCAAATGGCACCCCTGATCGTGGCTTGGCCCTTCGACCAGTGGTGAGTCGATTTGGTCAGACCCCTACCTCGGGCTCCAGGAAACCTCAGATTCTTAGTGGTCGTCGTAGACTACTTCACGAAATTGGTGAGGCCAAACTCCTCACCACGATTACCGCTAAAGTCATTCAGAGGATCGACCACTGTTCTAAATATAGTAAGGCACTTGAAAAATATCGTATGCCGATACGGGATTCCAAAGACTTTGATATCGGACAATGGCACGCAGTTCGAAGATAAGGGAGTCCGATCCTGGTGCGCCGAATTAAGGATTTCCCAACATTTCACTTCAGTAGGCTATCCCCAAGAAAATGGGCAAGTCAAGCAAACCAATCGGCAGATCAAAATCGTCCTAAAGAAAAGGCTCGAAGAGGAAGGAGAAAGTTGGGTAGAACATCTGCCGAATATACTACGGGCATACCGAACGACCCCGAACTCAGCCACAGGAGAAACGCCTTTCTCCCTGACCTATGGAAGTGAATCTGTTATACTTTCTGAGATCGGATTGCCCTCACCAAGGCTCAAGCTTCACGCAAAAATAGACATGGAAGCTGAGCTCAGACACGCCAAAGATGACCTAGAAGAAAACATAGAGATAGCATTCATCCGAATGGCCAAAATACAAACAAAAGCTTTCTCAATACTACAATAGTAATGTGAAGCACTTGTACTTTAAGGAGGGAGACTTGGTACTCCGAAAGAATGAAGTTAGCAAACAAGGTCCCGAGGGCAAGCTGGACCCGAATTGGGAAGGACCCTACAAAGTTGTCAAAGTGCATGGAAAAGGTGCTTACCAGTTGGCCGACTCTAGGGGGAGAACCATCCCTAGGAGCTGGCATGCTAACAACCTGCGAAAGTTCTATCCCTAGTGTTAAGGGTGATTTTATACGTTTTATAAGGATATATTTTATGTCAATTTCCCACATATCTGGATGTTTTTCATAGAAATCGAGCTTTATATTGAAGTATTGAGCAAGTGATGTTTCTAATGGGTTAGTTGCAAAATTGTATGATTTATGTGTAAAATTGATGGTTTTATATTGATTTGGAAGATACTACATTTTGCAATGTGTTTGATGTATTGTAGATACACAATTTCGACCAAGAAGAGGATTAAAAGAGGTTAACAATCGGATTAATGAAGAGGAGAAGAGATAAAGATGAAATCGATTGAAGATAAAGATGGGAAGATCGATTTTCAAGCAGCTGAACGTGCGTCCAGAATCTCCGTCCAGTGGACGGGCGTTTGATCCAGTGGAGGGCGTCCAGGCTGAAGAGCTTGATTCAGAGTGTTGATGGATTTGTTGGACGAGCGTCCAATTTAAAGAAGGACGGGCGTCTGATGAAGACTCAGCCCGACTCGAAGTTTTTGTCGAAGACCGAACGAGCGTCCAGAGAGATGAACGAGCGTCCTTCCACCGCCTCAGCACAGCCGACTTACTTTTCTATAAATACCAGCGCTATTTTCAACCCTAGATATATATTATTACACAGCCGCATTGAGAAAACCCTAGTTTCAAGCCAAGTAACCTTGGCCGGCTGAGCCTTGGTGCTTGGCCGGCCGAGGGTGGTCGTTTCTTTTCCGTTTTGCTTTTCTTTGTGCTGGATGATTTGGAGGCTAGACGATTTGTTCAAGTTATTTAAATTCGTTTCATCAGGTTCTTTCTTTTCAATCTTAAGTTTGTTTTGTGATTTTTGATTAAAGTTGTTATCTTTTCTATATGCTTATTGTTTATGCAATCGATATCGAGAGATGTATTGCTTATTGATGTTTACCGTATGACGAGAGTCGGTGTAAACCTTAGATCACCATAGGAAAGATGGGATTTTTAACCTTGACATAACGAGAGTTGATAGGTTAGATTTCTAGGTTGCTAGATTGAGAGATCTTACACCTTGGTTTGAGAGCGTCAATCTTATATATCGAGAGATGAGAGATTGATAGGCGAATTATCTACGAGAGTAGAAATTCATACCTTTGATAGGTGAACCACAATTTTAGTTGACTCATCACAAGACAACTTTAGAGAGGAAATTAAGGGTTGCGGGATCGGTGGATAATTTCTTGTTCGATTGTTTAATCACCATGATCATCGTTGTTTAAATTCATAGTTGTTTATTGTTTTCTTTTTAGTTTATATTTTAGATTTAAGTTCGCAATTATCGTTTCCTGGCTTTGGATGACAATCCTCATGTCCGAGTTTTCTTTTCGTTTTTAGTTTTAGGTTTAGAAATAATTGGTATCAATCTTAGGAAAATTAATGAACTAGATACCCCGATTCCCTGAGATCGACTCCGGTATTAATCGCTATGCTACGATCCCTACACTTGGGGTATACCGGATTTATAAATTTATTACTTGTTTATTTTCATTAGATAAAATCCGTGACAAGTTTTTGGCGCCGTTGCCGGGGAATCGGTGTTTTTGTTGAATCTAATTGAGTTAATTTTTCTATTTTGTTACGATCTATTTTTTTTCTTTCAATAAAAAAAAGTACCGTTGAATAAATTGAGGTTTTTTATTTTGCCGTGTTTCGATAACCATTGGGTTAATAATGTGCAAAACCTTTTTACTCAATTTATGAAACGTGAATTATATGTTTGTATGTAAACTAATCTAACCCTCGGTGCTATAATTTGATGGGGCTGCGATGTTGTGATGTATGATGTATGTTCTGGTTTGTTTTGAATTGATGATCTTTTAAGCTATTTAGGGTTTGCTGTGTTTTCCCTGCGTTTCTGTTGCAAATTCGATGTTTGAACGGGCGTTCAAGGTAAGCAAACGCCCGTCCAGTCCATAACACGTAGGTGAACGCGCGGCTGAATTGTTGAACGGTAGTTCAGGGCTGAAATTCCAGGCGAACGCCCGTTTGGAAGAAGGAACGCACGTTCAGGGTATTTGCGATAGCGATGATGCGCTTTTATATGATATCAGTTTTCCGGTGGATGGTCCACAGTCTACTGATTTCTTAACGCATTTCTGGATCTGGATCTAGACCACTTTCAGAAATGCCACCTTCGAATTACAATCAGCTAAGTACTCTTATCCATTCTGTAATTCTGCACAACCTGAGGACATGTTGTCGTTTAAGTGTGGGGGAGGGGAATGGTTATGTGTATCGATCATTTGCTTATATTAGGATTCTATGCTGAAATGAGCTAAATTTTTTTTAAAATTTTCAAATTTTTGTTTTGTCCCGAGTAAGCAATGCATATCGATGTTCGTTATTTTTATAGTCGTTGATGCTGTATACCGTATGTCCAGTAAGTTAGTTGTTTCACCCGATATATATTTTTCACAAGCCATAGTGAATGATGAGCTAAAATATAAAGCTATACCCTTTTTGGATTAGTGATTTTTTTGATTATCTTATAAGTCATGTGCTTAGTGCTACGTATATATCTTGAGATTTATGATAGTTTGTATTTAGATCCGAAGTATGTTATACTGTGAATATCTAAGGTTTGAATGTGATAAGTAACACGTAACTTATTGTCAAATGAAAAAGTTGAGTTTATAATGAATAAGTTGGGTGTGTCGGAAGCTAGTCAATGATTTGAGTGAGGTAGGGCGTACCACGAATGTCCTATACCACTATGATGACCAAAAGCTCACGACAGTCAGAAAAGCTGCCTTATGATTTGAGTAAGGTAGGGTATATCTCGAATATCCTGTTCTGCTATGACAGGGCAATAGCTCATTCTGATGTGTGTTAAAAGTGAACTAGTTAAATCAACTAATGAATTGTTATGAAATGGATACAAGACTAAGTTATCGTCTATCTTATCTCCAGTAGAAACTGATAGATATGCTGTAGGGATTATCCTCTGAGTATTTCAGAAAGGGCCTAGATATATTCGATCATTCTTTTCGGGATATTTTACGTTTGTAGGGTACATCTTATGAGTGTCATTTATTGCTAGTCTACGAGGGGGTATTAGCTAGTTTTGCTTTGAGTTTCTCAAGTTTGGATTTAGTGGAAGTTTTCTATGGCTATGCACACACAGTGGTGAACTTCTGATTTATTGGATCTATGCTATATTGTCTGAGATGTCTGTTTTCGTTTCGAGCCCTAATTTTTGTTTTGTTTTGCTCGGGACGAGCAAAAGCTAAGTGTGGGGGAGTTGTTAAGGGTGATTTTATACGTTTTATAAGGATATATTTTATGTCAATTTCCCCCATATCTGGATGTTTTTCATAGAAATTGAGCTTTATATTGAAGTATTGAGGAAGTGATGTTTCTAATGGGTTAGTTGCAAAATTGTATGATTTATGTGTAAAATTGATGGTTTTATATTGATTTGGAAGATACTACATTTTGCAATGTGTTTGATGTATTGTAGATACCCAATTTCGACCAAGAAGAGGATTAAAAGAGGTTAACAATCGGATTAATGAAGAGGAGAAGAGATAAAGATGAAATCGATTGAAGATAAAGATGAGAAGATCGATTTTCAAGCAGCTGAACGTGCGTCCAGAATCTCCGTCCAGTGGACGGGCGTTTGATCCAGTGGACGGGCGTCCAGGCTGAAGAGCTTGATTCAGAGTGTTGATGGATTTGCTGGACGAGCGTCCAATTTAAAGAAGGACGGGCGTCTGATGAAGACTCAGCCCGACTCGAAGTTTTTGTCGAAGACCGAACGAGCGTCCAGAGAGATGAACGGGCGTCTTTCCACCGCCTCAGCACAGCCGACTTACTTTTCTATAAATACCAGCGCTATTTTCAACCCTAGATATATATTATTACACAGCCGCATTGAGAAAACCCTAGTTTCAAGCCAAGTAACCTCGGCCGGCTGAGCCTTGGTGCTTGGCCGGCCGAGAGTGGTCGTTTCTTTTCCGTTTTATTCCGTTTTGATTTTCTTTGTGCTGGATGATTTGGAGGCTAGACGATTTGTTCAAGTTATTTAAATTCGTTTCATCAGGTTCTTTCTTTTCAATCTTAAGTTTGTTTTGTGATTTTTGATTAAAGTTGTTATCTTTTCTATATGCTTATTGTTTATGCAATCGATATCGAGAGATGTATTGCTTATTGATGTTTACCGTATGACGAGAGTTGGTGTAAACCTTAGATCACCATAGGAAAGATGGGATTTTTAACCTTGACATAACGAGAGTTGATAGGTTAGATTTCTAGGTTGCTAGATTGAGAGATCTTACACCTTGGTTTGAGAGCGTCAATCTTATATATCGAGAGATGAGAGATTGATAGGCGAATTATCTACGAGAGTAGAAATTCATACCTTTGATAGGTGAACCCCAATTTTAGTTGACTCATCACAAGACAACTTTAGAGAGGAAATTAAGGGTTGCGGGATCGGTGGATAATTACTTGTTCGATTGTTTAATCACCATGATCATCGTTGTTTAAATTCATAGTTGTTTATTGTTTTCTTTTTAGTTTATATTTTAGATTTAAGTTCGCAATTATCGTTTCCTGGCTTTGGACTGACAATCCTCTGTCCAGTTTTCTTTTCGTTTTTAGTTTTAGGTTTAGAAATAATTGGTATCAATCTTAGGAAAATTAATGAACTAGATACCCCGATTCCCTGAGATCGACTCCGGTATTAATCGCTATGCTACGATCCCTACACTTGGGGTATACCGGATTTATAAATTTATTACTTGTTTATTTTCATTAGATAAAATCCGTGACACCTAGAACAGATCTTGTGAACAGCCCTTACCTAGCTGTTATTTTCTTTTAAGTTTTGTTTAATCTTCTTGTCATTTTTGAATAAAATTACTTGTATCATTACTTTATAACGTTTTTTTACAGCCACGTAATTCTTTCACGCGAGAAGTCAGCCAAACTGGCCCCGCTCGCCGTGCCTCGAAACGAGAAATCAGCACTAGTCTGGCCCTGCCCGTCCAATTTTCCACGTGAGATGTCAGTTCGAACTGGCCCCGCTCGCCGTGCCTAAAAAATGAGAAGTCAGCACTAGCCTAGCCCTGCTCGTCGAGTCTTTCATAAGATGGGTCGGTCCAATTTGACCCCGATCACAGTGCCTTTTTAACAAAAACTTAAACTAATTGTGCAATTAACATTCAATCACACTAGTATGCCATCCCTGAATAATCATAGGCATGACACACTAGGGGGTAACTACCATCATACAAATCACACTATTAAAAATTGGCAGAATACAAATCATAATCAAACAAAAACTTAAAAATTTCATTAACACTAACAAGTATAAAACCACCGAATTACAAAATCTACACTACGGCATACTATCAACAGATAGAAACCGAGCCTACATAGGGTACTTCGCCTCAAGATCCACCCCCGCTTGAAATTCTTTTACCCGAAGAGAGTACATTGATTCGGCGTTAGGATTATACAAGTCGGGGTGAGCCAAACTGTCGATGGTAAGGTCCGGATGATGGAGCCTACAATCAGCTACCCCTAGCGTATAGCTAGTTCTCACGACAGGGCTCAGCAGCCGCTTCAAAGATGCGATAAAGGCAGAGGATGCCTTGTAATATTTGATAGCTTGAGCCGAGGCCTCCTGAAACCGAGCTGGAAAGGCTCAGATGCTCATCTCTGTAGATGAAAGCTCGTCCCGAAGCCTCGCAACGTGACCGTCCAGTTCGTTTTCCCTTTCCAGATATGCATCCATGAACTCTTGGAGGCAGACGTCATATTCAGACCACAAAACTTCTATCTTCTCCACTTGTGACCGAAGCTGCTCTTCGGGCTCCTTTATTCGTTCGTCCTTAGACTTCAGATCAAAAGTCCTCTTCTCTCAGTCGGCGGACGAATGCACGAGTCGGCAAAAGATCTCTTGACCTACAATCGATCCCTGAAAAAGGCACCACGTATGATCAAAGCCACTCGGTGAAGATAAAAACTAAGGACACAACAAGATGAAACTTACATATCTCATAGCCTTGAAACCTGCCTCGATTAGATCTATGTCGGACATTTGAGAAAAATCCTGCGTCTAGTCAGCCGCATGGGGCAAGGCACGGAGATCGGTGTCGACCTCCTCATCTTCCCGGACCCTAGAGGTCCCTTTGCCGTGTCTCTCTATGTCCGACCCCGCGTCAATCCTGCCTCTCTTTTCCAACGTCTCTTCTGTAGCAATCTCTCCCGATCTAAGGCGAGAAGATCTTCTTACAAGGGGAACCTCCGGCTCCTCTTCCTCCTCATTCTCCTCGTCCACCACTATGATGGGAACATTCACGTTCCCCAGAGGACGATGAGGATTCTCCAAGATATCATGCTCCATTTCAGCTAACCGGCGAGCTTTTTCATGCATGATGGAAGATCCCACGGTTCTGGTCGCCGGCGGTTGACTAGTATGTCCGATGCTCTCGTCCACCTCGGCAGTTTGTTGCTCTACCTCCTACATGAGACCGGGGTTTTGGAGGCCGGCCGGAATCCTTACTACAATAATAAGAATGCACATTACTATGCCACCTTGAAACACAAAAGAGAGGAACGATACTTACCCAGGTCACGGCAGTCGCTATCCAAGGGAAGGTAAAGGTCGGGACCAGCCTCACCCAGATGAGCTGCATCAATCAGTTCGGAAGAAATTTTGCACAGTCTCAAGACGATTCCCGCGTTCTGGATAGCGTCTACTAGAGCCGACTCTGGGAGAGTCGGACACTTATCCTTTTGTAGGAAGCTCGTCTTCCAACGTCCTAGCCGAGAATCCCCACCGTCTCTAACAAAGAAGAAAAGCCCCCGCCACGCGCTGTACTTGGGGCCCTCGGGCATCGTCTCTTTTACTCCCAACCGATGAGAGAAGTGATACCACCCTTTCAGCCCAAGGGTCTAGGCAATGCGATGAAAGGTCCGGAAGAGACCCGCCGAAAACCGCACCCCGACTGCACGGCATAGTATTGCAAAACCTATCACTGTTCTAACTCCCGAATGAGCTAGCTGAGCCACTCCTAAGCCATAATGCCGCAGCACAGACACAACGGCATGACACAATGGCAACATTAGACCCGCCTTCAACTGGGCCTCGTAGATAGCAAAATACCTATCCAGAGGACCGGATGTGAACGGACGAGGGTCCGTAGGTAATAGAGGGATAAACTCCTTCCGATTTATCATGTATTCTTGACAAATGTATTCCACGCTACCTTGAGCCAAGACCGAAGCCAATCCGTGACTCCCCATGATATCCTGTGTAGCCTTTTGAATCTTGTACCTAAAAAGAGGATCAAAGGTGTTTGACGACGAAACAGATAAGGAATCAACGGATATCGGTTGGGGAGGAGCCCAAGGAATTTTTTCAAAAACCACAGGCCTGGTCCAGGACTCTCTGATGAATGCTTTGGTCCTAGGGGTAAGTGGCTCATCCTCAGACATATAGTAGCAGACGTAGAAAGAACGAAGAAGATCGTGGTAGAAAATAGTAACCAGGAAGTATAACTATGAGTGAAGTGACGCTTGGTGAGAGGGGGTTATAAACCCCCCCACTTACCTCGCAAAATGGCCTCAATTAATACTAGTGGGAAGCAACGCCTCGATTCTCGGGATAGCTATAACTGTGTCATATCTAGCCCTGCTACCTGGCAATTCAAGTTCACAACCCGCAAGTTAAGCATCAGTGTCGAGCCACCACCTAGGCATATCCGAACCGACCAACCATAGATCGGCTGGATCTGGGGGGGCTTATGACGATGCCAAGAGTTGAACCCACCCACGTGGCTCCTCTTTAAATGGCTCAAAACCTAGGCATGGAAAGATAGGCGGTGCCGGTGACCCAGCAGATGGACTAGAGCCATCCAGTCACTCTCTCTATCTTTCTCAGGTCGACCAGTGCTTACGGCCGACCTCGGATAATCATGAACATGTCTCACACTCTGTCCCGACCACTGAAGGTCGGCCAGCGCTTGTAGTTTAATCTACCCTTGACCAACCTGACCAGTCGGGTTAGGCCCTTCTCAGACCTATCATTCTGCACATAAGGATCCGAGCTGATGATGGTTCGGCCTTTCGTTCCGACATCTGTAGGTCGGGTCATCTAGTTCAGCTTGGGCCGTCTTAGTCAACCAGAGCCAACCTCTAGTCACATTTCCCACGTGTCTAATTGACAGATAACAATGGGAAGAATCTTGAGCCTTAAAGGCTCCAATCTTTATCACTTAATACGAATATTCGAATACTATAATTATCTCCTTAAATCAAGGAGATTAACACAACGTTATCGATCATTGTGATAGTACTATCTACTATGGCTCGATCGATCGTTATCGAGCGAATGAGTTAAGAGTCAGGGATCGTTATTAAGAGATCGATTTGAATCTCAGGGTTCATTATCAAGCGAATGAGTTTGATCATTATCGATCATTGTGATAGTACTATCTACTATGTCTCGATGGATCGTTATCGAGCGAAGGAGTTAAGAGTCGGGGATCGTTATTAAGAGATCGATTTGAATCTCGGGGTTCGTTATCGAGCGAATGAGTTAGATCGTTATCGATCAGTGTGATAGTACTATCTACTATGGCTCGATCGATCATTACCAAACGAAGGAGTTAAGAGTCGGGGATCGTTATTAAGAGATCGATTTGAATCTCGGGATTCGTTATCGAGCGAATGAGTTAGATCGTTATCGATCATTGTGATAGTACTATCTACTATGTCTCGATGATTGTTATCAAGCGAAGGAGTTAAGAGTCGGGGATCGTTATTAAGAGATCGATTTGAATCTCGGGGTTCATTATCGAGCGAATGAGCTAGATCGTTATCGATCATTGTGATAGTACTATCTACTATGGCTCAATCGATCGTTATCGAGCGAATGAGTTAGATCGTTATCGGTAAGGAGAGATCGATTTGAATCTCGGGGTTCGTTATGAGTTAAATGTAATATTAGAGTCAATAAAACTAATTTTGTTATAAATGTTTATTTAAAGGGACGACATTATCGTCCCTTTAAACGAAAATTCAAAAAATTTATGAAAGTTTGTGGGGGAAAATTTGGCCGCCAAATTTTTTTTGGGTTTAAAGGGACGACATTGTCATCCCAAAAAACTTATGTCGTCCCAATAAATAATATTAATAATGTTAATAATATTAATATTATTAATACTTTAATGGGACGACAATGTCGTCCCAAAAAAGTTTGTCGTCCCATTAAACGTTAATCCTTAAATAAATCGGGCAGCCTTCTCCTTCTTCATTTCTTTCTCCTTCTTCTTCAGATAATCGCCCCCCTGAAAAAAAAAATCCCCCCTCCTTCAACCACCCGGCCCTCCCCTCCTCGGGTCACCACCCGCCCCCTCCTTCAACCACCCACCCGCACCACTCTTCCTCTAGCATCCGCAACAACAACAACGCCGCCACAGCTCCACCCGCACCACTTTTTCCGGTAAGCTTTTTTTTGTCAAATTAGTTGCTTTTAGCTTCTTTTTTTATCAAATTAGTTCAATTGTGACCTAGATTTTGACCCAATGCATTTGCTTTTAGCTTTTTGTTTTGTCAAATTATTTCAATTGTTCAATTATTGAAATTGTGACCTAGGTTTTTTTTTCGTCAAATTAGCTTTTTTTTGTCAAATTAGTTCAATTGTGACCTAAATTGGTGAATGGTGTGTAGTGAGTTTAGTGTAGTTGATTGTGTATGAGTATGGTGTAGGTAAGCATTTTTCTTGTATATGTTCATGTTGAGATTGATTGAGGCTTGATTGTGAGATTGATGCTTATGGTGAGATTTATTGGTGTAGAAGGACTTGGTTATAAATTTGGTATTGTTCGATTGCAGTAAACTTTGGTATTGTTGATTTGGTATTGTAGTTTTGAGAAGTTGGGTAATTTGTTGTTTGTAGTAATGAAATTGTCCATATTGATGGTTTGATTATGCATAAGGGTGCTGTTCCTACCCAAAATGGTACTGAAAATGGCTCTGTTTCGGAGACCATTGTTATTGGAAATATTGATCACACTTACACTTAGAGTGAAAGTGTTTTAAGTGTTAAAAGTCTGTCTATTTTGATTTCTAATATTGTGTATCAGTGATTTCAAATGGAACAAGACAAGTCATGGTTGTATATTGATAGAATGAAACCCGAGTTTGATAAAGGGTTGAGTGAATTCATTAAATACGCACAACAATTTCTTAACAATGAAGCTAAACATATCATCAAAAGGGAAAGCTAAACATATCATCAACTCCTTTACATTCTTCCTTTCCTCCACAATAATGCTAGTTTTTAAATCACTGAAAATTTGTTTATGTATATAGTACCTGCATGTTTCCAAGGACTTGTGTTCGCTTCCTTGTTGAGCAGAGAGCTTAACTACTCAGGAATCTGAGCTTAACTACTCGAGAATCCACAACTTCCCGAGTAGTTAAGCTCTCTCGCTCAACAATGAAGCGAACACAAGTCTTTGGAAACATGCATGTGTACTATATACATAAACAAATTTTCCCCATCAAAACTAGCATTATTGTGGAGGAAAGGAAGAATGTAAAGGAGTTGATGATATGTTTAGCTTTCCTTTTGATGAGAGACTGCAACAGGAGGTTCACCGGCGGCATCTTTGCATTTTTGCCCACTGGAATGGTAACAAACATGTTCCCTTCGCATATGCATAACATCTAGATTGTACTTGAGTTTTTTAGGAATCCAATAAGTCAATCTGTTTGAAAATTGTATAATAGTAAGTTCATTCAAATATACTTGAATTTAAAAATTATATAATAGTAGTGCTTTACTTATACTACATCAACATATATGTGTTCTTTATATAAAAATTTTATTATATTCAAATACTTGATCATATAGGTGAATGGCTTGCGTGGGATCGGCAGGTGGTTCTCAACCACCGCACGAGCATCCATTTAGGCTACCGGGCCAATGCGAGGACGGTAATTAATTAACTTTCATTTTTTTTGTCTAGTATGATTATTCTTATTTCGTTGAATTAACAATCACACCGATACTACAGATCATGTAGCAGATAATGAGGAATGGATACCACCAGCTCCATCCCCGAAAAAGAAGCAGGGTGAACGTGGACCTGCAAAAGGTTTCAGCGTCCAAGCCCTCAAGAGAAAGTTAGGGGGCTTGATTCCTCTTATATGGGATCCTAGATTTCCCAAAGTTCAGAAGGTATTGAGAAAATACATGAAGGATTTTGAGTCCGAGACCGGGAAATTCGTGAGGTCCCATGTTCCCTGTTGCGTCCCAACTTAGCGAAAGGTGGGCGACCGACTTAAACAGATAATTTGGGAAGAACTTCGGGTACTTGGCTAATCAAATTGTTAACACTTTCAAATTGTAAGTTTCATTATATTAATTTAGATACCAATCGTTTCATTTCTTGTGTTTCCAGGCATCGTTCGAACCCCTTGAGCCTATTCACCGCGATGCCGTGCTGAAAAACGCCGGTACTTTATTCAGAAAATGTAAGGCTAGAATAAGGGAGGAGGTAGATGAACACAACAACAAGGGGTTTCCAGGGCCATGTCCCCGACCCAGGGATGTGTTTTCACCACAACAATGGGAAGCGTATCTCCGCTACCTTAGTAGCGATGCTTTTAAGGTAAAGCTTTTATTCCATTAATTGTGTTACGTAGATTCAATTATTATTACTTGTTACTGCTAATATATAATACAAAAGTACCATTTTTTTGCAGAAAAGATCGGATCAGAATAAGAAGAATCGTGCCGGGAGTAAATATGTAGGCCGCCAAGGACGAACGCCTATGGCCGTAGTTCGATGGGATAGGTTAAGAAGGGTAAGTATTAGGAATAAAATCCCTATCACTTCATTTTTTTTAATTTTCATAACTAATACTTTTGTTTTTTCAAGGGTAATGTGAGTCTGAGTGAAGATCGTACATGGAAAGATCCTATCCATGTATGGGTGAGCAAGCATAAGAATGCTGACGGCTCGTTTCTCAACAGTGATGCGGAGGCTGCTTACATAAGTGATATACGTTATATATATTTCAATTCAATACGTTCACATTTTCCTTATCCTAACTGCCAATGATATATGTTGTGTTTAGAGGAGGCTGGAGGAATGGCGTGCTATGATTGCACCAGGTCGACCGATGACTTTTGAAGAAGAGGAGGCAATCTTTCAAGGCGCCTTAGGAACTAGGCGAGATTATTTGATTGGCTTTAGCCCTACGCAATCTTCCGTATCCAATTCATCACAATCGTCCCAGTCTTCATCATCGTCATCTTCTTACCACCAAGAATGCAATATGCAGATTGAACAACTTAGAAAGTCTTATGATCGGTTGGCGAAGTTAACCAAAAAACAAGAGAAGAGAAACAAAAAACAAGGGGCTCTTCTCAAATTGTTGCTGAATAATCTTAAGGATAAGCAACCGGATATGCAAATAGAGGTTAGCTCATCATCTTCCGACGAAGATGAAGACGATTCTGAAGATGATTATCAAGTTGATATTGACGATGATGCGTAGACATTCTAGAAGAGACTATTCTTACTTTTGGAAACATTGCACAACTTTGTATTTTGCGTAACATTTTTTGTTTATGCATTTTGTTTTGTTATTAATCCCCTCTTATAAAGAGTGTTATTGATTTTGGAAAGACATGATCGGTTTGATGTAAATAGCATGGGAGGCCATGCGAAAACAGAAAAATTATTTTAAAAAAATATATATTTAAAGGGACGACATGTCGTCCCTTTAAATGAACTTCTAGAAATTTTATCTGTTTAAAAGGACGACATGTCGTCCCAACAAATATCGTATAAAAATTATTTTTTCCTAAATTATTCTTATACAATTTTTTTTTCTCAAATAAATTTTAAGGGACGACAAATGTCGTCCCTTTAAATGTTTTTATATAAAAAAATATTGGTTTTTCGTATTGAATTTTATTATAAAAACTAAATGCAAATTCTTTGAAAGGACGACATTGTCGTCCCAACAAACATTTTTATAAATAATTTTTTTTCCCCATAAGAATTTTTTTAATAAAAAAAATGCATCATGTGTATAGGGACGACATTGTCGTCCCAAAAAATATTTTTTCCCCAATAATAATTTTTTTATTAAATAAAATGAATCATGTTTATAGGGACGATATTCTCGTCCCTTCAAAGAATGTCATGTCAGCACGTTGAAATTTCTTAGAAAAGTTCATGCCACATCAGCATATATTTAAAGGGACGATTTTATCGTCCCTTTAAACATGTCAGTTGTTTAAAGAGACAAAGCAGAAGGGACAACTTTATAGGGACGACGTGTCGTCCCTTTAAACATTTTATGGGACGACAACGGCGTTAAAGGGACGACAAATTGTCGTCCCTTTAAACAAGTTTTCTTGTAGTGCAAGCAAAAAGGTGAAGCACATATATGGTGGAAAGAGTTGCAAAACCATAGAATTCCTGAAGGTAAGAATTTAATTACTTCATGGGTGAGAATGAGGGAGCTTTTGATCAAGAAATTCTTACACACCTCACATTTGACATATTTCTCAAGCAAAAGAATGACGATAATGTGCAGCACACCAACTGAGAAATTCAAACTCTCATCAGTTTTTCCTGGATCAATTTGTGATGCGACAAACTTTCTTTAGATTGGGATATTTGGAATGATCAACCATTAAATAACTTTAGATAGGCGTTGATTGCTTGGTTTATCTATTAGCTTAATAGATAAGTCTTTTTAATATTCTTATATATAAGTTGTTGTTCAAAAAAAAAGTGAGCATAAATTCGCAGTTGACCATCCTTTAATGGAGAAGTTACAATTGAAATCAGTTGAGGATTGGAGCACTCCCAAAATTAAGCGTACTACTGCTATGCATATCGAAAGTGATAGAAAGCGTGATCAACCTTTCAAAAAAAAAAAGCGTGATGAAGAGAAGCCACTTCAAAAGGAGATTGAACTTATGCCTGGTACAAAAGAGGATAGCAGTAATGATATCAACGAAGAGAGAGACTCTAATGAATGTTCAAAGGAAACTGAAGAATTTCCTAAAGCCCTTCCTATATCTAAGCGATTTCCGGTTTCGGCAGAATCGATTCAAGAAAAGCGTCAGGTGATGGTGCTGCAAGATGTTTTGCCTATCAAACATAAAGTTAATTACTCACAGTTACTTGCTATGACTGATTTTGTAGACTCACATCAACATGATAATGGAATTGGAACGCAACAAGCTAATGACTTGTATACTCGGGAGAAACTAGTGTCAAGCTACCGCTGCTTAACAAATGGCGGTCTTGCTGGATATGAGGATCAGCTTGAAGTTAAGAAGGTTAAGTTTCTAAGCGGACCTATCATGGACACAAGCTCCTCGCCGGCAGAAGGTATCAACAGTTGGATCGGAAATTTTATGTGTTCATTTAACTTTAAACATGTTATGGAAAGGTTGGCTTTGAATCTAGTCTCTGAAAATATCCTCTGGTCATGTGTTGTGATACCGATGTGTCGAGTTTTTCCTAAGTGTGTGTGGATGCATACCTTACTCCATTTATGAAAGTGTATTTATGTAAAGTTCCATATATTACGATCATTGGAAGCTTTGATGTCTTTTCAGCAAAACAATTTCAATTACGTTTTCTCCGAGAAAAGCTTCATATTTGTAGAATTCTTGGTAGTACCTTGGGTGTTGCGGGTTCCATGACCATTATCCTATATGCTTTTCAAGAACATCAGGTTGAACCCATAATAGAGGTATAGGACCATTATTCTCCTGTACCTGAATATGAATCCATGACTTATGACACACTTCACATGCATTTTGATCCCGGTGTCAAGTGGCAAAACAGAACGGAAACGGATGGAGCATAGATGGAGGCAAAGAAACGTGTTGATTGGTGTTCCATCATGTGTAGAGTCTCACAAACGACCACCAAACTTGCTTATGAGTTTGACTTTGAGGTTATAAAGAGTGCAGAAATGCCTGGTGTCTCCCATTTGAGAAACATGAGAGCTATTTTTAATGGTTTTGCCTCATTGAGAAAGGGAAGCTTACAGTTGATGTACAACGATGGTGACAGGGCATTTAGCACAGCTATTGAACTTTGTGTTGATGAGAGACTGCATATTTCTTCAGATGATATCAAAGTGGTCGATATGGAAGTTATATGTCCTCAAGGTGAAGATGATTCAGATGAAAGAAGCCTAAAGGGAAAGATAAGAATCACTACACTCACTAAACTTTGAGTTAATAAATAATATTCGGTTTATTATAAAATTCTAATATACATATTCTAATAAACATTGCGTTAAAATATAAAATTCATTATTTTTTATAAAAATTCCTTTATCGAACGATAATACGGGTGATTTTGATAATACTCTCTACTATAGATTGTCGGTTCGTTATCGAAGGATTTATTTGAATCTCGGGGTTCGTTAATAAGCGATTGATCTCAATCACGAGATCCGACATTTTTATCGAGTGAATGAGTTAACGATCATGGTTCGTTATCGAGCGATCGATTTGAATCCCGGGGTTCGTTATCGAGCGAATGAGTTAGATCGTTATCGATCATTGTGATAGTACTATCTACTATGTCTCGATGGATCGTTATCGAGCGAAGGAGTTAAGAGTCGGGGATCGTTATTAAGAGATCGATTTGAATCTCGGGGTTCGTTATCGAGCGAATGAGTTAGATCGTTATCGATCATTGTCTCGATGAATCGTTATCGAGCGAAGGAGTTAAGAGTCGGGGATCGTTATTAAGAGATCGATTTGAATCTCGGGGTTCGTTATCGAGCGAATGAGTTAAATCGTTATCGATCATTGTGATAGTACTATCTACTATGGCTTGATCGATCGTTATCGAGCGAATGAGTTAACAGTCGTGGTTCGTTATCGAGCGATCGATTTGAATCTCATGATTCGTTATCGAGCGAATGAGTTACATCGTTATCGATCATTGTGATAGTACTATCAACTATGTCTCGATTGATCGTTATCGAGCGAATGAGTTACATCGTTATCGATCATTGTGATAGTACTATCAACTATGTCTCGATTGATCGTTATCGAGCGAAGGAGTTAAGAGTCAGGGATCGTTATTAAGAGATCGATTTGAATCTCGGGGTTTGTTATCGAGCGAATGAGTTAGATCGTTATCGATCATTGTGATAGTACAATCTACTATGGCTCAATCGATTGTTATCGAGCGAATGAGTTAACAGTCGTGCTTCGTTATCGAGCGATCGATTTGAATCTCGGGGTTCGTTATCGAGCAATCGATTTGAATCTAAGGGTTCGTTATCGAGCGAATGAGTTAGATCGTTATCGTTATCGATCATTGTGATAGTACTATCTACTATGTCTCGATGATCGTTATCGAGCGAAGGAGTTAAGAGTCAGGGATCGTTATTAAGAGATCGATTTGAATCTCAGGGTTCGTTATCGAGCGAATGAGTTATATCGTTATCGAGCGAATGAGTTAACAGTCGTGCTTCGTTATCGAGCGATCGATTTGAATCTCGGGGTTCGTTATCGAGCAATCGATTTGAATCTAAGGGTTCGTTATCGAGCGAATGATTTAGATCGTTATCGATCATTGTGATAGTACTATCAACTATGTCTCGATTGATCGTTATCGAGCGAAGGAGTTAAGAGTCGGGGATCGTTATTAAGAGATCGATTTGAATCTCGGGGTCCATTATCGAGTGAATGAGTTACATCGTTATCGATCATTGTCCCGATGGATCGTTATCGAGCGAAGGAGTTAAGAGTCGGGGATCATTTTTAAGAGATCGATTTGAATCTCGGGGCTTGTTATCGAGCGAATGAGTTAGATCGTTATCGATCATTGTGATAGTACTATCTACTATGGCTCAATCGATTGTTATCGAGCAAATGAGTTAACAGTCGTGCTTCGTTATCGAGCGATCGATTGAATCTCGGGGTTCGTTATCGAGCAATCGATTTGAATCTAAGGGTTTGTTATCGAGCGAATGAGTTAGATCGTTATCGTTATCGATCATTGTGATAGTACTATCTACTATGTCTCGATGATCGTTATCGAGCGAAAGAGTTAAGAGTCGGGGATCGTTATTAAGAGATCGATTTGAATCTCGGGGTTCGTTTTCGAGCGAATGAGTTACATCGATATCGATAATTGTGATAGTACTATCTACTATGTCTCGATGGATCGTTATCGAGCGAAGGAGTTAAGAGTCGGGGATCGTTATTAAGAGATCGATTTGAATCTCGGGGTTCGTTATCGAGCGATCGATTTGAATCTTAGGATTCGATATCGCAAATGAGTTAGATCGTTAAGGTTATCGAAGAAAATAGTGTTATATATATATATATATATATTATGAACGAAAATATAATATTAAGGTATTTAATCATAAAAATGTAATATTAGAGTTCATAAAATTGTTTTTTTATAAAAGTTTATTTAAAGGGACGACATTTTCGTCCCTTTAAACAAAAAGTCAGAATTTTTATGAAATTTGGGAGGGAAAATTTGCCAAAACTTTTTTTGGGTTTAAAGGGACGACTTTGTCGTCCCTGTAGACTAAATTGTCGTCCCTTTAAACAAAAACTCAAAAATTGTATGAAATTTTGGAGGGGAAAATTTGGCCGCCAATTTTTTTTTTATGTTTAAAGGGACGACATTTTCGTCCCTTTAAACAAAAAGTCAGAATTTTTATGAAATTTGGGAGGGAAAATTTGCCAAAAATTGTCGTCCCTTTAAAGATTATGTCGTCCCTTTAAACAAGACACTGATAATATAATCTGGCAGCCTCATTTTTTTCCCTCTTTCTTCTATTTTTTCTTCTTCTCCGTTTTTCCTCAAATATTTCCGGCGATTCCACCAAATTTCCGGCGATTGTTTACGATTTCAACAACCAATCACCTCTAATCTCATCCATAAACTTAGGTAAACCAATTTTCATCTTATTTTCGTCAAATATTTCCTCTCTTTCAGTCTCTTTCTTCTTCCTTGGCATAGCTACCCGTTCTTTATCGCTTGACCAAAGGAAGCTACATGACGCACACCATACAGCTGCACATGCAAGATGAGTTCCGCTTCCATTGATATGATATTGCTTGTTGCATTATTAAGATCTGGGGGAATATGTTGTTGTTGATGGAAGCTCTTTGAATCAAGAAGTTGGTGCAGTTGTTTGGGCACACCAAGTTTCCACTTGTTTCAACCTAACTCGCCATATTGATAGTATCTCTTCATGTTTGAAGATATTATGCAAGAAAGGACAAATTAAAAAGACTTTGAAATTATTCCACAAGATGATGAATTGGCTTGATCCACGCTTGATGTTGATGATAGACATGCTAAAACCTCTAGCTGGGAATATATACGCATCAAATCGGAAAATTCTTTGATCCTTGTTTATGCAATCCTTATTTGTGATAACCATTCCAGGTATGCTATTTCCTTTTAACCGGGAGAGGGTTACGAATTTATATTCAATGGTTACTACATGAAACTCGTGGACGAGTTTTCCTTGGGACGGGATGGAGATGATGCAATGAATGGAGATTGAGTTAGTTATATCTGAAAAAACATCCTGAGGGTTATTTATGTCACTTTATTTTTGTTATGTAAATAAGGTTATTTATGTCATTTTGGTGTATTTAGGAGCTAGGGTATTTAAGCCCCAACCCTATTGTTTTTTTGATCATTTTCCAGATTGTAATCGATCTATTCAGAGCTTCATCCTCTCTGTTCACTTAATTTTCAACTAGCCTTTACATCAATAACTATATTTAACTTTTGAATTTGTCCATGTCATGGTTCGGGTCCAGGCTACCTTTTATGCCATTTTCGGATAGAGCCCCAATCTTTTCAACAAGCTGACAAAGAGCAAAGTTCTTCGATCCAGAAAAACTCCTCACACAACTTCTTGGCCTTCTTACTTCCGACACTATAGTTTTGTCAACAGAAAATTCAAAATTCATATTCTAAATCTTTAAGATTAACCGGGAGATTTTTCCTTATATTCGCCCTATGACCTGCATCATAAAAGTTCCCTTGTTTCGCCATGGTCAAATATAGTGCTCTTACGATAGATAAACTACGGGCCGCTAGACTATTTTTTCCACCACAATTGTTTTTCCCAAAAAGTTTTTCTTCATTATTTCCTTTAGCCACTTTTGTACGCCGATCACCCACATCATCAACTTTAAGCCCATGAGAAACCATCGATGATCCAAAGCTGATGTTGTTATCATTTTCAAATTTTGAAAACAAAGTAGGGCAGTCACCTTTATTGTCTGACACACTGACCAAGCCCTGATCCTCTGCCTCTTCCAAAAAAAACCGACGTGCTGCCTGCAACATTAAATGAGTTTTTAACTTTTCTTTCCTCTTCCAGGGATTGACCAGGCAGAGTTTTCTCCGGCAGACTACCGGAGCAACCAGCAGCAAGCTCCGATAAGTACCCGCCCTTCTTCTCCTGGGGTGGGAATGTCTCCTTCAAATTCTCCATACTACCTCCTTCTTCAACTCCACAGACGCCATGGCTAAGCTCTGAAACCTCATAGTCGTGGGCTTCGTCATTACGCGTGTTATCCTCCTCAACCATTTCAACAGTAGAGCATCCAGCATTCTTCTTCTCGGGTGGTAAAGCCTGCTTCATATTCTCCAATCTGTCTTTTTCTTCCACTCCATGAACGCCATGGTTAAGCTCCGAAACTCCATAGTCATGGGCTTTGTCATTACGAGTTTCATCCTCCTCAACCACCTTAATGTCAAGAACATCACCACCAATACGCACCTTGACGAGGCCAGAGATGAAGCCACCAGAGGAGCTGGCGATAAGGATCCTCCCATAATCTAAGCAGCTTTTTTCAGCCGTTTTCGAATCCACCATGATAACACGACCAAAACCTTCTGCAATCTTGATGAAAGAAGAGGGGTTCCAAAGAGGAAGAGGAACCCCAAAGCACCTAACCCACGCAAGTCTCTAAGCAGATCTTTGATTCTCCGACCAAGGTGAGAGATTCAACAACCAAGGAGCAGCCCAAAATTTACTTTCACCCCAAACATCAACCAGAACTTTTAAGCTGCAACATTCAAAGAGGACCGAAGACGATTCAAACAACTTTACTTTGCAACGATTTATCCCACCACGATCAACCAAATCTTGCAATTCAGACCCAAAACTCATGTCTTTTAAATTCCCAACCAAACACCGGTTTAGTCACTCATACTCCTCGTGACAGGGAATTAACACCAGATCTCCATCCACCTTTGAACCACCAAGGTTAAGAGACTCTACGGACGAGGCGGAAACATCTGAAACCGAAGATTTGTTTGTCTTTTTGACAGCATTCTAGTAACTTGCTACAGGAGATCCAAAAGACGCCTGTAACGGGGGATCGGAAACACATGTCTTGGCTGGGGAGGGGGACCGGGATGAACAAGACCTTTCAAACTTGCAAACGTTAGCCTGGAGTTTTAGAGAACCAAACCATATGGAGTTTAACTTCATTTCCAATACTTTCGCATCGCAGCTTAACGGAAACCGCACAAAACCAAATCTTTGTCCCGCCTTATTTCTCCATACGCCTGAAAACACTCCCAGAAATCTTTCACCCTCCAGCCATCGGGAAAATTTGAAAAATTGATGGAGACCGCTTTATTGATCCACTCAAATCCCATCTTTCATGTTTTCTTCCATAATTAAAGTAGTTGATTAAAGCAGTTCTTCAGATACGCACCGTTAGAAAAATTGCACCAGTGAGACTGGTGCAATTTTATTTTATGTTACTTTTTTTATTTATCTTTTTGCTGCAGAAATGAATCAGAATAGTTGCGAAGAGAGAAACTTTGAAAGGAATCATTCAAATCCAGGCTACCTTTACCACAATCAAATCTTTTTTACTTACTCGTATGTAGAAACCATCCATTCATGTCAAAAAAGAAACCCAAAAAAAAAAAAAAAAAAAAAAGACAAATTCAAGCATTAATTAACTGAACAATAAAAGGTTTTGTGAGGGGATTTGGGAGATAGGGGGGTGGGGTGGGGTTGTAATCCTCCATCGTCCACAAGCATCAAAGCACAAAGTATTAAAACTAAACGCAGAAACGCAAACAAAATATTTCAAGGCTAATCAATCAACTTCATCCAATCTAGAACTAGCCTTTGGAGGCGGCAAATTATAGACTTTGGGATCCACCTTCTTTGGAAATGTTGTTAATACTCTAACAGCAGAGGCCTCCTCATACAACCTTGTAACAATGGGAATCCACAAACCCTCAAGCTCCTTCTTCTTGTCCATATATTCATATAATTTAGCCGATGGATTCTTACTCAACCACTCAATCGCCTCGTTAGCCTTCTCAATAATCTTATGCTTCTCTACTTCTTTCAGTCTCCAGTTATTTCTATTATGATTGACCGTCTGTTTGATGTTATTCGCGTATTTCTTCAATCCATTCTTGGCATTCCTCATCTTGGAACATCGGGACGGGTGGTTTTTGATCGTAATCATAGTCGTATAATAAGAAATCATGTCTTGGGCAGATACAGTGAGTGTGCCGTTCACATCAATCTCGAAACAAATCTTAATCTTGGCTACGCCATTCGGTGCAGGAAGAATTCCGCCCAGCAATAATACTCCGAGCTGAAAATTGTACTCTGTGGACGAACTTGACCCTTCGTAAATAGGTATGGATACAGCGGACTGATAATCCCCCAAGCTATAGATCTTTTCCTTTTTTATTGGGAAATTGGTGTTTGCTGGAATAAATTCACTCATCCTTCCTCCAGAAATTTCAATACCAAGATTCAGATTATCCAGTTTTGAAGGATCATCCCTGCCAATTAAACATTTAATTAATTCCAATCAGAATAATTATGAGTTAAAAAAAAAAAACCACAACCATCCAAGCAGACTAGTTGTCATCATAAAACATTTAATTAATTCCAATCAGAATAATTATGAGTAAAAAAAAAAAAAAAAAAACTCACAACCATACAAGCAGACTAGTTGTCATCATAAAGGGTCATCCATTATAGGTACAAAAACACACTAATTTGAGTCACATTTTAACCCCAATAATATTCTTTATTTTCACCATTATTATTGGACTAAGAAACCACATGGCCTCCAGCAGTCCCATCAAGTGGGGGGTTATTTTATGATTTTTTTTTTATGATATATAATTTGCGTTAAAAAAGACAATTATAATTTGCATTAAAAAAGACAATTAAAATAAAATAAATTAATACTTATTTCAGTCTAGACAAAAAATAATTAAATAAATTAATAAAATTTTTAATACTTTTTTTTTTTTTGAAATCAATATAATATTTAGTACTGTTAAATAAAAAAGTCGCTAGAAAAATCAACAAATCAGGCATCCTGATCTATAGAATTTTTTTTTTTTTTTTTTTTTTGAGAAACTGATCTATAGAATAATCGATTAATTGTCTACGTCGCCGTTAAGAAAAATAAAAATTAAATACAGACAAGCCGAAATATTTAGGTCTAACCTTTATATGAGTCCTACAATTCACCATAACTTTTACGTTGTGAAAACGAGCAATATCGGAACCGAATTCCACAATTCCACATAATCTTTGAGTTGAGAAAAAGAAGAAACTGATAAGGAAGATGATTTAGGCGCATAAATGATACACATAAAATGTACACAGAATTATTATGTACCACATGTTTGGTAAAAAAAACAAAAAAACACAAAAAAATTCAAAAAATCTGGACGCAGAATTATTGTGTACCACATGTTTGGTAAAAAAACAAAAAACTCAAAAAATCTGGACCATGTATTTCAGTTTCGGAGGATGAGTTGTGTACATCCCCGGTGCCTTTATCATTTTTGAACTGATAAGTAGTAGTACCTGTCGTCCTCCCACAAGCCTATACAGCGTAGGGTTTCAATGAGCAGCCACATCATCTTGACACAAAACTACGTACGTAGGGTTTTTTTTATCTCTAAAATTGCATTCTTATAACAAAGGGCATAAGTACGTGGTATTTATAGGATTATATTATTATCTTATACCAAGAGATAACGATATTCAAATAAGTTGGAATATTACACGTAATGGATTGTTACAAATCTTTGACAGATAGGAGTCCGCTACGAGGTGGAATCTACTTACAGGAGAAAATCCTGGGTATTAAAAAAAAAAAAAAAAATATAAATATATTTATTGGAAAATAAATAATTAACAATATTAGCTGATTCTTATGACTGAAGTGAAGACATACTATTAGTTTTATAGAGAATGTATAAAAAATAGGGGTTATTTTATGCGTTTATTAAAAAAATCTCCACTATTGTTAAAAAAAAAAATTTAGGGGTTTTATTAGGTATATCATTATTCACACCCATATAATAATTACGAAGACACAAGAATTAAGGAGCCAAGAAGTAATTACGAATAATTGTAATTAAAAAAAGAGTTATTACGAATATCTGCAGTATGAATAGCGGTTGTGAACATATCTCTAATTGATCGTTGAATTATATACTATGAATCTCTCTGTTTAAATACTCGCATCGTCTCATTTTATTTGTCTTTCACTTATAATAAAAAAAGAATAGTTAATTTTTTAAATTTCATTAAATAATCTAATACTTTTACATTTATGCCCTTTATGTAACGCCCCATTCCCGAAAACCGAGCCCTTATCCGGAAAGAGCGCTCGGCACATATATTATCAAATAAATTTAATAATATATGTAAACCTTACGTCATACATCAGAACCAAATGACGCGGAAGATAAAACAACTCAACAACTCGGGGAAACCAAAAGATCGAACACACGGTAATCAATGCTGTGAAAAACTAAATCCAATAAAGAGAACTAATCATCCAACATCCAAATCCCAAAAGATCTCAAAAGAAGCTAAACCAAAAAGAAGGACAACATTATTCAAACGTGAAACAACTGTTTTAAGAAAGAAACAACTAAAGGAACTAAGTCTTCAAAAGCTTCATCTCAAACTTCATCATCAAAGAACTCGTCAACCGTAGCAACTTTGTTCATCTTCTTTGGGGAAAGGGGAAGACAAACACAACGTAACGGGGTAAGTACAAAAGTACTCAGTAACGCGTAGAAGATCGTATAACTATGATCTCATAAAGAAATAAAAGCAACGCCGTCTTTTATTAATTCATTTCCGTTATTAACCCTAGCTAACTATCATATTATGTTCCTAGCATAACATGAGGTTCCAAAAGGTATCTAACTTAGCTCAAGTTTGTTACATCATGAATAACAAGGGCACTACGCCTAGTAATAGGATGTACTTGGACAACGGCGGGTGCAACCTACTTAGAGACACGCTCTAGTAGCCCCGGGAATATCGAGTCCCGATAGTGTGATAACCGGTAGAATGCACCGGACGACCAATCGATTGACCGGCGTGGGTACGATCTACTTTGTCCGGTCGAGAGAACACATCGCGATATTGTACTATGCCTTACCAAGCATTGCATGATGTTTAAGATTATTAATCTAGCACGTATGTTTGATTAGATGTTTAACTAGCCACCTAAGTGTTTTCAAGTAAGCTCCCTCACATCTCCTACTCTCTTTCCTAGACCACTAGACACGGACAAGGCCTAGCAAATACACAGACATCGATAAACTCTAGCTTATCAAAGCACAAGGCAAATCCAAAGCTTTCGACGGTCCCACACTTCGTCTTTTTAGGGAAATCCATGTGGTGCCGGAACTAAACGCATCAAAAGCTAATTCAGAGCTTTGTCACGTAAGGTTATGCAGTAAATACGCTATTATGGAGCTTGAAACACATAACAAAGAAAAACAGCACTGAAACAGTCCCTGTCCGGACGGATAACTTTCTGTCCGTACGGACAGCTCTCCTTTCGGTCCTCAGTCCGATACTGAGAAATAGCCGTACGGATAAGCAACTCATCCGTAAGGATGGACCCACACTCGGTCGACCGAATGGATAGGCTTTGTCGACCGAGCCTCCCTCTTGCACCTGTTACACGTTTTCCTTGCACCAAAGAGGACGGTTTTCTGCACTCTGCGTTTTCTACTCAAATTCAACCCAAACTCGACTCAAACAAATTAAAACCATGAAAAAAAATCATACAAATTGCTCTACCACTTTACGAAATCTTAATCATACGATAAGAAAACCACGTTACCATAATTTGCGTGGTACAACGATCCAAACTACCAAAGCTTTGAAAAAGGTTAAACCGTTAACCTCCAACGTCAACGGATCTAGGGATTGTTGGTATCAAAACGATCCTCGTCTCGCGGTGATCCTTTCTCTCTTGAGACGTCTATTGAAAAGAACAACGGATTAGCCTCGAAAAGCGAGAGCTTCTTCTCCTTTTTTTTTTCAAAACCTGTACCCCTTTTTCCTCTCCTGCGTCCCTCTCTCTTTTTTTTTTGTCAAAAACAACTAGGTTAAAATTAGGATTAGTTTTCCTTTTATAATCCCAATTATCTAATTATTTTCTTTAAATAGAAAAATCCTTGTTTATCCCTTTTTTTCTTTTTCTTAAATCTTCTAATTTAATAACATAATATTCTGATTTATGCTAAAATACCGAATTGCCCTTTTTCAAAAATCGGGATATTACATTCCTCCCCCCTTAAGAGGAGTTTCGTCCTCGAAACTAGATCGTACACAGTAGATGAGGGAACTGCGGGAACTCGTCGAACATGTCCGCTTCCACTTCCCAAGTGGCTTCCGTCGGTGCATGATTGCTCCATTGCACTAATACTAACGGAATCATTCGTCTCTTTATCACCTTCTCTTTCCTATCCAGAATCCTTATCGGCTTCTCCACGTAGGAGAGATTATCTTGCAACACTTCCGGGTCAATCTCAGATTCCACGTCCACTTTAAATAGACACTTCCTAAGCATCGATACATGGAAAATATTGTGGACTCTGGACATCGACTCTGGTAACCGAAGTCTATAAGCCAACTTCCCAACTCTTTCGATGCAATCGAAAGGTCCTACATACCTTGGACTTAGCTTTCCTTTCTGTCCGAACCTCTTGATACCCTTCATTGGAGACGCTCGAAGTTAAACTCTATCCCCGACCTCAAACTCTAGCGGTCTCCTTTTAACATCGGCCCAACTCTTCTGACGATCTTGAGCAGCTTTCAGATTTTTCCTTATCATCTCGATTTTCTCCTTGGCTTGCTGAACCATCTCCGGCCCTGTGATATGTTTCTCTCCCACTTCATCCCAGTAAAGTGGAGTTCTACACTTCCTACCGTACAAGGCCTCAAAAGGTGGCATTCCCAAACTTGCATGGTAACTACTGTTGTAAGCAAACTCAGCCAAATTGAGGTAATCTATCCATGATCCTCCGGCATCCAAAACACAAGCTCTAAGCATGTCCTCGAGAGTCTGAATTGTTCTCTCTGACTGCCCATCCGTCTGCGGATGAAACGTTGTACTCAAATCAGTCTTCGTCCCAAAAGCTTTCTGCAAACCCTTCCAGAAGCGACTGATAAATCTACTATCCCTGTCAGATACAATGGATAGAGGCACACCATGAAGCTTCACTATATTGTCGATATACATAGTAGCGAACTTCTTTATAGGCATGTCCACTTTACACGGCAAGAAATGGGCTGATTTTGTGAGTCTATCCACAATCACCCAAATCATTTCATGACCGCCCTTAGTCTTAGGCAAACCGGTGATGAAATCTATCGTAATATTCTCCTATTTCCATTCCGGTACCTCTAAGGGTTTCAACAAACCTCCTGGTCTTCTGTGTTCTGCTTTCACTCTCTGGCATGTATCACATCTTGCCACAAACTCGCGATCCCTAACTTCATACCGGCCACCGATACCTTTCCTTGAGATCTCTATACATCTTAGTAACTAAATGCCGCCCACAACATGGTTACGTAGGGTTGGTCTTGTGGTATCGGAAATCCTAAACCTATATATCTACCATGATTTTTTTATATTTCGGGTGTAACATTTTTATACGTAAAAAATATTTACATTGTGTGGTTCTTTTTTATCAATCATCGGTGTGAATTATAACAAGCATAAAAAGATTAATTAATTGCACAGCATTTAGGTTTAAAATTTGATTTATGAAAGGATGTTTAATCTAATAATCCAATTTAGATGCTTTTTCAGATAAAAAAAAAAAGATGCTTTTAATGGATTTCATTAATTGCTAAAAATGTTATAAAAAAATTAATTGCTAAAAAAAATAATTAATCATGAGATCTGTAATGCGTTAAAAAGGTTCGTGTATTATAGAATACCTTTTTCCAGATCGTAAGATATGATGCAATGATTTAGCGCCAGTCTCGGTCGGGTCTAGCTATGTTAGGGGTAGTGCCTCTCGTTTATGTAATCACTTAACTCGGTGTATGGGATATACACGGGAGGATTGAGTTAGTGAAGATGTACTTAAAATACAATTAGCCCGTAGTGAAGTTAATCGAGAGTATCGGGTCTCTCCTTTAACGTGCTATTAATGTGCCCAGAACACAATAGGTGTGATTGTCTTATCCGGACTTTCGGTTAAGAGAACCTTATGGGGCATTTATATATGATAGATATATCATATAGGGCTGGACCGATTTGATTAGAGTTCACGATATAATTCCGTAATGGAGAAGTCTTATCGAATCAATGGATGATCATATTTATGGATATATCTTAATCCTGAGGTGATCACAGTCAACTGCTTGAATCAGTATGAAGTTTGACTTGACGGTTAAGGATTACACCGAGTCCGTGGTCCGAATTACCCCATCTTGGCATTGTACTTGGATTGAGTGAGTAGTCTGTGTTATCACGGATACGGAATCCATTCCTTCCATTTCGGAAGTAGATAGACGAGTTCCTTATTTGTTAATCCTAGAAACCGATCGATCCATGGAGTTCATATTACACGATTAGCTACCGGTGAGTTGTATGAATTAATTGATCACTAGGGGTTAATGGTAAATAAGGATAAGAGGTTCGAAAAGGGTTAACGGTAACTTCCCGATTTAGAATGAACGATCTATGGAGGATTAATCCATATGTAATGATTATATCAATGGACGCTTATTATTATTCTCGTGAGGAGATAAATGTAATCTTATAATCGGAGGAGTGCAGTCACGGGATTATGGTGGCATATTCCTGTGATTGATTTATCGAATATAATTATTCTGTTCGTAAGATAATTATTTATTTGATTTATCGGAGCCGCTGATTATTAGTCCATGGTCCCCGACGTGCCTCCTAATATAGCATGGCTATTCTCGGACGTCGAATCCTAATAATATTAATTTAGTTCTTGTTGGACTTTATTAAAACGATATGTGAATTAATTGTTTAGTGGATCGTTGTTAAATTAGTTGGGCTAAATAATTAAATATGTGGAAAAGACATTTTTCATAATCTTGGCCCAATTTATGTGTGTTGGTCGAAATTAATTAGTGACTAGGTCACAAGCAATTTTCGCCCCATGTATTAATTTAGGAAATAAGAATTAGTTTCTTGTGGATTAATAAGACATGTGCATAAAATATTTATTGGATAAATATTTATGGAAAGAAATAAAGATAAATATTATTCTAGATTTGTTCTAGAATATTATGAGATTATCTTTTATTTAATGAGATTTTTATAATTGATTTTGTATTAATTATTAAATCCTTGGAGGTTAAGTTTTACTCTCCTATATAAAAAGAGTTCTCTCAAGCCTTATACACAACAATATTTTCGACCTACACCTCTTAGAGAGGAGAAGGTGAAATTTTTCGGCCAAGGGGAATAAGGGAAAAATCTTGGAGATTTTCCGGGTAGCATTTCGGAAGGATTCGTGACGAGGATTTCCTTCCACCGGGAGTTGCTTGGATCACACGTACGGAAGATCGTGGTGCTCTTCACACCTTCGTTTGTTCTTTCTATTGCGGTTCTTCAACTTGGATTTTGAGATCCAAGAGGTATGTTCTACAACCCCCTTGTAGATATAGATCTAGTTATTTTATTACGTGTAATTTATAGATCTAGATCCCTAAACCGCTTCCGCTGCGGATGATATTACTAACAATGTCAAGATTAAAAATCCCATCTTTCCTATGGTGATCTAAGGTTTACACCGACTCTCGTCATACGGTAAACATCAACAACAATTCATCTCTCGATATCGATTGCATAGCACATAAGCACAGAAAAGATACAACTTTAATCAAATTCACAAAATAAATCTAGATTGAAAATAAAGAACCTGCTGAAACGGATTCACATGGTTCGAACAATTGCTCAGCCTCCAAGCATTCAGCTTAGCAAAAGCAAAACGAAATAGAAAGCGAAGGAAAAACAAGAAAAATCGCAACCCCAGCCTCCCCTAAGGGGGCTGGGGCCGCCTAGGGTTTTCTCCTAATGATTGTGTATCAATAGGTCTCAATAATGTATCATTATGGTTGAAATATGCGCTGCTATTTATAGAAAACTGATGCGGCTGCTGCTAAGTCGGTTTAAGGACGCCCGTCCGCCTTGATGGACGCTCGTCCATTCTTCTGGACTTGCTTCAGACGCCTGTCCACTCAGCGTCCAAACTCTCTGAATCAACTTTCTTCTCCTGGACGCCCGTCCAATATTCTGGATGCCAGTCCAGGCTGGACGGGACTTGGACGCCAGTTCAGCTGGATCCAAATTCGAAATCTTCAACTCTATCTCTTTTCTTCTAGCCAATTCCATCCTTATCTCTTTTTCATCCATTAAATCCGACATTTATCTTCATTTAATCATCTTTTGAACCGCAATTATGCATCTACACGTCATCAAAAACATCGCAAAATGTAACAGTATTCAAATAAACATAAAATCATCAATAAAACACATAAATTAACCAATTTTGCGATTAAACCTTTTAAACATCATTTACTCAATAAATCCATTAAACATTCGTTTCTTATGCAAATTATACGAATATGGAGGAAAATTATCATAAAATATATCAATATAAAACGTATAAATTCACCCTTAACAACTCCCCCACACTTAGCTTTTGCTCGTCCCGAGCAAAACAAAACGAGAATTAGGGCTCGAAACGAAAACAGACATCTCAGACAATATACCATAGATCCAATAAATCAGAAGTTCACCACTGTGTGTGTGTGCAAAGCCATAGAAAACTTCCACTAAATCCAAACTTGAGAAACTCAAAGCAAAACTAGCTAATACCCCCTTAAAACTAGAGATAAATGATACTTATAAGACGCACCCTACAAACGTGACATATCCTGAAAAAGATGATAGAATATATCTAGGACCTTTCTGACATACTCAGAGGATAATCCCTACAACATATCTATCAGTTTCTACTGGGGATAAGATAGACGATAACTTAGTCTCTCATTCATTTCATAACAATTCATTAGTTGATTTAACTATTTCACTTTTAAACACACATCAGAATGAGCTCTTGCCCTGTCATAGCAGAATAGGATATTCGAGATATACCTTACCTTACTCCAATCATAAGGCAGCTTCTTCTGCCTGTCGTGAGCTTTTAGTCATCATAGTGGTATAGGACATACGTGGTATACCCTACCGCACTCAAATCATTGACTAGCTTTCGACACACCCAATTACTTCATTATTAACTCAACTTTTTCAACAACTTAAGTTACGTGTTACTTATCACATTCAAACCTTAGATATTCACAGTATAACATACTTCGGATCTAAATACAAACTATCAAAAATCTCAAGATATATACGTAGCACTAAGCACATGACTTATAAGAAAATCAAAAACCACTAATCAAAAGGGGTATAACTTTATATTATAGCTCATCATTTACTATGGCACGTGAAAAATAGATATCAGGTGAAACAACTAACCTATCAAACATATGATATATAGCTTGGATGACTATAAAAATAACGAACATTAAATTGAATTGCCTACTCGGGACAAAACAAAAACAAAAATGTCTTAAAATTTCGAAAATTCTAGCTCAGTTTTAGCTCATCTTGCATAGAAACATAACGAATTAAGCAAATGTATAGGTACATATCAAATCATTCCCTCCCCCCACACTTAAATGACAACATGTCCTCATGTTGTGCAGAGTTAAGGAAAAGATAAAAGACTTAGCTGATTGTAGTTCGAAGGTGGCAATTCTGGAAGTGGTAGCAAGTCAGATCTAGAAATGCTTGAAGAAATCAGTAGACTGTGGACCATCCACCGGAAAACTGGCTTCATCTAAAAGCTCACAATTGCTATCGAAAATATCCTGCACACTTGAAAAACAAAACAAAACGTACCTCGGGGGATAGGGGAATATAACATGGAAAAATAAATCATAAACAAGATAGAAGCACAAGATATAATTGCTCAGATGGAACAATCACCACACAGGGAAAACACAGGACACCTAAGCGTCAAACATAAAGCCACAGAAGCTTTACAATACAAATAAGCCCAACATGTGCATACAGAAATAATGATAGAGGACACTACAAAGTAGCAGGGCTAGGTGCACTAAAAAGATAAAAATAAAAAGAAAAAAACAGAATAAAATACAATGCAACTAAATGATATGCAACTATACTAAAAAGGCAAAACGAAAATAAAGAAAATAAACTAGCCCAACTAATTCCATAGATGTCGCCCTAATCTAAGCGAGGTCAAATATATAAACGTCTACTAAATAACGCCACAGAAGCGTAACAAAATTGGATTATGCAAAGCCACAGAAGCTTGCCATGTGAAGTGTAGACGTGCCTTTAACAACCTTAACACCCTAGATAGACGACAAAAGGAACAGCATAAATCAAATTGGAATCACATCTAGCTAGGTGAATTACTCAACATGGATTGCAATAGATGGAAAGAAAACCATAACGGTGAAAGAACAGGACATCTACGCATATACAAAGGCCACAGAGGCTCACATTAAAACATCCAAGTCGAATAATGAAGCATGTATCAAGATAAAATCTATTCACTAAAAACAGACAGACTGGACGGGCGTTCGAACATGTCAGACTCTCGTCTGAAATAAAATCAGGACGGACGGACGTTTAGTAGTGCAGACGCCCGTCTATAACATGCATAGATGAATCATGTATATAAAAAATTAATCAATTATTTAACATGGATCAGTAGATGGAAAGATGTAAACACGCAAGTTCAGAACATCTACGTAAAAATAATTAGCCACAGAAGCTCGTATGAAAACATCCACGTCAAATAAAGCATTAAAAATCAAGTCAAGAAAAATTGGAACCTGAACGTGCGTTCGTTCTTCCAAACGGGCGTTCGCCTGGAATTTATGAACTGAACGGGCGTCTGGATTAAACCGGACACTCGTCTAGTTGCCATAAGACTTAACAGAATAGGTGCATGTTGGATGGACGGCCGTCCACTCACTATGGACGCACGTCTGGAAACCACAAAGAGTGGCCGGGCGTTCACAGAGAGTAGATTCCCGTCTGGTCTTAGCATGATGCACACAAAGAGAAACACGAGCAACCTCAGAAACCCTAGATATAACATCAAAAACCCTAGATACATAAGAAACCCTAGAAATCCTTTATTTATTTATTTAAAACAGAAAGCAGAAAACAATAAAAGGGGGAAAAACGTGTTGAAATCTTCTGAGCCCAAAATGGAAGGGAAAACAGTGGATTTTGACCTCGAAAATGCCGTTCACCCTTTGGCCGTTCACCACGTCGTCGGCGTCGGAACGAGCTTTCCGAATTGGGGTCCTGCGTGCCAAACGGACACTCGAGCCAAAAGTTATGGCCAAAATACGAACGAGTGCTAAAACGATCCCTTTTATCCAAAAGTTCGATCGCTAAAAACGTGGAGTCAGATAATTCAACCTCAGATGTCCCCGAATCAATGTAGAAACTAGAAAGGATAGAAACAAAAACCTATCTACGAAAAATTCGTAACAAAAACATAAAAATTAATAGAAACTAGACAACCGTACCGATTCCCCGACAACGGCGCCAAAAACTTGTTTTTGTTTCCGTTGGCGGGAATACTCACCACTATACTACCTTAGAAAAATTAATAATGAACTGGACAACCGCACCGATTCCCCGGCAACGGCGCCAAAAACTTGTCACGGATTTTATCTAATGAAAACAACAAGTAATAAAATTTATAAATCCGGTATTCCCCAATTGTAGGGATCGTAGTATAGCAATTAATACCGGAGTCGATCACAGGGAATCGGGGTATCTAGTGCATTAATTTTCCTAAGATTGATACTATTATTATTAAACCTAATATAATAGAACGAAAAGATAAACTGGACAGAGGATTGTCAGTCCAAAGCCAGGAAGGATAAAAGCGAAAACGAAATCTAAACTATAAAATATAAAATAAACGGTAAACAAGAAGATGATCATGGTGATTAAACAACGAACAAACAAATATTCCTCCAATCCCGCAACCCTTAATTTCCTCTCTAAATTTATCTTGTGATGATTTAATTAAAGATGTGGTTCACCTATCAAAGGTATGAATTCCTACTCTCGTAGATAATTCGCCTATCAATCTCTCATTTCTCGATATATAAGATTGACGCTCTCAAACCGAGGTGTAAGATCTCTCAATCTAGCAACCTAGATATTCAACCTATCAACTCTCGTTATGTCAAGATTAAAAATCCCATCTTTCCTATGGTGATCTAAGGTTTACACCGACTCTCGTCATACGGTAAACATCAACAACAATTCATCTCTCGATATCGATTGCATAGCACATAAGCACAGAAAAGATACAACTTTAATCAAATTCACAAAACAAATCTAGATTGAAAATAAAGAACCTGCTGAAACGGATTCACATGGTTCGAACAATTGCTCAGCCTCCAAGCATTCAGCACAGCAAAAGCAAAACGAAATAGAAAGCGAAGGAAAAACAAGAAAAATCGCAACCCCAGCCTCCCCTAAGGGGGCTGGGGCCGCCTAGGGTTTTCTCCTAATGATTGTGTATCAATAGGTCTCAATAATGTATCATTAGGGTTGAAATACGCGCTGCTATTTATAGAAAACTGAGGCAGCTGCTTGCTAAGTCGGTTTAAGGACGCCCGTCCGCCTTGATGGACGCTCGTCCATTCTTCTGGACTTGCTTCAGACGCCCGTCCACTCAGCGTCCAAACTCTCTGAATCAAATTTCTTCTCCTGGACGCCCGTCCAATATTCTGGACGCCAGTCCAGGCTGGACGGGACTTGGACGCCAATTCAGTTGGATCCAAATTCGAAATCTTCAACTCTATCTCTTTTCTTCTAGCCAATTACATCCTTATCTCTTTTTCATCCATTAAATCCGACATTTATCTTCATTTAATCATCTTTTGAACCGCAATTATGCATCTACACGTCATAAAAAAAAATCGACTCACTAAGATCCGAGAAAAATAAATTTATATTCAAACGATTTAGTTTTGTTGTTAAAACTGTAAAAATATTACTAATGCCTCCAGTGGGGCTTCAAAATTGCTACTGCGCCCCAGCTAATTTTTATTTTTGGATACGGCACTAATGTCAGTTGTGTTTTTGTATTAGGTGATGTGAAACTTCTCCATCTCATTTTGTGTTTTAATGTCGATCTTGCTGTCAGGACCTTAAGGTTTTCTAAGAGAATAATAAGTTAGTTAGTTGGTTAGAGAGTCACTTAAGTAGCTAATGTGATATAGTTGTGCAAAAAAGTTGACTGAGCCAAGTATATAAGGCTGAGCTCTTGTGTTGCCATCTTTAGCTTTGTCATTAATAACACTTCTCCTCTTTTCTACATATCCCTATCTTCTGACGAGCTGAAACCACAATCCCGCCCCTGTGGATCTAGCGATCATGGGTGAAAGTACACGTTCGAATGCCATGTATGAGTTGTGAAATAGCCATAACATGTTAGGATAGATGTTCGTGTTTGCATTGAAGAGGATATGCAACATGAAGATAGATGCAGTAAATGCTAAAATAGACACATTTAAGGCATCAATGACAACAAATCAACTTTTCATGCAGTCTTAGATGGATGCATTGACATCCATGTTACAGACCTGGATGAAGTAGCTCTTGGGTGGATCACTCCTATGTGGAGCCCACCAAATAAATAGTAGAAAAATAAATAAAAGAAGACGGAAAAAAATAATTGGTCAAGTATTATTTAACGGACTGTTAATTTTTACCTAATCTTCGATCACAATCTTCACAACAAAAGAGAGGCAAAAAGAAGAGCGAAAATTCGCAGCTTTTTGGGTGTCGCAATAGGAACTTTCCGGCGACCATCGGACATCGAAACGGACTTCGATCGGCACGAAATTTTTAGGGGTTGTTCGTCTAAACTTCTTCTTCAATCTGAATGGTGGAATTTGCGTTTCAACAGCTCAATTTTCCAGAATCATCTTGCGACTGAGTGCCGCGTTTTCGGTGATATTTTTCAACAACTCTTGTATTTTGCATTCTTAGTTGATACTTTGGTGTAGTTGAGTTGATTGATGTGTTTGGAAAACTTTTGTATTATCTTTTGCTGATTAGTGGAGATTTTGTGAGCCTCGGTCTCGTGGTTTTACTGTCTCACATCGGGCATCGGGAAGCGTTTTCCACGTTAAAATTGTGGTGTTGTTTCTTCGTGTTTTCGTTTAGCTTTATTTGTGATTTATCTTCGTTGGGGCTTTCTCGTTTATTTCCGTTGCGTGGCATTGGGAAGACTTTGTGGGTATTTGTGATACGTGTGGTATTGTGGTTGTTTGTTTTCCCAACAAGTGGTATCAGAGCCAGGTTAGTTGATTTGGTTTTGAAGTGTTTTTTGTGAAACTTTTTTGTTGGTGAAATAGAAGCCAACTTGAATAGAATGATCACTTTGAATGGTCTAAAAATTCTATATGAAAAAATAAAATGGAGGATTTTTTGTATGTGAAAAATTATTTTTCGCCAGTCTTCAGTGCTGAAAAACTTGAAGATAAAACGGATGGAGAGTGAAATATGTTGCATTGGCAAGTTTTTGGTTATATTAGAAAATGGTTTGATGATAATGTTTTAAATCACATTAGTGAGGAGAAACATGATAGGTTTTTGTGTAAAAAGCTTGAAGACTTGTATGCCCAGAAAACTGGAAACAATAAGATGCTTTTGAGGTATAAATTGATGAATTTAAGATATCATGATGGAACTCATATGACTGATCATTTGATTTCTTTCTTGGGTATTATGAACCAACTTAATACTATGGGTATTAAGTTTGATGATGAAGTGCAGGGACGGATACTTCTTGGCTCTTTACCGGAATCGTGGGAAAATTTTCGAAGTTTTCTATCTAACTCTACCCCAGATGGTGCTATGACCATTGTGTTGGATCGATAGAGGCGCAAACACACTCTAAAGTGTGGGTGAGTTTCAAAACTTTTTCAGAGACAACACAAGTACTAATAAATTAAGTGCGGGAGTTTACTTAGTTTATTATTCGTTTGTGTTAGAAAACCTATGTGATCAAGAGTGTTTAATTTATTTTGATCAAGCCACTAAGCACGTTGCAAGTTGTGTTACAAGATCAATACAGGTGTGTAAATAAAACAAATGAAGCCACCAGGTAACTTGATGTGTAACCCAAAAACTGGTTTGCAGATTGAACTTGAACTTTAATCAAAATAATTAATGTGATAAAATATTATGCACACAGATTTATTAAAAACAAAGGTTACTGAAGCTTACTGCAGCGTATAGAGAAAACCGTCACTAAAAGTTGTGACACTTATATAACCAATGGAAAGGCAGATTGATGTGAAACACAAATCAAGTTTATTTGCAGGCAGCAACACTAAACTTAAATTCAGATTACTATGTGTAGAAGAAAAGATGAACAAAAAGTTTCAACAATTGATGAATACAGATTGCAAATCCTGTCAAAAACAATTACAAGAACAGTTCTATATCAGACTGCACATAAGGCTACAAGATTACAAAAAAAACAGCAAAATACAATTATCAAGGCTTTACTTAAAAGATGTATCAAGCAAAGTGCAAGCTTTACTTGCAAGATGTATCAAGCAAAGTTCAAGCCCAATTACAACCAAAAAATTAGATCAGCAAGTCTTAATACAGAAGCCACTTAACTAATCAGAAAGGAACTGATCACTCAGTTGACTTTCTGTGATGATAGTCAAACCCAAGGGATATGATTATCAGGACTGATAATCAATGCTGAGAACAGATGATCTGCAAACCAGCAAGATACTAAATGAGCTAATTACAAAGCTACTCAGCAGGCAGGTTTACAAAGAGAAATATAGACTTAGCAGCAAGTATAAGTCTAATAGCAGGATTTAGCCAAAACTTAGCACACCAAGTGCAGGCAACCAGAGCAGCAAAATCAATGGATATTGGTGCAGCACTTGAGCAATTCAGCAGATCACTAAGTGAGGACTTAGGAGGTTTAGTGTCACAAATTCAGCAGCTTAAGGCACAGACAGATTTAGTGCAAGTCTTATTCAGCAATGCAGCAGGTATAATGTTCAGCAGATGCACCAACAACAGGTTCAATAAACAGCCAACTAATGTGCACAAAAAATGCAGAAGAGAAGATGATCAAGGATTCAGCACATTAAGTACAAATTCTAGCAATGCAGATTATGACCAAGTTTTGTGCAAAAGCAAGATTCAGCAGTGTGTTAGGTGGAACACAAAAGGATCAGTGTGTGCAAGACATTCAAAAGGCTAGTTATCAAAATACACACAGCCAAGCACCGTGACAAGTGAATTTCAGCACTTAAACTCAATGAGCTTGAGTCAGGCTGAAATTCTGATAAAGGTAACAAGAAGGGGTATAATCAGACAACCAAGGACCACACTAAGACTTGGTGACTACAATCACTTATAGCCAAGAAACGATCAACGTGTCCATCCACAGACAGGTTCCTTTGGCACTTCAGACCAAAGACCTTGTGATCACTTTCTTGCACGGATTCAGTCAGTAGACCACCAATCAAAGTGTGTCAATGCGACACAATCAACAACACACAACAATTAACCAAACAAAAAAAAGTTCTTCAAGTGCACAACTAGAAAACTATAAAACAAAGTAGTCACTTACTGATCAATATGAGAGACTACAATCCAAGGACTTGTATCTCCTCCAAGTCTTGACTCAGTAACAGTCTACCTCTACTCACGACCACACTTTTCAGCAAAAACTAGAACACTCTTTTTAAGTAAAAATGTGGGATTGCTATGGTGATGACTGGCTCAAACCTTGTTGGTATGGTATACATGATTATTTATAGGGAGTAGAGGTGAAGAGCTCTAAACCCTAATATGTGAAACCACTTAAAAACCGAGGCAACGTGCAGTGATATAACTGGTCAAGGCAAGTTCAATAGTTGTGGAGTGTATCTACATGTAATTCCCGTCTAGGTGCCGTCAGGCTATAATTTACAGGAAATAAACATGTGATTTCACTTGATTAGGAAACTTTGCCAGTTTGCCTCACATATCACATAAGGGACCGAGGTGGTTTACACATAGTCACAGTGGACTGGGTCCAACCCTTTTATTCAACCAAACCGAAGCCATAGCAGCAGGCACACAAAATGGTTGAATACAAAGGCTGAACTGACTCGGACCGACGGTCAGACCACGATTATGTCAAAATCGGGTCTGAACCCCAGACAGAAAGTAAAAGAGTTTCAGCCAATTTACCAAAGCATCCGGGTTGTAGATCACCGGAATTTTAGCACATTTGGTAAGAGAAGATTGCCCAGCCAAATCTGCAATTAAGAGCTGCATTCTTCGAATTTTGTACATGTGAAAAATCATTCTGCCAGTAACTCGGTCAAGGCTGCCAACATAAGAATCATTAATGCAATATCTGTTTCATTAATACTAAGATATCCACATCACATAATATGGCACATAACAATTTGATTCATATTACACATTCCAGTACATATGATTATTTAAATTAGATCAACAAGGTCACTTCTGCAAAGATATAAACTTAGGTATCACAACTGACTGGACCAACTCATATTCACACACAACTCAAAGCATTCGGCACATATTATAGTGACATAGGGTCTCATATGCAGTAGGCAAAAATTCTAGACACATACAAGGCCATAAATCACTTAGGCTAATATGTAAAGCATTAACCACGGGTTTATTTGATTTTTAGTCCTATAACTTTCCCCGTTTTTATAAATAGTCCTGTTTTTGCTCCGGTGGCGATTTTAGTCCTTTAACTTTCAATTTCTTGCAAAACTAGTCCTTTTTGCTGATTAGACGCCGGAGCTCCGGTGACAATGCTGAGTTGGCGGCCATGTGGCATGAGCATGCTGAGTTGGCGGCCATGTGGCGGATTGGTGGCAAGTGGGGGCCATCTTCGAGTTGAAAATAAAAATGAAGCAAAAAGGACTCGAACTCGTGCACCATTGCATGGAATTCAGCTCATTACCACTATGCTACTGAGATCAATATGCAAAAACTAGAGCTAAAGAATATAAGTAATTCTTTTACATAAGTGTGTGTGTGTATATATATACATACTTACATATACACACACATATGTATATGCATGTATGTACGTATATTCACACACACGCATATATATATATATATATATATATATATATATATATATATATATATATATATCGGTAGCGAACCTCGAAATTTTTTTTCTCACTAGGGGCACCATTAAAAATTTAAAGTACGAGTGGGGACACTAATAGTGTTTTTACATTTTTTACCACTAATAGTGTTTTTATATTTTTACACACAAACTTACGTAATATACAAAAACATATATATGTGCGTGTATATAAGTGTCTATATACAAACACTTACGAATAAGCATTACTTATACTTTTTAGTTCTTATTTGTATGAACTGATCCTAGTAGCATAGTGGTAAAGAGCTGATTTCTATGCAAGGGGGCATGGGTTCGAGTTCCCATTGCTTCATTTTTATTTTCAAACTCGAAGATGGGCCCCACATGCCACCAATCCGCCACATGGCCGCCAACTCAGCATTGTCACCGGAGCTCCGGCATCAATCAGCAAAAAGGACTATTTTTGCAAGAATTTGAAAGTTAAAGGACTAAAATCGCCACCGGAGCAAAAAAAAGGACTATTTACAAAAACGGAGAAAGTTATAGGACTAAAAATCAAATAACCCCCATTAACCACATATAAATCTCATACTAAAATCATACGGTAGACCATACAAGTTACAATAAACTAGAACTCATATATATGGCCAGCAATGTACATATATATACGAAGGACAAACTAGGATACAACTTACATCTTTTATCTAAAAAAAAAAAAAAAACCTTACATGTTATATATATATTTTTTCTTTTCAAGTCATATTGTATGAAGCATATATCATATAACCCAAACTAATAAGGCACAGGGATATTAAGCATCTTATACATGTATATTTTTTAGGGGGAAGGGGTATATTTTGATAAATAGGTTATTATTAATTATAAAGACAAAAATCACAAATGTTACTTTAAATGAAAATGTTACTTTGTATTTCACAATTGTTACTTCATATTTACTTTATTTCACATATGTTACTTCATGTAACTTCATAAATGTTACTTTTGTCCTTATTAAATTACAATGTCCTTCTATCCCGTTTTTTTGATAATTTTGTCCTTCTGGACAAAAAACTATATTTTTTATTATTATTAATAGACCTAAAATGAAAATGAGAGGACTTCCCTGAAATAAACATTTCCACCGGAGATCAGCAATTAATTGGACGGAATTTGTGGGTAAGTCACGGGCAACTTCGGAATTCATCAAACTTTCACCAAGACGCAATCTTTACTGATTTTGAAGGGATTATGGGCATCATCAGCCTCAAACTTTAATCACTGACCTCAGCATCCGGATTTTCTAGGATGTTTACGAATAAAAGTCGTATCGGGATGAAATAGGTAAAAAAACGATTCGCAATTTGAACGGTTGAAGAGAGAAGGACTCAAATCCGTTTAAGATCGTAACGGATTCTTTAAGCTGAAATTGTTCATATAGTATATTTTCTAAAGTTTCTTCTCTATATGGTACTCCACAAAGCAGAATCTATTAAAAAAAATAGGTTTTTGCCGAAAAGGACGTATTTATTCAATTATCCGGCTCCAAGGACACAAGTTATTAATCGGGACAAAACATGTGTAAACTTACCAAAATACCCTTTTTCTAATTTAACCTAATTAACCTAATTAATACATCCCTGAAGCCGCCGTCCACAATTGAAAATACGGTGATATCCTTCCAATTTGGAATAGTCATGCTGTTGATTTGATCGCCGGAGAGGGAGTTTCGTTTTTCGTTTTTCGTTTTGGAATAGTCCTGCTGTTGATTTCGTTGTTGTGCACAGGTCCTGCTGTTCATTTCGTTTTTCGATTTTGGAATCGCCGCCGGTGAATTTTCGTTTTTCGTTTTTGGAATAGTCATGCTGTTGATTTGATCGCCGGAGAGGGAGTCATTGATCGCCGGCTTCCTGCTGTTGATTGTGTGCTTGAAGCAAGACGGAGACGCCGGATTGCCGGATTGCCGGCCATGGTTGCCGGAACAGGCTGTATATGTTTTTATTTTTATTTGTGTGCTTGAAGCAAGACGGAGACGCCGGATTGTGTGCTTGAAGCAAGACGGAGACGCCGGATTGCCGGATTGCCGGCCATGGTTGCCGGAACAGGCTGTATATGTTTTTATTTTTATTTTTTTAAAATTGTTTAAGGTACGTTTAGGGTTGTTACTATTAATTTTGTAACGTTACTACATTTTTTGATGTACTTTATCTATTTTATGGGCTGTTACTACTCGTTTATTGGATTTTACGACATTTTACGGGTTGTTACTACTTCTTTTTAGGCTGTTACTACTTGTTTATGGATGTTACGACATTTTAATGTTACGGGCTGTTACTCCGTTACGACATTTTACGGGCTGTTACTACTTATATTTTAACAAATAAGGGCTGTTACTACTTGTTTTTAGACCGTTACTACTTTTTCATTAGATGTTACGACATTTTATGGGCTGTTACTACGTGTTACTATTTGTAGAAGGGTAAAAAAGTAACAAGGGGTATTTTTGTCCAAATATTTTGTTTTTGTCCTTTATAACAGCTGAAAAATAAAAATGTCCTTGCAGACCCATTTATGTGTTTTTTTGTCCTTGTAGCCCCTTCCCCCTAAAAAAAATAATGCAAAAAGATTATTAATTGAAAAAGACAAAAATATCATTCAGTAAACTGTTACAATTTTGATAATTCGAACACGGGGCTACAAGAAAAATGAGGGAATAATTGCATACACTGTTGTTAGTGGGACACGTGTCGGCCACACAAGCAAAACCAGTAATATTATATGGTTTTGCCACGTGTACGACTGAGATTTATTTATTTATTTTTTTTTTTCAGTTTTGGAGGGAATTGCCTCCGAGACTCCGCAAAACCATGTAAGAATAGAAGTTGAAAACCCAAAAAATTTCCCTCTCTACTTTCTCTCTCTTAAAAATATGCCTAGAAACCCAAATAATTTCCTGAAGGTAAATTATTAATTTAAACTGGGTTAACCCAAATGATAAAATATTAAATTTTATTGCTCCCGCCCACCACTTTTTTAAATTAACAATTAAATTTAATATTTTCATTAACGAAATGTTCTTCTGGAATTACTTCAGATATCATGGAACTATTTGAAAATATTCATTTATTAGTTTAGAGTGTTGGATCTATGAATATGATACACGTTTATGAGAACGAGATAAAAGGAAAACTTATTAGAATGGAGAGTGAAATATGTGAATAACGCTCCTTAAAACCCTGAATCTGCCTGTCAACCCTCCTTAACCATTAATTGCCTTAAAACATTAATCCTTGAATCCTCCTTAACCATTAATTGCCTTAAAACATTAATCCTGGAACCTGCCTGACAACCCTCCTTAACCATTAATTGTCTTAAAACATTAATCCCTGAAAAATGATCAACTGGGTTTACGATAACATTTCCCATTAATGTTAATTTAACTATTGTAGAAAAACTATTTAAACAAAAATCTTTTCAGAAAGTAGTGAATAAACAATTGCCTCATTCTTTAATCATCGCAGTAAAAGGGATTTTAAAACGATTCCGTCACAATCGGATTTGGGAGAAGATCGTTTTGATTCTTCAATGAATCAATTTAGGAAGGAAATTGATTAGGGTTGGGAAATAGTGGAAGAGCCAACGCATTCAAGATGATAGCAGATTTCACGGGGATATGAAACGGGTTTTGGAGCTGAGTGCTGATGGAAGGGAGAGGAGGGTATTAACAGCCATGCCATGCCACATCAGCAAATCAGCAGCAACACGCAAATCATGCAAAATAAATCAATTGAATCTTTAATGTGATCAAGGAGAGATAAGGAGATTGGAGAGATAAGGAGTGATTTGATCACATGGGTATTGGTGGTTAAGAGTCCAATAGCTATTTATTCTCTTATGTAATGGTAAAAAAGTTTATTATGTTCTATTGTTTATAAAAAAAATGGCGCCGAAGGGCAATTTAGGAAAGATCAAGGTTCTACTCTAGGGTTTAGGTTGTATTTAAGGGCAAGCCTTGTATTGATTGAGTTAAGGAAAAATTAATAAGAAAATTTCATACACAGTTCTCTTCTATTTTTTCTTCATGGTAGCAGAGCCTACTGGTGTCTGATCACCACATTATACATTATTTCATCATGTCTACTACATCAATTCACGTAAACAGCATTATCTCGCTTAAGCTAACCTCCAAAAATTACCCCTTATGGAGGGAACAAGCGATTGCTTTTTCGGATAGTCAGGATGTTCTTGGTTTCGGCGTCTCAAATTTTGGATGATCATAATTGTGTGATGCGGCTCACCGATCGTTTAAGTATTATGCAGGACCGAGTGACGAGGACGCTGATTGGATCGGGTGAGCATGTGGATGGTTTTTTTTTATGTTCTTAGGAGTTCCAGAGGTTCGGGTTCTAGCAGTTGATGGTGGACAGACTGGGGATTTGTGGCACAGGCGTTTGGGACACCCATCAGAAAAGGTCCTTCGGCAGGTGCCTAATATTTCTATTTCCCAACATTTAAATAAAGATGGATGTGATATTTGTTTTCGGGCAAAGCAACACCGTGAACCTTTTCCCCTTAGTGAAAATAAAGCTAGTCGTATTCTTGAGTTGATACATTTCGATTTATAGGGTCCTTATAGTGTTCCCTCGACATGTGGTGCTACTTATTTTTTAACTATTGTGGATGACTACTCTCGCGCAGTTTGGATTTATTTATTGTTAAATAAAATAGAGGTTGAAACCGTTTTTCTGGACTGTGTCGCTTTGATTTCTCGTCAGTTTGAGGTTACGATTAAACGAGTTCGTAGTGACAACGGGATGGAGTTTAGGCCTTTGCTTCCTTATTTTCGTAAAGAATGTATAATTTTTGAAACTTCATGTGTTAGTACTCCGCAGCAGAATGGAAGGGTAGAACGTAAGCATCAACACATCCTGAATGTTGCATGAGCCCTTAGGTTTGATGGTCATTTACCCATTAAGTTCTAGGGAGAGTGTGTTATGGCGGCTGCCCATATAATTAACCAAACCGCGTCAAGTATTTTGAACTACAAAACACCTTATGAGACTCTATTTCACAATGAACCGGATTTATCAATGCTTAGAGTTTTGGGGTGTTTATGTTATGCCCACGACCATCGTCCCTCACATAAATTTGCCAGCCGTAGTTGTAAGTGTGTGTTCTTAGGGTATCCTTATGGAAAGAAGGGATGGCCCCTGTATGACCTTGATTCGGAGGAAATTTTTGTATCCCGAGACGTCAAATTTTATGAGCATGTTTTTCCATTTTCTCACCAGACCGAGGGTAGTGTGCCTTCTCCTCTCCCTTATACCATGTTTGATAATGTTGATAGAGATGATTACGGGTTCGAACTCCCTCCTGCCTCTTTCGGGGCTCCACCCTTTCCAGATCTTCCGGTTGAGGGGAGGACGACAATGACTAATGTAATAAATGACGTTACGGGCAGTGATGCCGCACCTTCTCCATAACCATGACATCCAGGCAATGGTGCGGAGGAATTTAGGAAGCAGTCGACGACAAAAATCCCAAACTCACGGTTTCAAGACTACGTGACTCATACTTTGATCGAGTAGAAAAGCCCCCCTCCACGCTCTTCCGCTCCGTCAGCGCACTCAGGTACTCCGTATTCTCTTTTGCATTTTATTAGTTATGATCGGTATTCTGATAAGCACCGCAAGTATCTTGCAGCCATTACAGTTGAGAACCTCCGAAGTCCTTTTAGGAGGCAGTTAAACATGAGGGTTGGCGTCGGGCCATGGCAGAAGAAATTCAGGCTTTGGAAAATCAGGGTACGTGGGAGTTACACCCTCCTCCTTCCGGGAATAAGGCATTGGGAAGTAAGTGGGTGTATACTGAGAAATATGATGAGCATGGAGTTTTGCAGCGGTTGAAAGCACGATTGGTGGCGTTTCGGCATCATCTAGAGGAATGTATTGATTATACAGAGACGTTTGCCCCTGTGGCGAAGATGGTTACTGTTCGCACATTCCTTAGTGTTGTGGCGGTTAAACAGTAGGAGATTCACCAAATGGATGTCCATAACGCGTTTCTGCATGGTGATTTATAGGAGGAAAACTACATGAAAATACCTACCAGTTTTGAGAAGAAGGATCCGAACTTGGTGTGCAAGATGCGCAAATCATTGTATGGATTGAAACAAGCACCGAGATGTTGGTTTGCAAATCTTGCTTCCTCTTTGCGTGAGTATGGTTTCCGCCAATCATATTCGGATTACTCATTGTTTACCTTACACCGGGGTGGTATTCAGCTCAGCATTCTTGTGTATGTCGATGATATGATCATAGCCGGTAATGATAAAGTTGCAATGACGATTTTTACGGAATATTTGGGGAAGTGTTTTAAGATGAAGGACCTTGGGGTTCTGAAATATTTTCTTGGGATTGAGGTGGCGTGGAACAATGAGGGGATTTTCTTGAATCAGAGGAAGTATGCCCTTGACATTATTCATGCAACCGGTTTACTTGGGAGCAAGCCGGCTGATTTCCCGATAGAGCAGAATCACAAGTTGGCTCTTGCTTCTGGCGCGTTGTTGAGTGATCCCGGGCCTTATCGTCGGTTGATTGGACGTGTTATATATCTCGGAGTTACCCTACCTGATCTGGCATATTCTCTTCATGTGTTGTCACAATTTATGCAGGCTCCTCGGGTTGATCATTGGGAGGCAGCCTTGCGCCTGGTTCGTTATTTGAAGAAACATCCCTGACAATGTATCTTTCTACGGTTTGACAATTCTTTTACTCTCGAGGGTTGGTGCGATTCTGATTAGGCGAGTTGCCCTCTTACCCGATGTTCATTGAGTGGTTGGTTTGTTTTTCTTGGTCTTTCGCCTATATCCTGGAAATCCAAGAAACAAACCACGGTTTCTCGGCCGAAGCAGAATATCGATCTATGGCGGAGATTACATATGAATTGAAGTGGTTGAAACAGTTACTGGCTGAGCTTGGGGTCCGTCACCCCCGGGATACGACTCTTTTGTGATATCCAATCAGCACTTCATATTGGGCAGAATCCGGTGTTTCACGAATGCACGAAGCATATCGAGCCAGACTGTCACTTTGTGTGTGATGCTATCACGGATGACTTGATTCTTCCTTCGTATGTTCCTATGAAGCATCAATTGGCAGATATCTTTATGAAGGCGCTGGGTCGGCAACAGTTCGAGTTTTTGTTACGCAAGTTGGGCGTTCGAGATCTTCACGCTCCCACTTGAGGGGTATTACGATATGGAAAATATTATGTGTTATGGAAAATATTGATATTAGGGTATTAAATTAGTAAGGTTTGTTTAGATTATTTGTTTAGAGGTAGAAGCCCTGACAATGGCTATAAATATTATACTATGTGATCGATGATGAGACACAAAACATATTGATTGAAACTTTTCATCTCAAATGCTTTTCTATCAAGGTAATAATCTAAACATAAATGGAATGAATGAAAGGTAACATTAGTTATCAGCAATGGCACCTTCGACACGCACTGGATGGCATTATGATTATCAACTGAGGGACGAGAATTTAGATGATCCATTGGACGACACTATCAAAGGTTGTTTCTTATTTAATTCCAAAGTCATTCAATAACTAACATAATATAATTTGTTTGTTTGCTTTCTTATATGATGTTTTTTTGTTTCTGATGATGTGTTTTGGTTTTATTATTGTAAAAGAAGATGACATTGATGACTCAAGTGGAGAAGACCATGCAAACGGAAGGTATATTTCTCAGTGAACATTGTTTTAAGCCTTTTTAATATTTCAACCTCGTCTTCTGTACACACTACAAGCCATGTTTGTTTGATATTGTAACAGAAGAGGAAAAGCTTGATGGCCCCGTCATGCGAAAGAATGGAGGACCTACATTCATGAAACACCTTTGGGGCTTGCCTAAATGTTTTCCAAAGAAGAAATAGGAAAGTAATCGATTTGGCCAAACAGTAGGCGAAAAAGGGAGTCAGCTAGCTGAATTTTTGGGGACTGTCACAAAAAATGGACTTTATTTCCCTATTGATGTGGGTAGATGGCCTCAAATGCCACGTGAGAATAAGGACATAATGCTTGATCTTTTAAAGGTAAGTGTGCATATGTTCTTTTTTTAGAAGAAAAAAAAATTGTGCATATTTCATATAGCATAACATCATATATGTCTTTATACAAATTCAATTATTCAATATTAACTTGTTTCAAACACTAACAATACTTCAAAGGTTGTATCTATTTTTAAAATTACGTCATCAGGAAAAGTTTGAGGTTACACCTGGCATGGACACTTGGATATTGCAAACAATAGAAAAAGGTGGAGAAACTGGAAATCAGATTTGAGAACAAAATATAAAGATCAAGCATTGCCTTATAACAAAAAAGGGAAAGCCATGGAAGTTAGGGTCCAAGAGAACCAATGGGCTAATTTTAAACGTAATTCCAATACATAGAAGGCAAAGGTATTTATATGATTAAAGTGTATTTTGTGAACGAGGTACTTTTTTATCATCCAAGTGAATTATGATTGTTGTTCACAATCTTTTTCGTATGCTTAAGCTTTGACTGAAAGAAATAAGGTGGTTCTAAGTATGAAGAAAATGAATCACCGGACTGGGAAAACGTCTTTTGCTCAACGAGCATATATATGGGTGCGATAGCCGAACTTTTTTTGAACCCTTTTTGGTATTTATTTATTATTCTGTGTTATTTGCATTATCTGCTTTACAAACGTCTTATTTCAGGAGAAAACAAACAACGCTCAACCTTCTCTTGCGATTGTTATCACCCGTGTATAATTAAAATAATCAAACCGAATTAAACAACAATTTTATTAATTTTGATGACGAAACAGATACAACAAAATATAGAAAGAAAATACAATAACAATGATAAAAGGATATGCTATGATCTGAGCCGAGACGAACTCTTTCCTTAAGACAAATTTGCTCCGGTATGTACCCCGGTCTACAAGCAATTGTCTCCCAGAATTCTCGGATTACCTTTCGTAATAGTGGTACTACGGATTCGAACACGGGCGAACTCGAACGAAGGCTTCGTAGATTTCTCTTCACTTGATGCTAGAACGTACTTATGCAAAAGAGTGATATGTATGCTATTTTCTCGATGTTGTGAATCGGTGTGTTTTCTTCCCATTCATGTAGCTCATTTATATAGCAGAGGACATGGAAAAACCGATGGAAATGAACAAAAATCGGCTCGAATTGAATGTCATAAATATCGCATTATGTTGGAACTTGGAAAGCTAAAAGCCTCACTTTTAATCACGACTTAAAGTAGGAACATGAACAATAAATTAACAGTTGCAAAACCGAACTCTGACTGTGAACCTTCAAATCGAGCTGCATTCGTGTACGCAGGACACGCGGGCATGCACAAGCCCAAGGGTAAATCCGGATTGGATTTGCACCCCCCCTGCGCCCGCGTAGAGAACGGTGTATAATGTTGGTTTCTTATTCCAACTACACTAAAACAATATCATATAAATATTGCTTCTTTTCCTTCTTCCAACCAATGTGGGAGAAAATTTTCTTCCCATTTTTCCTTTTCATAACACACACTTAAGCCCAATAGGCCCAATATGACATATCATCAATTGTCCAACAAACCGACTTTAAGCGTTAATTTCTCATTCACTCGTTATCCGAATTGAATGATTCCAAATCCCGAATTCATCTACGACTCACGTAGTTTTCAGAATTAATAAAACATTACATACATTCTATACAAGAATATATCCGAAATACGCTTACAAAGTCACTGAATAAAATGATTATAAAATCATTTTTAATTCATTTTTAATTCAATTCCACATTTTCTCCAACAATCCCCCACATGAATGAAAATTAATGCAAATGCAGACTCTGAAGAGATTCTGACAGAAAAATATTGCATCAGGAGAAGTAGCTTCTGGCTTTGAACCTGCCTTAGTGAAATACTATCGGATTTACTCGGCTTATCAGTGAACTTAAGTCTTGAACTGTTCAGCCTTTAGTGTAAAACCAGACAATAGTACTCACACAATATTTCCCTTAGCACTGTGCTTGGTTCTCATGGCTGGATTCGTTTTGGCCCTGAATCACACCTGGTTTCAGAAAGTGCGTTAGAGAATTCTAGCCTCTAAACTCTCTTTGAAGCGGCCCCACTTCGCACTTACATAGGTGACCTCCTATCAAGAGTATTCGCCATACCCCACTCGAATTTAATCAAGTTATAGGAATCATTAAAAGTTTTCACTTATCCTTCACACTTCGGCGTACAACACTTTTATTCACGTAATGGGTAAGTGTTCATCAACAACTTCATAACTTAGTTGTCCCTTTGAACCAAGATCTTGGGATCTCCAAAACATGGTAGGGTTACCATTACGAGCTTATCTTTCAATAGGCTTCGGTCCATTCCGAGTGTCAAAACGACATTTGATCTCTATGTAAACCTTTTGTAAGCGGATCCGCAAGATTTTCCTTCGATTTTACATAATCGATAGAAATCACACCACTAGAGATCGCCTGTTTAATGGTATTGTGTCGTCGACGTATATGTCCGGACTTACCATTATACATACTATTTCGTGCTCGGTGTATAGCCGATTGACTATCACCGTGTATGCTAATAGAGCAATCGGTTTTGTCCAACATGGAATGTCCTCTAGGAAATTTCGAAGCCACTCAAATTTTCTTCACCAGCCTTTGTCTAATGCAATAAACTCGGCTTCCATTGTGGAACGAGATATGCATGTCCGCTTAGTGGACTTCCAGACATCGCAAAGACCACCAATCATGAAAATATATCCATTTGTGGATTTTGATTCTTTTGTATCGTAAATCCAATTTGCATCACAAAGATCCTTCTAATACCGCCGGATATCTTGTGTAGCATAATCCTAGGTTCATTGTATATTTCAAGTACTTTAGTACTCTAATAAGAGCTTTCCAATGATCCTCACTAGGATTACTTGTAAACCTCGCTTAGTTTATTCACAAGACATGCAATATCTCGGTCTAGTACAATTCGTTATGTACATTAAACAACCGATAATCTGAGAATATTTTAACTGAGACACAGGGTCACCTTTATTTTTGACTAAGAGAAGACTCAAGTCAATAGGTGTTTTCACAGACTTTCATTATAAACACCGAATCTCCTCGGACGGACTCAATGTAGTGAGACCGTGATAACACTAGTCCCTCGTATATTCGGAGATTTTAATCCCCAAAATTACATCTCGCCACCCCATATCTTTCATATCAAAGTTACGTGTCAGCATCTTTTTGGTATTCATGATCATATCATGAGTACTCCCCATAATCAACATATCATCAACATATAAACACACTAACACATAAGCATTAGGCGTATGTTTGATGTAGACACATTTGTCGCACTCGTTGATCTTAAACCCATTGGATAGCATAGTTTGATCAAACTTTTGATGCCATTGCTTGGGTGCTTGTTTCAGTCCGTATAACGACTTAACGAGTCGACACACTTTGTTTTCCTGACCTGGAACCACAAACCCCTCGGGTTGTTCCATATAGATTTCTTCGTCTAATTCACCATTCAGAAATGCAGTTTTAACATCCATCTGATGGATTTCCAAGTTATACACAGCAGCAAGAGAAATTAGAACCCTTATAGAAGTGATTCTAGTTACTGGTGAGTAAGTATCAAAGTAATCAAGACCCTCTTTTTGCCGATAGCCCTTAGCTACCAACCTGGCCTTATACTTATCAATAGATCCATCAGCTTTCAGCTTCTTCTTGAAAATCCACTTACACCCGAGAGCTTTATGTCCCGGTGGAATATCAACCAATTCCCAAGTGTGGTTTTGCATAATGGAATCTATCTCACTATTAATTGCCTCTTTCCAGAAAGGTGCTTCTGGATTAGACATAGCCTCGGCATATGTCCTTGGAGTATTTTCTACCATGTAGGTGAGAAAATCTGGCCCAAAAGACGTTGAAGCCCTAGCCCGTTTACTCCTTCGAGGTTCCACTTCCTCGTGTTCTGGAGCATTATCCCCCATATTTTCGTGTGCCCTCTTAGTCGAATTTGAGTCTTCATTATGTCTTTCTTTGTTTGGAAAGACATCCTCAAAAAACACCGCATTTCTTGACTCCATGATTGTGTTTACATGCACATCAGGGTTGTCAGATTTGTGCACAAGAAATCTATATGCACTACTGTTATGTGCATACCCAATGAATATGCAATCTATCGTTTTAGGCCCAATCTTGATTTGTTTAGGTTTAGGCACTTCCACCTTTGCTAAACACCCCCACACTTTCAAGTATTTATAACTTGGTTTGTGGCCTTTCCATAACTCATATGGGGTCTTATCCATCTTTTTAGATGGAATTCGTTGAGAATTGTATTGGCGGAGAGAAGAGCTCTCCCCCACAAGTTCGAGGTAAACCGTAACTTATCAACATAGCATTCATCATCTCTTTCGCAGTACGGTTTTTGCGTTCGAATTCCGTTAGATTGAGGAGCATATGGAGCGTAGTTTGATGAATGATGCCCGAATCTAGGCATAATCCTTCAAATGGCGATTCATACTCTCCACCTCTATCACTACGAACCTTCTTGATTTGTCTGCTAAGTTGATTCTCAACTTCATTTTTATAATTTTTGAATGCCTCGATAGCCTCATCTTTGCTACTTAGCAAATAAACATAACAGTATCTTGTACAATTATCGATAAAAGTTACAAAATACTTTTTACCGCCTCTCGATTGCACAAACTTTAAATCACACAAATCGGTGTGAATTAATTCTAAAGGTTCTGTATTTCTTTCCACGGATGGAAATGGCGCTTTAGTCATTTTTGCTTCAACACATACTTGGCATTTACCGGTTTGGTCAAATTTTAGTTTAGGTAACAAATCCAAATTCATCATTCTTTGAATTGATTTATTATTAACGTGTCCTAAACGATTATGCCATAAAATGCAAGACTCAATCAAGTAAGCAGAAGTAGAAGCAATTTTATTAGCCTCAAGTACAAAGATTCTTAGGCATTATAGCCATTACATTCAGCTTTAAATAAACCTTCGCAAAATAACCTCTACCAACATACATCTCATTTTTGGTCAAAATGACCTTGTCATTACCAAAAGAAAGTTTAAAACCATTCTTATTTAGCATACCACCACAAATCAAGTTTCTACGTATGTCATGAACATGGAGAACATTCGTGAGTGTCAGCTTCTTCCTAGAAGTCATCTTCAGAATCACATTTCCAGTTCCCTGAATAGTTGATTGGGAAGAGTTTCCCATCCACAGCTTCTCACCATTGCCACCTTGTAGGTTGAGAAGATCTCACGGTCAGCACATACATGTTTAGTGGCACCTGTGTCCACAAACCACTGCCTCGGATTCCCCACGGTGTTGCACTCAGTCACCATGGCACAGAGATTGTCATCATCTCCCTCACTTTCAGCCATATGAGCCGTAGGTTTGTAAGGCTTCTTTGACCGGCAAATCCGCAAAGACGGTGTCCAAACTTGCCACAGCTTACGGCAATCACCATTGAATTTATATGGTGTCGGCTTCCCGGATGATTCCCGCCTTCTTAGGAAATTTCTCCAGCCTTCTTTCTCTTCTCGGTTTTTCAACTCACCCATTAGCCTTTGCTTGTCCAACAGCACAAAACGTTTCTTTTCGTATGCTCTATTGTCCTCCTCAATACGAAGTCGGACAATCAAATCATCCATCGTTACTTGCTTCCTCTTGTGTACGAGATAGCTCTTGTATTCCTTCCACGAGTCGGGAAGCTTCTCAATCACACATGCCACTTGAAAATTCTCATTGATTTTCGCATCTTCTCGCTATCATCTCGTATATCGAATTTGCAACTCCTCCACCTTGTTCACAATAGATTTAGTATCATTCATTTCATACTTCAAAAACCTACCGACAAGAAACTTCTTGGCACCAAAGATCTTCGGTTGTATATTTCTTCTCTAATGCTTGCCACAATGATTTAGCAAGATTCATAAGTACAAGACACACCATACAACATGTTATCTAAACCATTAAGAATATAATTCTTGCACGTAAAAATCACCGTGCTTCCAAATTTTCTACAAAGAAGAAAAGCCGTCTTTTCAGAGTTTCGTGTGGCGCCACCGGCGGGTCATCGACCAAATTCTTGCTAGCCCAAGTGTTGTGATGTAAAACAACATCTTCTCGTTGCCAACGTTTAAAGTTGGAACCGTTGAACTTCTCCGGTCTCTCATGGTTTGCACCAAGAACCGTGGTTGTCCGTGTTACAATTCCCGTAGTATGGGAAGTCCGTCCCCGTTGGCGCACCATCCGGAGTAGGAGTGACTTGACCGTCGTATGCCATTTCGTTCGAGACGAAGATAAACTTTAATCGAAGAGAAAATGAGTTTGAAACTCGAACAATATTAGTGATGACGCTTGAACAATTTCGGCAATTATCGCTTCACTCGCCGCGTCGGCACTTAGTGAATTTCGCTTTACTCACCGCCGCACTTAGCCGAATTTATGCTTCACTCACCGCCGGCACTTGGCCGAATTTTATCTTTACTCACCGCCGACTTAGCCGAATTTATGCTTCACTCAAATTACGCCAGCACTTGGCCGAATTTCAGCTTCACTCAGCCGAAATTTCTGGAGAGGCCCTTAGCCGAACTTCAGCTTTAGTCAGCTGAAATTTCTGGAGTGGCCCTTAGCCGAATTTCATTTTTTATTTTTTTATTTTTTTATTTTTATGATGAACAGGTTGTTAACAGACTGCAACAGACTAGACAACCAATAAAAAAAATGAAAAATTCGTCAGGATATTTCGATTACACACAGGTTTGATTTAGAACTATGGTTCAAAAGAAATTTGTCTTAAGCTGTTATCACCCGTGTATAATTAAAATAATCAAACCGAATTAAACAACAATTTTATTAATTTTGATGACGAAACAGATACAACAAAATATAGAAAGAAAATACAATAACAATGATAAAAGGATATGCTATGATCTGAGCCGAGACGAACTCTTTCCTTAAGACAAATTTGCTCCGGTATGTACCCCGGTCTACAAAGCAATTGTCTCCCAGAATTCTCGCATTACCTTTCGGAATAGTGGTACTACGTATTCTCGAACACGGGCGAACTCGAACAAAGGCTTCGAGATTTCTCTTCACTTGATGCTAGAACGTACTTATGCAAAAGAGTGATATGTATGCTATTTTCTCGATGTTGTGAATCGGTGTGTTTTTCTTCCCATTCATGTAGCTCGTTTATATAGCAGAGGACATGGAAAAAATGATGGAAATGAACAGCCTCAGCTCGAATTGAATGTCATAAATATCAGCATTATGTGTTGGAACTTGGAAAGCTAAAAGCCTCATAAAGTAGGAACATGAACAATAAATTAACAGTTGCAAAACCGAACTCTGACTGTGAACCTTCAAATCGAGCCGCATTCGTGTACGCAGGACACGCGGGCATGCACAAGCCCAAGGGTAAATCCGGATTGGATTTGCACCCCCTCGCGCCCGCATGAGAACGGTGTATAATGTTGGTTTCTTATTCCAACTACACTAAAACAATATCATATAAATATTGCTTCTTTTCCCTTCTTCCAACCAATGTGGGAGAAAAGTTTCTTCCCATTTTTCCTTTTCATAACACACACTTAAGCCCAATAGGCCCAATATGACATATCATCAATTGTCCAACAAACCGACTTTAAGCGTTAATTTCTCATTCACTCGTTATCCGAATTGAATGATTCCAAATCCTGAATTCATCTACGACTCACGTAGTTTTCAGAATTAATAAAACATTACATACATTCTATACAAGAATATATCCGAAATACGCTTACAAAGTCACTGAATAAAATGATTATAAAATCATTTTTAATTCATTTTTAATTCAATTCCACATTTTCTCCAACAGCGATTATGTTCAAGGAATGTTACACCGATTGCGCAGGCAATCCAAAATGCAATGCAGTAGCAAGTACTATTGTAAGTTGACTATCTACTATACCTATATATATATATATTTGTTTGGGGATGGTGGGTGGGTGGGGTGGGGGGATTTGAAGGTTGTATGGAGAAGTATAGAAAATCAACAAAGTGTCTTGTTTTGCTAAAAGAGTATTCCGTGCTCCTCTCTTTCAAAGTTTGTTCTAAAAATAAAAAAGAAGGAAACATTGTGGTCTCGATTGTTATATTTCTGAGTATGAATATTTCTTTAAGATATAACCAAAGTAAAATGACCAAGGTTATAGGCTTATTCGTGATAGCCACTTGTGTGCAAGATTTCAAGTGTGATCGGGTGTTATGTAGTCATCTTTCAAAACATTTTCTTTGGGATTTCTTTGCTTTATGAAACTGAACTATAAGGTAGCTCGGGAGGGTAACTACATTTCATACATTGTACTAATCACATCCTCTAGAAAATGAGTTTGTATAACTAGCTGCGTGATAATATTAATACCACTTTCGAAGTCCCTTTGACATTTTATGTCCAAGAGTATTGTCTGTTTGATTTTCAACTTTGTTCTTATACTGCCTTCACCCTCAATATTTGTCTTTTTCTTTTGTATTTCAGGCTGCTATGGATGAGAGGAGTTCACAACTTCAACCGGGCCAAGTTGATGAGATTAGTCCAAACTAAATCTTTGGCCAAATTAGAGGGAAAGAAAGGAACGGTAGAGTAAGAATGCTTGGAGCCGGTGTGTCTCCGTCAGATGTATGGGGTGATTTTCCAGGTCGTAGGGCTATGTATCGGCTCGCAATGGAGAAACAAGATACGGTTGATATTAGATTATATTGTTATATTATTTTGTATTTTCCGAATATAGCCTTGTTGGCTCTCTATATAAACCCATTGTACACACATTATTTCTTAATGACAATTAGATTGTTATTCAATATTATCTATCATGGTATCAGAGCTTCTTTGATCCCTAAAATTTTTTTCTAGCTGCCGCCGCCGCCGCCAGCCTTGTTTTTTTTTTTTTTTTTTTTTTTTTCTACCACAAGCTTACAGCGGCCATGGCAACCCTCTCCGCCACTTCTGTATCTTCCGGCGCTGCTACAGTGCCTGCTGCGGCTGCAGCCCCTGCGGCCCCCACCACCGTTATCTCTCTCAATCCTGCTGTCAATGCTCCTACAAAACTCGATGGCAAAAATTTCACGGCTTGGAAGCTTCAATTGACCACTTTACTCACAGGTCACGGTCTCCTCGGTTATGTGACCGGTGCTACACCCATGCCGCCACCAACGGTTCCATCTGCGGCTGGTGAGGTCACGATCAATGCGGCTCACTTGCATTGGATACAACAAGATGCTTTAATCCACAATTTGCTATTGGGTTCGGTTGATAAGGAATTTATCGCTACGATTCAGCACACGACAAATTCGAAGCAAGCTTGGGACACTCTTCTCGACACATATGGGAAACAAAGTAGGGGTCGTATTCGACATCTCAGACTGTGTTTAAATTCCATTACCAAAGGTACAATGTCAATCTCTCAATACTTCACTGCCGTTAAAACTGTTGCGGATGACCTTGCGTCTCTAGATGCTAAAGTACCTGATGATGACTTAGTTGAAATAATCTTGAAAAATGCCACGGTTGTCCTTTTCTTCACTTGTTTCCAAGCTTGGACTTCGCTCAACTCCGTCCGCTTGAGGGAGCGTATTAGATTATATTGTTATATTATTTTGTATTTTCCGAATATAGCCTTTTTTGGCTCTCTATATAAACCCATTGTACACACATTATTTCTTAATGACAATTAGATTGTTATTCAATATTATCTATCAGTTGAGAAGTTGGCTGCACAACTTAAAGAACAAGGTGCTCAAATTGCAAAGTTAACGGAAATGATCACACAACAAAATAGAGGTGATCAACAAGTCAAGATTCCTCCATCAACAATATTCACACGCAGACCTCTATGGGTAAGAAATCTAATCATCTATGCACATTTTTAATGTGATACAACTTCAAATCGTTGATCTTGATAGATGTTTTTTCCTTATTATTTTTGCCGGATCCCCTCCGAGTCCACTCTTTCGGAATTTTTTGCAATTAAAATTGCTCTATGTTTGGTTATTAAATGTTGGTGCACTTTGTTTGTGACTTGGTGCAACTGTGCCATAGTAGCAAATCGTATCTCAATTTTTTATGAGCAAATCAGTTCCAAAGTTAAATGCATGTTGATCTGATATAATGATAGTGAATAAAATCATATAATCATGTGTGTAAAACAGATGGAATCATTATATGTAGTATGCATAATGGAAAGCAGAGAAGATCTTGTATGTTTTCTTGTGCATGTTATGTTTCGTCTTTTTATGCCTCTGCTTTTTGCCGTCATACGACACAATTATCATCACTTTATCATATTCCTAAATGCCTAATCATGCCTGTAATCTGGCATTAGTATAAATCAATTGCCTAATCATGCATGTAATCTGGTATTAGTATAAATGCCTAAATGCCTAAATTCGTTTATAGGATCATGATCTGTTAGGAAATTAACTTTTTTTAAACATTGTAGGCTGGTGCTTTTGTAGCTATCAATTGCATGAGTGATGCATCAAAAACTGTTGCTAAAGGATATTTACGAAGTTTAAACCCATCTGAAGTTGTTGGTGGCACTACCTTAGGAAAGAATTGGTGTGAAGTGTTGGTTCAAGTCATGGTTGAAGATTCCGAAGACTTCCGTATGACATGTTTTACGAGCTTCGTGATGTGATAGGGTGCTCAGTTGCATGGCCTTGTCATTTGCTATGTATGCAATTCTTTGTTTTATGAATTGGTGTTATGTATTTAGATTTTTCCTTCTCATAATTGTTGTTATTCATTTTGTAGGTCATTGTTGAGGATGAATGATATTATTGACAATGATGGGATAACAATCTAAAAAACCAATTATGCATGCTTGTTGAGGAAGAAGGAGATTACTCATTTTGTTGGAGTATGGAAGTTCTAATGTATATTTTGATGAATGTTTTTTGCTACTTGGTTTAACTAATCTTTTGACTGGATGATCTCTTGATGATTTTCAACTATATGAATTTTGCCACTTGGTTTAACTAATCTTTTGACTACTTGATGTAAAGTAAGATCTCTTGATGATCTTCCATTATATATAATTATGATATATATATATATATATGTGTATGTCTAGTTAAGCCTTCTTGGTATGATTGTTGTTAGCTTAAGTATATGTGTTTGGCTATTTGATTGAAATTCAAATTGTGAATGGGTGTGTAATGGAATTAGAATGTTGTATTTCGTACCTATTAAGGCGCTTCAAATCGCCCTATTAGGGTTCTGTTGACCGTTACATTTCGCACATGTTATGACACCTTAAATCGCCTCATCCAGGCTCTATAAGTGCGTTTGAATTTGCACCGATACAGCCCCTATAAGGACTTAGAGAAATGCCCTAAAAAGGCCAAATTTTCATATAGTCAGGGCGTTTGAATATACCCTAACACAAGCCCAATAGGGCGTTTTCTGGGCATGCTATAATGACTTGCAGAGACGTCTTAAAAGCCTATTGTGACTTTGATAGAAAGGGCTTTCAACAAAAACGCCCTAAGCTCGGAAACACCCTAATCGACTTATTTATAGGGCGTTTCAAAACGCCCTTAAAAGCCTTTTTTGGTGCAGTGATCGGAGCAACATATTTTTTGCAAAAAAAAATAAAAATGCTGACCTTGGAAAAAGATCTTGATGTGGAAGGCTGACATGTCAATTTCGGATGACATGACATTTTTTGGGCCATAAAATGTGCCCAATTAGCATTTTCCGGCGTTCGGGGACTAATTTTGCAAAAAAAAAAAAAAAAAAAAAAAAAACAACTTCAAGGATCAAAATTGTGACCGGAAAAAAACCAAGACCAAAATTGTAAAACGTGCCCAATTATAGGACTAAATTTGTAAATTAGCCTATAAAAACAAACAACTAATCATGTTTTTAAAAACTGATGACACAGTGATACAAAAATTTAGTTCAAGACCACCATAAAACTACTGCATATAATTATACGGTTACTCTTCTATGTATATAAATTAAATCATATATTTTAAATGAAAAATTAAAAACTCAATAAGTCAGAAACATTTGTCCGTTGATCGTGAATTATTTGTATTTTATGTAATTGAAATTGTGTAATGTTATCATTTGATAGACATTGTACTAATATACCGTTAGACATAAAAATTGCACGAATAAACACGGATTGGCCCCATGGTTGTTGAAACGGCGCTCAACGCGGCTTTTAGTGGCGCTAATGCCAATAACTATTGTAATTTTTGTCACACTTCTCTCAAGTGGAGTTTTTAACTTGTGATGGCATACAAATAATAATTTTTTAATTTCTATGTATACTAAATTACATTACAGTATTCTATTTATTTATTCTTATTCTTACGAAGCAAATAGCATTTCCTATTGATTTGTCCCCTCGACTGGACCTATTCTAATTCTAACCCTCTTTCACGGTCTGATTGGAGCCGATCCTGCCTTCAGGCCAATCAACACTGATGGTGCTCTGAAGGTGGGCCAAAAACGGGGTAGAATGAATATTGACGGGAGACATGGTTACTAACTGCAGCAGGGCAGAAAGCCTTATGGACGGGGCGTAGAAGGTTTCCCTGCTCTTTAGATGACGGTACGCACTGGGAGCTAGTGCTTGCTATCTAAAAATTGCTCCATGGATCTCATAAGGTTGGGTCGACGCCCGCCTTCCCCCAAACTGTACTTGCAAGTTGATGGAAAAATTTGGGAAAATGAAATGAAATTGTAAAAATGAGCTTTTACCTCTCAATTATATAATCCATACTTCTTAATTGTAGGTTCGATGCTACTGAGTCAACTGGAAAGACCAGAAACGAAGAATCTCTAAATCAAACGGAAATCTTTTGTGTTCACAAGGCTTTAATAATATGATAGTTATAATTGTTAGTTTTGTGACTTGATCTCTAAAACTGGTGGAACTAATCTGAAAGCTGAAACTGAGTTTTGTGAAGTGAAACTGAGTTTTGGGAAAAGTTGAGAAAACTTAGTTTGGAGAAAACTGAGTTTTGTGGAAACTGAGTTTTGGTGGAAACTGAGTTTGCTGAGTTCTAAATCTGAGTTTTTTGATTACAAGTGAGTTTACTGAAAAGTGAGTTTTCTGGGAAAGTCAGTTTTGAGCTGGGTTTCGTCTAATGGATAACAGCTGGAGATAGGGTCAACATCTGGGGTATTTATGACAATTCCGACAAAGATCTTATGGCGGTTAGGGTTAGTGATTTGTGCCTATAAATACCAATGTTGTAATCAATGCAAAAGTGTGTCTTTCAAAGTGTTATTCACACACTTGTGAAAACCTTGTAATTCTGTGCATAATAAAATATCTCATTTTCTGTCCGTGGAGTAGTCGGCACAACGCCAGAAAGCACGTTAAATCACCGTGTTCTCTTAGTTTCTGTGTTTTATCAATTTCTGCCTTATTTTCCTGTTAAATTACATCTGTTTTATCTTTCTTCAAGTACAATTTTCTCATCTGTGTTTCAACAATAATTGTTGAAATGGTCTTTTAATAGATCAGATCCTATAGGGTAATATTATAGTGGCAAATTTTATTTAGTAGAGAGTTCCAATTAAATTCAAGGGGTCAGAGGCCAGAGAAAAAAATGACAAGAAAAAAAATAATGTTTGAGAAGACAAAAACACGCATGTTACTACATGTGTTACTCCATGTGGTTGTAGCAACATGTAGTAACACATGTAGTAATATGCGCGTTTTTGTCCTTCTCAACCACTATCTTTTTTTCTTGTCTTTTTTCCTCATTTTAGATTAAAAACACTCATCTACAACCTTTAATCTTAAATTATTGAATAAAAGCACGACACGTGAAATGTATTTAATGTGCTTGTTATTCGCTACTTTGTTTCTTTAACGGCAATTCCCATTCAAACCAAAAAAAAAAAAAAAAAAACCCACAAAAATGTGTTTTCTGATTCGTAAAACCAGTTGCTATAAAAATATGAGCATTTTTATCTCCTCGTTTTTGAACTAGTATTTTGTTTACGGGTATATATCATATGTATAACCAAGCTAGACAAAATAACTGAGACAATTTACAAATATTTAACCCAAAAAAGGAAAAAAAAACACTAACATCAATAGACATAATTAATCATATTTAGGTAAACCTGAGCAGGTCCTTGAAGAGGGGGAGGGCGGTTCATCATCCACAAAAACATAGCTTCAAATTAACAAAAAACGAATAATAAAACATATACTAAACACTAACAATTAAGTTCATGGGTTAATCAACTTCATCTAATTTAGAACCAGCCTTAGTAGGGCCGGAGGACTCTGGCACCACCACCTTGGGCGGTGCTGATGGTCCGCCACCATCTTGATGCACCTTGGTAATAATGGGATTCCACAAATCCTCCAGTTCTTTCTGCCTTCCTTTGTATTCATAAAATGCAGCTGACGGATTAATATTCAACCATTCAATTGCCTCATTTGCCATCTTTATAATCTTCTTATTGGCTACACCTTTCAATTTTCCCTCATATCTAGCATCATCCAACGTCTTCTTGATTTCAATCGCATACCACTCCAATGTATTCTTGGCCTTCAGCATCTTGGTAGATCGTCGTTGGTCATTGGTGATTGTAATCTCGTTCTTTATCTCGGGAAAAATCGTGTGTACTAGAGATACCTTCAGTGTGCCTTCGGCATCAATGTCAAAACATGTCTTAAACTTTGCAACACCCTTTGGTGCTGGTGGAATAACCAGCTTAACTTCTCCGAGCAGAATATTCTCCGATGCCATTGGATTTTCACCTTCATACACTTTCATGGCGAGTATGGGACTATTATCCATGGAAGTGCACATGATTTTCTCCACCTTTATCGGGATCTTGGTGTTTGTGTTTTCTGGAATGAACACATACATCCCTCCTCCGGCAATACCAATACCAAGATTCATATTGTCAATATCTGAACAAGGAATTGGCTTGTCAAAATTTGGTGTTAAATCCCTGCCGATTTGCAACGGCTTGTCCAAATTTGGTGTTACATCCCTGCCGATTTGCAACAAATCCTATCAGGTTAATCAAATCAAGTGTGATTATATTAAAATAAAGTGCGATTATTTGTAATGATGTGTTTGTGTTATTGTTTGCTGTCCACCGGATGGATCGAATGTGGTGCAAATAATAAAGCTGTTTATTTAATTCCAATCTTAAACAAGAACCCTCATCCTAACTTACACCCAATATTAAGAAAAGCTCTAAAAAAAAAAAAATTTGTCATTAAAAAATTTAATTTGTCATTAATCTGAGAAGAAAGTTTAAAAAAAAAAAAAAGGATTTAAAAAAAAAAAATCAAACATGACAAAGCATATCAAAACATAATCCATAGCAAAACATGATCTGTTTTTATGATGTTTCGCATGATCCTGTTTCCGATGCCAACTAATCACACAATTCCACGGTACGAATGAATAGGATTTGATAAACAGGTTTATTATGATTAATAGGATTGATCAGAAAAAAACATATAGAATTTGTACCTCTTCTCGTCGGAGGAAAAACCTAAGCAGCGGAGCAGCGACGCCATCTCAATATATATCACAGCCAAAACCTAACCTAACTATCTCAAATTATGTCCTCCGTATGAATACGGTGATGTATTTATAGGACAATCCTGCTTTCAAGATATTCTACAAGTACACTGTTTGATTATTTAAAATATATTTTGTATATTTATTATAGATTTACCATAATTAGCAGTCAAAGATACGTAGAATTAATTAGCATGATTGATAGCCTAGAATCAAGAGATTGTGTACATACTGTAATGTAATGTGTATATTATGTTGGAATCAGGGGCGGCTCCAGGAATTTAGTGATACGGATCGGAAATTTGTCATATTTTATAATTATTAAGAGTAATGTTACATATTATAGTTCAATACGGGTCAATAGAGATTAATATATAAAAATAAGGGGGTCGGTACACATATAAGATGTGTATATAAAACAAATTAAACTGTAATATTTTTTTTAGCGGGTCGGGTGACCCAAATCTTAATACATGGAGCCGCCCCTGGTTGGAATTATCTCTTATTTATCTAAGAAATATAGATAATATTATTTGCCCCTTGTAGTTATCACGTTATGATTAATTTGTATTTATTTGGTTAGCTATATAGCATTAGAGAGTCCAATAATGGCTAGGACTCTTTGATATCATTATCTAATAGCCCATCTGTTCCTATTTAACCATCGTAGTTGCCAAAAGTAAAAATTCATTTCTAACTGTCGCAGTTATATTTTCAAAACATTCATTATTGTATTTTTCTACACCTGCCCTCCTTTATTAACGGGTGGGAGATTGAAAACAACATGTCATTATTTATTGTCAAGGGGTGTTATTATCATTTTGATGTTAAGTCAAAACATTAACTACCTTCCTTAATAGGTATGTTTTGGGCAACTGCGACAGTTAAATAGAAACGGAGAGAGTAATGCACTAGATCCCTCGTCTTGCCTATATAAAGACTGTCTGTGTACCATCGGTGGGTGATCGTTCAAAAAAATAGTCATAGACCAGAAGACCTAATAGCACCATATACCGTCACTGTGTTATGGATTTTGGAGTTTTTCTCTTTTCCATGGTTTGGATCCTGACGGCAAAAAAGACGGAGTGACGGAATTGAATAACACTGGATATAAGGAAACGATCCTGATGATTTCTTCCGGTATTCAGGTATTCTAGTTTTACTATCATGTGGTCAGGGGCGGATGCAAGAATTTTGACATGAGGGTCAAAACTTTGTGGTATCAAAATGAGCATATTATGCGTTTTATTCGAGATATTGCGTAAGCTGTTTCGAATTTCCTTCGTGCGTATAAGCTTTGTCAAAATACCATTTTTGAGAATGGGTATTTGTTTATAAGGACTGATTTGAATACTTAATTAGGCACTTAGGACACACTTAAAAGATAATTGGTTATAAGGACACATTTTATCCAAGTTTACTAAATTACCCTTCTACACAATTGGACAACTGTATGCCAAGGAAAAACACCCAACGACTCAATTTCTTCACCTCCATGCTTCTTCTCCTTCCCCGCTTCGTCTTATTTCTGACAAGACTTATGACTCTGTTCGATTTGCAGATTTATATAGTGAAGTGTATAGAAAGTGCAGAAAATTTGATGGAAGATAGAATCGGAAATGGGTCCATTAGAAATTGGATTTGGGTCCGCCATTGGAGAAAGTGGTGGCGACGGTGGCTTCGCCGTGGGAGAAGCGGGAGGTGGCAGATAATTTTCCTTCAATTTATCGTCGGCCATTTCTGCTTGAACATCATTAAGTTTTGCAACCTGCTCCTTCCTCGGCACGCTGTGAAAAGATCGTTGCTGCTTAAAGCTAACCGGTGGTTCCGGTGGAGTAGGGGGAGGTGGTAGGAGTGGCTTGTTTTATACCTGTTTGCCTTGTTTCAGCATTTCAAAATCTTAAGAGTGGCTTCCTACATCTTGATTATGATTTTGTTGCTGCACTTATTCAATTAAAAGTTGTCTGGTCGTTTTTGTGAAATTTGGGGACAATGGAGGGAATTTGCATTCATAGGTATATTTATGTTTGAATGTGTGTAGTTTGTTCTTTGTTAGCTTTATCCTGAGCTTGATACTAAATAAGAAAGTAGGAAATCTAGAAATGTTTTTACCTTTATAGTTTAGTTGCAAGTGGGTCAGTACTGAATATGAAGATACAAGGGAATATTGAGGTGTATGTAAGCAAAAATTGGTGTTTCTTTCTTCAAGTCTGTCCATTTTTTTCCCCACATTCAGTAGTACTCTTTTAACTTATGGATGGCATGAAACAAAAAGGCTTGTTTCCCTGAACCTGCACATTGTTTTAATTTTTTTATTTATCAACAGTGCTTCAGGCATTCCCCTTGATTAGTCATTCAAGTTTACTGCATACACTTTCAGAAGTGTATTTGACACACTTGCTTGCTAGCATATTACATTGTTTTACATTGATACATCAAATCTGCTTGAGTAGATTATTATAGGTAATGATCGTAAAATTGGACTCTTCAATTTACATTCAAGAAAATTGGTGATTTGATATGGAGTCGGATATGGGTTTGAGTTTGATTTGGAAGAAAAATGTTATAGACTTGATGTCACTGCATTTACAAGTAGAGAATCGATGCAGTGACATTAATGTCACTGCATATACAAATTGATACACAAATTTGGTAACTTTGTAAAATAAGTGGTGCCGTTTACATTGGGTGTAATCGAGCCGAATCGAGTTGCTACCCTCAAGGGCTGACTCGACTAAAAAAGTTTGGGTTTGATCGAGCCATAAAAAGGCAAGATCAAACTCGACTCGCTAAGTACTCGATATAGCTCAACTCGGCTCGTAAGCTCGATTATTTACTTCGAATTCAGTATTTTTTAATAAATAACAAGTTCGAACTCGACTCGAATAATACTTTTTGAATTACAAAATATAATATTTTATAATAAATGTAATAAATATAATTATTTAAATAATTATTTAATGAAGCTCGATTAGCATCGCTGTGGTCAATGAATCGCGGTGTCACTTCATCGCGGTGTCTCTGCATCGGGGGTGGCCACTGCATCGCTGTGGTCAATGCATCGCGGTGGTCACTGCATCGCGGTGTCTCTGCATCGGGGGCAGGGGCGGATCTAGGTAGAGCATATGGGTGTCCACGGACCCCGTTAAAAAAAAAATATTCTGCATTTTACCTATAGAAAAATATTTCGGACCCCGTGAAAAAAATTATTTTCTGTGTTAAATATTTACGGACCCCGCTGAAAAAAAGTTATGGGTCCGCCACGGATCGGGGGTGTCCACTGCATCGGTGTGGCCATTGCATCGCGGTGGTCAATGCATCGCGGTGGTCAATGAATCGCTGTGGTGAATGCATCGCAGTGTCTCTGCTGCATCGGGGGTGGTCGCTGCATCGCGGTGTCTCTGTATCGGGGGTGGTCACTGCATCGCGGTGTCTCTGCATCGGGGGTGTTCACTTCATCGCGATGTGTCTATATCGTGGTGTCTGTACATCGTCACATGTCACATCATCTTCACACGTCACTGAATCGTGATGGTCACTGGACCTGGGGTGGTCAATGCATCGGGGTAGTCAATGTACCTGGGGTGGTCAATGCATCGCGGTGCCACTTCATCGAAGTTTCTCTGCATCGGGGGTGGTCACTGCATCACGGTTGTCAGTGCCTCGCGGTGTCACTGCATCGCTGCGTCTCTGCATCGCGGTGTCACTTCATTGCTGTGTCTCTTCATCTCGGTGTCACTTCATCGCGGTGTCTCTACAATACGGTGTCATTTTCATCGCGGTGGTCAATGCATCGCGGTGTCACTTCATCGCGGTGTCTCTGCATCGAGGTGTCTCTGCATCGAGGTGGTCAATTCATCGGGGGTGGTCATTGCATCGCGGTTGTCAATGCATCGCGGTGTCACTTCATCGTGCTGTCTCTGCATTGCGGTGTCACTTCATCGCGGTGTCTCTGCATCGCGGTGTCACTTCATCGTGATGTCTCTGTATTGTGGTGTCTCTGCATCGCGGTGTCACTTCATTGTCTTGTCTCTTCATCTCGGTGTCTCTGCAATACGGTGTCATTTCATCACGGTTGTCAATGCATCGCGGTGGTCAATGCGGTGTCTCTGCATCGCGGTGTCACTTTATCGCGATGTCTCTGCATCGTGGTGATCAATGCGGTGTCTCTGCATCGCGGTGTCACTTCATCGCGATGTCTTTGCATCGCGGTATCTTTGCATCGTCAAATGTCATAATATCGCGATGTCTCTGTACCACGGTATCTCTACAATGTGGTGTCACTTGATGCCGGTGTCTTTGCGTTGCGGTGTCTCTGCATCGATGTGGTCGTTGCATCGGGGTGGTCAATGCAGTGGTCACCGGAAAAAAAAAAAAAAAAAACACGTTTCATCTCCGAGAAGAAAAAAAAAAAAAAAAAACAAAACACATTTCATCTCCTAGAAAAAAAAAAAAAAAAAAACACATTCAAGTCAACCTCCAGGAAAAAAAATAAAAAATAAAAAATAAACACAACAAGCGTGTGTTTCATAAAATAAATAATATAAAAAAGAAAAACAAAAACATACACATTCAGGTTCGGTACGCGTCCCTTCCCCCTTTTTCTTTTATTATTATTATTTTTTCATTAAGGGTATTTGAGTCTATCTATCTAATTTGTGTCCTTATAACCATCTAATTTGTGTCCTTATAACCAAATAAGATTCATTAGTGTCATATTTGTCTAATTAAGTCTATTTTGTGTCATTTTGGACCCTTGTCCCTTTTGAGAAATGCCAATTGTTGGACTACCACTCCATTGGCAAAATACCACTCCGCGTTTCCGGCGTTTTTTGCGTCTCCATTGTTTCCGGCAGCTTTCTAAACCCTAATTGGGAAGGGAAAACCCAATAGGGGATTTTTGTACCCTAAGATCGTGTACATTCATGTAGCAGAGGTAAAGATCTGCGTTTTTCCGACGAGAACCAAAATTGCCTTAAAGTGGTATATTGACATATGACCTTGTTGAATATTCAACATATGATGTTGATAATGTTTTTCTTCATCATGGAATGCTTCTCTTTTCTGGAAATATGTTTCTTTTCTTTTTATTCAGTTTGACCATGCTAATGAACGCGACCACAAATTTAAAAGGAAAAAAAAACACACAAACAATAAGAATCAGTCACCGATTATGGTGTTTTCGGTCGATTGTCAATTGAGACGGAAGGAAAATTAAAATCATTTTTCCTCATATTCACGTCGCTGCCGCTGCCACCCTTTGCGGTGTTTATGGGATGAATCGGAGCGCCGCTGTATAAAGACTACATTTGTAGCCATCTACGCCGGACTATTCGTTTTGTCTGTATTCATCACCCCTCCTCCGAGCCACCATTGACCCCGGTGGGTCAAGACTGCATTGGTACGTAGCTATGATAAAAAAGTAAAAAATGTTTCATGGTGCAGTACTGCAGTTTTATTGATTAAGGCATCTGGGGGAAATTTAGGGATTGTGGTGATGTTTATTCAATAGAATGAGATGGGATTGCCGTAAATGAGTTGGGTTACTCGTAGCTACTCGTACTCGATTCGTAAAAGAGTTTGACTCGATTTATTTTTTTCGAGTTCGAGCTCCAGTCGAATTACTCAAATAATTAATCAAGGCGATCTCGAGTTTTAAAATATAGAAATCGAGTAGCTCGCAAGTTTATCGAGCTTGATTAAATAATTATTCAATTTATTATAAAATATAATTTCTTTTTTATATTTCAAAAAATATTATTTGAGTCGAGCTCGATCTTGTCATATTTCATCAAAAATTAAACGAATATGAACTTAAAAATTAAACGATTTCTAAGAAAATAATCTAGTTTACGAGTCGCGTCGAGATATATCGAATACTTAGCGAGTCGAGTTCGATCTTGCCTTTTTATGGCTCGATCGAGCTCGATCCGATTTTCGAGCCTAAACTTTTTTAGCCGAGTCGAGCTCGAAGTCTAGAGGGTATCGACTCAACTCGGCTCGATTACACCCCTAGGTGGATTAAGATGATTTTTAAAGTTCAATAGGCTTAATTCATTTGAGAAGTAGTGAACCTTGGCACTTTGCCTCGGTTCAATTTCGAAATTCATCTCCTCAATGTAAACCCACTTTCTTCAGTTTCAGTACGGTTTTAAAATTAATAGGCAAACGGGGTGTCACAAAATCATTCTTTAAAACTGTTTGTTCCAGTTACACCTATTGTTGTTCAATCATTCTTTAATAGTTTTATAATGTTTTTTTATTTTTATTTTTATATACATCCCGTGCAACACACGGGTTTTTGACTAGTAGGTAGTATTATAGAAGTAAATTTTCTCACGCAAGTTTAGTAGAGAGTTTCACTTGCACTCAATGAAAGCAGGACAACGAACTGTATTTAATGTGCTTGTTATTGCCTAATTTGTTTCTTTAACGGCAGTTTGATTCAAATAAAACAATAACACCATAAATGTGTTTTGTTATTTGTAAAACAAGTTGCTATAAAAATCAGAGTAGGTTCATCATCCACAAAATCATAGCTTCAAACTAACAAAAAAACGAATAATAAGAGCATATACTAAACACAAAACAATTAAGTGAATGGGCTAATCAACTTCATCTAATATAAAACGAGCCTTAGCAGGGCCGGAGGACGACTCCGGCTCCACCACCTTGGGCGGTGCTGATGGTCCGCCAACATCATGATGCACCTTGGTAATAATGGGATTCCACAAAACCTCCAATTCCTTCTGCCTTCTTTTATATTCATAAAATTCAGCTGACGGATTAATATTCAACCATTCAATTGCTTCATTTGCCATCTTCATAATCTTCATGATCTTCTTATTGTCTAAAGCTTTCAGTTTTCCTTCAAATCTAGAATCACTCAATGTCTTCTTGATGTCATTCGCATAACACTGCAATTTATCCTGGGCATCCAGCATCTTGGTAGATCGTCGTTGGTCACTTGTGATTGTAATCTCGTTCTTTAACTCGGGAAAAATCGTGTGTACAACAGATACCTTCAGTGTGCCTTCGGCATCAATGTCAAAACATACATTAAACTTTGCAACACCCTTTGGTGCCGGTGGAATTCCTTCCAGCTTAACTTCTCCGAGCAGAATATCCTCAACTGTAAATGACTTTGACCCTTCATACACTTTCATGGCTTGTCCAAGTTTGGTGTTAAATCCCTGCAGTTGATTAAAATGTAGCGACAAATCACAAATCACATCCTATCAGGATATTCATATCAAACATGTAGGATATATAGGGTAGCGACAAATCACAATTTTAAGTACTCCACAACAACATGAACCAGTCTTCATATATTTGTGGGTAGGGGTTTTGTTTCCCACAAAAATTTTTTTGTTCTTGAGAACCTGATTATTTTTTTACTTTATATAAATACATTTGTTATTATTAGTTAATTATAAAAAAATGCTTTTGAATAAATAGGATAGGATAGGATAGGTTACATGAGATTATTATTACTCCCCCCGTCTCAAAATGTTTGGAACATTTCACTATTTCCGCCTCTTACGAAAAGTCTAATTAATCATTGGAATTTCGTTAATTGATGTAATATTATTAGGGTTATAATAAAGTGAAATTTAAAGTACATAAATGTAAAAAGTATTAGATCATTTGATGAAATTCGAAGGATTAATTAAACGTTACGTAAACGGTTAAAAAGTTAAACGTCCCAAACATTTTGAGACGTAAGGAGTATTATTTTGAAATGATTTACATGAGATTATTTGTTAATTAGTAAACATCATGGAGACCAATAGATGAGCATCTTCTCCTATGTTTCTAGGAGTAAACTAGACCAGTTTTAACACCAGATCGACTCAAAAGGGGCTCATCAAATTTAAGGACAATAAAGAAATTTAATCACAATAAATAAGTACGGTAGTATTCCGTTGAGTCAAACAGCGACTGGTCACACGAATAATTGGCGAATAGAGTTCAATTCTAATTATAGAGTTCAATTCCTGTTCTCAACCAATGACCAATATGAGTTAGAAGCTTCCTTCGTAACCGTAACTCCCGGAATTTCTTCGTAGTGACTCCCCTCAAACAGCGACTGGTCACACGATTCATTGGCGAATTTCACATAAGGCATCGATTATCTTTTTTTTTTTTAACAGCAAAAATATATCATATCATATTAATACAAAAAGCGTATAAGATTTGTATACCTCTCGTTCTTGGAGGAAAAGCTAAAACAGCAGAGCGACCAATGGGATAGTCTATGTGTTACGGCTCTCAGGCAACCAAAAGTAGGGTACGTAAAGAAATAACATCGGATGATCTGCACCGATCTTTACGACCGTTGATCAACGATCATCCGATGGTGGCGCGCGTGGTGAATCATTTCCGCGTAAAGAAATAACTGGATCTTTACGAAGAAGGGTGGGTGGGTGGTGAATTTATAGGAAAATTTTCAATCAACATCATTCCTATTGTCGGTAAGGAAATAAACAAGTATTAAAAGGAGCCGATTCTTTTGATTCATTAAATTTACCAAAATGTTTGCAAAAAAAAAAAAAAAAAAAAAAAGAAACCAAAAATAAAAAGATCCCGATAATCAAGTTCACCAAACCTAAAAAAGATCCCGGTAATCAAGTTAACCAAACCTATGCCAGTGAGTCATTCTGATATTATAGTTATTTTTATTTTTATATTATAATTGCGGAAATCTGCCCATAATTTGCATATAATTTTACAAAAGCTTTTATTTATTTACCATTATATTATATCTATATATATAGTTCTATACTATAATATAAAGAAGAGCTGTTTTAACCCAATTACCCGAGATTTTCACCTACAACCCGCTATTTGACCCGTCTCAAAGCTGTCAAAAGCGTTCTTAAAAATTAAAAATAAAAAAAATAAAAAATAAAAAAAACCCCACTGTCAAAAGCAACGCTGATCCTTCTCCGAAAAACCCTCAACACACCTCAAAATTCTACCATCATCAAAACCTTCAAATCTCAACTTCCTTATCACTTGGCCACTCACGAAGATTCATCCGAAATTCAAATCTTAACCCCCTTATCAACAATCTTAATTCTTAAACCAAAGTGAATAAATCCCTTCTAAATGCTCCGTATTTCTTGACAAGATAGAGGTGATTTCTAACCCACCATAAAATTTGTATAAAGATTTCTAACGGGTGCACAGTCCACGCCGAGGAGAAGCCGATGCAGAGCAACCACCCGTGCTGATTTATGGTCCAACTTTAATGATTCTTTTTTGTATATCCTCCAGCCCTTCCTCTTACTTTACACACATTCATTTAGCTATTTTTTAATTTCTATTTTAGTGTTTATTTCGTTGATTAGTTTCATCATTTATTGATTTTAGTGTGTCTTCCCAGGTTTTTTTTTTCCGTATTTTTTTGTTTTTCATTTTATATTTTATATTTTAATTTTTAGTGTATCAATCAAGATTTTTTATTGATTCATGTTGATTTGCGGTGTATCTGTGTAGGAGGTTCAGCTGAATCCTTTCTCTGGGATTTTTCTCACATCGACAATATTCTCTGTATTTGTTTTGCTTACATTTTAAAATTTTGAGTTCATAGATAACAGTTTTTCTAAGACAATGGCTTGATGGTAAAATTAATACGTTTCATTTCAGGACAAATTTGTTACTGATTTGCTCAATATGCTGTGGTGGAGCAGGAACACGGGGAACAAAAATCTAACCATTACAGATCCAATGTTAACCATAATAAGTATTATACATATTTTTCAAAGTGAGAGGCTTTGAAATGTTCAAGCTCAATAAATCAAGTTTCAAACATAGAAGACCATCATCTCCAATCCTATAAAAACCACTGATGTGCATCATACTACCTCTCAGTTTTATGTCACAGTTTTTATGTTATTTTGTTTTCGTAGATTTTGGTGTGGAGAAGTCAGAATATGGGAGGATTATGTCACAATACATAGTTAAAGGACTTAAACTACTACAAGGGGTTAAGTTTATGTTACCAATATCGGGAAGAGAAGCCTTGATCTTCCGATGTGTTCTCCAAATGGCGGTTGGTGGACACCCTTCTTGATAAACGAACCTCCTTGATATGCAACACCAAGAAAAACTCCAAGTTTTTCTCAAACCGGGTGGAGCTAAGGATCGAACTCCTTAGCCTTTTTTCTCTAAGAATTTCGTGGCTCTCTCTTCACCTAGGGCTCGGGGAGAACTCTCTTTTTATAGACAAAATCCAAGAGAGAAAACCTATACCCAATCGGTTTAACAAAATAAAAGAGATAATTCTAATTATTATTATCCAATAAAAATAAGAGATAATTATAATCTTATAATAAGAAAATATAATTATCCTTATAGTTAAGAGATAAATAATAAATAAATTATTTTCTTTTATTTATCCAATTATTTATTTAACAAATAAATAACTAATCACACAATATGTCATTATCCAGGAAAACTAATTTCTTGGAAAATTCAAGACATATTGGCGCCACACTAAGCCACTTGGCCCTACGTAAAATGTCTTTTCGTGTATTATATTATTTAAATTTCAACTAAATAATATCCATGCATATTAATTAATTAGTCCAGCCAATTAATTATCACTGAGGCCCAAATAACAAGAATTATTAGTCCGAATTACAGAAGCCACATCGGGGGCCATGGACCTATAACAAGTAGCTCCAATAATTAATTATTCATTGAACATAATAAGTACATTAATTATTAATTCCGGGATTACGCCACCATAAACCCGAAACTGAACTCTACCGATTATAGATGTATACTTATACTCAACCCATAGAGTGAATAAGCGTCCATTGATATAATCACTACATCAGTATGATTAGTTATAGATGTATACTTATACTAATCATACTGATGTATACTTAAAGTTTCGGTAGAGTTCTATACATCTATACATCTTTAAAACTGAACTCTACCGATTATAGATGTATACTTATACTCAACCCATAGAGTGAATAAGCGTCCATTGATATAATCACTACATCAGTATTTATCAGTGCATCATACTACCTCTCAGTTTTAGGATTACTCGACTTGGTACACTGATTAGTTATGTTGTCGACTCGAGACGATCTTTAGGATTGAAACGTTGTCGGTCCTTCCAATCAGGCGGTACTCTCTCTCAATAAGCTTTTGACTTCTTGTGACTGAGAAGATCCTTCTAAGCTATCTCTTCACTGTTTTCACAATGAAGTGATATCGGCTTATCAGACCTGGAATTACTCCCAGAACAAAAAGGAAATTCTAAGCACTATGAGTAAACACTAAGCCCGAGATCAACTTAATGATCATCCTTAATCTGACTACAAGTCAGAATCAGTGTAGTCAACCATATTCAAGTTTGCACCTGAATATACAAGCATATGATTCCTCGTTCTCTAAAGATACTTGAGGACGTACTAAACCGCTATTCAATGCTCGAATACGAGATTCGACTACTATAGACTTGTTATAACCTGACTTGCCGTTATCCAAGAGAGACTCTATCCCATTTTCTCTTTATCCGAAGATTTGGAGAATCATTCCTGAGAGGTAGGGTAGGACTACTCTCGATGAATGTTGCATACGTATATGCATGATCATCTTATTCAATAAGATGGATGGGATAGCCAATGACTCATTCCTGTGAATTTGACCGAATTAAATTCTTAGAATATTGTCCAATTCTCTCATCCAGAGAATCTTGGCCTCGTCGCCGACTTCGGATAGCACACACATGTTGTTTCCAACCGTTTCGGTGTTATCATTCATGAACACTAATACTACTACTTTACCAATATTGATATCCAGCCTACTAAAGACTTATCAATATTCGGTCAAGTCCACATATTTTAAAACATGTGACTTTAAATGACCGAGAGGTTCTCTTAAATCCACAAAGGACATAAGTCCCGGCAACCAACTTGCCATTTGTTCTAACCAAGACCCTTCGTTCCGAATGAATCCAGACTCCGTTTTACGGCAAGAAAGTATTAGGGAATCACCCCTATTTTATGCTTTCTAACGAAATCTAGCAAGACTGAGTGGTGAGAGAGTTCTAGGTCTGGTTAACTCTCTACTTTTTAGGGAATCACCCCTAGACCACTCAGCTTTGTGCTGAAAGTTAAACTTTCCTATTCATTCGACTTTTTTCGGCGTAGATCCAATTACTCCCACTGGGCCTGAGACACTCGGGTGGTTCTACAAGAGGCTGAACAAACAATTAAGTAAATGGGCTAATCAACTTCATCTAATATAAAACGCGCCTTAGCAGGGCCGGAGGACGACTCCGGCTCCACCACCTTGGGCGGTGCTGATGGTCCGCCAACATCATGATGCACCTTGGTAATAATGGGATTCCACAAAACCTCCAATTCCTTCCGCCTTCTTTTATATTCATAAAATTCACCGACGGATTAATATTCAACCATTCAATTGCTTCATTTGCCATCTTCATAATCTTCATGATCTTCTTACCGTCTAAAGCTTTCGCTTTTCCTTTAAATCTAGAATCACTCAATGTCTTCTTGATGTCATTCGCATAACACTGCAATTTATCCTTGGCATCTAGCATCTTGGTAGATCGTCGTTGGTCACTTGTGATTGTAATCTCGTTCTTTAAAACGGGAAAAATCGTGTGTACAACAGATACCTTCAAGTGTGCCTTCGGCATCAATGTCAAAACATACATTAAACTTTGCAACATCCTTTGGTGCTGGTGGAATTCCTTCCAGCTTAACTTCTCCGAGCAGAATATCCTCAACTGTAAACGACTTTGACCCTTCATACACTTTCATGGTGAGTTGGGACTGATTATCCAGAAACATGTAGAAGATTTTCTCCACCTTAATTAATCGGGATCTTGGTGTTTTCTTGAATGAACACATTCATCATTCCTCCGAGAGAGTCAACACCGAGACTCAGATTGACCATGTGACGGATTGGCTTGTCCACGTTTGGTGTTAAATCCCTGCAGTTGATTAAAAATGTAGCGACAAATCACAAATCACATCCTATCAGGATATTCATATCAAACATGTCGGATATATAGGGTAGCGACATATCACAATTTTAAGTACTCCACAACAACATGAACCAGTCTTCATATATTTGTGGGTAGGGGTTTTGTTTCCCACAAAAAATTTTTTGTTCTTGAGAACCTGATTCTTTTTTTACTTTATAAATACATTTGTTATTATTAGTTAATTATAAAAAAATGCTTTTGAATAAATAGGATAGGATAGGATAGGTTACATGAGATTATTATTACTCCCCCCGTCTCAAAATGTTTGGGACATTTCACTATTTTAGACAACCAAAAGTAGGGTACGTAAAGAAATAACTGGATCTTTACGAAGAAGGGTGGGTGGTGAATTTATAGGAAAATTTTCAATCAACATCATTAGTATTAAAAGGAGCCGATTCTTTTGATTCATTAAATTTACCAAAATGTTTGCAAAAAAAAAAAAAAAACAAAGAAACCAAAAATAAAAAGATCCCGATAATCAAGTTCACCAAACCTAAAAAATATCCCGGTAATCAAGTTAACCAAACCTATGCGAGCGAGTCATTCTGATATTATAGTTATTTTTATTTTTATATTATAATTGCGGAAATCTGCCCATAATTTGCATATAATTTTACAAAACCTTTTATTTATTTACCATTATTATATTTTCTATGATATGGAGAGGCTAGACATCCCATTATATATATATATATATATATATATATATATATATATATATATATATATATATATATATATATATATATATATATCTATATATAATATATACACGAGTGAATTTGATCCAATTACCCGCTATTTGACCCATTATCCGACCCAAAACCCGGTTTTCCCCCAAAAAAAAAAAACCCCAATTATGGTAAGTAGAATATCATTAATTAATTAATTACAGGATCTCAAAATTGATTCACAATTAAAAAAAAATATTTACACACATGCTGATTAAAACAAAAACACGCATGTTATAATTACCCTATTTATGCCCACGTTTTAATTACCATCAAAACGTTTGAATTGCAATTTTCGACCTTTTTTTTTTCATTCAGTATATTGCAAGTGGATCAATTGCTATATTCAGTTTGCAAGGGTGTTTTCATCATCTTCTTCATCATCATTAAGGTAATTCTTAATCAAATGATTGCATGTGTTTTAATTAAATTATATATAATCAAATGCATGCATGCATGTTCTGTTTATGATAGTATATTGTCTATATACTCAGTAATTGCTATTTGTGTTTTAATTTTATTTGTGGTTATTATTTTTGGTTGTTGTTTATTCCTGATTGACAGGTTTAAAATTCATAGGATGTTCGATGTGATCATACCGTCTGCATTTACAAGATTGAAGGATTCTTAGGTTGCGCTATCATTTTTTTAATCTATTCGATCAGGTATCAATTTTTTTTATCCATCGCATTATATACGTCTGTCTGGCTACTTTGACACTACATGTTCATCTGTGGTTGCACCACGTTCTAGGATTCAGATCAAGTTTGAGATCGGCCAACAGATACGTTATTTTTAATTGAAGGTTCACCACCATTCCCGTTGTTCATTTGAATCATTTTTATACATATTTTTATCGCAAAAACGATTTTAAATTTTGTTGAAATGCATGAGTATGTGTTTAGGTATTCACAATTTCTGTTAATTGATTATGATGTCATCAAGTATGTTTAGGTAAAAGCATCCATTCTTTAAGTAAAAATGAAAATATAAAAAACTAAATAAATATCAAAAAAACAAATAGGGAATAAATTCGGCCGTAATTAGAAATATCATTTAAAATTTGATTTTTCTTATAAAAAATAGGGAATATTTTGCATCTAATTCCATCAAATATTGAATTTAATGCGAAATATTATTGCATTAAATTATAATATTCAAATATTCTTACAAATTAAATTTATCTCATTTTCCTATCTTATTTCACATTAAAAAATAACTAAATTCAAAAAACCTACAATAATTATAGGGAACAAATCCGGCTCACAATCTTCTAATTTTGTTAGAAAAAAAATTGTCATTGTTACAATAACCGCATACTATAATTAGAAAAATTATTTAAAATTTGATTTTCCTAATAAAAATAGGGAATAAATCCGGCTCACATTAATGCTAATTATTCTTACATTAAATGTGTTTTAAAAAAATAATTATATTCAAATTCGCTATTTAAAAAAATATTCATAAATTTATGTCATATCTGGCAATTTAGCCGTCTCAAAATTTAAAAAAAAACAAACCTACCATAATTACATAATTCACCTACCCTAATTATAAAAATCATTTAAAATTTTATTCTCCTAATAAAAATAGGTAATAAATTCGACCATAATTAGAAAAATCATTTAGAATATGATTATTCTAATAATAATAGGGAATAAATTCATCCATAATTAGAAAGAACATTTAAAATTTGATTTTCTTAATAAAAATAGGGAATATTTCGCATTAAATTCAATCAAATATGGAATTAAATGTGAAATATTTTTTATTTAAATTATAATATTCAAAAAAATATTAAATCAATTTTACCAATTAATAAAAAATATATTAACATTAAATTAAATTCAAAAAGGAAATATTCAGACATTAAATTCATCCCTACAAATTAGATACCTCATTTAATGCTAAATATTGCTCCATTAAATTATGTTTTTATTTTTCAAAAAACATAATTAGGGATATTTTTCACCTGAATAATTATTCAGACATTAAATACATTCTATATAACTGTCATTATTACAATAACCGCATACCATAATTAGAAAAATTATTTAAAATTTGATTTTCCTAATAAAAATAGGGAATAAATCCGGCTCACATTAATGCTAATTATTCTTACATTAAATGTGTGTTAAAAAAATAATTATATTCAACTTCTCTATTTAAAAAAATATTCATAAATTTATATCATATCCGGCAATTTAGCCGCCTCAAAATTTAAAAAAAAACAAACCTACCATAATTACATAATTCACCTACCCTAATTATAAAAATCATTTAAAATTTTATTCTCCTAATAAAAATAGGTAATAAATTCGACCATAATTAGAAAAATCATTTAGAATATGATTATTCTAATAATAATAGGGAATAAATTCATCCATAATTAGAAAGAACATTTAAAATTTGATTTTCTTAATAAAAATAGGGAATATTTCGCATTAAATTCAATCAAATATGGAATTAAATGTGAAATATTTTTTATTTAAATTATAATATTCAAAAAAATATTAAATCAATTTTACCAATTAATAAAAAATATATTAACATTAAATTAAATTCAAAAAGGAAATATTCAGACATTAAATTCATCCCTACAAATTAGATACCTCATTTAATGCTAAATATTGCTCCATTAAATTATGTTTTTATTTTTCAAAAAACATAATTAGGGATATTTTTCACCTGAATAATTATTCAGACATTAAATACATTCTATATATCTGTCATTATTACAATAACCGCATACCATAATTAGAAAAATTATTTAAAATTTGATTTTCCTAATAAAAATAGGGAATAAATCCGGCTCACATTAATGCTAATTATTCTTACATTAAATGTGTGTTAAAAAAATAATTATATTCAACTTCTCTATTTAAAAAAATATTCATAAATTTATATCATATCTGGCAATTTAGCCGCCTCAAAATTTAAAAAAAAACAAACCTACCATAATTACATAATTCACCTACCCTAATTATAAAAATCATTTAAAATTTTATTCTCCTAATAAAAATAGGTAATAAATTCGACCATAATTAGAAAAATCATTTAAAATATGATTATTCTAATAATAATAGGGAATAAATTCATCCATAATTATAAAGACATTTAAATTTTGATTTTCTTAATAAAAATAGGGAATATTTCGAATTAAATTCAATCAAATATGGAATTAAATGTGAAATATTTTTTATTTAAATTATAATATTCAAAAAAATATTAAATCAATTTTAACAATTAATAAAAAATATCTTAACATTAAATTAAATTCAGAAAGGAAATATTCACACATTAAATTCATCCCCTACAAATTAGATACCTCAATTAATGCTAAATATTGCTCCATTAAATTATGTTTTTATTTTTCAAAAAACAATTTTTCTAATTATGGTATGCGGCTCATTTAATACCAAATATTCTTACATTCAATTCTTTTTTTTAACATTGCACCGATTGTTTTTTTTTTTTTTATAGTTTTTGAATTAACTTTGTTCGGTTTTGTTTTTGCGGCTTTATGTCATTTAATGGGAAATATTCTTGCATTAAATACATCCCATATAAATTATTCAGTCCAATTAATACCAAATATTCTTACATTAAATTAAATGTTCAAAAATACCTAAATTAAAAAATGGAATTTAATGCGACATATTTTTACATTAATTTATAATTTGCGAAAATGATAAATTATTTATTCCAATTAATGAAATATAATTCTAACATTAGATTACAATGTCAAATGATTTTACATTAAATTATATTTTGAAAAATAACAATATTCACGTTTTCCAATTAATTCAAAATATTCTTAAATTAAAGTTATCCCTGCTAAATAGTCGCTCCATTTAATACCAAATATTCATACAATCAATTATATTTTCAAGAATAACTTACTTCAAATATTTGCGGTGTAATGCAAATGTATTTAGATTAAATAAATATGCCATTCAACGTGAAATATTCTTATATTAAATTACATTTTCAAAAGAAAAACAATTTCAAATATGTCAAAGGATAATAATCCTGTAAAACTATTTTAAATTAAATATATGGATTATAAATAAATTCAAATATGTCAAGAAAAAAAATCATTATGTACAAATTTTTGAGTCCTCTATTGATACATAATATTCAGAAATTAAATTACATTTTGAAAATAACTAAATTCAAATATGCCAATTAATACGATATATTCTTAAATCAGGTAATTTGCTATGCATTAGCCACATCATTTAATGATGTGGTGGGTATGGTAGGTAGGAAGCGTATTTGAATAAGGTTGGGTAGTGGGTAAGGTATGGTATAATGAGGGGTGGGTAGGGTATGGCAGGGTGATGGGTCATGTAGGGTAGGGTGAGGTAGTGGGTAGGGTAGGGGTGGTGGTGTGTGGGGTAGGGTATGGTATAGTAGGGAGGTAAGTTGAAGTGGTGGGAAATGTAGTGTTGCTAGGATAGGGTAGAGTAGAGTAGGGTAGGTTGGGGTAGTGGGTAAGGTAAGGTAGGGTAGTGTGGTGGGTAAGATAAGGTAGAGTGTAATGGTGGGTAGAGTGGGTAGGGTAGGATGGGGTAGGGTAAGGTGAAGTGGTGGGTAAGGTAGGGTTGGTATGGTAGGGTAGGGTAGGGTAGATTATGGTAGGATAGGTTGGGGTAGTAGGTAAGGTAAGGTAATGTGGTGTGGTGGGTAAGATAAGGTAGAGTGGAATGGTGGATAGAGTAGGGTAAGGTTGGGGTGGTGGGTAGGGTTGGGTAGAGAAGGGTGTGGTGGTGGGTAAGGTTGGGTGGTATGATGAGTAAGGTAGGGTGGTAGGGTGTGGTGGGTAAGGTAGGGTTGGGGAGGGTTGGAGAGGGTTGAGTAGTGTAGGATATGTTGGGGTAGTGGGTAAGGTAAGGTATGGTGGAATGGTGGATAGAGTGGGGTTGGGTGGTAGGTAGGGTATGGTGGGGTGGTGGGTTGGGTAGGGTAGAGAATGGATGGGTGGGGAAGGTAGGGTGGTATGATAGGTAATGTAGGGTAGGCTAGGGTTGGGGTTAATGAAAGTGGAGCGAGTAGGTAATGGGTAAGGTAGGTAGGATGTCGAGGGTAAGATATGGTGATATCGGGTAGGGTGGTGGGTAGGGTATAATAGCGAAATGGGTAGGGCGGGGTAAGATGGTGGGTAAAGTAGGGTGAAGTGTTGGGTAAGGTAGGGTTGGGGAGGGTATGATAGGTTGGGGTAGTGTGTAAGGTAAGGTATAGTGGTGTGGTGTGGTGGGTAAGATATGGTAAAGTGGAAAGGTGGATAGGGTAGGGTTGGGTGGTGGTAGGGTACCGGTGGGGTGGTGGGTTGGGTAGGATTAGGAAGGAAGGGGTTGTGGGAAGGTGGGGTGGAATGATGAGTAAGGTAGGGTAGGGTAGGGTTGGGGTGGATGAAAGTGGAGTAGAGTAGGTAATGGGTAAGGTAGGTAGGATGTTGAGGGTAAGATATGGTGATATCGGTAGGGTAGGATATGGTGGTGGGTAGGGTAGGGTTGGGGTGGATGAAAGTGGAGTAGAGTAGGTAATGGGTAAGGTAGGTAGGATGTTGAGGGTAAGATATGGTGATATCGGTAGGGTAGGATATGGTGGTGGGTAGGGTATGATATTGGTGGGCGGGGGCCGGGTGGAAGAGAGATAGGGTGTAATGGGGTATGACGTAGGACTCCCTTCGCCTATATCATACGTTATGAACCATATCATACCCTACTCAAGCCAACCTTAATTCACTACATTACTCTATCAATCACTCAATGTGTCATCTTTTATATAATTTGTTTAATTCCAATCCTGCATATTCTATTCAATTCAATTCTTGCGTAACAAATATGCCAATAAAATCTTTTTTTTCATCCTTAAAAAAATTCTTCTATTGAAATATTCGTTCTCCCGTGCAATGCTAAAAGCGAGAATATAACCACAATTATTGGCATTAGTATAATTTTTGAACATGTTGTGTGGTCTCGTTTTTGATTTTATCTCGAGGTAATCACATTGTCATACGTCCCCGTGCAATGCACGGGTTTATGACTAGTATATATATATATATATATATATATATGTATATATATATATGTTTTTTCGAAGGTGTTTTAAATCAATTACCCACAAACCCATAATTAATCCGACCCAAAACCTATATTCCGAACCAAATTCCGCTGAGGGAATGTAACTCACTATGCTTTCACCAAATTTTTTTTTAATTTTTCATTCTCTTTATTTTGAGGCCACATTCTCATATTCCGACGTACTTTTCGAAAATCCGCTATCGAAATTTACTTTTTTCGAAATTCACTTCGAATTTCATTTTTTCGGGATTCACTGATGGAATTTCGACAGTGAATCTCACGAAAAACAATGTAATTATATCGAACCAAATCTCAAAACGAAGATCATGAAAAAATAAAAAATTAAAATCAGTAAAATTTTTATCGCGTTTGAGATCTAGATTAAAAGATATGATTGTTTGAAAATCGAGGTGGAAGAAGAAAAAAGAAAAAAAAAAAACTAACAGCAGCAGGCGACCAAGGCGTCGGAATCTTTTTTAATTTTTTTAATTTTTTTTTTGTTGTCATTTAAACTATAGAAATTATAAAAGTGGTCATTCTCTGTATAAAAAATTTGTGATTGCGCCCTGTTATTTAAAAATATTCCAATTTGTGTCTTTATCCTTAATTCTCAATAATAAAATAATAAAAAACCTATATAACCAAAAGGGAAGATTTCACAAATCAATTTTAAATATTAATAGCGTATATAAAACATTATTAGAGTATATAACCAAAAAAAGGGGAAGATTTCACAATTATAGCACATTAATAGCGTATATACTGAAATCAATTAATTTCAAATTAAAAAAAAAACACCTCTTAATAAAAAAAAAACGCACAAATCAATTTAAAATATTAAAAAAAAACCACTTAAAAACTGACGAAATCACAATAATAGCACATTAATAGCTTATATAACCAAAAAAAGGAATATTTCACAAAATTAATTTCAAATTTCAAACCGACTCTGAATAACATTGTGATGTAGTAACATTGTTATCGAGATTGGTTCTTAGGGTTTCTCCCTTGGTGATCCATGGCCGGCGCTGATGAAGGAAGCCGGATCCGTGACGTAGTTTGGGGTTCGAAGATCCGTTTGGATATTCTGCGAAAACTTGATCGACAGCTTGGTTCTAATAAATCTGAATTGAATCAAGGTACGATTGAGGTTCAAAATTGTTCAGAGCAGTTTCAATCCCATGGACGAGTTCTTCCTCGTTCCGCTAAGGGAGTTGAACACTGCACATATGTTGGACGACTTGGGCTAAATCGTTCTCCAACGGCTGGAAGTGATCGGAGAAGCAACCTGCAGGAGGCTAATAGGCGTTGGGTAAGGTCGTATCTTCCGCTCTTCAAGCGTACATCAAACAAGGAAGGCCTTTTTAATTGGTTCGATGCAGTCGATCACTTTTTTGAAGAAACCCAACCACCGGAGACTATGAAGTGCGAGCTGGTATCATATGTTTTGGAAGGGGAAGCAGAACGGTGGTGGCAAAATTTTCAACAACAGAGGCTGTTGGATGGTGAATCGGAGATCAAATTATGGCCTAGGATGAAATATCTTGTCTAATGATTTCTGGCCCGCCAGGTGTTCGATAAAAGGTTCACCAGAAGTCGAAAACAGCAGCAAAGTTGTGAATTATGGGCACAACATTCCTGATGAAGAGGAAAGAAAGGCTGGATGTGAATATGACGCAGAAGCACAAAACAACAATGATGAAATTGCAATGGAAAAGACTGATAAATTCACACCCACCAAGTGTTCGACAAATTACCTCAGCAACATACATCTTGAGAAGAGTTTTTATATGGGTTCTACTGAGCTATGTAATAGTGTGTCAGATTATTCAATCAGATTGACACATGGGGCTGAGGGTTGTGTGAAGCAAGTTGAAGAAGAGAAGAAGAGTAGTGAAAGTTGTCATGAAGGGGATAGTCACGGTAAAGAACTTGATGAGGAATTGAAAAACAGAGGTCTGAAAACCGCAAGTGCTCGATGAAAGTCCCATCCCAATTCAGCAGCAATGAGCAGGCGAAGTTTGGATGCTGTGATTCCAAGGCTGAATTCCACAACCCAGGCTCAATCAGTGACGATGCTTATAAAACTCATGTATGCGAAGACGTGCTCGGGCATGACGTGCTCAGTGATGAGAAGAAAACACAAGTTGGTAAGACCAATGAAGAGAGTGATAAGGTTGTGGGCAGAGAGACTAGTAAGAAATATGTTTTGAACGATGTTGATAGTCTCGTAATACCAACTCGAGAAACTTCACTTACATTATCGATTGCCAAAGGACCAGAGGTTGGAGAAACAAGACTGGAACTAATACACCGTGTTCTAGGCATACTTCATGAGCCTTTAAAAAGCATTTGGACATATCAACTTGGCCTTGCACGAAATCCTCCTCTCCAAGATCACTGGAGTTGTACTTTTGTGGGCATGGAGTTCACTTGGGGTTCATTTAGGTAGAAGAAGCATGCAGTTCATTCCTTGTTGTTACCGTCGATGCTCGAAACTTGTTCTGCCGGGGATGTGTTCTTATTTGATCCGGGTGGATACATACATTTATCAGACAATTGGGGGCTCTCGAATTATCTCTTATCTAGCCCCAACGGATTAGTTAAAAGCCTGATTGGCACATTGACCCTCAGTTTACTTTCAAGTGGTGTTATCAATTCAACTAGAAAAGCCACCAAGTCGATAGAGTTTCAGGGATGCTTGGCTGGAAAAGAGAAAAACATTAGTGCTTGGAGTTCCAACATAAGGAGGGAAATCAAATTTGCTCAAAGTAGTGTACTAGGTTTGTGCTTGTTACTCAAGGTCTTGCATCAATTTCTTACCCCTAAAAAGATTTCCAATGGAAACAACAACATTGTTGTGCTTGAGGAAATTTATGATGGTTGTAGGGCTGCTGTTGAGCTCCTTGTAAAGACCCATCATGATGTAGCATCATCGACTCTTAACGCATTTGATCGCACCCAAACAAAGTTGCATGGAATGGAGTATGATCAGAATTTTATATATCTTTCTCGGCCGCGTTGTGACTGTAGCTTACATGCTTTGTTACTTATTTACACAGCTTCAAATGGCTGTATTACCTCAGTTGGAGTATGTACAAAGTGCAATGGAGATGATTCTGTTCACTTGGGACTGAATGTTAAGAATCGTGTCGAGTTTGATTTGTGGAAGCCACATGGATACTCTTCAGCTCACTTGTTAAAATTCACATGGGACATAATTCATGGGATTGACCATTTGCATGAATTTGGCATTGTACATGGGAACTTAAGTCCTCAAAACATTCACAGGAGCAGGAGCAAGGAAAGAAATATGTGCAACAAGATTTTTGATATGGGCATAAGTAAACGATTTGCAGTAAGCATAATGTCTTTAACCAAACATGGTCCTGGTTACGGGAGGTTGACTGCGACTGAAGACCATACTGTCGATTTCCCCTACTCAATAATCATATTGACATCAAACTGTGGGTTTGATTATCCGTATCAACGAGTGTACGGCAGAGTTACAATGGGTTCTACTTGTGAATTCATAAAGCAAGAGTTAAGGGTGCACTTTATACCTAAGACGCCGAAAAGACTTGATGGATACTTAGTGGATATGTTTGGTTATGTTGAGAAGATTGAAGAAGCTTATAAGATTATCAAAAGTATATCCGTGGCACCGAAGTATTTCATTCTGAAGCATGAAATTGGAGCATTTAATTGTTTCTTAAATGTCATGAGACAGTCCGTGTGGCAGCGAAGGCGTTTTCGAAACGAATGGTTATGGCGATCGTCGTTGGAGCATGCACACATTGAGGGTGATCCTTGTGTTGTATGCGCTTTGTTGGTTATTTTCACTTCTTTGGAGGATAAATTGAGGAACGATACGCCAGATGTGTTCGGTGCCCTGTTTCATTGCCGCCACAAGTCATTTAAATCAACATTTCAAGTTAATGATGATAGTTTTGTAGAGTTCGAGAAGGCTGCAAGTATTTTCCACACCCATTGTTATATCATTAGCAACCGGTTCCAGATTTCTTCCAAGCTATATCTTCTCCGCTCAAATTTGTTATTAGAAACATGATGTTTTTTTATTTGATATTACTAATTGATCGAGTTATTTGGTGCATTCTGTTTATGAGTTTTGTATTGATTGAGTTGTATTCACATGCTACTTCTGCAGATTTAGATTAAAAGGGTTATGGATTATTTATTGTTTTGAAGTAGGGAAAGCATCATCGAAAATCCATAATTTCAGATGGTAATTGCGTTTTCCTCCTCGATGCCTTAATTTTTTTTTATATTAAATTTGATTTATTGCTTATGGTTTCTATTTACATTCACTAAGTTTCTCGCTTGTGATGCTTGAAAAATCCTCCTTTTTTTCGTAATCTAACATGTCTTCTGCAGATTAAAAGGGTTATGGATTATTTATAGTTTTGGTATGTTGTTGTTGTTGTTTTAGACTTTTTTAGTGTTTTGAAGCTCAAAGCCTAGCACCAATAGCTTCTGAACCGGATATCGTCAATAGGCCGGATCCCCTAAATTTCCCCATGAGGCCAGAAATTTCCCCATAATTTTACAAAAGCTTTTATTTACGAGTGAAGAGGTTAAAATCCACTTTTTAATATATAAAATAAATAAATAGGATACTCTATTTGAAAAAGTTGCAAAAATAACAAAATAATATTCACTGGACAAATATACCCTTGTACTGCTCCAGCGTTGCTCTTTCTTCTCATACAACGTCGCTGCTTTCTTTTCTTTCCATTCGATGTTGCATTCTTTTTTTTTCTTCAAACAACCGTAACTTTTGATTTAGAGTCCAATTATCAAAATTCTTTCACCATAAATCATATTTTTTTGTCATCTTTATTTTGATATCTCATATGATACCCTTTCGATGTATGTTTTGAAATCCGAAAAAACAATTGCATTAATCGAAGCGTTGTTCTTATAAACGACCATAACTTTGGATTTAGAACATCGATCATCAAAATTCTTTCACCAAAGTTCATTTTTTTATCTTCATTCTGATATCTCATATGATACCCTTTCGACGTAGTTTCTGAAATCCGAATTGAAATAATCACAAGGTTTACAGTAACACGGTAACAATAAAAATAACGGTAACACAGTAACAGTAACAATAACAATAACAGTAATAGTAACAGTAACGATAATAGTAATAGTCCAAGGTTCATACCATATGCATGCAATCACACTTTAATTAACAATCACATTAACAAGGACGAAGCCAGGAATTCTTTTTCAGGAGGGCTAGGCTAAAAGTTGTGTAATGTTATTTTTTAATGTAGATCTTTTTCTTTTCAAAAGTTCTAAATTTAACGAAAGAAATTGCTATAATTAAGAATGAAGACATTCATGGAATTCATTTCATTTTAAGAGGGAAAAACAACAAAACAAAACTTGGGTGACGCACTAGGTTCATGTCTATTTTTCGAGATACTCTCTTTTGTTATTACTAAAAAAGAATAATGATGGAATATGTCGCCGTTCAACTAAAATGAAAATAAGGTGTTTGTATATTAAGGTACGAGAGAAACGAAGAGGGAACGAGAAAGCCCGGATGAATAAATCTTTATTATGGCTTCTTCTCAAAACTATATATATATATATATATAGGGCCGGACCTGGCATATGTTGGGCTTAAGGCAAGTCCCCGAATTGGGCTTTTTAGTTGAAGTTTTTTTTTTTTTTTTTTTTTTTTTTTTTTGAAAAACATACTTATCGCGTTTTTAACATCCGTAAATACAAAATTCAATTTATTGATAGCCTCAAAACACACTTACAAAGTAGTATTTTGGGCCAAGTAAATTTTTTTATTGGGATCTTTTGTTAGATATTTTTTTCATAAATATTTTTTGTAATCTCTTGCATACAAGTTGCGGAACGAAATAATGTTATCGCAACGAAACTGGGTTCGACCTGCATCAGTTCATGAAGGGAGTAAAAAAAAATTTGGGCCTTTATCAAAAAAAAATTTAACGTATTATATTAGGTTGGATCGGATTGAAACTACACAAATTTTTTCTTTTAGCGAAACATGTACCGTTGGGCCCTCCCGACACCGCCGGCCTCAAAACCGCGGTATATATATATATATATATATATATATATATATATATATATATATATATATATATATATATATATATATATATATATATATATATCCGGTTGAATCATGTACTAGTTGAAATTCATGTTTATTTGAGTGTTTTTGTTGTGTTAGGCTGATGAGTAAGCGAAATAGGTGGGCTTGGTTAATTGTGTAGTGTGGTGTGCTGGGCTTATTATACAAGGTATTTGGTAAATAAGTGCAAAGTCTGGGTGGGATTAGCCCCCTTAAGCCCAGGCTTTGGCTCCTTCCTTGATCACATATGTAACCAACACAAAGCAAAGGTGAACCAAGCACAAGGGGACAACACCGGACAATGGACCGTATTTATGTGACATGGCCGAAGAGAAATCACACAAGACAAAACTTGGCTGTAATCTGAAGATGCTCATTCCAAGCAAAATCACACAAGGCAAAGCTTTTCAGTAATATGAAGAGGTATAGTCACATGTAACAGAATGAAGAATATAATAAAAAAATCTTACGTACTCCAATAACTCTTTTAACAGTATATAAGATTTTAGCTGTACAGAATCAAGTAACAAAACTAATTCAGATTGAAACATTCATACAAAGTTCAGGTTCACAAACATCAGAGTGGTCCAAGGAAATAAGTCTCAGATTCAGTTCGAAAAGCAAAACAGATACAAATACTCAGAATAATCTGTTTTTCTAACTTAGCCCAATTCGCTGAAAAACTTCAAGTTGTGTTCAAACCTAGTTCCAGATTATGCAAGAAAATACCACCTTATAATTTTGAATCCTAATTATTTTGTCCTGCTACTTCATTAAGAATTGAGGAAAAATCGTTGCTTTTACCTGTCAGGGGCTTGAAATCTTCTTATTTTCGGAGTCATGAACCTCCTTTGCTCAATCGATCTGACTCAAATAACTCGGGTTCCAACAGATTTGCCGGAAAATCGGTAAAGGAACATGCTATGAGATTGAGCCCACAAAAATTGGAGGAAAAGTGTTCATCCTTCCTCAGTTCCATGGGGATCAAGGCCAGGAAGGATGGAAATGTAGTCCTACGGATAGTCTCATATAGTCATAGGCAATGAAAATAAATATAACTGTTTTTGTAGTTGCAAATAACGAAACAGTAGTCACAATAAAAAACGCGGTTTCTTTTTATCATGGCGGGAATTATTTTTGGGATAACAAGGAATGATCACAAAAGGCTATTTTCATATTAGCGGTCAACGTGTGGTTGCTAATATTTTGCCCGCCTCAAATTTCAGTTTCTCGGGTTTCTCTTTTTCAGATGAAAGTTTCCCGGTATCAAACGTGGAGTCGCTGATAGTGACATGTCAGATGGTAAATTTTTTTATATATTTTTTGTTTTGTTTTTAAGAGGCGTTTGCAGGTTCAGAATTAAAGTTTAGATTTTAAAGAATTGGCTGGGAGCTCCTACTTGTCCGCAAAACTCAAGTCAAATCGGAATAGGGGCCTCCGGCGTCGTCTATTTCCGTCGATAGCCCAGATAACCATAAATAAATCACCAAAAAAACGTCTTCTTAGAGTATTCCATATTAAGCAACAAGCACACGTATTCTTTAGTAAAAGGCGAACGAATAGTTCGCTTTGTGCTTATTGCATGGCTGCATAAAAAACGTTCGCTTTGTCTTCTTAATCTTCACAAGAGGTTAGGGTTCACCCCGCAAGGATTCTCGGAAGGATCTAGGTGGTCGCACCGTCAGCACCTGCCACCTTCATCCATGAGGATGCATTTTCATCTTCTCTATAGAAAACATAGGCCCAAACCCATATAAGAGGAGGAGCCTCATCCCCAAAACCTAGGTTGTGAGAGCCTCATCCCCAAAACCTAGGTTGTGAGGTGAAGGAAGTCCATCTCTTAATATGGTGGGTGATACAATAGCAAATGCCCAATGTGGGACAACTTTAACACGCCCCCTCAAATGTGGGCCTATAAAGAGCCTAGGCCACATGGCACACAAGGCATATAAAGGGCAATATAAGGCCAACAAAGAGGCTCAACACTTGAACAATAATGGGGTGGCTCCGATACCATGTAGAAAACATAGGCTCAAACCCATATAAGAGGAGGAGCCTCATCCCCAAAACCTAGGTTGTGAGGTGAGGGAAGTCTATCTCTTAATATGGTGGGTGATACAATAACAAATGCCCAATGTGGGACAACTTTAACATTCTCTGGCAGGATAATTTGATGATGTAGCAGCTCGTTACTTTGACTGTAGCTCCGACAAGCGCGGCGGCAATCTCGCTCAATTTGTTTGGCATATGCACTGAAAATTGGTTAAATTGGATGATTGCAGGACACCGACATCCCACTACTTCAATTGTGCTTTCAATCTGAGATTTCTCTTAATCTGGTTCGAGTGTGGTTGTTATTGTGGTTGGTTACTAATGTGAAATTGGTTTATGTTTTTCCCTTTTTTCCTTCACAAAATTAGTTATTATTGACATCTAAACATGTTTCTCTCTACAACGTATGAAGCTTGAGCCTTGAACACCAGGTAAATGATGTTTGAAACGTTGTTGGTCAACATTGGCATTGCTGTTAGTGTTGAAGTAGTGGTAAGCTGCCCAAGACCTGATGATTCATTTATTGTTGATTTTATTGTTATCAGGTAGCAGCCGTTGTTCCGAAGGGTGAACTTGATGGTGAAATGGGTGATGCTCACATGGAAATGCAAGCTAGATTGATGAGCCAGGCTCTCCTTAAATTGAGCCACTCTTTATCAATGTGCCGGACAATCTTAGTTTTCATCTATCAGGTGTATGTTTTTTTATTAACGTTTTAGAATGTTTGTTTAGATTATTTCAAAATGAAAATATTTCCTTTCCATTTGGGTTTATTTATCATGTGCAATGGGCCTGCTCTTGGGATAGATTGGATAAACTCCTCACAAATGTGTTTTTTTAACATATTTTTGCCTTTCAAGTTTTTGCATAGATTCTGAGAATTTTATCTAGTATTATATATCGAGTGATTTACTAGCAGAAAGGCTTCTTAGCTTAAACATGACCCACAAACCTTGATTGACTTGGTGTACCAAGTATATGCCCATCGATATGACAACCTTTCATTTTTCTAAAATATTTTTTGTCTGCTCCTGAACAATTTTGGTAATTGACTAACCAATTCAGGTGAGATCGAGACTATCAAACTTCGGATTTGGTGGCCCTACAGAAGTTATATGTGGTGGCAATGCCCTGAAGTTTTATGCTTCTTTGCGACAAAACATAAAAGAGTATATTGCTATTTTGTCAAGAAGGGAGAAGAGGTAAGTCATTAGTGTTAGCTTCCTTTTGCTGGGATTTTCTGCTGAAGATCGATAGTGGTAAATCATTGACTGTGGAGAGCATGAGTAATGGTTTGAGTGCCTAAAACCATTTCAGAATTATATAGTTATGATTGGCAACATTAATTTTAGATGCTATTCCTTGCTTCAGTTTCCATAGTCGTTTGTTATCCTTAAATTCCAATCCAAAGTCATCTTTACCGGTTTTGTGCTAATGCTGAATGTTGTCTATTCAGTTGCTGAAACCTAAAGCTCATGCCACCTTTACTCCCACCTTTGTCTACCCCTAAAAAAAACTGCACACTAAATCTTTATATAAGTTATGACAATTCAGTTGATGCCAATTCAACAGGGTTACAAGTATGCTGAATATTACAAGTCTGCTGATATTATTCAACAGAGGCATGGTTATGCTATTTAAATTAATCTTATTGTAAATACATTAATTTACAACTATATTAAAAAGTTGTTGTATTTTGTAGTTAATCTTCTGGTGCTTTAGTTAGCCGTTTAGCCTTAATACCTTAATCCTCAACTACCTAATTATTAGCCACCTAGCATTTAAGTACTTGTCTCCCACTACTTGTAATTGCCTTTACATACTTGCTGCTTCAGCTCCTTTGTAATAAGAAGAATACTATTCTCTTCTCTGTTTCTTCTATCTTCATAATTTCTACATGGTATCAGAGACTATCTGAAAATTCAGATCTATTCCACCGTGTCTGTTCATCTTTTCTTTTCTTCTTATAAAAAATGTCGGAATCTGAAACATTATCTGATGTCACTTTCGGAAATCCTTCAAAGGATATGAATGGATTAGATAATCTCACTCTCAAAATCACCTCTGTAAAACTCAAAGGAAGCTCAAACTACCTTCAATAGGCACAATCAGTTAAAATCTTCATCACTGGAAGACGAAAACTGGGATATCTCACTGGTTCTGTCAAAATTCTAGACAAATCTGATGAAGAAGCCTACGACACTTGGGAAACAGAAAATGCTATCATCGCTGGCTGGTTACTCAACTCTATGGAAGATGAAATCAGCCAAGAACATTTGTTCTATCCGTCTGCAAAAGCAATCTAGGACAATATTGCTGCCTCATACTCTGATCAGGGAAACTTTGTTCAAGCTTTTGGTGTCAGAAACACTCTGAAAAACACCAAGCAAGGGTCCCTAGATGTCACTATGTACTTTAATTATCTCAAGAAGCTGTGGCAAGATTATGATCAATTAACTTTCACTGAATGGGACTGTATTGCAAATGCAGGCAAATTTCAGAAGTTAATTGAGAAGGAAAGAGTTTTTGATTTTCTCAGTGGACTTAATCCAATTTTTTATGCTGCTAGAGAAAGAATCCTAGCTCAAGTTCCTCTGCCTTCTGTGCAAGAGGCCTTTACAACTCTTAGGAAAGAGGAATGTAATAAGGGTGTTATGGGAGGCCTTCTTCCTACACCAGGAGGAGAACAGTTTGCATTACTTGCTACTACAAAATCAGCACTTTTGGGAGGACACAACATAGGATCCTATAAAAGAAATGAGCAAAGGAACAGTATGCAATGCGACCACTCCAAAAAGAAGGGTCACACAAAAGACACCTACTGGAATCTCCATGGTAAGCCTCCCCACCTTCAAAAAATCAAAGTACTAGAACTGATGGGAACTGGACTGATCGGAAAAAGGCATATAATGCTGCTGAGCATCCAAACCTCTTCTCAAAAGAGCAGATGGAGGTCTTAAACCAACTGTTTAACAGGAGCATGCCACAGTCAACTACTGATACATTTGTTGGTTCATCAGCTCAGAATGGTAAAAACAACTGGATCATAGATTCAGGTGCATCAAGTCATATGACATGTGACTTCTCCTTATTTGAATTTTTCAGAAAATCACTCACCCATGCTTTGTTAAAATAGCTGATGGCTCTAAAAGTTGAAGGAAAAGCCGATGTCACCCTCGATAATCATCTTACTCTCACATCTGTGTTATATGTTCCAAAATTGGACAGTAATCTTTTTTCTGTCAGTCAATTTTGCAAGGATAAAAACTGCATTGTTAACTTCCATCTTGATCATTGTGAGTTTCAGTACATGGCATCTTTGGAGAGGATTGGTAGTGCTAAGAAGATAGAAGGTCTCTACCTCATTCATGGAAAGAAAATAGAGACTGTTAAGGGATTGAGAGTTTCCCCTGATTCCCTTAAATGTACCAAAATCATAATGTTGCACTTAAGATTAGGACATCCCAATTTTCAGTATTTAAAAAGGATGTACCCTACCTTATTTTTTGATGTAAAAGTTGACGACTTAAAATGTGAGTTTTGTGAACTTTCAAAGCATTCTAGAAATAATTTCAAAGCTGTTACTTATAAAGAGTCTGTACCTTTTAAACTCATTCACACAGATGTGTGGGGTCCTTCTCATAACCCTAACCTCACACACAAAATGGTTTGTGACCTTCATAGATGACCATACTAGAGTGAGTTGGGTCTACCTTATGAAACACAAATCAAAAGTTAGTCTAATCTTTGAGAACTTCTACAAAATGATTGAAACTCAGTTCCAGACAAGAATCCAAATACTTAGATCTGATAATGGAACTGCGTATTTGAACTCCTGTCTTGGACCTTTTTTGACTGATAAAGGCATTGTCCATCAAACCTCTTGCCCTAACACTCCAAAACAAAATAGAGTGGCAGAGAGCAAAAATAGACATCTTTTAGAAGTCACAAGAACTCTCTTTTTTTCTTATGATGTGCCGGCTGTTTATTAGGGAGAAGTTGTTCTCAAAGCAGCTTTCCTTATAAACAGAATGCCATCTAGAATCCTTGGCTTTAAAACACCTATTGAAACCCATACTTCATAGTACCCACAACACCAAACTTATCACTTCTATACCCTTGAAAGTTTTTGGTTGCACAACCTTTGTCCACATTCACTCCCATAATAGGAGCAAAATCGGACCAAGAGCTGTTAAAACCATCTTTGTTGGGTACTCTCCTAGACAAAAAGGGTTTAAGTGTTTTAATCCCAAAACTAACCGTTTTTATACATCTTGTGATGTCACCTTTTTTAAAGATCAACCCTATTACACTAAGGATAACAGCACTGATATTGATCAATACAGCTTCCTTAACACTGATGTTATTCTCCCTATTGTTGATACTGATCCACTTGGGGAAACTTACTTTCAACAGTCTGAAAAATTTGTTTCCTTGCCAGAACAGGAGGTTATTGTCTATACCAGACAGAAGATCCACTTGGGGAACCTCAAGATCCCACTACTATTACTAAACTTACACATCACCATGAGGAATCTGACAATGAGGAACCCACACTGATGCAACAGATGTGTGAACCCTCATCTCCTAATGAGCTACCTATTGCTTAATTTAAGGAAAAGCACTAAACGTCCTATTGACAGGGTTGTTTCCTATGGTAAGCTCTCTACTGTTTTTAGTCTTAACTTGCTAAGATAGACTCTGTTGACATACCCAAAACCATCCAACAAGCTTTAGGTTGTCCTCAATTGAAAAATGCTGTTATGGAAGAGCTAAATTCCGTAGAGGACAACCACACCTGGTATTTGGTTCCTATGCAAAATGGTGTAAAGCCTGTTGGATGTAGGTGGTTATTCACTATGAAGCACAACCCTGATGGCACAATCAATAGGCTCAAAGCAAGGTTGGTTGCCAAAGGATATACACAAACCTTTGGAGTTGATTTTCATGAAACATTTGCTCCAGTGGCCAGACTTAAAATAGTGAGAATCATTATTTCTATAACTGCTGTGAACAACTGGGCATTACATCAAATGGATGTAATCATGTAAAGAATGCGTTTCTGAATGGTGATTTGAATGAGGAAGTGTATATGCACCCACCCCTGGCTTTGTTGTCAAACCTAACCATGTGTGTAGATTGCATAAGTCCTTATATGGACTTAAACAGTTGATGACGGTCAAATTATACCCGTAAAAGTCATCAACGTTGACCTTAATTCGAGATTAATAATATATATTTTATAATGAATCGCAGGTTTATATTGATTATTTAATGTTATGTGATTTATAAAATATAATTTGGTATTTATCCATTTTTATTGGTATTTATCCATTTTTATTATATAATTTGGTATTTATCCGTTTTTTATTTTATTATTTACTTTGAGATAAATATCTATTTTATAGATTGAGATAATTTTGCAGGATAAATACAAATGGAAGAATTAAATCTCAAGATAAATCCAAGGAAATCCGGATGCATTAAAGATAAAGATCGGATAAGCACGGAAAGAGGAGTAAGGCATAACAAGAGCCGGCGAGCCAATCCGAAGATCAAAAGCTTAAATGCGGCGGCCCTATCTTCTATTTTGGGCGCATTTTGCCTTTCTTTTGGAGATCGGCCGAGAGTTATCTCTTATTTGTTTTGATATTTTGAAGTGTATCTCTTAATTAGCTTGAACCCTTATAAATAAAGGCATAACATACACGCCATACACACACAATACACCTCAGACACTTTTCTCAGTTTATAATAAAATCCTCAGTTTTTCTTAGAGCAGTTTTTTTTTGCAAGTTCAGCAATAATTTAAGTTCATGTATTTATTTGTTCTTAGTTCTTTGTAATTAAGCCCCCAATTATTGTTTATTGTTTGAGGTTGTTCGTTCTTCACCGAACGATGTAGATCTAAGGATACGATATGAGGCAGTGGGGATTCCTTGTCTATAAGGATCCACACGCCCAGATCTGTTATCCGGTGACCTATAGATGACTTTGGTATGATCGACAACCGTGTTTTTAGTAGATCTATATAATTGCTTTATGAGTCTCTATTTTATCCGTTACGTATGTAGAAACGCTAAGATTTAGGTTTTCGCCGCGTCAATCTAGCCACGTCTTTATGGTGTGATTGTCCACCTAGAATTTCTTATCTTAGTAGGTATGGCTACGGCTACGTTGCTCGTCTATTTTAATTAGCATATTATTAGGAAATACCAATATAGGACTCCTAGGTCGGCTCATGAATTGATCTTCCGGGACTTTCAGCGAGATCTAGATTTGTTCTGTATTCGGGAATTGCATGCACATAGTTATACAAATCGTAGATTAACATGAGACCGTGCAGGTAATTGTTAATAGGACAGAGACTGATGCAATCACTTAGGAAGTATGCCTAATCACAGGAATGTTGCCTAGGTGAGGAATACGGTTAATATCGGCATCCTTAGTTTTGTAAGCGTGCAAGTCATATGAGATGGAGGCCAAAAAAGCGAAGTCACGTGATGTAGCATAGTGATCTAGATGGCCTACCCGGAGCTAGATCTAGTTTAGGGGATGACTCCGGTAGCCAATATAAAAGAAATACGAATAGGATTAATAGTTGTCGAGTCTAGCTTAATTATATAGAATCTCTAGATCCAAACGATAACATAATAATTGGGGAGGTTAATTACGTGTCTTTATTTGTGTTGTGTCGAGCCGTGTCGTTTATCTTTTCTTGTCTTTTGTTGGTCGTAGACCGCCTTTGTGTCCTTGATATGAATAATTAATTTTTTGTATATAAATGACCCGCAATTGGTTTCCTGTGGGATCGACCTTTATTCGCTATGGCTATACTACGATGGACCTAGTCCTCTTGCTAGTATTGGTTTATGGTGGTCAAGTATTTTATTATCACTTGATCTACGTCATCAACAATCTCCCAGAGCATGGTTTGACAGATTCTCTAAAGTTATGAAAAAGGAGGATATGCTCAAGAGCATAGTGATCACACTTTGTTCTACAAGCATACTGACTCAGGAGGAGTAACCATCCTCATTGTTTATGTTGATGACATTTTCATCACTGGAAACTCCAGTTGTGATATTATTAATCTCAAGCAGCTTCTAAAAACTGAGTTCGAAATCAAAGATCTTGGACCACTAAAGTATTTCTTAGGAATAGAGGTTGCCAAATCCAGGGAAGGCATCCTCCTTACATAAAGGAAGTACACTATGGATCTACTCAAAGAGTATGGGCTGCTGGGGTGCAAACCAGTTGATACCCCAGTGGATAATACAGTCAAGTTTGGAAAAGATGAAGATGGTGCCCTTGTAAATCAAGAAAAATTTCAAAGATTAGTGGGAAGACTAATATACTTGTCCCATACAAGACCTGACATATCATTTGCTGTCAGTCAACAGAGCCAGTTTATGCACTCCCCCAAACAAATTCACCTTGATAGAGCTATAACACTACAGAAATTTCTAAAAGGAAGTCCAGGCAAGGGTATCAAGTTCAAGTCACAAGGAACATCCAAGATTGAAGGCTATGTCTATGTTGATTGGGCTGGTTCAGCCACTGACAGAAGATCTAGTTCTGGGTGGTGCATCTATCTGTTTGGGATTTTGGTGTCATGAAGGAGTAAAAAACAATCTGTTGTTGCAAGAAGTTTTTCAGAAGCAGAGTTTAGGGCAATTACCTTAAGAATGTGTGAGCTACTGTGGATTCAAGGAATCATGAAAGAATTAAAGATTTCCTACTCATGCCCTGTAAATCTGTTCAATGATAGTAAATCTGCTATTGAAATCTCTAACAATCCAGTCCAACATGATAGGACTAAACATATAGAGATTGACAGACATTTTATCAAAGAAAAACAAGAAGATGGCAGCATCTACCTATCATACATTAACACCAAACAACAAGTTGCTGATATATTTACAAAAGATCTACCTAGGGCCCCCTTCCAACAATTCTGTGGAAAGCTTGGTTTATTACACATATATAAACTAGCTTGAGGAGGAGTATAAGTTATGACAATTCAGCTGATACCAATTCAGCAGGGTTACAAGTCTGTTGAATATTACAAGTCTGCTGATATTATTCAGCGGAGGCATGGTTATGCTATTTAAATTAATCTTATTGTAAATACATTTATTTACAACTATATTATAAATTTGTGGTATTTTGTAGTTAACCGTCTGGTGATTTAGTTAGCCGTTTAGCCTTAATACCTTAATCCCCAACTACCTAATTATTAGCCACCTAGCATTTAAGTACTTGTCTCCCACTACTTGTAATTGCCTTTATATACTTGCTGCTTCAGCTCCTTTGTAATAAAAAGAATACTATTCTCTTCTCTCTTTCTTCTATCTGTTAACATCTCCTCGACTTAACCACTATAAAATTTAACAGTTTTGCTATCTACTATTGTTTCATTTTTCTGCATTTGGCACTTAGTATATTCTGCATATTAACCAGCAAAGTTATTGTTAGTGTTGTGATTTTTATATGTTTGCAAGATATCGTTATAGATTTAAATTGAGGGCCTATTACAATCAACTCAAAGTGCAAGTACTATCGGCATACGATATACCATCCAAGAACTGTCCTAGAAAATAGGGTAATCTTTCAAATAAAAAGGAAGTGATACGTTCTGCGTCAACTATTACGGGTTTATGTTAGTCCAATTTAAAGGGCCAAAGGCATGACCCCTATTAGAAGAATTATGGTACAAACGATACTATAAGTCGTATCATGTGTAGAGATGTGATGTATTTTTGCTCAACATTAGACGTATGTGAGGGAGAGTTGAAAACATCACATCCCTCAGCTTGATATAACTTTTAAATAATTGTTGTATAATAAATATTCTCTATAGCAATTATTGTAAATATGAAACCAGTGCTTTTCTTTCAAGGATCAGATTTATGTTGGCTTCGTTGGGAGGCTCGCACAGTTTGTTACATCAGCTCCAAAGGGGAGGTTAGTGATGCATCCTTGCTTATTCAATGATCTGCATTTAGTGGTTAAGTTGCATCGATCTCATGTTATTTAGCCTGTATTGGAAACTTGTAATGCCATCCTTGATAATTCTGCAAGTCTGTATATAATTTAATATTTCGTCAATAGTAGTGGTTTGTGTTTTTTGTTTTGTTTTGTTTTGTTTTTTAAGTAGAGTTTTGTGTTGGTTTTTAACAGTAAACTTCTAGATAGCAAAAATAATGATTGAATTAAGCTGGTATGATGTAGATGCATCCATTGCTTGGGACTGATTTTGTGTTTGAACTCATTTGTGATTTTTTATATTTTTATGTATTTCCCATTCTTGATAATTGGCTGCTCTATACTTATTATAGTAATGTTACTGCTGATTACTTGTCCTTTGCAGAATGTCGACTCCAATTTGCTTCAGCTAAAAAACCACCGAAGCTGATTTACAATCAGAAGGTGTTTTAGCACCGAAATGCATGACCTATAGATTATTGATTACTTTCTCCAATTGTACATTTTGTGATGTAATCTAGCTAAATTTGTAACGCCCCGTTCCCGAACACCGAGTCCTCATCCGGAAAAGGAACGCTCAGCACGTATAAAATAAAAATAAATTCACTTTATACGTAAGCCTCTACTACGTCGTATCAAATAAAAGCAAATGGAAGCAAAAGACTCGGGTAATAAATCTCCAATAACAACCAAGAATAGAAATGTAAAATCTAAAGATGGAAATGTAACTTTATTACATTCAAAAGGAATTTACGAAAATCCAAAAGAAACGTACGATATCCTCAAAAGAAATGCAAAAGTACTACAAGCCTCAAAAGTCCAAAAGTCTAAACCAAAAGTACTAAAACAGTCTAATAAGTAAATGACAAAGTAAATAAATGCTAAGTCTTCAATGAGGCGTCGTCAAACGTCGTCATCGAACTCCTTGTAACCATGATCAACATGTTCGTCTTCTCACCCCCAAACACATAGAAAACATGCATTTGAGGTAAGTACAATGTACTTAATAAGAAAGAGAAGCTATGACAACAATTACAATTTATAAAGAAAAGATATTTAAAAGTTTAGTCGTTTATGTGTGACCGACTCAATCTGGGGTTCACTCCATGTCCATCAACATGAATTGACTAAACGTTTCTACCTAGCTTATCTATGTTACAACCGCACTCAAGGGCACTACGCATATCCAAACTGGGGATATTCTTGGCAACATATTAGTGGATCACACCAATATCCACGAAGTCTAGAATAGGTAGACTCAGATAGTACGCACATCTCAGTGGAGTCCTTCCGTACTTAGGGTTTTTTTTTACCTACGGAGTTCTTCCACCTTCAGAGGTAGCACACACATCGCGATATAAACTGGTGCCTATGCAAGAGAGACACGTTGTTTAATCTTTTACTAGTCAAGTACGTATTTATTAGAATGATTAACTAACCACCTAAGTGTTTTCAATTAATCTCCCTCGATCATCAATACTACTCTCTTCCTAGACCACTAGACATAAACAAAGCCTAGCAGTTACACAGACATTGATGAATACTAATTCATCAAAGCACAAGCCTATCATGCCCTTCCGACGGATCCGAACTTCAACTCCCTTTAAGAGTACATTCGGTGTTTTAACTGAACGAATCAGAAGCTCAATTCAGGCTTCTTTAGGTTTAAACAATGTTAACATATCATAATTATAGGTTTAAAACTCAACAATATAGCTTAAACATCATTTATACACAAACTGGGGGCAATGCGTGCGCATTAGCTGGAATGCGTACGTATTCCCTGCTTCTAAAACCAGCTAAAACTGTATGTCCAAACAATGCATGTGCATTGCCTACAATGCGTACGCATTACCTGACCAGATCCTAAGCTAAAACTCTCTGTTTGAACAATGCGTGCGTATTCCAATGAATGCGTACGCATTCAGCAACCAGAAACAAACCAGAACTCTCTGTTCAAGGAATACATGCACATTCTTTTGAATGCATACGCATTCAGCGTCCAGAAGCCAGGCTGCAAAACCTGTATCAGGAATGCGTGCGCATTGATAGGCAATGCGTACGCATCCTGCCTGCTGCCTTAAATCCTGAATTCGATCCTTAACGGTTTCTAATCCGTTTCTAACCCAATTCATATCAATTTCAACACAGTAAAACGTAGATAAACATATCTAACCATACCATAGCATCTATGATCCTTGATCAACCAAAGACTCATCTTTCTAGCATTTAAAACATCTTAAAACATGATCTAAACCCTATAAACGATAATTGAGATCATAGGAAGAGCTTCTTACCTAATTATAGCCAAAAACTGATCCAAACAGCCTTGAAAAGTCTGCTGCACTTCCCACGAACTGATATCCAAACGGTGCATTTATCACGACGATTCCAATTCCCTCGTCTGATCTGAAAACGATTAAACTTCTCCTCAGAAATTGTGAAAACTAACCAAGCCCTATTTCTTCCTCTTGAATGTGCAGAGAAAGGACGTGGAACTGATTTTCTGATTAAATTAGGTTATGGGGATTAATGTGTGTTAATTTTTCCTTAAATACCAATTTCCAAATTAATCCATTTTTCCTTATTTGCCCTTAATTACCACAATCAGAAATTTCATTTAATTAAATACAAATAATTCGAAAATTATACATATATAATTAATACAACACTTAACTCCAATAAAGAAAAGAAATAATAATAGTTCGTTTTCGCAAAATGACACGTCTGCCCTTTCCCGAAAATCGGAATATTACAAAATTGTTGTTTGCTCTTTTTCCAGGATCATTTTGATGTAGACTTTGACTACAACGATGGTGTATTTTCTAGAAAGGGCTACAATGAATAGAAGATTAACCTTCTCCTTATACTTCCGAGACCATGTAGTTAAAGAGGGATTTAGATGCAATATGTGCTAACCGACCCCCGACTGTGCCGTCTCAAGATCACTGGGATACATGATATGAGGCTTATTTTCGATGAATTTCAGGTATGTAAAGAATTTTCCGTTCATAGTCGGTATTGTGCACGTATACCAACTAATTCAATACTCATCTTATTTCCGACATGATCTCAGAGAACACAATACACTCAAACATTGTTTACCCATAATAAACACTGATAGCTTTTTTTTTCCTCGTTTCATCGATTACCTTTTTGTCCATGTCTTTAGGATTCAATTTGTCTTCAAAAAAAAAAAAACCAATTTTATAAACAATATGAATTGTAGTATTGTCTATTTTATGTGTATGAGTACCTTTTTTTTTTGAGCAATTCGCTATATTCAACAAAACTTTGTATCGTGTTATAGTTGATGTTGCTCTTCCCCATCTACGACTTCAATCCCTATAAAAGAGCATCAATGTGTTTTACGGGAGATAAAGGATATGGGAGCTATTGGCACAACTATTGGAGCGTATGTTGCACTTTCCACCAAAGGTGCACGGTTCGTGTGCCTCCGCCATCTCTTCCTATTACTTCTGATCCAAGTCAACTGGTCCTAGACCACTTGATACATAGATTATTTGATGTAGAGATCTTATTAGTATGTTTTCTGTAATTGTAACATTTTTCTTTTCGGTTTATCGTTAGATGTTTATATTTTGTTGTAATATAATATGTTTTGTACTTCTAATTACATTGTGTTAAGGATGATTTTATATGATTTATATCGTTATATTTTGTAACAATTATCTCCATATTCATATAATTTGCATAGGAATTGAGTGTTTAACTGGTTTATTGAGCAAGTGAGGTTTGAAACGGTTTAATAGCAAAGTTAGTGGATTTATGGGGTTTTATTGTTGATTTTATATTGATTTGGATGATATTACACTTTGCCATGTTTTATTATTGTTAACGGTGATTTTTACGATATATATGATATTATTTCGTAGTAATTTCCTTCGTGTTTTACTATTTTTTTTTATAGAAAATTAGGTGTTTAAATGAAATATTGAAAGAATGGGTATGGAAATCATTAAAGTGCAAAATCGAGCTAATTACGTGGTTTTATTGGTGTTTTCTATCAATATGTATGATTTTACATTTTGCATGTTTTTGTCGTGTTGTAGGTACGCTTACATGTTATGGAGGAAGCTAAAACGACGTTTAAGTGAAGATTGAATATAATGAGGAAGATGCATATTGAAGACTGAACGCACGTTTGCCATCCGTCCAACCTGGACTGGCGTCCACTGGAGCTACTCAATTCAGGAAAGCATGATTTTTACCCAAACGGGCGTCTAGAAGAGTGGACTGGCGTCCAGGAGGAGAAGTTGGATCAGGATGTTCAGATTTTTAGTGAACGAGCGTTTGAAATTGCATAGGACGGGCGTCTGATCATGACTCGGCCCGACTCGAAGATTTCAAAGCGAGTTTCCGGCATCCTTGACGGGCGTCCAACCGCCCTAAACCGACTTCAAAACCTATTTATAGTCGCGTTTTTCAACCCTAGAAACAACACAATTCACCCCTGGCCGCCCCAAGCCCCTTGGGGGTCGACTTTTCTGAGTTTTTCCCCTACTTTAAACATCTTTTCTTTTACTTGTTACTTATAGTATTTGCATATAAACGATGAATAAAGGCTAAGCGATTTGAACAAGCGTGTGAAGCCAATCTCTGCAACAACTTGATTTCGATTCTTGGATGCTTTGTGAGTTTTAATTAAAGTTTGTTTCTTTATTATGTGTTTATTTGTTATGCAATTTATATCGAGAGATGGTTGCTTTGTGATGTTTAACGTTTGATGAAAATCGTTGTTAGACCTAGATCACCGTAGTAAAGATGGGATTTTTAACCTAAAAATAACGAGAGTTGCTAGGGTAAATTTCTAGGTTGCTAGATTGAGAAATCTTACACCATTGTTATGGAAGCGTTAATCTTTAAGATCGAGAGATGAAAGATTAATAGGCGAATTATCTACGAGAGTAGGAATTCATACCTTTGATAGGTGAACCACATCTTTATTAAATCTTCACTAAACGATCTAGGGTAGAAATTGAGAGTTGCGAGATAGGTGGATCATTGCTTGTTCCTCGTTAACTTAATTGAAAGAATCATTGTGCCTTGTTCTTCGTTGCTAGCTTAGAATTTTATTTCCGTTTTAGTTTATAGAATAGAATTAGTTATTTTAGGTTCGTAATCATATTTCCTGGCTTTGGATTGACAATCCTCTGTCCAGTTTATCGTTTTCGTTTTTAGTTTTGTTTTGTGTTATTTTAGTCGTGACAAATTTTAGAAGAATTAACAAACTAGATAAACAACCTCGATTCCCTGTGATTCGACTCCGGTATTAACCTCTATACTACGATCCCTGCACTTGGGGTAAACCGGATTTATTTTATTACTTGTTTGTTTTCCGTTGATAAAATCCGAGACAAGTTTTTGGCGTCGTTGCCGGGGAATCGGTAAGGTTGTCTAGTTTATTAATTTTTCTGATTTTCTGTTATAAGTTGGGATAAAAGGGATCGTTAGGGCACATGGTAGTATTTTGGCCGTAACTTTCGGCTCGAGTGTCCGTTTGGCGCGCAGGACCCCAATTCGGAAAGCTCGTTCCGAGGCCGTTCGACACCGTTTTCGAGGTCAAAATCTGCTGTTTTCCCTTCCATTTTGGGCTCAGAAGATTTCAACACGTTTTTCTCCCTTTTATTGTTTTCTTGTTTTCTTGTTTTAAATTTTTCGTAGGTAGGTTTCTGTTTCCGTTTCTTTTTCTGTTTCTTTATCTTTTCAAAAAAAAAACAAAAACAAAAAAATGTCATCAACTAGGATTATGCAAGATCAGATCGCCATGGCAGCTTTCCAAATGTCGCTTAATCCTATGAATCGACTCGTTTTTCCACGAACTCACAAGTTCGTTCGTGGAAGATGTTGTCGACCCGGCCATGCTTGTTGGCCGTGTCGCTTTCTTTCCCCGCCGCGTATCAAGTTAACACCGTCCATAATCGTGGAAATTTTAATCTAGTCACATGTCAAAATTGTGACAATGTGGGACACACTGCTCGTTTCTGTACAATGAGTGGACAGAACGCTGAAGTAAATGCTTCCTATGGCCAGCAGTATCAGAGATTTAATAATCGCCTTCTCGGCCAAAGCGCTTTTCGAACCAGGGGTTTCAATTCTCAGGATCCGAATTTCTATCAAAACCTGAACTTCAGTCAGGACCAACATATCAATTTTTCCAATCAATATCAGTGGTTCAATCAGAACAGTCCCGGTCCTATGTTTCAAAGTCAGTCTAGCCAATCTTTCCCACAAAACTTTCAGAACTATCAAGGCCCCTCTCAATCGGACGATCTTGAAGCTAAATTGGAGGAGCAAAACAAGACACTCAAGAATCTTGAGAGACGGCTCAGGCAAATGGCTCAAGACCAAGGCATTGACCTAGCTCCCACACTTCCTTATGATAGAGAAGAGGACAATGCCATGAACTTAGGATCCGGCATTCAATTCAGTGGTCCCCCAAAAGTAGAAGTGTCAAGTTTAATGGATTCATCTGTCTTTGGATCCGATGCTCGTATACCCTCAACTCGATGAGAATTCTTATGGACATGGATTTAATAACGTTCAAGTGAGATGTTCGTATTGTGGTGGAAACCATTATGAGGCTCAAGTGCAGTGGAGGTAATTCACCCCACCAATGGAATACTAATAGCAATTATGATGCAGGTTATGAGAATCCACTTCAATCTAACTATGCATCCACATACAATGGTGGAGAGGAGGCTAGCGCTATGAATGTAAGGTCCGACACTCAACTTAGTGGTTTCCCTGTTCTGGATGAGAGTACTCAGGTGGCTGATCCTCTGAGAAATAAAGAATTTAGTGGAAGTCGGGAGGCTGATCTCCTGACTGGTAAGGAAGGTGGAAACGAAGTAGATGATCATATGTCTAGAATGAAGGATGAAGAAGAGGAAGAACCTGAAGGGATAGACCTTTACCTTCCTCTCCAGAATGTTATGCATCTAGACAAGTGCACTCCTGATATTCCTTGGTATGCTTCTATCGTCAACTTCTTACATTCCCAGTACTTAAATCCGGAATTTTCATATCAGGAGAAGAAGAAATTTTTCTCTGATGTGAAAAACTTCGTTTGGGATGAACCTTACCTCTTCAAGATATGCAAGGACGGATTGCTGAGAAGATGTGTTCCTGAATCTGAGCAACGTGATATTATTGTGCAATGCCACAGTGGACCCACTGGCGGTCACTTTGGTCCTTGGAAAACCGTTGCTAAAATCTTTCAATCCGGCTTCTATTGGCCCACGATCTTCAAAGATACATAAGCTTTATGTAAAGCTTGTGATAGGTGTCAAAGGACCGGAACTTTAACAAGGCGTTTCGACATGCCATTGAAACCCATCCTAGAATGCGAAGTCTTTGATGTATGGGGTATTGATTTTATGGGACCATTCCCATCATCTTGTGGAAATAAATACATCTTAGTTTGCGTGGATTATGTATCGAAATGGGTGGAGGCTCAAGCCACTTCTCACAATGATCATAAAACGGTCATGAAGTTCCTGAAGAAAAATATTTTCGTGAGATTTGGATGTCCTCGCGCCTTAATCAGTGATAAGGGAACGCACTTCTGCAACCGGCCACTAGAAAAAGTTCTTGAGAAATAATGTGTCCGGCACAAAATTGGTACACCATATCATCCTATGACTAGTGGTCAGGTTGAGAGAAGCAACCAAAGTTTAAAGAAGATCTTGGAGAAAACAGTTAACCGTCATAGAAAAGACTGGAGTCTAAAGTTGGATGATGTACTGTGGGCATATCGAACTGCTTATAAGACTCCCATGGGTACATCACCCTATCAAATGGTTTATGGTAAACCATGCCACTTACCAATCGAGTTAGAGCATAGAGCGTATTGGGCCACGAAGTTTTTAAACTTCGATACCCAATCTTATGGAAAACATCGATTGCAACAGTTGCATGAGTTAGACGAATTTAGACTTCAGACCTACGAAAGCGCCAGGATAAGTAAGGAAAAGACAAAACTCCTTCACGATGCCAAAATCAAGAAGCGAGGATTTCAAGTTGGGGAACAAGTTTTATTGTACAATTCCAGGTTACATCTGTTCCCTGGTAAGCTGAGGACACGATGGTCCGGTCCCTTTGAAATTCTCTAAATCATTCCTGGAGGTGTTTTAGAACTAAGAGGTCATGGTGACCAGCCGTTCAGAGTGAATGGTCAAAGGTGTAAGCATTATATCGGTCAAACCAAAGGGAAGCCTTTGATTGTTCACTTCCTCGACATCCTCGGGTGTGGTACTCCTGAAGTCAATGAGTTTGACGAGTTTTCGCCCGATTTATTTTTTGAGAATGACGGCAGTGGTCCAGTAGAGGAAGTTCTGGCTGGTAGTTGGGATATGGAAGAGTTTAAATGGGAGGCACAGTTAAAGAGAAGATTGAAGAAGAAGAAGTCTACAATGGGGAAAATTAAGAATGTTTGGAAAGCGGTAAAGAACCTGACCCCATGTGTGAGATGCTGTTTCTGTAGCCACACTAATGACCAGAGCTTACACGAAGTAGTGGCCGGAAGGAAGATTAAGTGGCCTGATCCAGGCTGAATAGTACGTGTGTCTAGCCAAAGACACTAAACAAAGGCGCTTGTTGGGAGGCAACCCAATAATAAGAATAGTTTTTTTTATTTATTATTTTGGATTATTTTGTTTTTTGTTGAATAAGGGGGGCTAGTTTTGTCTTGTGTCGTCTAGGTTGATGGTGTCGGTTTTTGTTGCTTGGTAACTTGCAGAATCAATATAACCTTCTTCCTGCTATAGACATGCTTCGTCGCTTAATTCGAATTGTAGATTGGGGCGATATCTATGAAGATTAGTTTGGGCTAGCATTTGTGCTTCTATTCTTTGCATTATTAGCATATTTGCATATCATTTTTTTGCATTGTGTTTATTTTCTGTCTCATGTCATTTTGTTGCATCTAGCCCTGCTACTTTGTAGTATCCTCTATCATTATTTTTTGTGTGACTCGCTTCAGTCCAGCTGTCGTTTCTTATTTGATTCATCTGTCCTTTAGTTGAAGCTACTGTCGGTTTTCCATTGCTATTACTTTCTGATGAATCTTGTAAGCCTTAACGCGCATTTGCACTTTCAGTTGGAGTTTGGTATTTCTGTATGCACATGTTGGACCATATTTGTTTTGTAAACCTCTGTGGTTATATTTGACGCTTAGATGCCCTGTGTTCTCCCTGTGTGGTGATTTTTCCATCTGAGCAATTATATTATGTGCTTATATCAAACTTTTCGGCGCAATATGTTATATTCCCCTATCCCCGAGATCTTGTTTTGTTTTTCATGTGTGCAGGATATTTGCGATAGCAATTGTGAGCGTTTAGACGATATCAGTTTTCCGGTGGATGGTCCACAGTCTACTGATTTCTTCAAGCATTTCTGGATCTGACTCATGACCACTTCCAGACTTGCACCTTCGAACTACAATCAGCTAAGTACTTTATCTTTTCTTTAATTCTGCACAACCTGAGGACATGTTGTGGTTTAAGTGTGGGGGAGGGATTGGTTGTACCTACAATGTGCTTAATTTAGTATGCTTACCACCATTCTTCAAAAAATTCAACAAATTTTGAAATTTTTTTAAAAAAATTGTCCCGAGCATGATTTTATTTTGGCTTACTTACTTGTTATATTCCCATACTTGTGATGGTTGACTAGTATTTTTGCATAGACCTTTGACAAATAAGCCTTTACTTGAATTATTTTCACGTAAGCCTCTTCGATGACGAGCTGAACTTAGGAAACTATACTCATTTAAGCCGATGATGTTTGATTCTGGTTATCAGACCGTTCGCTTAGTGCTAATGTCATGGAAATTGTAATATGTGCGTAGTTGGAATTGAAGTAGGAAGTATCGTGAATATACCGAAGTCTGAATGTGATAAGTGAAACGTAACTATTGTTCTTTAAAAAGTATGTTCAAAAAACAAATATGATGAATTAATTGGGTGTGTCGAAAGCTGGTCGATGATTTGAGTGCGGTAGGTCATATCACGAATGTCCTATACCACTATGATGACCAAAAGCTCACGACAGTCAGAAGAAGCTGCCTTATGATTTGAGTAAGGTAGGGCATATCTCGAATGTCCTATTCTGCTATGACGGGCAAAAGCTCATTCTGATGTGCGTATAAATGTGAATTATTTGAATCAACTTACGAAAGAAAGTGGTATGAATAAGTGAAAGACTTAGTTATCGCTTACCTTATCCCCAGTATAGACCAAGGTATATGTTGTAGGGAATATCCTCTGGGTACGACTGAAAAGATTTCGAAAACACATGTATTACTCTAGTCATGACGTGAGTAGTTTTATAGGGTGTATGTATAGTCAGGGTGATTCATTATCTGTCTTTAATGGGTATTGGTCGGTTAGCTTGAATTTAATTGTCAAGTGTGGAATCGGTGGAAGTTTAAGAAGGCTTTGCACACACTACACATTTGAGTAATCGTTTATTACATTGGATGTATGTTTTTGATGCTAGTCGACCGGTTGTGATATGGAATATAGGATTTTTGCATAAGTAAGCCTATGTCTTATTGTTTTGTTTTGCTCGGGACGAGCAAAAGCTAAGTGTGGGGGAGTTGTTAACGGTGATTTTTACGATATATATGATATTATTTCGTAGCAATTTCCTTCGTGTTTTACTAATTTTTATAGAAAATTAAGTGTTTAAATGAAATATTGAAAGAATGGGTATGGAAATCATTAAAGTGCAAAATCGAGCTAATTACGTGGTTTTATTGGTGTTTTCTATCAATATGTATGATTTTACATTTTGCATGTTTTTGTCGTGTTGTAGGTACGCTTACATGTTATGGAGGAAGCTAAAACGACGTTTAACTGAAGATTGAATAGAATGAGGAAGATGCATATTGAAGACTGAACGAACGTTTGCCATCCGTCCAACCCGGATCGAAGTGGCGTCCAGAAGCATGGACTGGCGTCCACTGGAGCTACTCAATTCAGGAAAGCATGATTTTTACCCAAACGGGCGTCTAGAAGAGTGGACTGGCGTCCAGGAGGAGAAGTTGGATCAGGATGTTCAGATTTTTAGTGAACGAGCGTTTGAAATTGCATAGGACGGGCGTCTGATCATGACTCGGCCCGACTCGAAGATTTCAAAGAAGCTGGACTGGCGTCCAGCATCCTTGGACGGGCGTCCAGCCACCGCCTCAGCCTAAACCGACTTCAAAACCTATTTATAGTCGCGTTTTTTAACCCTAGAAACAACACACTTCACCCCTGGCCGCCCCAGGTCCCTTGGGGGCAACTTTTCTGAGTTTTTCCCCTACTTTAAACATCTTTTCTTTTACTTTTTACTTATAGTATTTGCATATAAACGATGAATAAAGGCTAAGCGATTTGAACAAGCGTGTGAAGCCAATCTCTGCAACAACTTGATTTCGATTCTTGGATGCTTTGTGAGTTTTAATTAAAGTTTGTTTCTTTATTATGTGTTTATTTGTTATGCAATTTATATCGAGAGATGGTTGCTTTGTGATGTTTAACGTTTGATGAAAATCGTTGTTAGACCTAGATCACCGTAGTAAAGATGAGATTTTTAACCTAAAAATAACGAGAGTTGCTAGGGTAAATTTCTAGGTTGCTAGATTGAGAAATCTTACACCATTGTTATGGAAGTGTTAATCTTTAAGATCGAGAAATGAAAGATTAATAGGCGAATTATCTACGAGAGTAGGAATTCATACCTTTGATAGGTGAACCACATCTTTATTAAATCTTCACTAAACGATCTAGGGTAGAAATTGAGAGTTGCGAGATAGGTGGATCATTGCTTGTTCCTCGTTAACTTAATTGAAAGAATCATTGTGCCTTGTTCTTCGTTGCTAGCTTAGAATTTTATTTCCGTTTTAGTTTATAGAATAGAATTAGTTATTTTAGGTTCGTAATCATATTTCCTGGCTTTGGATTGACAACCCTCTCGTCCAGTTTATCGTTTTCGTTTTTAGTTTTGTTTTGTGTTATTTTAGTCGTGACAAATTTTAGAAGAATTAACAAACTAGATAAACAACCTCGATTCCCTGTGATTTGACTCCGGTATTAACCTCTATACTACGATCCCTGCACTTGGGGTAAACCGGATTTATTTTATTACTTGTTTGTTTTCCGTTGATAAAATCCGAGACAATTATCTTGTAGATACACGAAATTGGTTCAAAAGAGGATTAAAAGATGTAGAGGATCGGAGTTATATGAATAAAAGAGAGATAGAGATGAAGTTGATTGAAGATAGTGTTAAGGGTGATTTTATACGTTTTATAAGGATATATTTTATGTCAATATTCCCCATATTCTTAGGTTTTTCATAGAAATCGAGCTTATAATCGATTAATTGAGTAAATGGTGTTTTTAAGAGGTTAATTGCAAAACGTAACGAATTATGTGCTTAAATTGTGATTTTATGTTATTTTGGAAATACGTTACGCTTTGGTATGTTTTCCTATTGTTGTAGATACTAATTGATGATGGAAGAGAGGATTTTAGAGAGCCAAATTCGTGCTTGGAAAGGATCAATCAAAGTTATGGAAGATTGAAAGATATAAGGAAAGGAATCAAGCAAGATAAATGTCGGAAAATCAGGATTCCGGGTAGTGACGACCTTGCGACGAAGTTCTTGATATGATAACAACCGATTTTACTCTGGACCTCAAGAGAAGAGTTGTAGGGCTTGAAGAGAGGATTCTACAGGATTTTGAATCACTCCATTCCGACTTACGAGGCCCGAGATATGAGCGTTACAAGTTTGGATGCTGTTGCTGAAAATTGTGAACGGGCGTCCGACCTTGTGAACGGGCGTCCGGAACCGTTACTTCGTAGCAACCGCCTCGGATTTTCTATAAATAGCAGCAGCTTTTCAACCCTAATAATATACCATATCGAATTTTTACACAACGGCACAGCTCTTCTTTGAACCCTAGAGAAGTCAAGCGAAGAAGCAGCCGGCCGGCCGAGCTTCATGCTTGGCCGGCCGGTGGTGGTTAGATTAGATATTTCTTTTTCTTTTCGTTTTCTCGTTTCTTCTTGTTGCCGCCATGGTTCAGCCATGAAACAAGCTTGGTGAAACCTTTTTGCAGCAGCACTTTAATGTCAATTCATGGATGATTTTGTAAGTTTTAATTCAAATTGTTTCTTTTCCTATGATTATTTGTATCGTGCAATTTATATCGGAAGATTATTGCTTGTTGATGCTACCGTATGACGGAAGTCGGTGTAGTTTAGATCACCGTAGGAAAGATTGGATCTTTAATCTATACATAACGGAAGTTCGTAGGTTAAATATCTAGGTTTACGAGAGAACCACAATTTAATTAATTCGATGCAAGATTATCTTAGATTGGAATTGAGGGATATCACCGTTACCGGAAAGATAGGATTTTTCATGTGTTTAATTCATTATGTTGTTCTTGTTCTCTTTCATGTTTTGTATGGTTTATGTTAATCGAATTTAGATAACGGAAGTTAATAGATTCATTAGATTATCGTGAGGAGATTGACAATAGTTATTCCAACAAACGGAAGTTGAGGGATAATGTTGTTAGATTAGGATTTCATCCATATCTTTGATTTGTATCGATATTAGTTAAGACCGGAAGGTAAACTAATTAATGGCGTGATAAATCGGAAGAGGAAACGCTTCTTTAGATAAGATAATAATCCAAGATAACTTGTGAATGAATGTGTGTGAATCGTGTTTCTTTCGGTGGGGTGATGGTTGTTGGGAAGAGGTTGATCATGGCTTGTTCATGTTTGTTCAATGATAGTTAGTTTTATTGCTTTCGTAGATATAGTTTTATTTTATGTTTGTTCGAAATTATCTTTCCTGGCTTTGGATTAACAATCCTCCGTCCGGTTATTTTTCCGTTCTAGTTTAGGTTTAGGTTTAGTTAATAAAGAGGAATTAATGAAGTTAGATTCAACATCCCTTTTCCCTGAGGATCGATACCCGTACTTATCCAACTTTACTAGCAATTACCCGGTATTCGGCCGGTTAGGAGGTAGTTTTGCATGGTAGTATAGGTTTTATAAATTTTCTTTTGTTTTAATGATGCAAAATCTCCCCAACAGATAGAGATGGAAAAATCAGATTTGAAGTAATTTGAACGTGCGTCCAATTCTCCGTCCAGTGGACGGGCGTCCAACTTATTGGACGGGCGTCCAGAAGAAGAAACTTGGTTCAGAGTTCTGAGATATTTAGTGGACGAGCGTCCAAATTAAAGAAGGACGGGCGTCTGATCATGACTCGGCCCGATTCGAAATTTGCATTGAAGGCTGAACGAGCGTCTGGTACAGAGGACGGACGTCCATTGGCCGACATAGCTGCAGCCGACTTAAAATTCTATATATAGCTGTGCTTTCTCCACATAATTACATGAGATAATTCGAACCCTAAACCCTAGGGGCGGCTCAGTTTTTATTGCTTTTATTTTCTAGTTAGATTCAAGCACTTTTATGTATTTTTACTCAAACAATTTCGAGCTCAAAAGTGATGTTTAGAGGCTAGACCTCCCTTGAACAAGCATTGTGAAGCCATCCAACCAACGTATTGATTTCATCGCAGATTGTCTTGTGAGTTTTTAATTCAAAGTTGTATCTTTATTATGCTTATTTCGTTCTTATGCAATTTATATCGAAAGATCTTTGCATGTATGATGTTTGATTTTGATGAGAATCATGATAAACCCTAGATCGCCATAATAAAGATTAGACCTTTAATCTAATTAACGAGAGTTATTAGGTTGAATCTCTAGGTCAGAAACTTATAAATTTCACACCTTTGGTTAGAAAGCATTAATCCTTAGATCGAAAGATTGAAGATTAATAGGCGAACTTGTCTAAGAAGTTAGGAGTTCATACCTTGGCTAGGTGAATCACAACTTGGTTAGAAATCACGAGATAATCTAGATAGAAATTGATAGTTGTAGGATAGGTGGATCAATTGCTTGTTCGTTTGTTATTTCATTGATTAAATCACTTGTGATCGTTTGCTTAGTAAATTTACAATCTTTACTTCATAATAGATTTAGAATAGATTTAGTTTAGATAATTTGTTCGCAACCATATTTTCCCTGGCTTTAGATCTCGATCTTCTGTCCAGTTATTCTTATTTGTAGTTTCGTTTTTCGTTTTAGTTTTCACTGTTTTATTTCCGTATCTTTTTAGTAGTAATCGTGACATAGTTAGGTTAGATAATAAAAACTAGTTCAAACAACCCCGATTCCCCGTAAGATCGACCCGGTATCAACCTCTATACTACGATCCCTGCACCTGGGGTATACCGGATTTATAATTTATTACTTGTTTATTTTCATTACAAAAATCCGTGACACATTGTTAGTCATTTTAGCCTCGATTGTTGTCATCTTAAATCCGTATATTTAAGAAACCCATATGTATTTGTAAAAGAAATCATGAGTCAGATGAAAGATAGTCCTTCAATAGAGGACTCTGAAAAGCAATTTAAGAGGTCCCGTTTATCTCGGTCGTTCAAGCTCAATTAAATAACTAGTTCATCATCTCCACCAACAACGTCAAGGTTTTCATGTATTACATCAGAATCCAAAGGAGAAATGGTTGATGATAGTTTAAGAAGAAATATACACTACCATTTCTGGTACCGGCGTGATATCCATGGACGGGATATAGAATCTCAGAGGAATCGGCGTCCATAAACTAATGCATTTGAAAGAGGACATGTGGTTGGTTTTTGATCCAGATATGCGCCGTTTGCGTCGGATTTGTTTTCTAGGAAAATATGGGTATATTTGTCTAGTAGAATTACGGACGTTCCTGACATTTAGTAGTACCGAGGAAAGATTAAAACAATGACCCTTTTTATTAACAAAAGCAATATCCATATATAATTGACACGAATCAAATCGTGTATAGGAAAAGCCGAAAAATTAAGGTGAAATTATAATAATTGTTTCTAACAACATACTACAAATGTGAAAACAACAAAATTATTGAATGAGTAATGGGAATATAGCAATAGCATAGACAAAATAGCGCATCCGTAATTAACAACATCAACGGATGGCAAAAACCTATGGACAACATTGCTGCATTCTTATACGATAATATGAAAGAAAAAAGAAACTAAAATAGTAAATGGCTTTTCCTACAATCCTATGCTACATTTTGTGTTTCTTAAATTATAGTCGTCTTTTTTATGGTTCATCACGATATTTTATTGAAATAGAGTTTTCTTTAAAAAAAAAAAAAAAAAAAAAATCGTACCCGAACACAGAGGCGCTAACAACAAACGGAGGGGGAGAGATGAATTAAATTGTGGATATTTTTTTCTGAGGTAGCAGGAAAAAAAAATAATGAAGATTTTTTTTTGAAGCTGAAACTGAAGTGTGGAACGCAGGAAATAAAGGTGAGGGATGATAGGGTTTCACCGTTTCAGTTACAACGGTTATATATAATCATTATAAAAAAATAAAAAAAAAAAGAATTGCAGGACCAGGATAGACGTGAGGGACTGAGGGCTGATAGGGTCACCGTTTCAGACTTTCATTCATATATAATATTTATTTAAAAAATAATTGCAATGACCAAGATTCGAACCTGCATCAATAGCAAAAGTAACAACTACTTATAAACTAGACCAACATAAATCTAATATATAATAACTAATTTTCGGACTTTTAATATGAACTAATACAATTGTAAAACATATAACTAAATGCCTTCTTGTATCGTGGGTCTGGGTCGGTCGCCCATCCAGCACGGGCCCAGGGCCGGCCCTAGGAAGAATTTATTTTGTCTTTATTACAACTAAAAAATAGAATATGAATTAAAGCTTAATATATAGAAAAAAAAATGTGGTTTTATAACTAATTTTTCCTTTATTTATTTACCATTATTATTTTCTATTACATGGTGAGGCCACACAGCCCATTCTAATATTATGATTTGCTATTAATATTTTCTACATATAACATGGAGAGACACATCCCATTCTAAATTTTTTTTTTTTTCCAATAAGACATTAGTCCAGTGGTAATCACTGGTGTTGTTAACCCAACGCTTTCGGTTCGAGTTTCAAGTAGGACGAAAGTGTGTGCGTGTGTTTTAAAAAAAATCATGGATTTTATTTATTTTCTGTGAAACTTCTTTTTATACCATCACTATTGCAATTGAATAACAGTTTTGATTGAAAATCAAATACGGTTTCAATAAATATTACTATTCATATCAAACTTACATTACAATACAATTAGGTTAAATGAACCGACCTGGAATTAACGAATGAACCCGGATACAAATTGTTCAACCATTATCCAAAACCGTAAACTTCGAATCACAAAATTTACTGTTGAAATTTAAAACTATAATCATACTAGTAATAACAACAACAATAATATTATCATTTAACGCATCATTTTCGTATACTAAGTTCTTATTCGGAAGTTTAATATTTGGCACACGGCTATTAGAAAAGACCCTAAAACTCACGTAATCTTAACGTAATATCAGAGTAATTAAAGACGGCGTGGAATAGAAGAAACATTTAGAGATTCAGGAAACAAACATTGGGGTCTTCCATAAAAAAAACCCAAAAGAACATCATTGTTGTCAAACTAAAATCTTGAATAAACACAGCAGCTACTCGCCTAAGTGATCAAATTGAACAATGACATAAACCACAAGAGGGGATGAAATCATACATTAAGTCAAACCCTCCGGATGGTAATTCTCATGCGATCCAAAATAATGAACAGACAATCGTAGTACAGCAAAACAGGGGCGGATCCACCCAAATGATAGGGGGGCACTCGCCTCCCCTCGGATTCAAAAAATACACTATTATGTATGTTGTGCATTTTTTTTGCCCCCCATAAAAATTTACACTCGCCCATAGTATCGTCCCCCCTCACCCGGGATTAGGGATGGCAATGGGTACGGATGGGTACGAGTTTTGCGATATCCATGGATTTTTTTACTTCTAGAATATCATACAAAATATCATGTAATGTAGTATTTATGTAGTACTAGATGGCCGTTACCGTGCTACGCACGGTGGTGCCCCTACTTAATGAGGAGTTTTAGATTTATTTGATCATAATAGAATATGCGGTTTTCTACATGCTTTGAACAAAATGAGAAATGAAGTATGTCTGTACAAGCAGAATGAGATAATCCATGTAGTTAGTTTTTATTTTTCCAGCAATATCCAAGAATGGGGAAATCAAATTTGAGCAATGCATGTATTGATTCATATCAGGAAAACTTGAATTATGATGATTAACAAAATGTATGGAAAATTTCGCATAGATACAGGACCTCCTTTCAGTACTGTTGAATTAGATTTTTAATCTATGTTAGTAGGTTTTGGCTTGATTAGATTAAGTACTAATATTTTGATTGTATCATTGTGACATTTATTGTTTTTAGAGTGTTGAATTTATGTACCTTATTTATTGTGTTTCAGGCTTGTTGTAGTGAAGGTGGTTGAGTGGTGTCAAAAGGGTTAGTCTTGGTTATGTGGGATCTTTAATGAGTCATAAATTGTTACAGGTTTGAGGGCGGTGGACCTGTGTGATTTGCGTACAAGTTCAGTCTTGGGTATTGGAATCTTTGAAATGAGTGAATACTTGCTTTGGGAATATAATTCTTGTTGTTTACTTATTTGGTAAATGACAAAGAATGGCACTCCTATATTCAATGCTGTCGTAATTTGTTTGCTATTTGAATGGGTGTGATAAGTAGCTTTGTTTTGCTTATATAGATTCCTCAAGTTTTTTTGTGTATTGTAGCTTTTAGAGGAAACATTTTGACACGGTTAGGTTTTGAAAGATTGTAACATGGCTTTTGAAGGCAATTACCCAGCAATAATTTATGAGACAGAAGAAGGGGTGTATGATGCTTATGCACCACCAATTCCAGCTACAATAGATGGGGTTCGATCGGAGAAACGGACATAGTGAAGGTTGGCGGTTATCCCGACAATGTTGTAAAAAGCTTGGCGGCGGAACGTGATAGGAAGGGCAAGAATCGTACGACGGAAATTGAATGAAGAAACTATGTGGAAGAAGATGTACCACAGTGAAGAAGAACTGAAGCACCAGAAGGTAACCACAAAGGAACAGATGAGGTTACAATATTTGTGGAAAGGAAAGTGTGCTATGATGGAGGCTGCACGAGCAGAAAGTATGGCTAACAATAACAGTGAAGAGGTCGGAGAAGAAGATCATGTTCAGTTGCCAAATGGGGATGTTTATTGAAGTTTTTTTTCCCAGTTTTAGAACATGCTTTCTAAGGTGGTAATTCTAGATTCTTTATGAATCTATGAAATAAGTGATGTGTTGTGTTGTGTTGGTTTGGATGTAACAGTTGTTATGTGTCTTTGACGTAATGTTTCTTTTGTTTTTATGTAATTTTGATTCCAGAATTATCAACAGTGGAACAACCTTTCTCCAGACCTGCATAAACATCATAATTACATGGACAAGACCTTTCATCCTTTCTCACCTTAGGTTCATGTCTAACATCTTTAGGCTAAAACTCAAATTCTGTTGTTTTTTAGGCAATGTGTCAGATCAGATGAAGTAGCATAATCGAAAACTTATTTCTTATGAATTTGAGTCACAATGCAGACTTCACACTCACAAAAATGACAAACAAACAAACAAACAAACAAAAAAGAGCATGAAGTTACCTTCTTAGGTGTCAAAATGGTGTTAAATTTTTTGTTCGTATAATAGTTGTCTTTAAGTATTTTGTTGAACTTCTCCTCAGGCAATGGCAGGCAATCACCCAGCATGGTAAAACACTTGATAAAACATAGTATTAGGCTTACCTTCATAGGTTCCAAACTAACAAGACCACATGCTCTAACGAGCCACTCCACTACAACTCGTGAAATAGCAAATATCCCAACCGAATTCGGACCAGGCTGACAAAGTATTTGACATAAAGTTACAGTCTTTAAGAGGATTGACTTTCTACCATAAATAACAAAACACCGAAATTACAGGGTAGATACTATAATTGAAGAATTCAAACCTTCATTCTAGCATCTGGACCCAATCGACAGCAGTTCACAACTTGCATCAGATGCCTTCAAATAATTAATCATGAAAATTCAAAAGATTATATTCAGAACAAATTCCCATTTCTATATAGTTTAATGGGTATGTTTACATAAAGGATCTAATCTGCATTACTAAAGCAACACACCAGAATCAAAGAGAAGGCAATGCTAAGATCCATGATATGTACATTTCCCTAACAAATCACATAGATATAGACAAAGGACAGAATGAAAGCAATACTTACAGTATGCAATTGTTGCCGCATGAACCCATTTTCGTTGACCAGCCGTGACACCCGCCAATAACATGATAGGAAAGAGGGAATATATGGAAAGAAATTTCATACCTTATAAAATTTTCAAGTGCTTTAACACCAGGTACATAGCTAAAATGACTTTTTATGTATGACTATGTTAAAATAAAATCAGAAGAAAGCAAGATTTGTTATATATTTTTGCATATGGTAAGGGTGGACATACGAAATTAGAATAAAGAACGAGAAATCTAACTGCATTGTTATCACGTAATCCAGATAGTCTATTAAAGGATTTGTCAAACTATTTACATAATAGTACAGTAGTAGCTTATGCAGATAATTCGAAGCGATAATTTTTTTACAAGTTGGACAAAATGCTGTTGGTGCCTTGAGAATCAAAAAGCAGTAGTGTTTTTTGGGTTGTTACACTGTGAGTGGAGTGTTACAGGTTTCAAAATTATTCAAAAACAACAGCATTGGCTAGGCCTGCAGTGTGTTGCAGTTGTTGTCTTTGTCTACATCACACTTGTTTTGGATTCAATCTTCAGTTTCTTCTTCTGTGGACCGGAGGAGTCCGAGCTGTTGCTGTCTTCATTGTTAGAGCCTTGTGTTGTGGACTCCATTTCACTTGGATGTTTGCCTTTGTCAGAAAGATTGGTTGTTCCTGTGATATGATATTTTTGTTTATTTCTCCTTTTTTTTCAGAACTTAAGGTTGATGATAATTAAGTGTTTTAGACATACCAGACTCCTGATGTGTAACATTTATATGATAAAAATTACGATGTTTTATATACGTTATCGACTATTTTTATATAAAATATAAGTAATTATAACGATAATCTTATAAAATATTAATAGCTATGAATAAATCTAAATACTATAAAAATCTAGTAAAAATGATAAAAAGTTATAAATTTTGTACCGGGTTAATAACCGGAGTGTCGTGTCGATTCACGTGGGTATTTTTGGTATTTTACGTACTTTAGGTAAACCAAGACCCCGAGTGATGACACTTTTTGGAGTAAAATCATATCTTTTGAAGGAATTAAGGAAGTGTCACGAGATTTAAAGTTCAAGTGGATCAATGGTTCGTGACGCCGTATCAAGTTATATTTTCGACGAACAAATGGCCCAGCAAAAAGACATTTTCTGAAAAAGAAGTCTTCATGGAAGTTATAGATCTCCTCAAGAGCTTTCCAACGCATCTTGAATTATGTCATTTGGAGATCCAGAGCTCAAGTTATGATTTTATCAAGTTTCGGATTAAGATTGGAAAAAATCTATCCGGATCGATCCGGATTTACTTCGGATCGATCCGAGGAAACATCATGATTACCCAAAGATGTGGCCCCGCAGAGAAATAATCCTGGGATAAGATTTTTTATTCCCGGATCGATCCGGCCCTTTCTCGGATCGATCCGGCTTGGGAAAATATGCCTATAAATAGAGCAAGATTGCAGCACATAAAGGGGGGTACCAAATATATTTTCTTCACCTCTCTTTAGTAGTAGTAGTATGTATATATATAGGCCTTATGCCATAAATAAAGTAGTATCGTTATAATGCTCGAGAAATTATCGAAGATCAATGTTGTTGAAGTTGTTGTAGCATCCGGAAGAATACAGATTCTGATTCAATCGTTGTAATCGGGTAAAATTCCTAAAGTATTTATGTTTGTTTTGTCTTTTTATCTTTTCGTATAATGTTAGTAGGCTAAATCTAATAACTAGCCAAAGTTATGTAATCATTTTATTTCGATCTTTTCGGTAAAGGAATGTTGTCTAAGTAAAATTGAGTTAATTGAATCTTTTCCTATTGATAAAGTTTGACTTGAAAGAATTCATAATCTAATTATGAATTGACACCTCGTAATTAAGTTATGAACTCGTTAATAGAAAAACCGGAGGGTAAAATTGGCCGAGTGAAAACGTGACAACGGAACCCGGTTTCCTACCCGGGGGCAGATTTGTCCTAAAAAGATGAATCTTATTAAAATTTGTACTCAAGATCGTAATAATGTTAAATTCATCAGTTTAATTGAAACTTAAACCGGAAAGTTGAATCGCCCGGCCTTGACAACCGGAGCCTTTAAATAAAATTGACCGTTTGACGAACGGAATGACTCCTTTTTATTCAAAGGTAGAATCGTACTCGGGACCCGTTCGTAAAAACCGTAACAAGCTTGTGGATCTTGGACCGATGACAATGGACATATGACAATTTCACACACTAATGTGAGGACGAATTGTTAACCTTAGGAGTACACCGTTTCATTTACTCAATTGAACCTAAAGATCGAGCACATTCCATTCACTGAAAAGATCGTATAAATCAATTATATAAACTTTGGCTAGTTCTCTAATAATATATTTGGCATCTATATATTTATATCTATATATATACTTTGCAACTTATGCACATCTATATATATTTATATATCTATATATATTATATTAGAATAAATTTTAATTTACGCATTTATTTTATGTTAAGTAAAATAGTAGTTATCTGTGCTATAAAACTGAGATTTAGATCGAGTTAATAAAAGCTCTTTGGTGTTTAACCACACTTAGAAGAATTACAAAGTTCCCTGAGGATACGATACTCTGACTCACCATACTAGCACTACAGTTTGACCCGATACACTGTCGGTTAAGGACCGGTATTAGCACTAGAAAAGGCCACGTCGTTTCCGGCGCCGTTGCCGGGGAACGACGCTAATTTCTTTTTTTGTGTCTATGGTTACTACTTATATTAGCTCAAAATTCTCGAGAATAAGTTAACACTTTTCTTATCTCATTTCTATTTTTAATTTCGTCGGTACTTACCTTATAGGTAAGTTACCATTTTTTTACTACTATTAATTTCGTGTTATTTTCTATTTTCGTTAGTTGATGACCGAAGTGGTAAGGCCCCACTCACTCCTTATAAGCCCGACATAAACACTTACGAAAGGCGCTTAAGAGTAGAGAGAAAACGTGGTCATACTAGTCGTGGAAATCCCGACGAATCATCTTCAAACGTAAATACGAGAATGGTCGAAATCGTTGATGAAACACCCGAACAAGGGCCGGAACATGCTCTGGGGCATGGACAAAACCCCGTTAACCTTAATAATCAAAATAATAATAATAATAGAAATAATCAAAATCGGAACCGAATAATCGTAACAACCCAAGAAACCCAAGGCCTATCCGTGACCAAACCATAAGAAGAAATCGACTAATAATCCCATACTTTTACCTAATGAAGGAGCGAATAATTTCGAGATTAAATCTCATCTTTTTGGTTTAATTGACGCAAGAGCCCAATTCCTAGGAGAAGATGATGAAGATCCGCATCATCATCTCTATCTTTTTGAAGAACTATGCAATACAAACCAAAAGTCAAGGTGCTCACAAGAATTAACAAGGATGACTATGTTTCCTTTTTCTCTAAAAGGACGAGCCCGAGATTGGTTTATGTCTCTTCCACATCATTCACTTACTAGTTGGGAGGAGATTCAAACTGAATTTCTGAAACAATATTTCACTCCTGGACGGAATTTGGAATTAAAAGTCGAGGTTGCTAACTTTAGACAAGGATCTGAAGAAACGCTCGGGAATGCGTGGGAAAGATTTAAAAAATTGCTAAGAGCGTGTCCCGACCATGGTTATTCCTTAGATATGCAAATTCAACTCTTCTGTCGTAAATTAAGAAAAGATTCACGTGCCGATGTAGATCATGCATGTGGTGGTTCGTTAATGATGAGTGAAGCTCAAACGCTTTACGATGCTATAGAAAAGATTTCCAAAAATAACGAGAATGTGGGAAACCGGTTCTAGCACCGAAAAGTAGCTTTTGCAGGAGAATGTACGTCTAATACGGAAGTTCTAGCACATTTAGAAAATTTGAGTAGGAAATTTGATGGTTTACAACGAGAATAAGAACCAAAGTTCGTAAAATAGTACACCAACCGAATACTCGAATCAGATAATATGCCATCGTGGATCGAAGAACCAACAGGATACTCAAGAGAGGAGGTGAGTTTTCTTCAAGAAGATAGAAATTTAAACAATGCTTACTCAAACTCGTTTAATGCTATTAGAAGAGATCACCCTACTTATCGATGGTCCGAAAACCCTAGTAAGCAAGGACAACCGCCGTATCCAGCTCCATATAGAACTTGAATAATAATCAAGTTTATCAAGAAAACACATCTAATCGAATTTACAATCATTACCTAGATCCTATCCTCAACATACCACTCAAAGTATACCAAGAACTCAAAGTTCAACTCAAATTTCTGCGAAGGAGTTGAAAAATGGGAAAAACTAATGGAAAATATGATGGGTGTAGTATCTACTCAAGCTAAAAATATAGAAACGATGGTGACTTCTATTGGTACAAATCACTAAGGACATGAGTTCAATGAAAACATCTATGAGTGGACATGATACCAGGATGAGAACGATAGAAGCCTCATTAAGGAATATGGAAGATCATTTGAGTAGTAGGAAGGTGAACGTAATAACAAAGCAGACCCCAGTGAGGATTACCAAGTAACACCGAAAGGAACCCAAGAGAGGTAAATGTTGTAGTTACGAGAAGTAGGAAGCTCGGTGGAAGTAATGGAGTTGAAAACTTTGGGAATAATGAAGTAGAAGATGACTTAGATGGTAAGAATGATAAAACTAAAGATGAACTTGAATTTACGGATGAGGAAGAAGAAATTATAGACAATTTCTTGAAAAGAAATAAAAGTTCGAACCCGAAAGTGAAAGGGAAAATTGGGTAAAAATCCCTAAGATTCTCGAAAGATCCCATGGATAAAGATTTAAGGACTTTATTTAAGGAACATGTTAGAATGGAAAATAATGAAAACAAGGATGAAAAACAGAAGAAATGAAGTAATCTGAAGTAGAGATTGATTCAGGGAACAATTTAAAAGAAAGAATTCAAGAACCTGAAACATGGCGACTGAGTAATACTCGAAGGTTTAAGGAAAAAGGAAAAGAGAAACTGACAAAGGAGCCAAAGGTCATAGATTTAGAATCTTTACCTTACCCTCCTAAAGATCAAATCAAAAAGGCAAAAACCGATAAGAAGTATGCTCGTTTCCTTGACACTTTTCGTCATATTCAAGTTAATATCCCCGTTATCGAAGCTCGATTAATATACTCGCTATGGAAAATTTCTCGAAAGAAATTTCGTCAAACAAGAAAAAATTAGAGGAATATGAGAACATATGCCTAAATGAAGAATGTTCCGCAATTTTGCAAAGATAAGTTACCACCTAAACTAAAGATCCCGGTAGTTTTACCATTCCGTGTGAAATTGGAGGATTTCTGTTTAAGAAGGTCTTATGTGATCTAGAGCGAGTATAAATCTAATGTCTTATGAGGATTATAAAAAGCTAGGCATAGGAAAGCTTACTACGACTGAAATGACTCTGCAAATGGCAGATAGATCGATTAAGTACCCTAAAGGAATTATTAAGGACGTATTGGTTAAAGTAGACAAATTCTATTTTCCAAGAGACTTTGTAGTTATGGAAATGGAAGATGGTTATTCAAAGCCTCTTATTCTAGGTCGTCCATTTCTAGCTACGGGAAGAACTTTAATCGATGTTCGTAAAGGAGAATTAATCTTAAGAGTCAATGAAGACGAAGTTACTTTCAATATTTTCAAAGCTATGAATCATGCATCATCGAATCATGTTCTTTTATAGAAGATATTCATTCTGTCTACGATAATCGCTTACCAACTTTTGAAGACAGATTAGAAGAATGCTTAACTCTCGTCTATCTATAAAGAAGATGAGGAAGACATTGAAATGAAAGAGATAATTCTTTCTTTAGATACGTAAAGTTTTACCTTTAAACCACCATGGCATAAGTATTTGGAATTAGAACTAGAAGGACCAATTCTTAAATCGTCAATAAGATCCGCCGAAGAACCGGAATTGAAACCGTTACCTTTAAATCGAAATATGCTTTTCTTGAAACTAATAATCTATTACCGATTATTATTTCATCGCCTTTAATCGAGCAACAAGAAGATCAATTACTTAGAATGTTGAAAAAGCATAAGAAAGCTTTTGGATGGACAATTCTTGATATTCGAGGTATTAGCCCCGAGATTTGCGTTCATAAGATAATTCGAAGGAAGATGCTAAGCCTTGTATTCAACCGCAACGCCGCCTCAACCCAAATTTGCGCTTAATTGTTAAGAAAGAGGTCATTAAGCTATTAGAGATGGGAATAATTTTCCCATATCGATAGTGAATGGGTAAGTCCAACTCAAGTGGTACCAAAGAAAGGAGGTTTCACAGTGAAAGAAAATGATAGGAATGAATGGATTCCAACAAGAGAAATTACAGGTTATCGAATGTGCATTGATTTTAGGAAACTAAATGATCATACTAAGAAAGATCATCATCCACTTCCATTCATAGTTCAAATGTTGGAACGGTTAAGTGGTCATAAATATTACTGTTTCTTAGATGGTTATTCAGGTTATTTACAGATTTTCATTGCAGCAGGAGATAGGGAGAAGACTACTTTCACTTGTCCTTATGGAACTTTTGCGTATAAAAGAATGCCGTTTGGTTTATGTAATGCTCCAGCTACGTTTCAAAGATGCATGATGGCTATATTTTCCGATATGGTTGAGAAATTCTTGGAAATTTTTATGGACGACTTTAGTGTTTACGGAGATTCTTTTGATAAATGTTTGTCGCACTTAGAAAAAGTGTTACAACGCTGTGAGGATACCAATTTAGTTTTAAATTGGGAAAAATGTCATTTAATGGTATCAGAAGGAATTGTTCTAGGCCATCGAATCTCTCGAAATAGAATTGAAGTTGATAAAGCTAAGGTTGAAGTAATTGAAAAATTACCACCACCAGTTAATCTAAGGACTCTAAGAGGATTTCTTGGACATGCAGGATTTTATAGGAGATTTATTGCCGATTTTTCAAAGATAGCGAAACCTCTAAGTCATTTGCTTGAAAAGGAAGTACCTTTTAACTTCGATAGTAAATGTAAAGAAGCTTTTCGGACCTTAAAAGCGAGATTAACTACTGCACCAAGTGCTAGTAGCACCGCATTGGAATTTGCCATTTGAGATTATGTGTGATGCCGTGATTTAGTCAGTAGAGCGCTTTAGGACAAAGATATAACAAAATTCTCAAAGCTATTTACTATGCATCTCATACGTTAAATGCAAAATTCAACCGAACTATACAACTACGTAAAAAGAACTCGTTGGTGTAATTTTTGCCTTAGATAAGTTTAGATCGTATATTGTTGGTTCTAAGGTAATAATTTATACGTACCATTCAAATTTGAAGTATTTACTAAGTAAGAAAGATGCGAAACCACGTCTTCTTAGATGGATTCTCTTACTTCAAGAATTTGATATTGAAATTAAAGATAAAAAGGGAAGTGAGAATGTAGTAGCGATCATCTAAGTAGAATGGAAAATGATGGAGAAAAGGGAATAGAAATTAAAGATTCATTTCCCGATGAACAACTTTTTAGAATAGATACTCCTTCAACCATGCAAGCTATTAAAGAATAGAATTCCTTCTAAGGAAATGTCACCCTGGTTTGGAGATATCATTAATTACTTAACCTCGTGATTATATTCCGTCCTCATTGGACTTGGCAAAGAAGAAGAAATTCTTTTATGACTTAAAATTTTATTACCGGGAGGAACCGTACCTTTTCCGTAAATGTTCGGATGGGATAATCGTAAAGTGTGTGCCCGATAATGAAATTTTAAGTATTTTATCATTTTGTCATGATCGTGAGGCAGAGGTCATCATGGAGGTTGGAAAACTCGCTTTTAAAGTTTTACAATGTGGTTTTTATTGGCCTACGCTATATAGAGATGCTTATAAGTATGTCAAATCTTGTGAATCTTGTCAAAAATGGGGAAATGTATCTAAAAAACATGAAATGCCTATGCAACCTATTTTAGAATGTGAGTTATTTGATGTTTGGGGTATAGATTTCATGGGACCATTCCCTATATCTTTTGGAAAAAGATTTATTCTAGTAATGGTAGATTATGTTTCGAAATGGGTGTAAGCCGAAGCTCTTCCCACTAATGATACCAAAGTTGTCATACGATTCCTTAAAAAGAATATATTTACACGTTATGGCATTCCGAGGGCTATCATTAAGTGATGAGGTTCACACTTTTGTAATAGACCATTTACCAAGATAATTGAAAAATATGGTGTAACGCATAAGTTAGAACGCCCTATCATCCGCAAACCAAAGGGTCGCAGAGTGTCTAATAGAGAGATCAAAAGAATTGTAGAAAAGACAAGTGATTCAAATCGAAAAAAGCGGCGCTTAAACTAGACGATGCATTATGGGCATATAGAACAGCTTTTTAAAACACCAATTGGTTGTTCTCCCTATAAGTTAGTTTTTGGTAAGTCTTGTCATCTCCCGCTTGAGTTAGAACACCGAGCCTTCGGGCTATTAAATTTTTGAATTTCGATCCTAAGGTCAAGCCGGTGATCATAGATTGCTTCAATTGACAGAACTCGAAGAATTCCGTCTCGATTCTTATGAAAACGCTCGAATCTACAAGAACGCACGAAATCTTTTCACGATAAGAGAATCTATAGTCGTGAGTTCCATGTAGGTGATCGAGTGCTCTTGTACAATTCACGTTTAAAGTTATTTCCAAGAAAGCTTAAATCAAGATGGACAGTCCATTTAAAGTAACGAGAGTTTACAAATCCGGAGTCCGTTGAACTAACCGATGGAAATACAACTTTTATAGCCAATGGCCATAGAGTAAAGTTATTTGTGGAAGGAGAAGGAACCGCACTGAAAGAAGAAATAATGCTACTAACTGATCCTCCGACAAAGTAAAAAGCAGAGAAATCAAGAAACTGAAAAGCAGAGGAGTTAAAATCAGCCGCATACCAGGTGCTATTTATCTTTACTCTACTTTTATGTGTTTTATTTATGTTTAAAGTAGTTTCGTCTTTTACCGGATAGACGTAAAAGAACTGGATGTCTTTTCTAGATAGAATAGGAATTTTTATGTTGCTTTTGAAATTAGGCTTGGATAAAGATGTCGCGTTTAAAATAGAAGCTTCAGTTTTTGAGAAAAACAAGCAATTGTTGAGAGAGATCAGACTGAAAGAAGTATGTAATGGAAAATCGAGAAGTTCGATAAAGAGAAGGGCAAAGTTTTTAAGAAGGTGTAGAAGCTGTGGAAAAAGTGAGCATGAAGGGAAATGTAGGGAAAGCACAACCAAATCCCAGGATGAGTGTTTGAATGTTGTTAAGAAGGGAACGATTAGGTGGTTATCCGAAAATCCCGATGGAGATCAAAGGGAAAATTTTAGGTTTTTTTGATTTTGGTTGGATTTTATTTTTAATACGATCTTCATGTTTTCGTTACATATATTGGTATTACGTATCGTGTAGTAAAATTTATCGTTATAACACAATGAAAAAAAAAATATATATATATATATATATAGGAAGAAAACTTGTCCCCTAGAAAAATCTAGACATTTTACAAGCAAAATCAACTCGTCCGTGAACAAGAATGTTCCGGATCGATCCGGCCTTTTACCGGATCGATCCGACTGAGAGTACCGACCGACAAAGATTACTAGTTCGGAGGCCGGATCGATCCGGCCCTTTCTCGGATCGATCCGGCAAGTACAAAAACGCGCGAGAAAAGAGATCTTTTCTACTTTTGCTTGATAGATTTATTTCTATAAAAGGAAAGAGCATTGAACTTTGCTCATTCTTTCTTTCCTTCTATCTAGCTTAGTTTAAATCTCTTTGTCAGAAATGTCTAACCGCTCCTCTCCCTCGGTTAATAGTTACGAACCACATACGCCTGATGGTGTGGTTCCCGAAGGGCATGCCTCTTGTTTTCATAATAACGTCCCGAGACATCTAAATTTCGTCCGTTCTCCTATTCTGATGGAGAAAGGCTTAAACACGAAAAAATTGATCGGTGGGGACGTAATCTAATCCGAGGTTGCGGGTGGAAAAAGTTGATAAGGACTCCCGCAGGTCGAATAAACATTTCGATTGTTAGAGATTTCTTTGCGTCTCTCACTCGAGATAACGACAAGTAGCCTCATCTCAACTTATTACGTTAGGGGAATCGTTATTTCATTTTCACCACTCATCATAAATCAAATCTATCAAATTCCACCATGTACTTTTGATCGAAACCCACACTTCGAGTTTCTTTGGGAACTTGGGGATGCGTATAATGTTGTAAATCGTACCGCGTGTAAGCCTTTCGCTCGTGTTTCCGTTGTTTGATCATAACTATGATTCCTCAACTCGGCTTTACCCCTCATTTAAGGGCGTGGAAACGCTTCATTAATTCTCGGATCTATCCAACTAGAGATTTTTATGGGGTTACGGATGATGAGATGCCGCCGTTGTATGCATTAACCGTGGGAGCATACATTGATCGGGGAGTTTTGATTTTTAAGACCGCAATTAATTTTGCAAGAGAAAAAGACGTAATAGGGGAAGACCGCTACCATTTGCCTGGGTTATCTCTCACCTTTGTATCCAACCGAATCACGTGCCCGAATTTGCCGATCGACGAGATTTTTCCATCTCGTGATTCTCGCTAGGATTACTTCCGGTGGATACTCCCGGATGTTCATCTACGGTTTGATAATCGCTTAGAAGTTATGTTGTTAAGTTGGTAGTTGTTTAAATTAGTTGTTTAATCGTTTTTGTTGTTTGTTACTTTTATTTATAGTTTGTAATAGTGTTTAATATATATGTCATTTTCTTTAATCAAAATAATATATGGTTGCTAAAAATAATAAATAATAATCAAAATCATATAAAATTTTAATTTTATTTGCAAACTACTTTTTATTTACTCACTAAACATCGGGACGATGTCATTTCGTAAGTGGGGAGTGGAAGTAAGTTAGTAAATAAAAATTAAAATTTTCTTATATAAATTTATACTTAATTGCTCAATACTTAGTTTAATTTTTCTTGGAACAAAATAACTAGATAATATATAATTAATATGGATAAAAATAGTATAATTTGGTAAGAATAGATTTCAATTAAGTAAAGTAAATTTCATATATTATAATTATATTATATATGTCAATTTTAGATTTTTATAAGATTTTAAGTATATGTAACTATACATAAATATTATCAAGTAAGTTTCATATGAAATTTTAGCAAATATACTTATATTTATAATGAATTTTTTAGAATAATTTTCTTTGTAAAACGAAATATGAATATGGAATCGGATTAGGAATGATGAGATTTTTGACACCATAAAAAATTACCTCAACCTTGATTAGAGTGATCAAGACCTCACTCGATATAGCCATTTTTTGATCATAACCAACCCTTGGCTTATTTTGGTCTACATTTCCTAAAAATCCCACGAGTTTGTACGTACTTATGAAAGGAGATGATAGCACGTGCTAAGGATGGTGTATGCCGAGGTGAAAAAAAAAAAAAAAAAAAAAAAAAAGAAAAAAAAAAGATATATATAAGAACGAAGCACCATATTTACACGAATTAATCAAATACTGTGTATCTTCCTTATCTTTGATCGACAAATACAAATATCGGTAGTAGCTTCCAATGATTTGAGTGCAAGTAGGGTGTTATCTAAAACGTCCTATATCACTATGAGGTATAAAGCTCCCGATAAAAATTCGAATCATAAGATCTCAAGAATGATTACGAGTTTAAGGAAACCGGACTCGTAATTTTAGATCGAAAGAGTATTACTCCGATCAATCTTGATGAAGCAATGCTTGTAAATTTGATTTTCTACACACATTCACGCTTTTAGTTCTTAATATTGAAAAAAGAAGAGAGAAAATCTGAAAAATAGTTGGAAAAGGAGATATTATTAATCGAAATCGTTTTTGATCAAACGTGAAGGTGTAAGTACGTACGACTTGCCTCTTTTCTTTTTTTTTTTTTCTTTTTCTATCTTTTCGATTAACCAATGTCCTATCCTAAAAAGTATTAGCCATCTTGTCAATTACTTGACTTAGTCTTTGATTCCAAATATTTCATATAAGTTGAGATAGGAAAATAATTCTAGAATTTTAATTATATTTATTGAGTAGATTTTGTGAAATTTCATTTGAATAATAGTTGATAAATAATTTATCAAAGTTATCTACACTTTTTATCTTATTAATTTCTAAGAAAGATATAATTAATATGTTTATAATATTGAATTGATATTTTACTAATTTAAAATTTTTATCTACCACTTATATTATTTTTATCGTAATTTTTATATATTACCGCTTATTTTGCTCGAGGACGATCAAAGAGCTAAGTGGGGAGTAGTTGATGTATAACATTTATATGATAAAAATTACGATGTTTTATATACGTTATCGACTATTTTTATATAAAATATAAGTAATTATAACGATAATCTTATAAAATATTAATAGCTATGAATAAATCTAAATACTATAAAAATCTAGTAAAAATGATAAAAAGTTATAAATTTTGTACCGGGTTAATAACCGGAGTGTCGTGTCGATTCACGTGGGTATTTTTGGTATTTTACGTACTTTTAGGTAAACCAAGACCCCGAGTGATGACACTTTTTGGAGTAAAATCATATCTTTTGAAGGAATTAAGGAAGTGTCACGAGATTTAAAGTTCAAGTGGATCAATGGTTCGTGACGCCGTATCAAGTTATATTTTCGACGAACAAATGGCCCAGCAAAAAGACATTTTCTGAAAAAGAAGTCTTCATGGAAGTTATAGATCTCCTCAAGAGCTTTCCAACGCATCTTGAATTATGTCATTTGGAGATCCAGAGCTCAAGTTATGATTTTATCAAGTTTCGGATTAAGATTGGAAAAAATCTATCCGGATCGATCCGGATTTACCTCGGATCGATCCGAGGAAACATCATGATTACCCAGCATGTGGCCCTGCAGAGAATAATCCTGGGATAAGATTTTTTATTCCCGGATCGATCCGGCCCTTTCTCGGATCGATCCGGCTTGGGAAAATATGCCTATAAATAGAGCAGCTTGCAGGCACATAAAGGGGGTACCAAATATATTTTCTTCACCTCTTTTTAGTAGTAGTAGTATGTATATATATAGGCCTTATGCCATAAATAAAGTAGTATCGTTATAATGCTCGAGAAATTATCGAAGATCAATGTTGTTGAAGTTGTTGTAGCATCCGGAAGAATACGCTTTCGATTCAATCGTTGTAATCGGGTAAAATTCCTAAAGTATTTATGTTTGTTTTGTCTTTTTATCTTTTCGTATAATGTTAGTAGGCTAAATCTAATAACTAGCCAAAGTTATGTAATCATTTTATTTCGATCTTTTCGGTAAAGGAATGTTGTCTAAGTAAAATAAAATTGAGTTAATTGAATCTTTTCCTATTGATAAAGTTTGACTTGAAAGAATTCATAATCTAATTATGAATTGACACCTCGTAATTAAGTTATGAACTCGTTAATAGAAAAACCGGAGGGTAAAATTGGCCGAGTGAAAACGTGACAACGGAACCCGCTTTCCTACCCGGGGGCGATTTGTCCTAAAAGATGAATCTTATTAAAATTTGTACTCAAGATCGTAATAATGTTAAATTCATCGCCTTAATTGAAACTTAAACCGGAAAGTTGAATCGCCCGGCCTTGACAACCGGAGCCTTTAAATAAAATTGACCGTTTGACGAACGGAATGACTCCTTTTTATTCAAAGGTAGAATCGTACTCGGGACCTGTTCAGAAAAACCGTAACAGTTGTGGATCTTGGACTGATGACAATGGACATATGACAATTTCACACACTAATGTGAGGACGAATTGTTAACCTTAGGAGTACACCGTTTCATTTACTCAATTGAACCTAAAGATCGAGCACATTCCATTCACTGAAAAGATCGTATAAATCAATTATATAAACTTTGGCTAGTTCTCTAATAATATATTTGGCATCTATATATTTATATCTATATATATACTTTGCAACTTATGCACATCTATATATATTTATATATCTATATATATTATATTAGAATAAATTTTAATTTACGCATTTATTTTATGTTAAGTAAAATAGTAGTTATCCGTGCTATAAACCGAGATTTAGATCGAGTTAATAAAAGCTCTTTGGTGTTTAACCACACTTAGAAGAATTACAAAGTTCCCTGAGGATACGATACTCTGACTCACCATACTAGCACTACAGTTTGACCCGATACACTGTCGGTTAAGGACTGGTATTAGCACTAGAAAAGGCCACGTCAACTCCACTGTAGTTTGGCTAGACATTTGTCCTTCTTCGTTAATAGAACCCAAGGCTTGTTGTTTCTCAATCCAATTAAGCACTGTGTAGCGGGTGATCTTATCATTAAAATTCTTTTTGTTTGCCCTTATTTCCATTATGAAATTCTTGCGGTGAAGCTGCTCATCAATGTCCAAGAGGAGTTTTGTTGTTGCCTGTATCGCAATCACCAAACAACATTGATTATGAGAATTTTTTCTTTTGCTGATGTAAATGTGCTAGGTTTGTGGTTGTTAGTACCGCTTGTCGTATTTGTGAAGATCTTCGTGTGATTTATCTAGAAGTCTTGCTTTGCGCATTTGTCAAAAAAAGTTGCGTTGATTGTGGTGACGACAGTCGAAAGCCGAACGACGATCTTACAAATTCGTTGAGTGTAGAGTGTATAGATCGGAAGATGTTTACTACAAGCGGTATTTCTTCTTAATATTAGCATTGTGTATTCTTAATGTTTTGTTGATGCTTAATCCTAAATCTTTAAGCGCGCAAAGAACACGTGCATACAATTCGAATGACGAATAAATTATTATATAAGTAGTTGAGATAGTATACGTAAAACGGGAAGAATAGTTTTGTATGTAATGCGATTTTACATGTGTTGAACTTGGAACTACATCAGACACTTTAGATTATGGTGTATTCTAATGTAATAAAACACGAAACACCGAGAATTAACAGATAACTTTCGATTCACATCTTTTACCTAACCTAAGGACAGGGCAATACTTAATCAGACTAATAGCTAATTAGACTGAGCATTGATAACTGACTATAAAAAGCACAGGTGAAGACCTCTAAAAGTAAAAACAACATTATCAAGCAGGCTGCAGGTAAATAAGGAAATGAAACAAGTAAGAGCATAAAGCATATAGTACAAAACGTGTACACAACATGTACCAAACATTTTAAACGATGTTTTATTATACACAAAGGTTTTTATGTTAAGGTGGAAAAGAGGTTCTTACCGTGGTAATGCTTTGAAGTCTTGATTACAAGAAGTACAGTTGAATAGCTCGTCTGGCATTGCTTTCTGTGTTCCGTAGCATTTTGGGCACACAATGTAGCCTATTTTCTGATCTACATTGGCGATGGCTAGCGAAACTTCTACGTGGACAATCTGTGACAAGGTTCGAAACATGGATTATGTAGTATCTCTTTCTGAAAAGTATTACTTTTTAGGACTGTGATGGAATTGTTGTTTGTGATTGCTGACCTTACTATCTGCCTGTATCTTTGACAGCGGTGTCATTCCGACGGTATCTATTTCATTCGAGACAGTCTCGAGGTAATTCTGCATAGGTGCTCCACCAGCCTTTTTTATAAGTTCTATGTTGTTATTGACCCTTTTTTTTGTTTGGAAGAAATTAAGTGTGTTAGTTGAAATAACCACGTGGGAGTGTGACATGACATTGATGGAAAAATACTGTCTATGTAAAGATGGCGGAATGAATCTGCTACAACAACATACCATGTTCTTAGTGCTTTCACTTCTGCAATGTCAGGTTCTAGCGCCACAAATGAGAAATGCTGTGTCGACAAAGAGATACCTGAACCGAAGAAAAATGTATCAACTCTACAATTAAGTATTAGATATTTGTTTTTAGTCACGTAAGTCTGTGTTTGTGTGGTTACCGTAAAATGCGATGCTTTTAGTCCTTTGAAAAGTACGATCGGGAGTTCTTTCCTTAGCCTAAAAGTTCTCCTCCTTGTTTGTGACCATAATCTCCCCAAAGAGTGATTGTCACCGGTTTCAACCTGAAGGTTCACACAGGAGTACCGTTAGGTATTTGGTTGTTAAGTATCACTTGGATATTAAACTAATTTGGTTCTCAAATTAAAATATGGAGGTGATCTGGTGCAAATTAACGTGAGGTTCCTTACTCATTCTGTATGACGGTGCATTCACGTAGAGGCACCAACTTTGATCTAACCGTTACGTGCCGTGTTTCTTTGACCTCAACAACAGCGGCTACAATGTCTGCAAAATAGATTAGCGTGTGTAATATTTTGGTAAATAGGTAATTGCATACGATTACTACCTAGTTGCTTACTCAAATATTTTTTAATATTGTAGTTGCTACGTACCTACCGGGGCTCCCGAGTTAATGTGTGTACGAAGAGCGAAAACGGAGTGCATGGAACTCGGTGGGCGGGCTATTATTTGGTTGTGCTCTTTCACTACGCGTATGAAAGTTGTCCTTGAAAGTTGCCATTGGTATTCTTGACCCGGAGAGTTATGTTTGTAACCTTCTTTTACACGGTCAACATCAGCCCCTCCGATGATGTATGTGGAGAATGGCGTCAGGTTATTCTCTAGAAGGTCAATGTTAGTATTCCACATCACGCCTTCTATCTTCTTCCCCTGCTTATTTTTAAGTGTTTCTCAACATTATGGATACGTAGGTGCAATCTTTTAGAGGGAATGTATGAAATAATTTAAGAAGACAAACCGAAGAAACTATTTGTTAGTATACCTTTTCATCCTGGAGCAGCAACTTTTGCAGTCGTTTCCCTGCTTCATTGGTATAGACATTGCTTTTTTGAAGGATGAAAACTTTTACGCGCCAATTATCCGTATTAGGAGTAATATCGTCAATATACAGCATTTTTGCCATGAGTATCTTTCCTGCGAGGTATTGCGGACAGTAAAAATGTGTGACATACTATAAATATAGGCCTCTGTACATTGTATGTTTACGTATTTTCATTTTACGTATGTTTGTTATTTAAGTATTTTCTTGAACCCTCCTGAGGATGTCACGGTATACTATATTTTTCGTTGTGTTCTTATTAGAGTTTTCTGAAAAAGTTGGTGGTGCTATCAGTACTTTGATAGTTGAAGATTTCCGTGCTCTAGAAAGGGCTACGTATAGTTGGCCGTGGGAGAAGACGGGTTCTCGCAAATATAAACCCACACGGTCCAGTGTTTGACCTTGTGCCTTATTAATAGTCATTGCAAAACATAATCGTATTGGAAACTGATATCGTTTAAAGGGAATTGCACATTTATCTATGTTCGAGTTTTGTAGAGGAATCTTGTGTAAGATAGTTTGTTGTCCTGCAAAGGGGCCAGTTGCTATTTCAGCGACAATTGTATGCGTTTTCGTTCCTTGCATAATAACCGTGTCCCGTTACATAACCCTTGGATGGGATTTAGGTTCCGTAGCAACATTACGGGGCAATTTGCCTTTAACATTAGTTCATGGGGAGGAAGGCTGCTTGGAGTAAGTGAATTGAGGAAGTCTTCATAATCTGCTTGGTGATAACGGTCGATAGCAACATCACTACTGATGTAAGTAATGACCTCACCTGGCATTTCTTCCAACATCGTATCGTTTATATCTTCCACACACTCATTGGTTGGGGCTAGTAAAGCACTATTCATAACTGTGTGATGTTGTGTTGCAAAAGCTATGATTTCGGGGTATACAAAGTGAATCAATCGTTTCAATGAAGTTTCCTTGTCTTGAAAAGGAATGAGCATGTTGATCGGTAGTTCAATGCTTTCATTTTCGTCTTCCGGTTCTGTACCGTTACCTATTCGTAATAAATACTCAGTAAACGCAGGGTCTGCAATTGCCCTAATGTTCTGCGTTAGATGTATTTTGTGAAGCATAGGTCATAATCTTGCCGATTAAGGAAGCATCTAGTTGTTCTTGTCTACTTCCATTTGTGACCACCGGAAGGACTGTCGGAAGTCACCTCCAAAAACCACAATTTTATTTCCAAACGGGTTGTTGGTCTCGCTTATATCTTTAAGCATCTCGAGAAAGCTTCTATTGATTCTCTGTGAGCCATAGTAGAGCCTCGTCCCATATGATAACCTTGGCTTCTCGCAATAATGTTGCTTTGTTGTAGATTGTTTACTAACGTTTGCTATTTTTTTCTCTTCTTCTTGTAATGGTAACTTGAATCGTGAATGTGCAGTTCGACCTCCAGGAAGTCCGCATGCTGCCACACTTTGAGCTTGCGTGGCCGAGCAATATGCCCTTTCGACCGAATTGTTGCCAAGATTGCTCTGTACAGGAAAGTTTTTCCGGTTCCACCTGGACCATCAATGAAGAATGCAGCCGGTTCGTCGGCAGTCACTTTGGCCATTATTTGTTGAAAAGCATATTGTTGCTTGTTCGTTAAGATTGTGAACATTTAGAAGATCATCTTCATCCACTGTTAGGCTTTTCTCAAATGCCATTTCTCTAGTTACGGTACCCCGTTGGCTTATTGTTTCAGCTTCTGGCCCCAATCTATAGTCTTGTAGTTTTTTTCCCATGTCTTCAAGCATTATAGCTATATCAAACAATGCTTTCATTCGAGCATCACTAATATCTGAACAAGTTAATAGTCCGTGTAGGTAGTCGTCACACAGCGGATCCATATACTTTTCCCATAGTTTACGTGGATCTGAAGGTGAGCAGAACACCAGAATTGACACAAAAAGATGACGTAGTTGTCTTGGCATTTGATACACAGAAGATTCCTCAAGGCATTTATCGAGGTCATTATCCGTGGTTAATAAATTTCTCGGTAGAGCTGATTCTCTAAACGTGCAATATAGGTATCCATCTACGGTTAAGAGATCATCAAACGAAGTCGGACCTTTAACATGATTAAGCAGCAAACGTAGGTAGTATCGTTCACCTTCAGTTGGACTAACAGAAACAATCCGACCAACTACCTTACCCTTTTTACGTACTGTCCAAGTACGTTTCCCTAAATCCCAGACAAAGTGTTTGGGGAAATCTTTGTAAAGCAGCTTCAAATTCATGGCCGTGGAATTAGTTCTGCTCATTTGGAAAAATTGAGTCAGCATTGTCCGTGAGAAGAAGCTGTTTGTGACGATACTATTTAGGTCTTGATTTGTGGGGAAAGACACAAGATAGTTATCAGGGAGGTGCAGTTGCAATGCTATAACTGCTGGGTGCATTTCAAACAAATCGAACGAAAATAAACGCCATGCTGCCTCCGGTGGCCCAACCCATCTACCTTGTTGGTATTCTTGAATCTCATTTTCAGAAGTGGACGCGGACATGCGAAAAGCAATTTTATCAGGACCCTTGTAAATATATTTGTAGATATACTTCACAAGTTTGATTGTCGAACATATTTCCACATTGATGTGACAGTCGTACTTTTGGAGCAAGTACGGGTTGTAGGGAACTACCCAACGGTTGTCAATTTCATGGCCCCTAACACGAACATTAATGCCAGTATCACGCCGTCTGTAATGTGGGTAGTTGTTGGAGCCATGTGTTGTGTACTGTGCAAATTCTTTAGGGTATTTGTTTTTGCACTTGTTGTCTCGCATACATGGGCATCTAGGGTTTAGAGGGCCACAAGGGCCATGTACCATGTGCTTGAGAACCAAACGATGTAGTTCTGGGTGTCTTAGACGGTCGGGTAGCTCAGCGCTGATGTAATGGTCATAAGCATCAGGGTTAAGCGGTTTGGAGTCCCTATCAACTATAAGGAGGACATGAGTATGAGGTAATCCACGTTTCTGAAACTCAATTGAGTATACACATGCAATCGGCATCCCAAATATATGGTCTTTTAAAAGTTCGGTTTTCAGCATTTCCAACTTGGCTTTGAAAACTCGAGAAAGTAAGTCAGGCCGGTTTTGAGGCAATTCACCTGGTAGTAAATGCTCTGTGATTTCGGGCCATGCGAGTTACATGTTACGGTTAGGAAAAAGTCGGGTTTTCCAAAATTTTGGACAAGACACATTGCATCCATATACCTTTTTTTCATGTCTCGTGGTCCTCCTATAAACGAAGGGGTAGGATGATTTTGCGCCCAACTTCAGAAGTGGACGTATGTCCAATGCTGTCAACTAAACCCCGTAAACAATCTGTACGTATCTCCTTTTGCTGTTTCTCGAGATATTCTAACCTAGATGTCTCAACCTTTACAAACATGTCCACAACGTATTGTTGGAACAGCTCCCCGTGTGTAACGGCATTGATCGATCGTTGGCTCGATTTTGTAGCTTATAACAATAATACTGACGACAAGAGACAGTATTTCTTTTCCTTGCACCTTCGCATGCAGCTGTTAAAGAAAGACAAAGTTACATGTAGAACAGAGCTTCATAGGAGAAGAGGAACCAATAAAGTAATACCAAATACCTCTTTCTTCTCCAGATATTAACTGCTCAGCATTCTGAACAGTATTGCTTAGGCTTTCCAAAGGTGCTTTGCATTTGTAATTTCGTTTCCTTTTATTCGGTGGAAGTTTTTGAATGCCATTATGCCATCCTACCTCTCCACGCGGGAAGAGAAGAGGATATTATAAACCGTCATAACAACCAAAGTAGTGGCGTATCCTATGGGGAAAAGCATTTTTTTCATAGATTTGGATATGACAAGTGGGGTTAAATTGCTCTTCACTCTCGAAGATATAATTGCGTAAACGTCATTACAAGTTGGCTCATTATACACACGTTGATCAAGTGTAGGGCAAGTGACAAGACAAATTTGGTAGGCTGTCAAGAGACTCTAGATCTTTTACCTGTCTTAGGAACTTAACATATGGATTTTGAGATAGGATATCAATCAATTTCCTCATTACGACCTTAGAAAACCGTTCCGAAAGTTTCATGCGTTCTTCAAGTTGAGTATCCGCATCGTAGAAATATAGTTGAAGAGCGGAGGGTACATCACCAGCTTATTTCCAATGAACCCGTGTAGTGGTGAATCTTACCACGAACCTTGAACGTATAAACGCCCATGTGGTTCCGCATAAGATCCTTATCTTTCTTGGCCGAGAATGTGGTGAAGGCAAGGTTATTATTGTAGCTTCTCACGTACCTCTTGAAATCAACGCTTTCGTGTTCGTAACCGCAAACAATTCAGCCAAGGCGGCGGCATTTCGAAAGGGTAATACCGACCTCACCTTCGAGCAACAAAACCCCGGAGGTTCACGGTAGAAACGCTTGGTCGAACAATGTCTACAATCGGGGACCGCAGCAAGATATGAATAGATGGCCTATCATCGACGAATCTCGTTGAGGCCACGAGCCATCATTCTCGCACGGCATGATTAAACCTAGTTGAGGGATAGATAGTTTCGTTTATATGCGCTCTACAAAGCACGTAGAAACGAAGATTAGACGAGGCGGTGCATGTCATTTTGGGCCATATTTCGTGTGATATTTGCCATTGCTACTATTTCAGGGTCACTTTCTCTACATTCGATAGGTAAAGTGGTTGAAATGGGAATACTCAAAGGTTGCTGAGCATCGAAATTATTTGAGGGCCTATTTTCATTTTCTGTCGATGTCTCCGTACTGATACCTACTCTCTGAGAGTAAAGCAGACGTCGACGCTTGAGTATATCATTTTTCTTACTACTATTCATTTGAGCATAGGCCTTACGCCTTTTTTGAGAAACAACATCAGATGAGCTAGGCATGTCCGTTTGGGCCAAATTTGCGCCTAAATTTCCCCGGGTGGCATTTCGTGGTCAATTCCTTCATATTCGTTAAGCAAACAAACGGATCGTGAATATTCGAAGACCGTCGAGCTTCGAAATTATTTAAAGGACTATTTTCGTTTGGTATTGATGTTTCGCCACTCTTACCAGCTCTCTGAGCATAAAGCAAGCGTCGACGTTGCAACAAAGCATTTTTCTTATTAGCGTCCATTTCAGCATATGCCTTACGTTTTTTTTCGTTTCTCTCGTTATTTCTCTCGTTACGTTGTATTTCTTCCATTATTTTACAGCTATAGTATTTTTTACAATAGCTACGCAACTATATAAACAAGCTTCGAATGAAATCCCTTAACTACGGGGTTTTCCGTTGATCCCCTAACTACGGGGTTTGCTATAGATCCCCTAACTATGGGGTTTGCAGTAGTACCCCTAACTACACTAACCTGTTGCAATTTTGTTGCCTCGTGTGCCGTAGCAACCTATAAACGCCTTGAACCACAACAAATTTGTCAAAAGCAAAACATGGGTAAGCGTGGGAACAAATCGAATGTCATATACTTGACAAACAAAGGAGCTAAATATCTCACCTAAGAAAAAGACAAAGCTCCCGCATTATTGCAACGATTAACGTTACAAGAGATGATTCGATTATTTATAGTATATCACTAACTAAGTGAAGTCCGACCCTTTTCTCCCTTTTTTTTATTTGTTGATTTTAAATTGTTTTATATTGTTCTTCGCCTTTTAAACCTCGTTTGCGGTATTAATGTTGTGTTGAGATTAGCCTAACACATAGAATAATATATCATAGTCCCATATATCACGACTTCAAAAGCTTAACACATAGCATATAACACATACGCACAATTTCTATAATCACAGATCACGGTTATAGCACAAACTCAAAGGTGTCATTGGTAGTGAGGAAAAGCTCATCCAAATCATAAATACTTGCAGCAAAGCAATCCTATGTGGATTCCGAACAAACACAGGGATGTACCAATAATGTGCACACAGACAAGCATCAAAAGAAGAATCAAGCCAAAACAATAGTTGATCCGACCTAATCAAAGTTAAAAAGCAATTAGTGTGTAACAATGATATAGGCAGATCAATAAGGGCTACTTTACAACTCTTAAGACATTCACAAGACAGGGCTGTACCAGTAACGTGCACACAAAGAAGCATGAAGAGAATAATCAAGCAAAAGCAACAGCTATAATCTTTCGTTGATATGGCAATGTGCTAAGTAATTACTTCTCGTTTTCACTGCTGTCTTTGTTTATCTTCTTCTGTTTCTGATAGATGCAAGCTTTTTATCTTAAATCATAACCCGTGCACCATGCCTCTTGTCTGTTCACTGTGTATAAGTTTTAAGTTCTCTTCCTAAGTTGATACTTTATTTTTCTTGTAGCTTTTGGAGAAACGAAGATTGATCGACTTTGCTGAATCTTTACATAGCAAACTCAGCTATTTCGATGAACTGGACAATGTAAGGTTTGATAATCATTTTTCGATCTCGTGCGTTTTCTTAGAAAGTGTTTTCTGTCTGTTTGTTTTGCCTCCCTGATCATTCCTACTCATCATAAGGTCTACTGACTATGTGATTTTCTAGGGAATTTACCCTTTTTTTTTAAATTTTTTTTGGAAAATGCCGTTGAGCAATGTCTAATTGAACTGATAAGTGGCCTCATGTATTAGCATTTTCCACACGGTGACTGTAAGTTGGATAACTTCTCAAATCTTCTTCGTAGTGAAGAAAAAGTAATTTAGGGAACCAAAAGTAGTAGCTGCACCTATGGGGATACTGTTATGCCAAGTCATGTAGCTGATAAGAAAATATATCTCGAAGAGTATAATTTGCCTGTGTATTAAGGTCTTGAGTGATTCTTTATCCTAAGATCCCTCTGATATTTAAAGAAGTGACAACTCAATTGGGACAAGCCTTGAGTGCAATTGCTTATGAAAAGCTTGACAAATATGATGAGATTAAAAAACAGGTAAACCTATAAATAAAACTCATAATGACCTGCAAATTTTCCATTTACTAAATTCATAAATGATAAAAACAGGTTACTACGAGAGGAAGAGTCGAAAAACCAATCGTCCAATACAGGTTTCCCATCTGCATTTTTAAAAAACTTGATTTTAAACATCAATAGCATATTTCTCTACATATAGTAACTGCTCTTTCCCAACCATTTTGCTTACATAACTGTTGTATTTTGGCAACGTAGGCACAAGAGGACCATCACCGAAATGTGTGCGTCATACCTGTTTCTACTCATGAAACAAACCCTGCAAGTACTGCAATGTTGATAAGGATAAACTTGCTGCCTTTACGGTACAGTCTAAAAACTATTCTTGTATAAACTACAATAATTTGAGAAGGAGTTTACGAGGAACGACTCGATGAGATATCCGAATCACTGGTCAGGGCCTCGAAATTATAGTCTAAAGAATCACTTTTCTCCAATTTACCAATAACACATGGACCTAAATTCTTCATTTTCCCACATTTTCCAGATTAATATTTTAATACATCCACCACAAGATCTTTTTTTGGGCGAAATTCATTTTCAAAAAGAGCATGTTGTCTACCGAAGTTGGATATGGGAAAACAAAGCCGAAATCACAAACCACCAAAAATTCAACCTATCTCGCATACGAGTCCGTCGAAATTCAAGTAATTTCGAAACGAGTCATTAAATATGGGAAAAAGCACACAACTTTGAAGCTATCGACATAAAAAAGAATCAACCAAATAACCACACGGACATGCAATCGCAAAACCAAATTAAAACCGACAAAGAAGGATCCTAAATACACCACCTTGCAAAACAAGGCCGATGATGCAATAGCAAAACCAAGAGAAAGCGAAACATAATCTAAAGCTACAATGAGCACCAAATTGTACCTTAAAATGGGTAGATAACCCGAATCAAGCATAAACATAACCGATAAAACAACGACACGAGATGCGGTGCCCAAAAACAACAACACAACAAAAAAGAATCCAAAACCACTTTCTTGTCGCCAACCAAACAATCGCACGTACATGCACTTGCAAAAAACATCAAAACGACAAACATGCAACCGAAACACTAAGAAGCAAAGGGTTGTACCTTAAAAGTAAAACAATTGATAGCAGCTTGAAACCAATAATAAGAAAACGACCACACCACAAACCTGCAGAAAAGAATGAAACGAAAATTCAGAAGATGGAAAAGAGGGAAGCAGCAGAAGAGAAGAAGAAAATGGCCTCTCACCGAGGTCTAAAACCAACAAAGATGGATGGAAATGGAAAATACTCCATCACCGTCCGAAAAACCTCTATTTATAAGGTTGATGAAGCTCAAGAAGAGGCGGTGATGGAAAAAACGGTAGTGGAAACGCACACGTGGACTCCAAAGCAAGGTTGAGCAAAAGGCGACTTGATTTTCGTCGTTCGTCGCCCATCCTTGTTATGCACAATATATAAGTAAATCCAAGGTTGATTATGAGTAATTGTGCTTGCAAGGAACATTTTTTATGGTATAGATAGAACCTCCCCCCCCCCCCTCCCCTCCCAATAAAAAATTGAAGACCCTTAAAGAAAACCAAATCGTAATTGAGAACAATCTATATAGATAGACAATTTCAAGTATTAAAATATAAGTGTTAGGTTTTATGCCCGAAAGACAATTTGTACTTGTTTTATTTAAATAAATGACAGAATTTATTTCATCTTATTTATTCGCATTTATTGCCAATATTAATACACTACAGAAAACCCTAAGTATATTGATTATGCAATCACAACTCAGTGTATGGCTATACACACGAGGATTGAGTTTGTGAAATATACTTAAAATTAACTTAGTCCGTAGCGTTTATTAATCAGAGTACGGGTCTCTAGATTAATTTGCTAATAATGCGCCTAGAACACTTTAGGTGTGACAGTCTTATCCGGACTGTCTGTAATAGGGTACCTAGTGGGGCATTTATTTATGATGATAATCATATAGGGTTGGACCGATTTGATTTGAGTTCTCGATATAATTCCGTAATCGAGAAGTCTTATCGAATCACAAGATGATCATATATGGATTAATTAATCTTAATCCTGAGGTGATCACAGACAACTGCTTAGACTAGGGTGGAGTTTGATGTGTTAGTAAGGATCACTTCATAGTATGTGGTCCAACACTTCTCGTTGGCTCTATTCTAGAATGAGTGAGTGGTATGTGTTATCACATATATGGAATCCATTCCTTCCCTCGGGAAGTAGACAGACAGTTCCCTTATTTGTTATCCCTAGAAACTGATCGATCGGCCGAGTTCATATTATATTGAATATGAACTAATTTATCACTAGGGGGTTAATGGTAAATAAGGATAATATGTTTCGAGAAGGGATTACGGAAATATCCCGAATCGAAGTGAACAGTCTATGGAGGATTTATCTGTATGTAATGATTATATCAGTGGACGCTTTCGACTCATAAATTGAGTGTAAGTTAATTATCTATATTCGATAGAGTTCAGTTTCGGGTTTATGGTGGTGTAATCCCGGAATTAATAGGTTGGATATAATTATTCTGTCTGACGAATAATTTTATTTAATTTATTGTAGCTACTGAATATGGGTCCATGGTCCCCGACGTGGCTCCTAATACAGCATATAGGTTTCTCGTCGTTGCACCTCAATTATAATTAAATGGTTGGATTGGACTATTTAATTTGACATGTGGGTTAATTGTTTAGTTGGACTAAATAATTAAATACACGGAAAAGACATTTTTCGTGGACTCGGCCCAAATTAGTGTATTGACCTAATTGGTCAAATATAGAAATATGCGTGTGGACTTATTTTGGGTTTACAAGTGGCGCATTTTTTGTGATGTTATTTAATTATTGGGAAATTAGTTTTCTTGGATAATTATTTAACATGTGATTTATCTTTTATCTGCTAATTGATAATTCATGGAATATTAGATAATAATATGATTTATCTTAATTTATTTGGGATAATCATTTTATTTATCTTTTATTTGGAATAAAGGATTAATGTAATAATTATCTCTTAATTATTTAATCCTTGGAGGTTAAGTTTTACTCTCCTATATAAAGAGAGTTCTTCCAAGCCTTTTGACACACATAATTCACGCCATTATTGACAAATACTTGGGTTGATATTTCGACCAAGTATTTTGGGTTTCGAGTTGGAATAATCTTCTGGATTATTCCGGTAGCATATCAAGGAGGTCCGGCGGCGGGAAACACCATCCATCTGGTGTTGCTGGGAGACACACGTTGGAAGGCTGTGGCTTCTCAACTTGCGTGGATACTACTTTGATCTTGGAGTTAAGCACCAAAAAAGGTAAAATCCAAACCCCCTTGTAGTTAGATCTTTAATTTGTGTTCTTTGTTTCGTTTAGATCTAGATCCGATACTTCCGCTGCGTAATCGGGTCAATCTATGATTGATCCGACGATATTACATCTAACAAGTGGTATCAGAGCCTTTGATCTAACGATCAAAGTATATGAATTTTAGATCTTGGAGTGGAAAAGCATGTTTTAGATGTTTTTATTTCGTTTTTTTTATGGTAAAATTCGAAATTAATCATGTTGTATGCTTGTGAATGTTGTGGTTGAAGAGATGGATTGGGTTGGTATTGTTTACCCGTAGATCTATTTTGTAGCTCCTTTGTTTAGCAACAATTGAGCATATGAATTGTATTTTTTTTAATTCTTTTTTTCAAAATTATGTAAAAGCAGCATCTCTTATTGTAATTTTGTTGTTCCGGGCTCGAAAATATGAAGATCATGCTGAAAAGTTGAAGAGAGAGGCGAAACCCAAGATATGAACGAGGAGAAACGGTTAAAAACCTGTTTTTTAAAACTGCTACAGGATTTTCTGCGACGCTGAAAAGCGTCGCTATAAGTCTGTTTTTTTTCTGCATACTTTTTTATATATATGATTCTTTTATCAAATCTGCCGTTAATTTGGCAGAAAACAAAATAAATAAATAAAAATAAAATTAGTTTTTGGAAATAATTTAAAAACAGCCGACAATGCCAAGAGAAAAAAAAAAGTTTTTATTTAATTATAATAAATTGATTTTATTTAATTAAAAGCCTTTCTCCTCTCGGGTGTTCGTGGTTCGTGATCCGACGGTTCGTGTTCAAGATTCGAAGATCAAAACTCGAAGACATAGATTTTTTTTTTTTTTTTTTTTTTTTACTTTTCCTTAGAAAATAGTTAGTCGGGGGTACCAACGGTCCATCTCGGTGTTTACTTTTCGGTATAATTTTGTGTTTGATCAAGATTACGTGCTTAAAACCGGAAAATTGCCATGACTTGCATCTTCATGATTCCACTCCAATGCATACACGTAGTTTTTAATTTCGAATTAAAATAGACGTGTATAACTCGAATAATTATTATGAATGCTTATTAATTTAATATGTGGTAGTTAAATAATAAGTAGCTAATTATAAAAACCGAGGACCCGGGTTTTTGTCAATCGTTACGATTTTAGTGATGGATTCTCGGTGAATCCCACTTGGATAAATCGTTGAGCTTTTCGGTGATGGCTTCTTAGTGAACCCACCTTAAACAGAAACGAGATTACGCTTTGGGCTACAATTTAGAAATCGGAGAATCTTAATACATGGGTTCGGAAATGGTCTAACCATGGTTGGGCGAGTTCAACCGAGCTTCGGCTCAATCGACTCCCCTCCACGTGTGATGTACGTTACAGCAGTTCGACAGGACTTAGCATAGCCGATAAGCCTTCGGGCTAAACGGGGCTTCTCTTGCCGGATTGGCCTGAACTGTCACATATGTTCCAATGAATAAGACGGCGTAGGCTTGCCTACATAACCGACCCTATTCGGAGTACTTTGATTTATTGTTTCTTATTGTCAAGACCGCAACCGTAATTAGTAAACCCACCACTTTTTCAAAATATTGAGTGGGAGCGGGGAAGGCGACAACCAACCCCACGGCCTCTACTATAAATGCAAGCACGTGAGAGAAGGGTGACGCCTCGAGCCGCTTTGATTCGGCCCCCTGCGGGTGGTGTTCGCCCCTATCAAAATTCAAGGCTTGGTTTCCGAAAGGATAGGATTTCGGGTACTCGTTGAGTCACTGACCGACCCTACGGCGGCATACTCGGGGCGTACTTTGAGATCTGATATAGTAAGTCACACTCTTTATGGATATTTTTGAAATATCTAGGCTAGAAAAGGAAGGTAATCAATGATTAAGGTCCGGGATGTCTGATTCCCGTGAGATGTTTGATTCTCGAAGATTAATCATTGAGAGAGAATGTCTCAGTTTAATCGTCGCCTCTTTGACTGACCCTGCGGCGGCACTGAGGTGTGAGATTAAATCCTTGGAATGGTAGGATAGACTTTATATAGTTTATTATTCCTAAAATACAAGATATAGTAGTGTATAATTGATTAAGTTTCTGTCATTTTATTTACAGCAACATGTCTTCGCAAATTCAAACTTTACTGAATGATAAGCTAAATGGCGACAATTTTACTAAGTGGAAAAGTAACGTGGTGCTCGTATTTGAGAATGCACAGTTTGTTTTGACTGAGGAGTGCCCTGTTCATCCCCCTCAAAATCCGCCGAAACGCATTTGCGATCAACATAAAAAATGGATAGAGGCGAATAATAAGGCAAGAGGCATCTTCTTAGCCTCCGTGTCGGATGTCATTCGGAGCAAGATTGAGGGTTTTAATACTGCACGAGAAATCTTGCAGCATTTAACCACCATGTTTGGCAAACCGTCTGATCAAGCAAGACACGAGGCCGTGAGGAAGGCTGTCAATGCCAAGATGAGGCGGGGTCAGTCGGTTACTGGTCATGTGATGCACATGATTAGTTACTTTACTGAAGCAGAAACTCATGGTGCGACTATAGACGATGCTACAAGTGTCCGTGATTCTCGAATCATTGACATCTGATTTCCTAACGTTCAGGACTAGCTACGTCATGTCTAAGGCTCACCTTTCCATGACGGAGTTGATCAACGAACTTCAAGTCTTCGAGGGTCTTTCTTTGAAAGATAAATCCCAAGAGCAGGAAAAGAAGGCTGAGGCCAATATGGTCATAGCCAAGGCGTCTAAGTCAACCAACAGGGTAAACAAAAGAATAAGAAACAAACTGCGCCGGCGCCTAAACCTATGAAGAAGAAGGCTAAGCCGAATACACCATCCAAGCCCAAGGGCAAGTGTCATTACTGCAATGAGATAGGGCACTGGCGTCGCCACTGCCCCGTATATCTCAAAGATGTAAAGGATGGGAAGGTAAAGGCTAGCAATGGGAAAGATAAGAAAGGTAATCCTGAATTACTTGTCTTGGAATCTTTCAATGTAGCTAAATATGTATCAATTTGGATACTGGATGCTGGAACTACTAACCATGTATGTTCTTCTTTGCAGATCCTTAGTTCGTTTCAGGAGCTAGAGGAAGAAGCTCAAGTTATGAGAGTCGGCACCAGGGCGTTAGTTTCAACAAAAGCAGTGGGAGCTGTGGTTTTACATTTTGGAAATAAAGTTTTACATTTAGACAATGTTTATTTCATTCCGAATTTTCGTAGAAATTTGATTTCGTATTCTGCTTTGAAAGACCAGTTGTACTCTGTTTCTTTTATGAATGATGATTTTACTATTTCAAAGAATGGTTTTACTTTGTGTACTTATGTATTAAAAAATGGATTGTATTTCATTAAACCCACGCAAGCTCCCCTGTTAAATACTGAAATGTTTAAAGTAGCGCATAAAAAATCTGCTAAAAGGCAGAAAATTTCTCATAAAGAAGATAGTACATATCTTTGGCACCTTAGGCTAGGTCACATTTCCTTGGAAAGAATCAAATGACTGGCTAAGGGTGATACCTTAAAAGAGTTATCTGTTGACTCATTGCCGGTTTGCGAATCTTGCCTGGAAGGAAAAATGACAAAACGTACCTTCTCGTCAAAAGGGAATAGGGCTAAAGAACCTCTAGAGTTAGTACATTCAGACCTTTGTGGTCCGATGAATGTGCAAGCTAGAGGCGGATTCGAATATTTTGTGACTTTCATCGACGATTACTCGAGATTCGGATATGTTTATCTGCTGCATCAAAAATCCAAGACTTTTGGCAAGTTTAAGGAATTCCAAGCAGAAGCCGAAAGGCAAGTATTTGAAATGCCTTCGTTCTGATCACGGAGTAGAGTACTTAGATACTGAATTCACTGACTACCTACTTGAACATGGGATCCGTTCCCAACGTTCTACGCCTAGGACACCTCAGCAAAATAGAGTTGCTGAAGGAGAAATAGAACATTGATTGACATGACATGGCCGCCTCGCTACCGATATCCTTTTGGGGATATGCTCTAGAAGCAGCGGTACACATTTTGAATGTGGTTCCGTCTAAGTCTGTCAGTAAGACACCCTTGGAACTTTGGAAGGGACGTGGCGAAAGCATACGTCACTTTCGAATTTGGGGTTGTCCTGCACATTTACTGGTGGACAAGACTACGAAACTACAAAAGCGTACGAAAGTATGTCTGTTTGTTGGTTACCCCAAGGGAACACGTGGAGGTCTGTTTTATGATCCGGAAGATAAAAGGTGAAAGTTTCTACTAACGCCACGTTTTTGGAGGATCGGTATATGACAGACTTCAAGCCTCGAAGTAAAGTCAAACTTGAAGAGTTACTTTCTGACGTGGTCAGACCACAAGTGCCACCTAGTGTCACTGTATACAACACTGCGAATGCAACAGTCACCTCTCCTCCTAATCCACCCAGACGTACTGAGAGAGTGGTTTGGCCACCAAATCGGTATGTACAATCAGAGGCGAACGTAGCCGTCTCTGATGGTGTGGAAGATGATACAGTGTCTTTTCGCAAGGCCATGGATGATCGTGACAAGGATCAATGGGTTGACGTGATGAATCAAGAGATAGAGTCAATGTACTCTAACTCTGTCAGGAAACTTGTAGATTGCCCCGAAGGGGTAAAACCCATAGGGAGCAAGTGGCTCTACAAGAGGAAGTGAGGAGTTGATAGTAAGGTGCAAACCTTTAAAGCATGGCTTGTAGCTAAGGGCTACACATAGAGAGAGGGTATAGACTACGAAGAGACCTTCTTCCCTGTGGCCATGCTTAAATCCATCCGTAACCTTCTTTCTATTGCTGCATGCCTAGATTATGAAATCTAGCAAATGGATGTCAAGACAGTGTTTCTTAACGGCTTTCTCGACGAGGAAATCTATATGCAACAACCAGAAGGATACATCGAGGAAGGCCAAGAGCACAAAGTGTGCAAGTTGCTGAGATCCATTTATGGGTTGAAGCAAGCATCTCGGTCTTGGAACCATAGATTTGATGATACCATTAAGTCATATGATTTCGAACAAAATCCTGATGAACCTTGTGTATACAAGAAGGTCGTTAAGGATAAGGTTGTGTTTCTAGTGTTGTACGTAGATGACATTCTCCTGATTGGAAACGACAAGGGGATGTTGTCGGACATTAAAATTTGGTTGGCCAGCCAATTCCAAATGAAAGATTTGAGAGAGGCGAATTATGTTCTCGGGATCCAATTACTACGGGATCGTAAGAACAGGATGTTAGCTCTTTCACAAGCCACTTACATTGATAAGGTGATGGCTAGATATAGCATGACGGACACAAAGAAGGGTTACCTACCAACTCGTCACGCGTCCATCTCTCTAAGACTCAGAGTCCTCAGACTCCTGAGGAAACAGAGGCTATGGGAAGAGTGCCTTATGCTTCGGCTGTAGGTAGTCTAATGTACGCTATGCTGTGCACTAGACCTGACATCTGTTATGGCGTTGGACTCGTCAGTCGTTATCAGTCGAATCCGGGCAATGAGCATTGGATTGCAGTAAAGAACCTCTTAAAGTACTTGAAGAGGACTAGGAATTATATGCTGGTCTATTCGTGTGCAAACCTGGATGTACAGGGGTACACTGACTCGACTTCCAGTCAGATCGAGATGATTTCAAATCTACCTCAGGCTTAGTGTTTACCATTGGTGGCGGTGCAGTCATTTGGAGAAGCGTCAAGCAATCCACCACGGCTGATTCTACTATGGAAGCTGAATACATAGCGGCCTCTAAGGCAGCTAAGGAAGCAGTTTGGCTCAGAAAGTTCCTGAGTGGTTTAGGGGTCTCTCCAAATCACAACGATCCGATCACTCTCTATTGTGACAACAATGGGGCAGTATCAAATTCGAAGGAACCCCGTAGTCACCGCAAGTCAAAGCATATCGAGTGAAAGTACCATTTAATCAGAGAGATAGTCCAAAGAGGAGACATTTCCGTCATGAAAATCGCCTCTGCTGACAACCCCGCTGATCCTTTCACCAAGACATTGCCGTTAGAAGTCTTCAACCGGCACTTGGAAACTATTGGTATTAGGGACATGACTTATTTGCTTTAGAGCAAGTGGGGGTTGTATTGCTGTAATATAGATATAGGGTGTGCTCTAAAACAATTAATCCACTTGCCTTTCGTGCAAGTGGGAGATTGTTAGGTTTTATCCCCGAAAGACAATTTGTAATTGTTTTATTTAAATAAATGACAGAATTTATTTCATCTTATTTATTCGCATTTATTGCCAATATTAATACACTACAGAAAACCCTTATTATATTGATTATGTAATCACAACTCAGTGTATGGCTATACACACGAGGATTGAGTTTGTGAAATATACTTAAAATTAACTTAGTCCGTAGCGTTTATTAATCAGAGTATGGGTCTCTAGATTAATTTGCTAATAATGCGCCCAGAACACTTTAGGTGTGACAGTCTTATCCGGACTGTCTGTAATAGGGTACCTAGTGGGGCATTTATATATGATGATAATCATATAGGGCTGGACCGATTTGATTTGAGTTCTCGATATAATTCCGTAATCGAGAAGTCTTATCGAATCACAAGATGATCATATATGGATTAATCTTAATCCTGAGGTGATCACAGACAACTGCTTAGACTAGGGTGGAGTTTGATGTGTTAGTGTTAAGGGTGATTTTGTACGTTTTATAACGATATATTTTACGATGATTTTCCCCATATTTATATTATTTGTATAAGAATTGGCCTTTATATTGAAATATTAAGCAAGTGATGTTTTTAAGGGTCTAATTGCAAAAGTGATTAAATTATGTGTTTACTTGGTGGTTTTATGATTATTTGGATGATGTTACACTTTGCAATGGTTTTGATGTTTGTAGATATGCATATTTCGAGCTGAAAAGGGGATCAAAAGATGATATGAGTCGGATTTATTTGACATATAAGAGATAAGGAAGTGTTATATGAAGAAGAGAAGAGATAGAGATGAGAAGAATGAGATAAAGATGAAGATATCTAGTCCGGACATACCGGACGAGCGTCCATGTCCCGTCCGGTAGTGGACGGGCGTCCATAAAAGTAAACCGGCATCCGAGAGGAGATTTTCGGTACGAGAGAGTTTAGACGCTACTCGGACCGGCGTTCATGCTCCGTTCGAGAGAGGTTGGACGAGCGTCCAAGATAGTGGACGGGCGTCCACGGCACCGACTCGGCGAAACCGACCTAAAAACCTATAAATAGGCACGATTTCTCAAACCCTAATGACCATATTTCGACCCTGGCGGCCACAAGCCCCGCACAGGGGCAGCTTTTGCTTTGCGTTTTTCCTCTATTATAAACAGTTTTTCTTTTACTTTTTATTCATGTTAATTGCATCATAACGATGGGCTAAGGCTAGGCGATTGAGCAAGCATGTGAAACCATCTCAACATCATCTTGCTTTCGACTTTGGATTTGTTTTGTGAGTTTTATTAAAGCTTGTATCTTTATTATGCTTTTATATTGATTATGCAATTATATCGATGGATTGTTGCTTATTGATGTTTAACGTTGATGAGAATCGTTGTTAGACCTAGATCACCATATTAAAGATGAGACTTTTAACCTAAAAATAACGAGAGTTGATAGGTTGAATTTCTAGGTTGCTAGATTGAGAGATCTTACACCTTGTTTTGATAGCATCAATCTTATAGATCGAGAGATGAGAGATTGATAGGCGGATTATCTACGAGAGTAGAAGTTCATACCTTTGGTAGGTGAACCACAACCTTTACTAAATCTTCACTAAACGATCTAGGGTAGAAATTGAGAGTTGCGAGATAGGTGGATCATTGCTTGTTCTTCGTTAAATTAATTGAAAACCTTTGTGCCTTGTTCTTCGTTGCTTAGTTAGAATTTTATTTTCGTTTTAGTTTTTAGAATAGAATTAGTTAATACGTGTTCGAAATTATCTTTCCTGGCTTTGGACTGACAATCCTCTGTCCAGTTTATTTTCCGTTTTAGTTTAGGTTTAGTAATAAATAGTAGTGACAATTTTAGAAGAATTAATGAACTAGATACCCCGATTCCCTGAGATCGACTCCGGTATTAATCGCTATACTACGATCCCTACACTTGGGGAAATACCGGATTTATAAATTTATTACTTGTTGTTTTGCATAGATAAAATCCGTGACAGTTAGTAAGGATCAATTCGTAGTATGTGGTCCAACACTTCTCGTTGGCTCTATTCTAGAATGAGTGAGTGGTCTGTGTTATCACAGATATGGAATCCATTCCTTCCCTCGGGAAGTAGACAGACAGTTCCCTTATTTGTTATCCCTAAAAACTGATCGATCGGCCGAGTTCATATTATATTGAATATGAACTAATTGATCACTAGGGGGTTAATGGTAAATAAGGATAATATGTTTCGAGAAGGGTTTACGAAAATATCCCGAATCGAAGTGAACAGTCTATGGAGGATTTATCCGTATGTAATGATTATATCAGTGGACGCTTTCGACTCATAAATTGAGTGTAAGTTAATTATCTATATTCGATAGAGTTCAGTTTCGGGTTTATGGTGGTGTAATCCCGGAATTAATAGGTTGGATATAATTATTATGTCTGACGAATAATTTTATTTAATTTATTGTAGCTACTGAATATGGGTCCATGGTCCCCGACGTGGCTCCTAATACAGCATATAGGTTTCTCGTCGTTGCACCTCAATTATAATTAAATGGTTGGATTGGACTATTTAATTTGATATGTGGATTAATTGTTTAGTTGGACTAAATAATTAAATACACGGAAAAGACATTTTTCGTGGACTCGGCCCAAATTAGTGTGTTGACCTTTTTGACCTAATTGGTCAAATATAGAAATATGCGTGTGGACTTATTTTGGGTTTACAAGTGGCGCATTTTTTGTGATGTTATTTAATTATTGGGAAATTAGTTTTGTTGGATAATTATTTAACATGTGATTTATCTTTTATTTGTTAATTGATAATTCATGGAATTTTAGATAATAATATGATTTATCTTAATTTGTTTGGGATAATCATTTTATTTATCTTTTATTTGGAATAAAGGATTAATGTAATAATTATCTCTTAATTATTTAATCCTTGGAGGTTAAGTTTTACTCTCCTATATAAAGAGAGTTCTTCCAAGCCTTTTGACACACATAATTCACGCCATTATTGACAAATACTTGGGTTGATATTTCGACCAAGTATTTTGGGTTTCGAGTTGGAATAATCTTTTGTATTATTCCGGTAGCATATCAAGGAGGTCCGGCGGCGGGAAACACCATCCACCTGGTGTTGCTGGGAGACACACGTTGGAAGGCTGTGGCTTCTCAACTTGCATGGATACTACTTTGATCTTGGAGTTAAGCACCAAAAAAGGTAAAATCCAAACCCCCTTGTAGTTAGATCTTTAATTTATGTTCTTTGTTTCGTTTAGATCTAGATCCGATACTTCCGCTGCGTAATCGGGTCAATCTATGATTGATCCGACGATATTACATCTAACAATAAGGTATTAAAACAATTATGCAGTCAAATCAGTTACTGTGCCACTCAAACGCATTACACTACAACAAATTAGGTTTTTAGAGACCGTACCTTTAGGGACGACATTTGTCGTCCCAAAATAAAGATTATTAGGGACGACATGTCGTCCCTAAAGATCGGTCAACGTTCGATTAATTAAATATGAGAAATTTAAATCTTTCGGGACGATTCTTTATTTTTTGGGACGACAATGTCGTTCCTAATAATCATTAAATTTCCCGCCCTTCCACGTGGATTCCAGAGTGGCAAATTTTACCCGGGAAACTCTTTAGGGACGACAAAGTCGTCCCTGTTTTTAATTTTTTTCCCACCCAAAATTTCATGAAATAATTTGAATTTTTATTTATTTAATAGGGACGACATATGTCGTCCCTAAAAATGAAATTTTTCTTAAAAATGATTTTTTTTTTATTAAAAATGATTTTTTTTATTAAAAATTATATTTAATATTTAAAATTCAAAATTTTAACCTAAAAATTTTATTTAATATTTAATAATTATATTTTTGTATCTAAAAATTATATTTAATATTTTAAATTCACTACTCGTTAATCAATATCGAGTTTGAAATCAACATTTGACTTATAAGTAACGAGATTGAGTTTTAATTTACTACTTATTAATCAATCTCGATGTTGAATTCAACATTTGACTTAAAAGTAACGAGCATCGGATTTGAAAATCACTACTCGTTAATGAATCTCGAGTTTGAAATCAACATTTGACTTATAAGTAACGAGTCTCAAGTTTGACTTATAAGTAACGAGCCTAAAGGTTTTGAAAATCAGTAATCATTAATCAATCTCGAGTTTGAAATCAACATTTGACATATAAGTAACGATCCTCGGGATTGAAGACCAGTACTCGTTAATCAATCTCGAGGTTGAAATGAACAATGGACTTATAAGTAACGAGCATTGAGTTTGAATTTACAACTTATTAATGTTTGAAATCAACATTTGACATATAAGTAACGATCCTCGGGATTGAAGACCAATACTCGTTAATCAATCTCGAGGTTGAAATGAACAATGGACTTATAAGTAACGAGCCACAGATTTGAAAATCACTAATCGTTAATCAATCTCGATGTTGAAATCAACATTTGTCTTAAAAGTAACGAGCTTTGGGTTTGAAAATCATTACTCATTAATCAATCTCGAGTTTGAAATCAACATTTGACTTAAAATTAACGAGCCTAAGGTTTGAAAAGCACTACTCGTTAATTCAATACTGATCAATCAATCTTGAGTTTGAAATCAACAATTGCCTAAGTAACGAGCCTCGGGCTTGAATTCAATAATGATCAATCAATCTCGTGTGAATGAGTTAGATCGTTATCGATCATTGTGATAGTACTATCTAGTATGGCTCGGTCGATCGATATCGAGCGAAATAGTTAAGAGTTAGGGTTCGTTATCGAGCGATCGATTTCAATCTCAGGGTTCATTATCGATCATTGTGATAGTACTATCTACTATGGCTCGATCGATCATTATATCGAGCGAATGAGTTAGATCGTTATCGGTAATGAGAGATCGATTTGAATCTCAGGGTTCGTTATCGAGCGAATGAGTTAGATCGTTATCGATCATTGTGATAGTACTATCTACTATGTCTTGATGGATCGTTATCGAGCGAAGGAGTTAATAGTCGGGGATCGTTATTAAGAGATTGATTTGAATCTCGGGGTTTGTTATCGAGCGAATGAGTTAGATCATTATCGATCATTGTGATAGTACTATATACTATGTCGCGATGGATCGTTATCGAGCGAATGAGTTAGATCGTTATAGTTATCGAAGAAAATAGTGTTATATATATATTATGAATGAAAATATTGTTCTATTTATAATATTAAGGTTTTTAATCAAAAAAATGTAATATTAGAGTTTGTAAAATTATTTTTTTTATAAAAGTTTATTTAAAGGGACGACATTGTCGTCCCTTTAAACAAAAAGTCAAAAGTTTTATGAAATTTTGGAGGGGAAAATACGCCAAAAAAATTTTTCGGTTTAAAGGGACGACTTTCGGTTATTAGGGACGACAATGTCGTCCCTTTAAACAAAAAGTCAAAAAATTTATGAATTTTTGGAGGGGAAAATTTGGCCGCCAAAACTTTTTTTGGATTTTAAGGGACGACTTTGTCGTCCCTAAAAAGAAAATGTCGTCCCAAAAAAAAGACCCTGGTAATATAGTCGGGCAGACTCTTTTTTCCCTCTTTCTTCGATCTTCTCGGTTTTTCTTCCAATCTTTCCGGCGATTTCACCCAATTTCCGGCGATTGTTTACGATTTTCAACAACCAATCACCTCTAATCTCATTCATAAACTTGGGTAAACCAATTTTCATCTTATATTCATCAAATTTTTCCTCTCATTCTATCTTTTTCTTCTTCCTTGGCATAGCTCCGGCGATTTGGGCGAATTTGGGGTGATTTCCGGCGCTCGGTTTTTCATTCTTTCTTTCGTATATCATCGAATAACTGAGGTTCTTTTGAAATGTTAATTATGTTTTACTCTTTTATTTTATTTTTTTCTATTTTTAATTTTGTTGTTGTTTTCTATGTTTGATATGCTTTTTAACTGTGATGGTTTGATTTGCTGCTGAAAGTACTTTTAATTAGTTGTCAAGAATGTCGATTTGTTTGATACAAATTAGTTTAGCTTCTCTTTGTTGTGAGGGCAGAAAAGCGATTGATTCCGTCTTTTGCAGCCACCGGAAAGGCAGGCGGCGGTGGTGGGCGGAGGTTGTGGGTATCGTCGTTTCTCTTCGATCCGAGCCGCGAACAGATTCTCAAACAAGCAATTAAGGTAATAAGCATCGTCATCCTTTTTATTTCTTCTATTTTTTCAGCTTAGTGAATTTTGTGTGGATAATTGAGTTTTATGTTTCAATTGAATCTGAGTTTTGTTTTAGAAAGTATTGGTTTTGAGCATTGGAGGTGGGACATTTGGTGTTGACCTCTCCTATTGATCAGTAAGCTCGTCTTGTTGTTTTACAGTTTTTATAGCATTCCTTTTGTGTGTATGACAGTGTGTGTGCTAGATTAAAACTGTAGTCAGTGTTAGCTTTGTGTGAAAAATATAGCTAGTGTTCATTTGATCTAATCCTTGTAAAGAATCAGTCTCAAAAGTGCACTTGGTTTGATAAACCAAGGTGACTTGTCGGAAGAGACTAATTATGTGCCAACTATGTTACGTTTATCTTACGAATGCATCTGCAGGATGTGAATTTCACTCTTTTGTTCTCTTAGATATGTACGGTTCACAAGCTTGGGTATATGGAAACTGGGATGAGCTGAAAGTAGTAAACGAGCAACCTTTTACTTCTCATACCGTGGCAGATGAATCTTTACTTAACGAAAACACAACAACCAAATCTGTTGGAAAGGTACTTGGAATTGATTCTATATTCTCTTAATGTTTAAAGTGTACTGTTTTTTTTTTTTTTGACTTACTTTGTTTGAAAGTATTTAATAATCAACCATTAGTATAGTATAAAAGTGCTGGCAAGAAGATTACTTCTAAAAAATCATCATTATTATATAACAATAACCACGATGCTACATTTGCACATTCAGGAAGTAGCTATGATAGATGGTATTTGCACGTTAAGTTGTTAAAATACGTTTATTTTACAAATATAAGGATAACATGGTGATATTATACCGTGGAGGGTAAATACTCAGAGATATAAGTGTATTCAGGTGCATTTGATTATACAATACATTGAAAACAATAATTTCTGAGTAGGTTTTGTCTCAGTTCAATATATAGTGTTTATGTACCATACATATCGTGTGTTTTGAGGTCTATATAGTTATAGTGTGGTACTTTTTGCTCTCCAATGCATATAGTGATATATATTAGAGATATAATTAGATTTATCTTATATTAGTTTAAATTATGTATTTATCTTTATTATTGAGCTTGTTGGACAAGCCTCTCTCTTCCTATATATTGTAATCGTTTCTCATTGAATCAATAAGACAGTATTTCTCCTTTCATTATTCTCTCATGGTATCAGAGCTATAGACAAACGTCATTTTCGATCCTGAGCAAAATCTACGAAAAATAATGTCCGGGTGGGGGTTTGTGACATCAATATGATCAAACCTTCACCCCTCCCAAATTTTATTTATTTCTTTTTTTCTGAATAAAGCCGCTAGTCGCCACCGGCATCATCACCGGAATCAATGGCTACTGCGCCATGGTCAGTCCCACCCTCATCTCATTGCAGCCACATCGCCCTCACCACAACCTATTTTCAGATTCGCCGCACCTCCACCAAAGCGCCACCGCTCATGTATCTCTGCCCATTGCCGCCTCCATGTCCACCCCTAGCTTCACCCAATTTCCCGCCGCCGATTATCCCCTTCTGCATCTGCCATTGTTAGCTTGCTGATGACTGCTGTCGTTGTAGCCAAAACAATTAGGGTAACATATTTTCCTTATCTATTGGCCCACAAAATTCCATTACAATTGGCCCATCAAGTTACTTCTAATTTGGCCCAATTAAATTCACATGGTCTTGGCCCACTACAAATACAGGGAGGTAATGATTTGGGATGTGAGGAAATATTTTTTTTTTTTGGGACCGTATTTTAGGGTATCGCCCTCCTCTTTTTAATTTTCCGCACGGGTATATCCCATAAATGTTTAATTTCTGCTAGGGTATATCCCTCAAAAATTTTAGCCTCCACGACTTGTCCTCTGTCTTGTGAATTGGACAAAGTATGTGAAATTTTCCTTTCTGCATGGGTAAATCCCCAAATATCTTATTTTCTGCACGGGTATATCCCATCAAATTTCATCGGTTCTCCTTGGTATATCCTGAAATTACGTCCCATGATGTTTTCCTCCCACCACCACTCCTTCATCCCGGCTACTGTTTAAAGATGCCTCCGACCGTCATCAACGCCTCCAAGTGACAAGCTTCATGTTCGCTGCGCTCCCATGAGCTTGAGGGGGAATATTAGAGATATAATTAGATTTATCTTATATTAGTTTAAATTATGTATTTATCTTTATTATTGAGCTTGTTGGACAAGCCTCTCTCTTCCTATATATTGTAATCGTTTCTCATTGAATCAATAAGACAGTATTTCTCCTTTCATTATTCTCTCAATATAGCTCTTTTCCATTCCACAGAAAACTGCAAGAACAGTACTACATATTCTTCTTGCAAGCATCTGTGCTTTAACAGTTGTGGTGACCGTCCGCTTTGTAAGTGTTTTCCATTTATTTACTCCTTTGATTTTAAAATCTTGCATTTCAATGAAGTTCATGCTGTAATATTCACTCTCAAGGTCAATATATATAAAATACTTTTGACATTTCTTATTTCTTCTTCGATGTGAGTTTGAAATCAACAATTTCCTAAGTAACGAGTAACGAGCATTGGATTAAAATGAATTGTTATTTTAGGCTAGAAACCGGAGTTTGGTTTATAGTTTGTTGATTTTGGATTGAAATGGTTTACAACTTTGTGTTGAAAATTATTTGTGGTATACACGATGGATCACAAACATAACTTATAACTTTGTTTTAAATATTTTGTTGGTTAACCGTACGTTACGATGGAATTTACGATTTTCATATTATTATTATGTTTATTCATCCCCTAGCTAGTAGTTTTGGTTCATTTGGATGATTTTTGGTTCATTTGGATGATTTTTGATTCATGTTAATGTTGCGTTTCGATTTTTCGGCATGCGAGGGCATGCAAAAACAAATGCTGCCTAAAAAAAAATTAAAAAAAAACAGGGACGACATTTGTCGTCCCTAATTTCCCAGAAAATTATAGCCGATCTTTAGGGACGACATTTGTCGTCCCTAATCTAATTTTTTTTTTTAATTTGTTCATTTTTCGGAAATTAAATTAAATTTATTGTAAAGTTTTTAGGGACGACATTGTCGTCCCTAATAAAAATTAAATTATTTAATTTATTTTTGTGAAATAATATAAATTAATTTCGGAATTTTACATTAGGGACGACATGTCGTCCCAAAACATGCACGCCACGTCAGCGTTGAATAAAAAATTTGCCACGTCAGCGATGGATCTTTAGGGGCGACATGTCGTCCCAAAAAAAAATCCTCCTATTTTTTGAGACGAACCTTTAGAGACGACAGATTAGGGACGACATGTCGTCCCTAAACGTAAAAACGGGACGACTTTTGATTATTAGGGACGACATTTTGTCGTCCCAAAAAAGTGAATTTGTAGTAGTGTTAATGAAACTTCATTGAGAGAAGTCACGACATACAAAAATCTTCCTACCAATACTTGTACTGGAGGATATTTGATTTCATTCCTGCTTTCGATCATTTAAGAGTACCAAGATAAAGAGTACTGAAAAACTATTATAATTCAAACAGTGGACTAACACTCACTAAAATGATGTTCATTCATCTTCTCATAACTAAATAGCATGAAAATTTTCACCGACCACTAACATTCTTGCCATTATGGTGCCTTAATTTATTATATATATACAAAGCAAAATGCATTGAAGTGGAGACTCATACCTGAACCTCATGACGATACGGAGATGACGGATGGGGGTCCATCCAAACAAATCGTAAAGAATTTTAATGAGGAAAATTTCGTGGAATTGTTGTGATTTGCGCCAATCTCTCTAAAAAGTAATGAAGAAGGTTAACGAAAAAAAAATCAGTTTTAAACTTCGGTGACCCAAATGAAACAAATTTTTGGATCTGTCCCTGCCAATATGTCATGTTGTATGTTTTGCTCTCATAATAGATCCTACCATATATGGTAAATAAAACCAATAGTAGTAGCTTTGGGTATTCAATAGTGACGGATCAAGCAATTTTTTCCAGTGGGGTCACCGGAACGTAAAACTATATTTTGATCCAAAATTTTGTTCTAGTGGAGTCACCGGAGTTTAAAACTATATTTTTTTGGCGCACAACGTGCCTCACTGTACAAGGCCAAGCCTTGTCAGACACCTATGTTGGCCTCCACCCATCTTACACTTGACGACGGGCCTCCCTGCGCCGATCCGTCGCTTTACCGCACTATTGTTGGCGGGCTACAGTATCTCACTTTCACTCGCCCTGATGTTGCGTTCGCGGTCCACAAGGTTAGTAAGTATATGCATTCACCTACCGAAGCTCACTGGGTTGCCGTTAAACGTATTCTTTGGTATCTTAAGCACACTATCTCCGATGGTCTTTTCTTTTATCGCCGGTCCCCTATTTCGCTCCGGGCTTATTCTGATTCTGATTGGGCCGTTGATACCGACAATCGACGTTCTGTTGGGTCATATTGTGTCTTCCTTGGTGATAATCTAATAAGTTGGCGTAGTAAGCAACACCTAGCGGTTTCTAAGAGTAGCACTGAGGCCGAGTACAAAACTCTTTCCAACACCGCCGCCGAGCTCCAGTGGCTTTGCTGTCTTCTTCGTGAGATGCAGGTTCCGTTTTCTTCCCCACCAACTCTTTGGTCTGATAATATTGGCGCCACCTACCTTGTTCACAATCCAGTTTTTCATGCCCGCACGAAGCACATAGAGATCGACTACCACCATGTTCGCGAATTAGTTGCCGCTCGCAAGCTCGGCATCTCATTTCTCTCATCGGAGGATCAGTTAGCCGATGTCCTCACCAAACCGTTGGCTCAGCCTTGTTTTGCCAGTTTAAAGTCCAATCTCCGTTTTCAGCCACTTCCCACGAGATTGCGCCACGGAGATTGCGGGGGCACGCATGTGGAGGATATTATAAATAATGAATAAATAATTATATTTAGTTGTATTTTATTATTATTATTATTATTATTATTATTATTATTATTATTATTATTATTATTGTCTTTGTGGCTAAGGTAGATGATGCCTATGTAAAAACAATTGTACTTTCAATATTATTCAATGAAAAATACTCTAAATTCTGATACACTAATGGTTCTACCATGACCAAACCAAGACGGAACTAATCCAAACCATCCCATTATCATCCCTTTGGTAGGTATTTATAGTATTTGATTTCTTGGGTTTTGGGCCAACGCCTATTTATCCTTTTTTCTAATAACTATCCGGGTTTACTAAAAACAATCAAAATGACTCAAATATCCTTAATGATATTTCAAAGTTTTAGAATTTGGTTATGTTTATATACTCCATCCGTTAATATTTACGCAAGACAAGTGTTGAAATCTTAGTTATAAAGAAATTAATTTAATTGCCTGATATAGATAATAGAATGACTGACAATGTATATATATGATATAATCAAAATATTCTTATTCATAACCTCTCACATACTAATAAACCACGTAAGAGTAAATAAAATTATCGTGGTCTTTAACACAAAAGTTCCGGGTTCAAGTCTTATTGTTAACGAAAAGTGTATATGCGTATATTTCGTATCTTTAAAAAAAAAAAAAAAAAAACCCACATAACAGTAAATAAAAAACACTAACAATCATGGTTGCTATGGATATTGACTATTTGAAGGGCATAATCCACTAAAACAAAAGCAAAAAAAACCAAAAAAAACGTAAGAAGTGGATAATCGTCTAGTGAAATGATAATTTGTTTTTTTTTATAATATATTCAATCTATTGAACTAAATTCCTATTACTACATGAATTTTATCCTTTTTAACATTTATTCCATCTCAAAAAATAAAATTAAAAAACTTTTATTCAACCTATTTAATTGGTTCGTGACAAAATCGAAATACTAAAATATCTTATATTTTGATGCAATTGGAGTAAATGATTGAAAACAAATACTATAAGATTCACGCAACTTTAATCATTAAATGAATGAAACCGAATCTAGGTTTTGCAGAGGGGGCAAAACGTACGCTAGTTCCATAATTCATAAAATGATGACAAGTGATGTATATTCCTCTCAAAACAAAACAAAAAAAGTGTATATTCCTCTCAAATATACATGATTTTTTCAAAGGAATATACAACACGATTAGCTAATTGAGTGTGTTGTGATTAATTTTGATATGAAACAAATATTTTTGGTTTCACATCAAAATTTTTGGTTTAATTTTTGATTAGCTAATTGAGTGTGTTGTGATTAAAACAAATATTTTTGGTTTATCTCTTAAGTTTTCCAGTACCAGTTGTACTTTGTTTATCTTGGGTTAATAATTCTCTTAAGTTGTTTAATTATCTTTGGTTATCTCTTAAGTTTTCCACAAGTAGTAATTTGTTTACATGTATAGTTGTATGTGTATAACACACTAACAGTAATAGACATAATTAAGCAAAATTAGGTCGGGTAAACCATAAAAACTTGAAAATCATAATTTCAAACTATATAATAATCGGATATACTAAACACTACTAACGATTAAATTTCAATCCTAATCAACCTCATCCAATTTAGAACCAGCTTTTAACAGGGCTGCTCGATATTCCACAAAACCTCTAGCTTCTTTTGCCAGCCTTCATATCCTTATTTCGTAGCGGCCGGACTGATTCGTATCCACCAGCCTTGATATTCATATAATTTAGGTGACTGATTAGTATCCAACCTGCATTTAATCGCTTTATTCATATCTGAAATCGGAATTGGCTCGTCAAAATCTGGTGCTAAATCCCTGCCGAATATAAACACGTCCTGTTAGGTTATTCAAATCAAAAGGGTTTTTAATATATACCCATGGGCGGGGATCTCGGGTATGGTTAAAATTTTTAAAGCGCAAATAAAAAATTTAAGGGGCGGCACATATGTAGGTCCGCCACCGGGGCGGTTCTAAAATAAAAAAATAAAAATATTATGTATAAATAGCAGATATTTTTTTTTTATAAACAAATATATATATATATATATATATATATATATATATATATATATATATATATATATATATATATATATATGTGAAGATGATCCCTTATTTTTATATATTAACTCTATGTTTTTATCGGTTGCCCTATAATTACATGTATAGATACGGAAAAAAATTGACAAATTCCTGACCCCAATTTCAACAATCCTGCTGCATATACCCTATGGAGGGGCCTGTATTGTAGGGACAATTCACAACAAGAATTTCTACTAAACAACAGGGGGAAATTTACATAGTCACTCCATTCGTGTGGAGATACTGTCTGAACCACACGGTGTCTTCACAACACAAATATTTTCCCCAGGATGGAGCTTTGTCAAATTCAAAAGGGGTCATTCAAGTTAAGTACAATTAACAAATATAAGAACAAAAAACGAAGCATTAACGTATATTAATTAATTAAAACAGAGAAAACATATAGGAATTGTACGTACCTCTCATCCTTGGATGTAAAGCCAAAGCAGCAGAGCATTTTGTAGAGCAGTTCTTGGACTGACGCCATCTTTGACTCAAAAACTAGGGTATTAGCTATAATGTAATCTCAATTAACTGCATCTTTATATATGGAGAATGGTACTGGTCAAATAATTTGTAGCAATCAAAATCATCGTTTTTTTTGGAAAGGAAATTTCAATCAATCAATCAATCAAAATCATCGTTTTTTTTGGGAAAAGGAAATAAAAAGTGCACATAAAATGTGCCAATTATTTTGAATTCATTAAATTTGATTTGTACTAGTATATGTCGCCATTTCATTAATTACACCTACAATAAAAAGATACTAATGTAAACCGTGGCTAACAAATAAATCTAATGTTCCGTATAAATTAAGTTAAACGAAACCTATGCAAATGTGTCATTCCGTTATAATGATTATTTTCATTTTTTTTATAACAAGAAGAGGCCAGAAATCTTCCACCATATTTTACATAAACTTTACATATTTTGTTTATTGTCATAGAGAAATATGGACAAATGTTTTTTTCAAAAAAAAAAAAAATACGCATAAAAAAATTCGAAAAAAATACCACCTATAAAAATTTGTATATAATATTTTTCTTTACGTACGTGGAAAAAAATAATATTACTACTTCCGTCCCATAAAAAATGTCTATTTCTTGAAAATTAGTTGTCCTATAAAAAATGTCCATTTAAAAAACAATACATCATTTAATGCATTTTTTTCCACACATACCCTTATGTTTGTATTTAATGTTTGTATGTTCATTTCAGATTCCAATGATTGATAAGGAAGACACTAAGCAACAGGCCCAAACCAACAAGAAGCAACAGGCCCAAACCAATAAGCCCAGGTCCAATACGAAATTAAAGAATAGCATGGAAAGAAACACAACAAGGGACACAAGTCATACACAATGAAGATGAGCTACTTGCACCGCAAGTTTGTCAGTTAGAATAAGAAAGAATATTCTAGGAATATTCTTATGTTCACCGGAATATGCCAAGAATATTCCTCAGGTCACCGGAATATTCCTAGGTATATTCTAGTTGATTTTATTGTACATACTAGTATAAATAGCTCATTAGCAAAGTCATAGTCTGTACTTAATACATTGGAATAAATAAATGATTCATACTTTCTCCTATTACATTTTCTACATGGTATCAGAGCACAAGGGTCTCTGTTCACGTTTCTGAAAGCCTCTGTTTCACGTTCAGGTTGCTTTTCCTCAGTTTTCTTCAGTTTGCCTTTCTTCAGTTTTCTTCAGTTTGCCTTTCTTCAGTTTCCTTTTCAATGGCTCAGTTGAATCAGCAACAGATTGCACAAATATCTCCATATTACCTACATCCAAATGAAAATCCATCTTTAGTTTTGGTGCAACCACCTCTCAATGGTCACAATTATCATGCATGGGCAAGATCTATGCGTATGGCTTTAATGTCAAAGAACAAGTTGGCATTCATCACAGGAAATATTGAGATTCCACAAGAAGAACATGAAGATTTCAACACATGGCAACAATGCAATAGTATGGTGTGTCCTGGCTGTTAAATTCTTTGTCAAGTTCTATAGCACACAATGTAATGTGGTTAAATTCAGCCAGAGAAATCTGGATTGATCTCCAGGAACGCTTTTCACATGGAGATCATTTCAGATTGTCAGATTTACTTGAGGAAGTCAATTCTGTTAAACAGCATGATCTCACAGTCACAGATTACTACACCAAACTCAAAACTCTATGGGAAGAATTGCTCATCATAAGGCCCTATCCTCATTGCACATGCAATCCTGTATGCAGCTGTGGTGCAGTTAAAACTTACAGAGATTATTTTGAAGCTGAGTGTGCCATTAGATTTTTGAAAGGATTAACTGATAGCTTTGCTCCTGTTAAGGCTCAGGTTATGTTGATGCATCCTCTTCCACCTATTAATCAGGTCTTTGGAATGGCAGTTAAGCATGAAAGGCAACTAAGCTATGGTGTAGGACATCCTGATCAGACTGATAGTTCAATTATGGCTGCACAAAGATCTAACAACTATGGCAATGGAGCAGCAAATGGTGGAGTTCAATATCCTAGAAGACCTATGTCTGGAAACAGGAATGTTCAATGTACTTATTGCAGTCTATTTGGTCATACTGAAGACAGATGCTACGAGAAAGCATGGATTCCCCCCGGAGGCGCGCGGCGGGGAAGGAATGGTCAAGGAAGAGGTGGTGGAAGAATTGTTGCAAATCAAGTTGAAACGATACTACAAATTGGTGCACATCATCAATCGGTCACTACACTTGTTTTCTCATGAACAACTGGAGGAATTGAGGAGTTTACTTAATCAAATGCCTAATGCACCGACCGGAAGAAGTTTGAACTCGTGATCAATCAAGCTTCGTTCTTAGTGCTAATTTTGATGCACCTCGCTATCGGTAAGATTGGTGGTAAGTTTGTGTATTCACATTTAAAGCTATGGATTATAGACTCAGGTGCTTCAGATCATATCACACACTCCTTAGACCACTTCACTTCTTATACCAATATTCCACATGTCCATGTCAACCTTCCAAATGGAAGTAAAACCATTGCTACACATAAAGGAACAGTTCAATTAACTCCTGATCTAAAACTCCACAATGTTCTCTATATACCTACTTTCCAGCATAATCTTTTGTCTCTTAGCAAATTACTACAAAATAGGGATCTATCTGTTACCTTTACCAATGTTTCTTGTCACATTCAGGATCATATGAGCAAGAGGACGATTGGATCAGCTAAGTGCTATAATGGTCTCTACTACTTGAGCTTGCAAAATGGACAACATCATTCTAAGTCTGTACATATTTCAAATAAATGCAAAACTGTCAATGTGTCCAGTAGGCCTGATGCATTTGTTTGGCATCTTAGGTTAGGGCACATGTCTTCCAAAGTATTGAATGATGTAAAGCTTGTAGCTCCTGATGTCAGTAGCTTTGAAATAAGAAATTGTACTATTTGTCATCTTGCAAAGCAAAAGAAACTCAGTTTTCCTTTAAGTGATTCTATGGCCTTATCAGCATTTGATCTTGTCCATATGGACATTTGGGGACCATATAAGCAAGCTACCATTCATAATGAACACTATTTTTTAACTATAGTAGATGATCATACCAGACATACATGGCTCTTCCTTCTTAAAGCTAAATCACAAGTCAGTGTGCTCATAAAACAGTTCTATGCTTTTGTTAAAAACCAGTTCCACAAATCCATTAAAGCTATCAGATCAGATCATGGTTTAGAATTCCAACTCCATGATTTTTATGGTACAAAAGGCATAGAGCATCAAAAATCCTGCACCTATACCCCTGAACAAAATGGGATAGTTGAACGAAAACATCAACATATCCTTAATGTTGCTAGAGCCCTCAAAGTTCAATCAAATTTACCTCTCAAATACTGGGGATTTTGTGTCAAACACGCTGTCACTCTCATTAACATAACACCTTCACCCAAACTTCAACATTTAACACCCTATCAGAAGCTTTTCAATCAGCCACCAGTTTACTCAAACCTAAGAGTTTTTGGTTGTCTTGCTTTTGCACATAATTCAAGTGTAGACAAAACCAAGTTTGATGACAGAAGCATGCCTTGTGTTTTCCTTGGATACCCTTCTAACATCAAGGGGTTTGTACTTCTTAACCTACACACTAAGGCCATTCTAATTTCCAGACATGTCATTTTTAATGAGCATGTGTTTCCTTTTAGGCAACAAATTCCTGTTAACACACCTTCTTATGCCTTACCCCTACCAGCTCATAATTCTTACTTGCCTTTTGACCTAGCCTCAGCATCTAATCCTACCTCTAATTCTAATACTCCTAATCCTGAGTCTCCCATCTCATCCAATCCTGTTCCTACATCAACACCTTCCTCTCCAACCTATGACCCTCAATCACAGCCTCATACATCATCCTCACCTTCTCCATCATCTGATGCATCCTCATCACCAAGCTCCACAAATCCACCATGTACCAATCCATCCACATCATCAAATATACCAACCCATCCTTTACAACCTACCATGGCCAATCATAGACAGTCTACCAGACATAAAGCACCACCTAAGTATCTGCAAGATTATATGTGTAATCAAGCCACAGCTCATGTTCAATACCCAATACAGGATTTTGTGTCCTATGATATGCTTGCACCTCACTATAAAACATTTGCTTTAAGTGTGGATACCACAGGTGAACCAGCTACTTATCAACAGGCTGCTAAACTTGCTCAGTGGAGGGATGCTATGGCTGCTGAAATTGAGGCCTTACAACAAAATAAAACCTGGGATGTTGTAACCTTGCCTAAGGGAAAGATTCCAATTGGGTGCAGGTGGGTTTACAGGATCAAATATCTGCCCAATGGTGATATTGAGCGTTATAAGGCAAGACTTGTGGCTAGGGGATATACTCAGCAGTTAGGAGTGGATTACACTGAAACTTATGTTCCTGTTGCTAAGCTCACTACGGTCAGGGTTCTTATAGCTGCAGCTGCTACACTCAATTGGCACTTGGAACAGTTAGACATCAACAATGCCTATTTACATGGAGATTTGTTTGAAGAGGTCTACATGAAGTTACCACCTGGATTCACTACTGCAGTCCCAAATGCTGTTTGCAAACTTAAAAAGTCTTTATATGGGTTAAAACAGGCAGGACGACAATGGAACGCTAAATTGACTTCATCTCTATTGGCTATTGGGTTCAAACAGTCACACAGTGACTACAGTTTATTTACTAAAGGGGCAGGCAGCAAGCTTGTGGTATTATTGGTATACGTGGACGACATTATTCTAGCTGGTCCACAGATTGAACCTATTCAAGAGGTTAAAAACTATCTAGATCGCACATTCAAGATTAAAGATCTAGGAAAGCTGCATTATTTCCTAGGGGTTGAGGTAGCAAGAAATAGTAAAGGGATTACCTTGTCTCAACGGAAGTACACCATGGATTTGCTAGCTGCATATGGCATGCTCGCCTGTAAACCAGCTTCCACGCCCCTTGTGACCAATGTCAAGCTTCACCAAGATGATTCACCACGCCTACCGGATAATCAGGGTTACCGGAGTCTCATCGGAAAGCTTATCTATTTGACCTTTAGTCGTCCGGATATTAGCTTCGCCGTGCAGCAATTGTCTCAATTCTTGGAATTTCCCACCGTTAATCATCAACAGGCAGCATTTCGCCTTCTTCGTTTTCTCAAGACTTCACCGGGTCAAGGGCTCCTTTATCCTGCTAATTCAACCGTTGATTTGACTCTAACTGCATATTCCGACTCCGATTGGGCCGGTTGCCAAGATACCCGACGCTCTATCACTGGCTGGTGTATCTTTCTGGGCAAATCCCTTGTGTCATGGAAGGCCAAGAAACAAAATACTGTTTCTCGGAGTTCTGCGGAGGCCGAATATAGAGCTCTTGCTGCTACTTCATGTGAACTACAGTGGCTTGTGTATTTGTTGTCCGATTTGAGCATCAAACCACCATTTCCAATCCCTTTGTTTTGTGACAATACCAGTGCTTGTCACATAGTCGAAAACCCCGTTTTCCACGAACGGACAAAGCACATTGAACTCGATTGTCATTTCGTTCGCGACAAGTTTCAAGCCGGACTTCTCGTTCCCCGACCCATTTCCACGGCCCACCAATTGGCGGATATATTCACTAAATCTCTTGACGGCCCGAGATTTCACTATTTATCCACTCAATTGGGGTGTTCTAATATTTTCTCGAAGTCCAGCTTGCGGGGGGGGGATAAGGAAGACACTAAGCAACAGGCCCAAACCAACAAGAAGCAACAGGCCCAAACCAATAAGCCCAGGTCCAATACGAAATTAAAGAATAGCATGGAAAGAAACACAACAAGGGACACAAGTCATACACAATGAAGATGAGCTACTTGCACCGCAAGTTTGTCAGTTAGAATAAGAAAGAATATTCTAGGAATATTCTTATGTTCACCGGAATATGCCAAGAATATTCCTCAGGTCACCGAAATATTCCTAGGTATATTCTAGTTGATTTTATTGTACATACTAGTATAAATAGCTCATTAGCAAAGTCATAGTCTGTACTTAATACATTGGAATAAATAAATGATTCATACTTTCTCCTATTACATTTTCTACAACTCTATTTTGATATATCATTTAATATCTTTTGATTCTGATGTAATTTCTGAAATCCGATAACAAATTTTCATTAACGACGATTATTACAGCATTTGCAGTAACATGACCTGCAATGACTCACAATGATACATTCATAGTTTTCAGCATTGAAAACTAGAATTCATACTACTAATAATTAACAATAATAATAATATTGTCATGCCAAAACAAATAAATTAAATACGAAATTCTTATTTGGAATTCATTCCCCTTTTTATTAAATCACAAAATGAAAATCTCAAAAGTCTCAAAATAAAATCTACCATTCCTTCCAAATCTACTCTATGCCACTATCATCCAAGAATATATAGTGCACTCATCTCCACTAGATTTCTCGAAATTCAGCTAAAGTACTAAGGGACACATTCACACTCTACCTCTCGTGTACCTTAGGCCTAGACGTGGATTTAACACCCCAATACCCTGGGCCTGGTAGCGCTAAATGAGTCATAAATATCCGATCAATTGTTTAATTAGACCACCATCCTCCCTTTGGTCTAAAAGAACTAACCCGAGTTGATAAGATTTTTATGTCTCACACTTATATGGGGGTGAATATTCTACCTTTTTACCGATGTGTGACATTATAGTGGAGTGGAATTAGTGATCGGTTTTTGTGTCTTTTGACATTAACAAGTCGTTTCTTTAATTTTAATTTCCGCTTTACTCTGATTATATTGTACATGAGTCATACGTATATATTTCTCATATTATTAAAAAAATATGCGTGCCGGGCATTCTCTCTGGATAAGGACTCGGTGTTCTGAAAGGGCGTCACAGATTGGTATTAAGAGCCGACTGCCGTACGGACCTATGTACCACACCGTGAGAGACGGTGAGGGCCACCTCTAGAATCCTATGGTATAGACGAGACTGAGACAAGTCCTCGACAAGTCCTGGCGAGGACGTCAGTCTCTTATGAAGGGGGAGAATGTAAAATCTTGCATCGGTAAAATAATAAAATACTCACCCTCTTATATAAGTGTGAGACATAAAGATCTTGTCAACTCAGGTTAACCATTTTAGACCAAGCGGTTACGACAGTCTAAGCAGTTGACCCAGATCATTTATAACTAATTTAGCGCAACCACCCAAGTTATGGGGCGTTACAACGAGAAACAAATAATCTACCTTGAAATAAGTTCACATATTTAAATATTTTTGACGGGCCACATATTTAAATCATTTATAACTAATTTACCGCAACCACCCAAGTTATTGGGGGTTACAATGAGAAACAAATAATCTACCTTGAAATAAGTTCACATATTTAAATATTTTTGACGGGCCACATATTTAAATTACCTGTAAAATAAAATTGATTTGAAATATATAAATGTATAAAATATTGAAACAACATTGACTTGAATGTTGTATTTTAATTATATATTATGTAATTATTACGTATTAATTACTGAATCTAGGTTTTGCAGAGGGGGCAAAACATACGCTAGTTCAATTCCGTAATTCATAAAATGATGACAAGTAATGTATATTCCTCTCCAAAAAAAAATTTGTATAATGTATATTCCTGTCAAATATACATGATTTTTTCAAAGAATATACAACACGATTAGCTAATTGAGTGTGTTGTGATTAATTTTGATGTGAAACTAGTATCTTGTTAAAACAAATATCTTTGGTTTATCTCTTAAGTTTTCCAGTACCAGTTGTACTTTGTTTATCTTTGCTTAATTATTCTCTTAAGTTGTTTAATTATTTTTGATTATCTCTTAAGTTTTCCACAAGTAGTAATTTGTTTACATGAATGTATATAACACAATAACAGTAATAGACATAATTAAGCATAATTAGGTTTGGTCGGGTAAACCATAAAAACTCGAAATTCATAGTTTCAAATTATATAAGATAAACTGAACATACTGTATATAATAGCCGGATATACTAAACACTACTAACGATTAAATTTCAATCCTAATCAACCTCATCCAATTTAGAACTAGCTTTAACAGGGCTGCTCGACGGCATCCCGATATTCCACAAAAGCTCTGGCTCCTTTTGGTAAAGAAAAACATAAACTGAAATAATAGAGAAGAGTTTTTATTATTGCACTTCTATATTATCGATTGATTACATTGCCTCTGTTCTTGCTACAATAAATAGTACTTTAACAAGATAACACTTGTGTCTAGGACTCTAGTTTTTGATAAAAAAGATAAACTGATTATGGTGCTTTCAAATATTAAACATCTAGGTTGGATAACCACTACATGAGGAGACTGATGGCTATTGGACTCTTAATCCTTCTACATATTCCAGCTCAATCCGTAGGAACTCTACTCTTGAATCAGCCTTGCATTTATCTCTTCAGTGACAGGTTCAAACTGATTTGATCAAGCTAGCTTATCTTTTATTTAAATTGCTGCTTTATCACTCTGCCTTCCAACTGTTTGATTTTTTGCCTGAGAGGATAATGCTATCATAATTGCTTGAATTATTTGAATTTGCTTAAGAGAAGATAATGCCATAATTATCCTGTTTATGGTCGAATGTCTGCTGCTGTCTGAATATGTTTGAGACACTGTCTGAAATACTTTAATATCCCCCTTCAATCTTGGATGGGGCTATGAACTAAGCCAAGATTGGGTCTGAGGCAGATAAATAACAATTTAGGCAAGGGTTTAGTAAAGATATCAGCTAGTTGGGACTGAGTTGGGACATGCTTGGTGATCAATAGTCTTCTAGCCACCTGTTCCCTGACACAGTGATAATCCAGTTCTATATGTTTACTTCTTGCATGAAAGACACTACTAGAATTTTCGATGTTTCCTACGGAATAATTCGTCGGTAGTTTGTCAGAAAATCGTGTTTCCGACAAAATTCCGACGAAATATGCGTTGTCGGAAAAATGCCCGTAGGAATCACGTTCCGACAAATTTAGTGACAAAATTCCTACAAATAATACCGACAAAGTTCCTACAAATGTTTCTGACAAATTTCCGACGAAGTGAGTGACGATATTTCCGACAAAATTGTGGACCAGTATTCCAACAAACTTCCGACGGGTTTTTTATTAATTGTTCTGACAATTTTCCGACGAACTTTGTCACTATTTTGTTGGTAGCTATCACTATTTCTGCAGGTTTCCAACAGACTTCCGACGAAATTCGTCCCTACTTTGTCACAAATGTGATTTTTGAAAAAACCAGTTTTTGTAAATTGTATGAATACCACCTGTCCAAATGAAATATAATATCACAATATATTCGCATTGCGAATTACTCAATCCACAAAAATTGCACACATAATATTTAATTTTTGCGTCAACCAAGTCTACAAACGCTCCATAGAGATTAGGGGTAAGATACAAAAGAAAATGTGGCCTTCAAAAAAAAAAAAGGTATGCCACATAGGAGAGTGCAGATCTAATGTATATTAAAATCTAAATAAATCCATAATCCTCAATGTCGAGCACCATCTGGATGAAAGAAGCCCTGGACCAACTGTGCAATCCTTCCTATCTCCGCATGCATGGCAGATTGTGTGGCTGCAAACTTCTCTCGTTCCTCACAGCTCTCTGTCTTTCCTCAGTCAAACTTTCACGTACAGCAGAAAGGTCTTCCCGCAACCTTGAATTTTCCTCTGAAAGTTGTGACACTTGTTGCGAAAGCACCTCATTTGGCATCGAATGCGAAATCGATCCACTAGTGTACTCTAAAGATAAATTACCCAATCCTTTCACACGCCTATTCTTTGCACCCCCAGCGCATTCCAGAAACACTTTATCTGCTTCATGTAACAAATCATCTGGAATTCTATCTTTCTGCCCAAAATATTGAATGACGTTTGACATTTTTTCCTTAAAAGGTTCCTATGAGGATTTAGAAAATATGTTTGTCAATATCTTTCGTTCAATATGAAGATATTGTGTCACGTACCCATTATGAATGCATTACTAGCAATAAAGAAACTAAAACCAACAAATAAGTAACTCCTTTTAAAATCAAGTTATAGGCAATAAATTATATGTATATGTTATGTCATACATTACATAAAAAAATTCACATTTTAAACGCATATATTCAAGTTATTACCTCAATAAATGCTGCACTATCATCAATAGGCTCCTTATCATCCATGGTTGAGTGGGTATACATAAACACCTCCGCAATAGCAACAGGACGCTTCAACACCGTTTCCTAAAAAAAACATTTAACCCATCATTACAACGAAGTTCTTTCAAAATTTATGATCGGTTTCTAGTAGAAGAAAAGTCGTAACCACAAATGATAAGTTTATAACTCACACCAAGTAGATAACAATAAAAATAACTAGGACAAAGTTGGAAATGAAAATTAGTGATAGTAAATCTAGAAGTTACTAAACTTTTAGGAAAAGATGAAGTTATGCAAATTAAATAAATTACTCACCTATCATGAACATAAACTTATATTTTGTTAAGGAGAAATTGAGATGAGCTTTTATAAATCATAAGCTACAGGTCATTTTTTTCATTGTCATTTCAATATCATGTATTAAAAAGAACCTGTCAAAAACTCATTAGATGTAATATAATAATGGTAAGAAACAAATAATATAATGTAATGAAAGCAGCTACTTAATTGAAAGGAAGAAAGACTGTATTTGGTGCATGTGTATCGCATAGATAAGACTGTATTTGGTGCATGTGTATCGCATACCATACACTCACCTTTGTAACAATCAAGTGAAATAAAATAACAATGTAACAATAAAAGTGAAAGTCCAATGTAATACCATAGTCACTTTTGTATCATGGAATGATCTTGATCCTCCGGAGTACTTGCCCACCGGAAAGCCCTCGTCAGAAATGCGATTCCTATTTGATGTATTTGCATTGGAAGCTCTTATAAATTCTTCAGTTTCCCAACCAAAAACAGATAACTTGTAAGTTGCAGACAACCAAAAACAGAGAACTTGTATGTTGTACATTGCACCAATTCATGGAAATTAATAACTAAATTAAAACTCACTTTGCATAATCAGATGCATATTGCTTTCATCATATATATGCAAATTATCATAATGATGAGACATAGTAATAAAGCCAAAATACTCCAAAACCGTAAGAACCAATTCAGCATAATGCATATATTAACAAAAGTGAAACCCTAACCTTGTGAATTGCAATTTCTGTTAAATAATATACCAAACTTATTTTACAAATAAAACACAGATATGAACCTGTATATCTCCGCTATTCATGTAGAAATCTCAGATGCTCTACCCAACAGCAATGTGTGGCCATCTGAAGGTAATTTTGTTTAATAAAAAATAACCTTACCTTGTACAAAAAAAGAAAGAAATATTCGTTCATATTCTTGAGGCATACCGATTTGACGAGCCGAGTTTTTATCCAAACCTGTGTCACGTTGGTAAAGTCTTATCATATTCATTCGTTATGAAGAAATCTTTTGTGGATAGGCCCCTTTCAAAGACCTTCGTTATACAAATTTGGACGATGTATCAATTATAAACATAGTTCACAAATTTGAAGGGATATTCAAAAACATAAAGTGCAAGCAAATAAAATACAGGTAGAGTAATACCAAAAGAATAGGTTGTTAAATTTGAATATTTGCCCTGTAAGTGTTGCCCTGCCCAAAAGCCAGCCGCCTCCCCTTTTCCCTTTAGACATTACTCTGAAATAAGTTTACCGTCAATCTCCTTATCTTTTCCATGAAAAACCCAACCGATTATCCTCCATTCTTCAACCCTCTCATTCTCAATGAAAAACCTAACCGATTCTTGTTAGGAACTAAGAAAGAAGCATACTTACCAGTTAGTCGGTTAGCACTGTAATACAGCAGTTATGAGCTGTCAATCAGCTGTACAATTGTTATAGAGCTTATATATAGGAGACTATACAGACTTGTAAAGGCATTCAAGCAAATAATCAATAAAAATCTTACTTTCTTTTCTTGTCCTGCAATCCTTCCCCTTCTTCCCTTGCTATCTTGTCATTTTACTTCTTAGTTCCTTACAAGTGGTATCAGAGATAGCGATTCTCTACCATGGCTGATACTAGCCTCAAATCTGTGGATGAGCAGACAAAAAAGAATGCTAAAGATATCGAAGAGCTAAGTAAATCAATGCAAGACCTCAAACAGAGCTCAGATGATCAAATGGCGTACATGAAGGATCAATTTGCAGCTATCTTTGCAGTCTTATCCAATAAAACAATACCAGCTCATGGAGATAAGCTCCCACACCTCCACACCACCAACAACCGAAATTCCCTCCTCTAGCCTAGGAATTTTAGGTCCCCCTCCGACAGAATCAAGGTATGACAATATACTCAAATGCCCCAAGATGGATTTTCCTGTGTTCAAAGGGGAAAACCCCAGAGCATGGTTAAGGAAATGTGAAATGTATTTCCAATTTCACTCAATTAGAGAGGATGAGAAAGTAGCATTAGCATAAATGCACTTAGATGATCAAGCTGAATTATGGTACAGTAGCTGGAAGGTAACAAGAGATTCATTACCTGGACTATTTTTTGTAATGAATTGTGTAGAAGATTTGCAAATCAGAGTTATGATGATGTAGTAGATGAGTTTCACAAGTTAAAACAAACTGGAACAGTAGATGCTTATCAGGCTAAATTTGAGGAGATTAAAACACTAGTATCCTTGAAGAATCCTGGGTTGGATGAAGCATACTTCGTAGCAAGCTTCATAGGAGGATTGAAGAAGGGTATTAGATCAATTGTGAGAGTCAATAAACCCTTAGATCTAGCTGCAGCCCTAGAATATGCAAGAGCACAAGAAGATGTACTAGATTCCATGAGTAGCACCACAAACCCTGGTTATAAGAAAATACACTATCAGAAGACCAACACCATACCTATAACTGCTAAATTTCTAGAAAAAGGGAGGGATGGTAGCAAATTTATCACACCAGCAGAATTCCAAGACAGAAGGGCTAAGGGTCTTTGCTTTAAATGTAATGAGAAGTACATGCTAGGACACCAATGTAAATCCTAACAGTTCAACTTTATTCTGGTTGATGAAAACGATCAAGATTCTGTTGAAGAGTTGGAAGATTATGGAATTGATATTACAACCCCAGAGGTATCTTAATTGTCATTAAACACCATGACTGGTCAAGTCAGTTCAAACACTATCAGAATCCAAGGTTTACTCAAAAAGAGGCCAGTGAATATACTCATAGACAGTGGGAGTTCACACACATTTCTAGATCAGAAGCTAGCTAGGGATCTCCAATGTGTTGTAGAAGCTACTCATCATTTGGGGGTTACTGTTGCAGATGGCAACAAGATGGTGAGCAGTAACATGTGTCCAAATTTACCATGGATTATGCAAGGCAACCGATTCATTCATGATGTCAGACTCCTGAAACTAGGAGGGTGTGATATGGTACTTGGGGTTGATTGGATGAAGAAATTCAGTCCAATGATGTTTGATTTTAACAAAATGGAACTCTCTTTTCACAAGGATGGCCAACCTATTGTACTTGAGGGGTATGAGGAAATTGCACAACTAAAGACCATCAGCTGCAAGAACTTGGTTAGAAGCTTTAAAGGGGGTAAGTCTGGGGTAATGGCATGCATCAATTTCATTAGAGCAACTACAGAGCTGAATGAAACCACTAGCATACATCAGGAGGTTCAGGACTTGCTGGATCAATACAAGGATGTGTTTTCAGCACCAGAATCATTACCACCAGACAGAGACTTAGTCCATGATATCATCCTTAAAGAAAGGACTGATCCTTTCAAATTGAGGCCGTACAAATATGGTCATCACCAAAAAAGGAGATAGAAAATCAAATTGAATAGATATTAGAACATGGAATGATACAGGCCAGACATAGCCCTTATGCATCACCTATTCTGTTAGTTAAGAAAAAGGATGGAAACTGGCGATTATGTGTGGACTATAGAAAGCTAAATGAGCTTACAGTGAAGGACAGATACCCTATACCTATCATAGATGAGTTACTAGATGAGTTGGGGCAAGCAAAATTCTTTTCTAAGATTGATTTAAGGGCTGGTTTTCACCAGATCCGAATGAAACCAGAAGCAATCCCTAAAACTGCATTTGTAACACATCATGGCCATTATGAGTATACAGTTATGCCGTTTGGATTAACCAACGCACCAGCCACATTCCAAAAAGCTATGAATGAACTCGTCAAGCCATATTTCGAAATTTTGTTTTAGTGTTCTTTGACGATATACTGATATACAGTCCTGACTACAGTCCCCATATGCAACATTTGCAAGCAGTATTAGAATTGTTGAGGCATAAAAGTTTTATGCTAAAATGAGTAAATGTGGCTTTGCACAAACCAAGGTTGAGTATTTAGGACATATAATACAACAGGGGCAAGTGATGGCAGACCCTAGTAAGATTGACAGCATGTCCAAATGGCCTATTCCTCGAATATTACAGAATTGAGAGGCTTTTTGGGATTGACTGGTTTTTATAGAAGGTTCATCAAAGGATATGGTATAATAGCAAGATGTTTGATTGATTTGTTGGGAAAAGACAACTTTGTTTGGTCTGAAGAGGCATATGAGGCCTTCCTGGCATTAAAGAAGGCCATGTGTGAAGCTCCACTACTAGCATTACCTGATTTTACATCACCATTTATAGTGGAAACAGATGCTTGCATAAATGGACTTGGTGCTGTGTTGCAGCAGCATGGCAGACCAATCTCTTATCTCAGCAGGGCATTTAATTCAAAAGAGATGGGGCTCTCTATCTATGAAAAGGAACTCTTAGCAGTGATTATGGTTGTTACTAGATGGAAACACTATTTGCAAGGGGCACAGTTCATTATCAAGACAGATCAGCAATCCTTGAAATATTTACTAGAACAAAAAGTTACTACGGCATTACAACAGAGGGGCATCACAAAACTCTTGGGACTAGATTTTAAAATTGAGTATAAGAGAGGCAAGGAAAACATTGTAGCAGATGCACTATCTAGACAGCCTATGCACCAGGGAACTTCTATGGCCCTTACAGCGGTGGTTCCAAGTTGGATGACAAGGGTTATTGACAGCTATGAGGGTGATGATCATGCTCAGTTCAAAATAAGCTCTGTCTTGTTAGATCCATAGAATGAGCCAGACTTCACATTGCATCAGGGAATTTTGAAATTTAAGAGCAGGATATATGTTGGCTCATCTGGCAATATGAGGAAGGAAATTCTGTCTCAATTACATGACATTCCTCTAGGAGGTCATTCTGATATAAGGGCATGCCTCAGTAGGATTTCATCTCTTTTCTACTGGCATAAGATGAGGAATGATGTTAGGGATCTAATCAATCAGTGCATCATATGCCAACAATGCAAAGACATCCATGAACACCCCCAAGGCCTCCTTCAACCACTCTCAATTCCTGATCAGGCATGGCAACAACTCTTCTGTATATACCACAGTGTGTGTCATAGTCCCATGGAAACTCTTCTCGAGAATACCACAGTGTCAACAACTCTTCTCGGGGGACACTTTTGAGGCCTTGGGGGTGTTCATGGAAGAGTGTGTGTCCCCCGAGAAGAGTGTGTGTCACAAGAGTGTGTGTCATAGTCCCCCGAGATTTGGTTGACGATGAGTTGGGAATCGCAATAGACTTCAACATTTTCCACATTTAGCTCCTTGGCCAGTTTGAGCCCAGCTATAACTGCTTCGTACTCAGCTTGATTATTCGTGGCCGGGAATTCGAACCTTAAAGCTTTTTCGATTTCCTCCGTCGATCCGGGCTCCATCAAAATTACTCCGGCCCCACAACCATTTCGGTTAGATGCCCCATCCACATATAAATGCCAACATTGATCTGGTTTACTCTTGGCCGCTGCAGGCTCATGGGGTAATGGAGAACAGGGTTGTGGCGAGCTAAAGCTTGTCTCTACAATAAAATCGCGCGCTTGACCCTTGATAGCTTTTCTTTCGGGCGATATTGTATGTCGAACTCAGTGATTTCGATTGCCCATCCGAGAAGTCGACCGAAAGGTCCGGTTTATGCAATATTTGACGCAATGGACTATCCGTTAAAACAACTATCGTGTGTGAGGTAAAGTAAGCCCTGAGTTTGCGGGCAGCAATAACAAGCGAGTAGGCTAATTTTTCAATATTAAAATAGCGGATCTCCACCGGACTGAGAACCTTGCTTACATAATAAACGGGATTTTGGAGGGTTCCGGCCTCCTTGACAAGAACGGCGGCAACAGCCCGGTCCGAAGCCGCTAAGTACAAAAACAACATATCTCCCTCTATAGGGCTAACCAAAAGGGGTGGTTTCCCTAGATATTCTTTTAAAGCATGAAATGCCTGCGAACACTCTGCGTTCCATGAAAAAGTTTTGTCGCCTCTGAGAATTTTGAAGAAGGGGAGACACCTTTCCGCTGATTTTGATATGAAGCGACCTAGCGCAATGATGCGGCCATTGAGCCTCTGTACCTCCTTGATAGTAGTAGGTTCTCTCATGTCAATCAAAGCTTGAATTTTTTCTGGATTAGCCTCGATGCCACGACGACTAACCATAAACCCCAGAAATTTGCCTGCCTGGACACCAAAAGTACACTTGGCCGGATTCGGCTTTCATTGAGTGCTTTCGGACATTATTGAAAGTTTCTTGAAGGTCGCGGCGTGACCGTCCCCGCCGGATTTAACAACCATGTCGTCTATGTAAGCCTCCATATTTCTGCCTATCTACGAACTGAAGACCCTGTTGACCATTCGCTGATAGGTCGAACCCGCATTCTTCAGCCCAAATGGCATCATTTCATAATAATACAATCCTCCAGCGGCCCGGAAAGCCGTTTTTTCTTTGTCGGACTCGCCATCCGTACTTGATGATACCCGAAATATGCGTCTAAGAAACTTAAAACCTCAAAGCCAGAAATTGAGTCAACTAACCGGTCAATTCGTGGCAGCTGATAAGGATCCTTCGGACATGCTTTGTTGACGTCCGTGAAGTCGACGCACATTCTCCATTTGCCGTTGTGCTTCTTTACCATAACCACGTTTGCCAACCAAGTAGGGTAGGCAAGCTCTTTTATGATTCCCGCTTGTAGAAGCTTTCCGACCTCTACTTTCACCGCCGCCTCCTTTTCTGTTGAGAACTGACACGCTCGCTGTTGTATCGGCTTGAAAGTAGGGTCGACGTTAAGATGGTGCAGGGCGACGTCTGGTTCGACTCCTCGCATGTCAGTAACCACCCAAGTGTTCAGGGTCAAATTGTATGATTTATAACGATATATTTTATATAAAATTCCCCCATATTCGTATTATTTTCATAGAAATCGAGCCTTATATTTAAATATTGAGCAAATGATATTTTTAATGAGTTAATTCCAAAACGTAGCGAATTATGTGCATAATTGATGATTTATTATTAATTTGGAATTGTATTACATTTTGGTGTTATTCATTGATTAATTAGGAGCTCACAAGTGTTGAAGTTTGGAATTGACAAGTGGCAAAAGGATAAGATCAAGGAGGACAAGTCATGAATCATCTAGAATATCCAAGAGATAAGGTTTGTTGCAAAGGATAAGGATGGCTTGTTAAGAGATAAGGACAAGATCAAATCCGTTCAGCCCGAAAGCGGTGTGTGGACCGGCGTTCCAAGCCCAGATCGGCGTTCCATTATAGAACCGGCGTTCCGGGGGCTGAAAAGCGATGCGAGAGCTCGAAAGACAGCCGGAACCGGCGTTCCACAGCCCGAAGCGGCGTTCTACATGCCTGAACTGGAGTTCAAACTCTGAAACTGGCGTTCAAGATCTCTGCCACTAATTCCCTATAAATACAGCAGCTCCCAATTCATTCGGAGAGACATTACAGATCAGATTTTCTTCCACACACCAAAAACACGAGCGCGACCGCTCCTTCTTGGTTTCCAAGGCCGATCACCCAAGCCTTGTGCTTGGGTGATCCGGGTTAGATTAGGTTTTACTTCTTTTGTTTTCCTTTTCTTGTTCGATCACCATGATGATCTCTCGAAGCTTTGAACTTGGAGCGGTCATGTAATACTTTTCGGCGGCTTCTATTTCTTGTCCATGGATGATCTTGTGAGTTTAATTTTAAAGTTGTTTTCTTTCCTTTGATTATGTGTTATGCAATCGATAACGAAAGTTGTATTGCTATTGATGTTTACCGTATGACGAAAGTCGGTGTAAACCTTAGATCACCATAGGAAAGATGAGATTTTTAACCTTGACATAACGAAAGTTGATAGGTTGAATCTCTAGGTTGTTAGATTGAGAGATCTTGCACCTCGTTTTATGATGTGTTAATCTTTAAAATCGAGAGATAGAAGATTACTTAAGAGAGGTGAACCACAACTTGAATTAAAATCATCATAAGATAATCTAGGGAAGAATTAAGGGTTGCGGGATGGTGGATCATGTTTGTTCTATGTTATTTTGCTTTAGTCGTTATCATGGGTTCGTTAGTTTTACTGTTTTTCGTAGTTGTAGTTTTATTTATTTTGGTTCGCAATTATTGTTTCCTGGCTTTGGATTAATAGTCCTCTGTCCAGTTTACTTGTCTGTTTTAGTTTTAGTAATAACTAGTAGTAACAATTGGAAAGATTAACAAAATTAGATTCAACATCCCAATTCCCTGTGGATCGACCCCTTACTTATCTCGCTATACTATCAACTACCCGGTGTTTGGCCGGTTAGGAGTTAGTTTTGCATCTAAGTATGGGTTTATAAATTTTCTTTTGTTTAAATGATGCAAAATCCTCTAAACAAAAGTGGCGCCGTTGCCGGGGAATCGGTGTTTTGTTGAATCTACTTGAGTTAATTCTTGATTTTGTTACAATTTACTGTGTTCAATAAAAGTAGCGTTTAATAAATTGAGAGTTTTTATTTTTGCCATGTTTCGATGACCGTTAGGTTAAGAAGGTGCAAAAAGTTTTTTTACTCAATTTATGAAACGTGAATTATATGTTTAGGTGTAATCTAACCCCCTGTGCTAAAAATTTATCTGTGGCTGTTGTCTGTGCTATATGTGTGTTGAGTTTATGATTAGTTTTGGGTTGCTGTTATTTTTCCTGCCTATCTGTGCATTTTTGGAAATGGACGAGCGTTCAAGGCATCTGAACGCCCGTCCAAGTTTATAATATGCAGGTGGAACGCCCGGTTGAGTGCTGAAACGCCCGTTCAGTGTGAAATTTTCAGCTGAACGCCCGTCTTGAAGATGGAACGCACGTTCAAATAGTTGGACGGGCGTCCAACCCTGAGTCCAGGTTCCAATTTCTTCCTGTCTTGATTTATAACGCTTTATTTGACTTGGATGTTTTTAATATGAGCTTCTGTGGCTTTTTATTTTTACGTAGATGTCCTGAACTTGCATGTTTATCTCCCCATCTACGAATCCATGTTAAATAATTGATCTTATCTCTTTTACTTGATTCATCTATGCAAGTTATAGTGACTGTCGGTTCTCGTAAGCTATAACTGGTCTTATTGTTATTAGTAGCTAATGTCGGTTTCCGTATGCTACATACCGCTGTGATGAATCTTTTAAGCTTTGAGACTTATGTGCTTTCTTGTTATTTTGTAACTCATATGGGTAGCTACTGTCGGTTTTCCGTATGCTACCATCGCGTCTTATGAGTTACATCTGTTTAGTATAGCTAACTGTTGGTTTTCCATAATGCTATCACTTTTGATGAGTCTTAAGGCGCGTCTACACTGCATTGTAATGGACAGCACTGTCGTTTATCGTAACCTGTCATTATTTGGTAGACGTTTATTTTATACATGTCATGTTGCAAATAAGGGGCTAGTTTTCTTCCTTTTATTTTCTTTTATTTGTGCATCTCATTTAGTTGCATGTCATCTAGTTGCATTGTTTTCTTTTCTTTAAGGGCCGTAGTCACTGTAGGGTTGTCTTCACAACCTGCTCAGCCTGAGCTTGTTTGCGTTTTCTTTTATTAGGATTACATATCATGTAGTTTGCATTGTAATGTAGTTGCACCTAGCCTACTATTTTGCAATGTCCATGTATATGTTCCATCCTTATCTGAGCTTAATCTGAAACATCTCTATGATTTATTCTCCTTGTGTTTTCAATGTATAATTCTTTTTCCCCGTAGACTCTTTTTGCACTGATCAAGTATGCGGGACACTTTTGATAGCCGTTGTGCGCTTTCACGTCGATGTCGGTATTCTGTGATGCTCCACAAGTCTACCGATCTATTCAAGCTTACTTGGATCTGCGTGATGCTCCACATTTCCAAGGATAGTCAAGCAATTTTGGTTCTTCAGGGGTTCTTTCCAGAATTGCCAGCTTGGAAATACAATCAGCTAAGTTCCTAAACTTTTATTTCTGTACAACTTGAGGACAAGTTGCAATCTAAGTGTGGGGGAAGGGATTAGTATCTACATTCTTTTGCCATATTAGTCATATTTCTATGAAAAATGCTAAATTTTTCAAAATTTTTGTTTTTGTCCCGAGTAATGTCATTTCACTTGCATGCTAGTTTTATAATCGGCACCTTTAGTTGTTTTCGTAGTCGTGTCATATTCTAAGAATAGATTTAGTAGATCGACACTCACTTGAATTTCATTTCACGAACCTATTAGATGAAGAACCAAATATAAAATAGTCTCCGGTTAGTTAAAGGATAGCCAACTCTCGATACGTATAACACTTATTTAGCATTGATGAAAGTTAAGAATTCGTACTTTACTCACGCTTAGAATCTCGGTACCTTAGTGTTCTTGAGAACCTTAAAAGTCTTGAATGTGTTAGAAAAGATACACGATCAAGAGTTTCCAAAGAGTTTGGGCGAGAATATAATATCTTATATATATATATATATGATAAATTTCACCTCGAGTCCATTTGGATACGCCCCAATTGGGGAGTGTGGTTTACCTTGGACGGTACGGGTTTGAGTGATCTCGGGGTGACCGCCTCTAAAGTAGGGGAGAGTGTTATACTTTTGAGACGCGAGAAGTTTATGTTTTTAGAACTCGAGTCGAGTTGATCTAAACCCGTAGAGACCGAAAGGTATTTTCTTGACACCAAGTAAAAGAATTTAAATGTGAGTTAGCTACTTTATTCTTGACAAGTAATTTTTGTAGGGTAAGTGCTTTGTAGACGTAATGAAACTTTCGTTTATTTAACCGGATGATCGTTAGTGCTTGATTTAATACATCAAGAGAGGATTGGTGGAAGTTTAGTAGGTTACGCACACACAATCACCGAGTGACTTCGATTTGCTTTGAATACTAGCTTGTCGTGAGCACGACTACATCTAGTGTCAGGTTATGTGGATTCTTGATAGTATGTTTTTGTTTTGTTTTGCTCGGGACGAGCAAAAAGCTAAGTGTGGGGGAGTTGTTCAGGGTCAAATTGTATGATTTATAACGATATATTTTATATAAAATTCCCCCATATTCGTATTATTTTCATAGAAATCGAGCCTTATATTTAAATATTGAGCAAATGATATTTTTAATGAGTTAATTCCAAAACGTAGCGAATTATGTGCATAATTGATGATTTATTATTAATTTGGAATTGTATTACATTTTGGTGTTATTCATTGATTAATTAGGAGCTCACAAGTGTTGAAGTTTGGAATTGACAAGTGGCAAAAGGATAAGATCAAGGAGGACAAGTCATGAATCATCTAGAATATCCAAGAGATAAGGTTTGTTGCAAAGGATAAGGATGGCTTGTTAAGAGATAAGGACAAGATCAAATCCGTTCAGCCCGAAAGCGTAGGTGGAACGGCGTTCCAAGCCCAGGATCGGCGTTCCATTATAGAACCGGCGTTCCGGGGGCTGAAAAGCGATGCGAGAGCTCGGAAGACAGTGGAACTGGCGTTCCACAACCAGAACTGGCGTTCTACATGCCTGAACTGGAGTTCAAACTCTGAAACCGGCGTTCAAGATCTCTCGCCACTAATTCCCTATAAATACAGCAGCTCCCAATTCATTCGGAGAGAGACATTACAGATCAGATTTTCTTCCACACACCAAAAACACAGAGCGGCCGCTCCTTCTTGGCTTCAAGGCCGATCACCCAAGCCTTGTGCTTGGGTGATCCGGGTTAGATTAGGTTTTACTTCTTTTGTTTTCCTTTTCTTGTTCGATCACCATGATGATCTCTCGAAGCTTTGAACTTGGAGCGAAATCATGTAATACTTTTCAAAGCTTCTATTTCTTGTCCATGGATGATCTTGTGAGTTTAATTTTAAAGTTGTTTTCTTTCCTTTGATTATGTGTTATGCAATCGATAACGAAAGTTGTATTGCTATTGATGTTTACCGTATGACGAAAGTCGGTGTAAACCTTAGATCACCATAGGAAAGATGAGATTTTTAACCTTGACATAACGAAAGTTGATAGGTTGAATCTCTAGGTTGTTAGATTGAGAGATCTTGCACCTCGTTTTATGATGTGTTAATCTTTAAAATCGAGAGATAGAAGATTACTTAAGAGAGGTGAACCACAACTTGAATTAAAATCATCATAAGATAATCTAGGGAAGAATTAAGGGTTGCGGGATGGTGGATCATGTTTGTTCTATGTTATTTTGCTTTAGTCGTTATCATGGGTTCGTTAGTTTTATCGTTTTTCGTAGTTGTAGTTTTATTTATTTTGGTTCGCAATTATTGTTTCCTGGCTTTGGATTAATAGTCCTCTGTCCGGTTTACTTGTCTCGTTTTAGTTTTAGTAATAACTAGTAGTAACAATTGGAAAGATTAACAAAATTAGATTCAACATCCCAATTCCCCGTGGATCGACCCCTTACTTATCTCGCTATACTATCAACTACCCGGTGTTTGGCCGGTTAGGAGTTAGTTTTGCATCTAAGTATGGGTTTATAAATTTTCTTTTGTTTAAATGATGCAAAATCCTCTAAACACCAAGCAAAGGCACTCAAATTTTCTTTGAGTAATTGTATCAATTTTTCCCTTTCAATAGGACTCAGTCGAGCCCCTATCTTTATCTTTTGCTCGGGATATTCATCATTAATGACCACCTCGACCAACTCATCTTCTGCCATAAAATCTGGCTCATCTCTGACTTGCAATGTTTCACACTCTATTTTGACTGGTTCAGGATCAACAGCGGCCCTGATCATGTCGATGTTCTCCATGTTATATGGCTGTTCGATTCGAATCCTCTTATTCTCTCGTTCTCATCTCGTGTATGTATGTCAGGACAGCGGCAGGTTCGCTGATCGACGTTCCGATCCTGTCCCCAACATAAAACTTTGCCCGCTGATGTGGAATGGAAGCTACCATCTGAAACTGCTTTAAAGCGGGTGTCCCAATTATCATGTTATAATTGGACTGAAGATCGACAACTAAAAACATCACCTTTTCCGTGCGAAAGGGTGCATAATCTCCCATCTGTACATCGAGGTCGATGGCCCCCTTGACCTGTATCTTATGATTGGTGAAGCCCTCATGGGTGCCATTATGCGGTCTCAAATTAGAGTCGCTGAAACCCAACTCTTTGAAGCAGTTGTAATATAGGATATCGCGGCAAGCTCCTGTATCAACCATCACTCTATTGACACGGGCCCGATTGACGACCACCGAGATGCAAAGGCACATATCCTCTCGTATTGGTTGAAGTCACTAGCTCACTTCGAGTAAAGGCCGGGGGCTGTTCACTCCCTCGCAAAACTACGAGCTTCTCCACATGTTTGTTGATGGAGCCGATGCGATTCTTAATCGATTGTTAATGGGAGGAGGCTCGGTTATCATTCTAATGTTCCTATCGAACGACGAGCTTGCCGATTCCTCCTATCCGGACCACCGGTATCAAGTTTGAGGTGATCATGGTGTCCGCGAGCGAGCAACTTCTCTATTGCTCGTTTGAATTGGATACATTCATCGGTAGTGTGACCCTTATCCCCGTGATAGCCACAAAATTTGGATGCATCGCGGCGCGTGTCGGGAACCATTGGGTATGGTTCGGGTATTTCGTCTCGATTTCATTCAACACTTGGGAATAGGAAATTCGAGCGGCGTGAAATGCTCTTCCTTAAATCTTTCGGGTTTCTTGATTTCCCTATCCGCCCCTCTCGCGGGTGTCTCTTGGCGGGCTACGCTCGCCCTCTGTTTGCCTTTGTTGGACGAAGACGCTCCTTCGTTTCCTGCAGCTTGCAATGTACTTCCTAGTCGAGCTCAACATCTCTTGTAGGTTCGCCGGTGGTGACAAAGCGAAATAAGACTTCAAGTACCCCGGCTTCAACCCCGTTTCAAAACTACTCATGACAACGTTATCTGCGCTATACCCCCGGTTAGCTCATACACTTTGTAAAACCGCTCATAATAACCGCGAGTACCCTCACCTGTCGCCTTGTCGGACCTCATGTAGGTCGATATGCGTCTTTTTAGGTCCTCCCACTGACTTGAATTCTGCTATAAACTTGTTGATCAGGTCATCCCATGATAAAATCGATCCAGGAGGAAGACTGCGGATCCATGATGCTGCCCGATCTTGCATTGATCCCACAAATGCTATACACCAAGCCTCATCGCTAGAGGTACACAAACCGATTCTCGCTTTGAAAAGCGGATAGCCAATCCGGAGGATCCGTTGCTCCGTGGTAGTTTATGAAATTGGGATAGTGAGTTCCTCCCCTTGGAGCCGCTTTCAGTATGCTGGGATGAAGCACACTTGTTCCCCATGTCGGAACCGTTTTAACACCCTTTGTTCCTTTCTTTAATTCCTCTATCTGTTTTTTCATGATGCCTATCTCTTCCTGATTTGGGGGTTGAGGTGGGAGCGCAACATAACTTTCTTCAATTTCCGAGTCCCCCTGTCCTTCATAGCGGGTGCGAACTCGCCGAGTGTTCTTTGGTCGTACTGGGGCTGCACCGCGATCGTCGATCGCGGGCCCCAGTCTACCAAGTGTAGATTTCCTACCCTCTCTAGGATGTGAGGTTGCATGACTACTCTCCTCTATTTCTGATCGCTGTGGTCGAACCGTTTTTGGAGGAATGAATGTGGGCTGAATCTCGGTTTGTGCGGGTTGAGGAGGGTTGAATTTACGGATTGACCGAGGAGGTAATCCTTCTGCAATGAGTAGTGCATTTCCTTCCCGCATTTCTTCAACATATTCCATGTGCGCTTGCAAAGCTATTTTATATGTATCTTGTTGTGGGGGAGCTCCCCCGGCCGAAATAGCTTCTTGTTCGTTAGTTGGGTTGGATGTCCCCGCGATTCCTTTTCCCTTGCTTTTCCTAACCGCTTCCTCGTGTATTTCACGGGCTTTAGTCCTTTCCCGTATGTATGCTCGCATGTCGGTTGTGAGGGCGGGGTTGACATCCGCCCCATCCGACATAACCCTTCGGCTAGCCTCTCCACGGGGCGTGCTCGCTCCACGTGGCGGTCCCCGATTGGTCGCCTTAGCCGGTGTTGCGGGGTTCATGTTTTTCCCGCCGGCCATGACTTATGATTTTTGGGCGGGTATTTTTCGACTCGGGAATATAAGGTAACAACTGTTTGTATCTCCCAGGCTATTTACAACTAAAAGATGACCAAACTTTCCTTACTCGAAGATCTGAAACCGGCGAAAAGATGCGTAAACCAACCTGGGTATTTTAGATGGACTCAAATGTGAGTTTGCAATGAAGTTGATGATCTCCTCTGTGCAAGTTGCTGAGAGGAAGAGAGCAGCGGATTCTGGGCTGTATTATCCCAAAAAAATTTCAAAGCTTTGATGACCGACAGGCTGTAGATGATGATGACTTCGCCTGAGACACCGTGAAATCGTCTTTGTGGTGGAGTAAGTAGCCCTCGAATGCTGAATGATAATGATTTTCCCGGTAACGGAGCCAACTGATGTTGCGTGGAACACCAGATTTGCGGTAACAGTGTTTATCTTGAGGATATAAGGCTGATATGCATGATTTCTCCGGTGTGGTTAGGGTGACGAGTAAGAACAAGGCTGCCGGATCAGTTTATAAGATGAACAAGTTAATTAGTCGACAAGTTGGCAGAGTTTCTGCTTGTATTAGATTTATAGTTAAAGCTTGAGAGAGAGTCCTCCTTTTCTATTACAATGTGATCCCATATATATAGGCTAAAAAAGTAAGTCGGTTCACTGTTCATTGATAAGACAACTTAGAATACATAGCTAAGTTAAGCATGCATGCAATACAAGTGTCCTATCTAGCTGTAAAGTGTTGCCAGCTGGATTGGCCAGCTGGGTAAGCATGTCGAACAGCGAGTCCGGAGAAGTATGGTTGAGTAGCGGACTCGTTTGTGCCTTTATGTATAGGGTGGAATCACGTGGAGAGAATGAGTCCGGCTTACCGTTAGCGGACATGATCCGGCTTACTGTTGGCGGATAGGCCTCGGCTTGTAGCTAGCGGCCAGAAGATGCTTGGTGGCAGCGGCCAGCGGAGGTAAAAGCCCATTATCTGTGTTGACGGGCCAAGATTGTAGGCCCAATATGGATGAACAGGGCCCCATTCCAATCCGGGTATATCAATAATGACAATTGATGTGATATTGATCTCAAAATCTACTCAATATAAATTTTTTAGTGTAAACATTAACATGTATATGAGCATGGATATGTTAATAATGACAATTGATGTGATATTGATCTCAAAATCTACTCAATATAAATTTTTTAGTGTAAACATTAACGTGTAGCTGCAAATTATTCATATCACAAAATACTTCCGAAAATTATTATAAAAAGTTCTGCAAAATGTGACTAACTAAAATTTTTTTTTTTGAAGCGCAAAAAAATATGGTATCACTGGATATCTCTGCTATTCACGTAGAAATCTCAAATGCTAGAATTTTCATGAATCACCACATATAATTAAATATTGGCGTTTATATTTGCATGTTCCGTTTGTTTATTGTATTTTATTCCGTTTGAAGAGTCTGTCTACACTTTTTTTTTGGATAAACTGTCTACACATTTTATATTGTTGAAGAAATCAAGTAAACAAATCAAATTTAATGGTGTAATGAATAATTTCGTTTTTTTTTCCCCTTTTATTAGATAAACTGAGGCATGCTTTTTGTCACAAAGCAGACTTTTAATGTCAAAAAATGATAGAGGGTTCGTTTTGATAAACATTATTTGAGTTAATATTTATTCAACAAATAAATTTTGGTTGAAATTGTGTCTGTATTTTTTCAAAAAAAAGAAATTGTGATTGTATTATTTCGGCTTTCGTGTGAATGAGATGTATAGAAAAATAAGACTGTAAAAATTATTATATTAAAATGAAAAAAATTGTTTTCATGGTGAGGTGAATAATGGGAAAATTCTAACCGATATGACGAGCCGAGTTTTTATCCCGACCCCTGTCACGTCGGTAAAGTCATATTTGTTCGTTATGAAGAGTCCCTAAGTTCTTCCTCTTTCTCAGACTTCATTTGTTGAACTAGTCCCAGTCCAATGCATTTGAAAGGGTTCATAATCAGCAGTCCAATGTGGAGCACATGTTATGGAAGAGGCATATCAATGAATCTGGGATCATAATCAACAGGGTGGCTTTGGATGACCTGTAATGTTTGCATTCTCACATCCATAGTAATTACTCTTTCGCATCATCAATTAATCCTTTTCCAGTAACAATATTAGTTACAGTATCAGTAGAAGTTGTCACTCATCTTTCACATTATTCACAAATCATTATATACAGGGCATGCACATACAAAAATTATTCATCAATAAATCATTTTCCAGTAACAGTATCAGTAAAAGTTGTCATTCATCTTTCACATTATTCACAAATCATTATATACAGGGCATGCACATACATAAATCATTCAGTAGATAAAAAGCCATTTATTAAATTCGATGAATGACAACTTCGTTAATAATATTCAATGATTGTTTGGAGAAAAATTCTTAATAGATCGACTTTTACATAATTCTTGAAAGGAACATTAAAAAAGATGAACATAAAACTTCCATTAAAAAAGAGATGAACATAAAAATGAATACAAAAACTTAAAACTTGCATTAAAAGAAACAAACATGAACATAAAAATAAAAATAAAAGTTCAGAAACAAGAATAGGGACAAATAATTGGTAGATAGAAGAGTTATGGATGATATCGGGTTTAGGCACCATAACTTTTCATTGAAATTGGGCAGGGGTTCAATCTTTTGCCATGATGCCTTGTTGCAAGTCTCGACAAGTTCATTTATTTTGCGACATTAGCTAACTCCAAATTCCTTGATTCTATTTCCTCAAACAACTTTATGTTGATCATTTCCATTTGATTCGAAAGATCAGAAGTTTGGTTTAACATGTCTTTTCTTTGTTCTTTCAGTTGATGCTTCAATTCCTTTAGTTGTTGGTTGAATTCTTTCCTCTCCATCTTTTTCTTTGAATTAGTTTCTGATTAATTTATAATCTTGGTAAATATGTGTATCAGCATATCCATATATATACGAGGGGAATGAAGGGCTATATGACGTTCCAATTAAATGATGTGTCGTTCCAGTTGAATGGATGTGGCGTTCCATTTTTTTGGTAGGTTTTTTATTTTTAATTTTGTACAAACCCTTGTTTTTTTTTTTAAAGAATACAAACCCTTCTTATCCAAATGTCGGGGTATATCCAAACGTCGGGTATATCCACGTTTAAAGGGTTTTGAATCGGTTAAAAAAATTATAATAAATGGAAGAAAAGCATACCAAACGTTTGCAAAGGTGTACATAATCCATCTATAAATACCATATTTTCCCATTGTAAAATTACAATAAAATTATACAGAATACAAGAAAAGTAAAAGCAAAATCATGGAAGCAATTAGGAATCAGATTGACGCCCTGAGATGTGAGATGCATTATGAGGTTGACTCATTAAGTAGAAAGCTTGATGAAGAGATTGAAGCATGATATTGTGAGATTGCTTATTTGAAAAAAAGCATTGAAGAATACAAGAAGATGATCAATATTCTTGTGAACCTTTTCAAGATGATTCAAAGAGAAAGTGAATCCGTAAAGATTTCAAAGATACCGGATTGACGCATTCTTATTTTTATTTTTGAAGTTTATGTTATTTGTTTTTGTTTTTTTTAAGTTTATGTTATTTGTTTTTGTTATGAACGATGTTTTGTATGATTTTTGTTTTTATTTATAAATGAATATATTATAAATGAATGGTAGGTATGTTTTAATCCTGATCACAAGTTTAAGCTTGGTATATTATTAAGTTTTTGAATCGCATTATATTCCTATATTACAATAAATAAATAAAAATTTCTACCTGATAACTTGCTTTGTATGCATCAGCTTTATATGATCCTTGAATCCTTCTTAAGCTAGACACAAGTTTAGTAGTCCTGTCTTAGTTTTTTAGGTCATGATTGAAATCTTCTTTACACAATCTTTATGTTTCTTTTTCAGATGAGAATCTGGCCGTATGCATCTTCTATTGTTTAGTTGGTCTGCTTGTACAGAGTCTTTAGAATTTGAGTCTTGAAGTTATAAGTCTTCTAGTCTAAGTGTCTTCATATGTTTACATTATATGTCTAGGATTATTTGTAGACACAGTTTAGGTCAAAACAGTTTCATGCTCTCTTTAAATAGGAATTACAAAGGGCCAAACGGCTAGTAGACAGCTGCATTAATATAATATATGTACACATATATTATATATTAATATAATTACAACTAACTAATAAAGGGATTAATACCGTAACGCCCCGTTCCCGGACACCGAGTCCTTATCCGGAAAAGGCACGTTCGGCACGTATAAAATAAAAATAAATTCACTTTATACATAAGCCTCTACTATGTCGTATCAAAAATAAGCAAACGGAAGCGAAAGACTCGGGTATAAATTTCCAAACATCCAAGAATAGAAATCAAATCTAAAGATGGAAATGCAACTTATTACATTCAAGGGAAATACGAAATCTAAAAGAACGTACGATATTCTCAAAAGAAACGTAACAGTACTACAAGTTTCGAAAGACCAAAAGTCTAAACCAACAGTACTAAAAACAGTCTAATAAATGAGTAACATAATGGTAAATGCAAAGTCTTCAATGAAGCGTCGTCAAACGTCATCATCGAACTCCTCCTCGTAACTATGATCCCCCTGTTCGTCTTCTCACCCCCAAACACATAGAAAACATGCATTTGAGGTAAGTACAACGTACTTAATAAGAAAGAGAAGCTATGACAACAATTACAACTTATAAAGAAAAGATAATTAAAAGTTTAGTTGTTTATGTGACCGACTCAATCTAGGGTTCATCTCATGTCCATCAATATGAATTGACTAAACGTTTCTACTTAACTTATCTATGTTACAACCGCACTCAAGGGCACTACGCCTGATGTATATCCACCAGGAGATATCGATTGCAACATATTAGTGGATCACACCAATATCCACGGAGGCTAGAATAGGTAGGCTCCGATAGTACGCACACCTCAGTGGAGTCCCCCGAACTTGTGGTTCTTTTGACCTACGGGTTCTTCCACCTTCAGAGGTAGCACACACATCGCGATATAGACTGGTGCCTATCCAAGAGAGACATGTTGTTTAATCTTTTACTAGTCAAGTACGTATTTTTATTATAATGATTAGCTAACCACCTAAGTGTTTTCAATTAATCTCCCTCACCTTGACTACTCTCTTCCTAGACCACTAGACATGGACAAGGCCTAGCAATTACACAGACATTGATGAATACTAATTCATCAAAGCCCAAGCCTATCATGCTCTTCCGACAGATCTGAACTTTAACTCCCTTTAAGAGTACATTCGGTGTTTTAACTGAATGAATCAGAAGTTCAATTCAGGCTTGTTTAAGGTTAAACAATGTTAACATATCATGAATAAAGGATTTAAAATAGTGAAAACACGATTCTGAGGCCAAAAACCAATCTGAAACGCTAAAACAGTAAAAACAAAGTAAAACAGGCCAAACGCCCGTCCGACCTCCCATGGACGCCCGTCCGTAATCAAAAACCCGTCCACTAAACCCCAAACGCCCGTCTGCCAAAAACAGCTACATCCTGAATAAAAAATCTAACCTCAAACGCCCGTCTGCATTGTGCAAACGCCCATTTGAGCTACTAGGGTCGCAAACGCCCGTCCGCCTAATGCAGACGCCCGTCCGCCTAATGCAGACGCCCGTCCGCCTGGGTTTTTCCCAAAACGCTAAATCTTCTAAACGCGATTTCAAATCCGTTTCTAACCTAATTAACGTCGATTTTAACGATGATCATATCTAAACATCTATGATCCTTTGATTAACGAAAAACACATCTTTCTTGAATTTACACATCATAATACATGATTAAAACTTTACGAATCATAATCGAGATCATAGGAAGAGTTTCTTACCTATTTGCATCCAAAAAACCAGATTAAACAGCCACGAAAATCTGCAACACTTCTCAACAACATGATCCCCAAGCGTTGCCCTTCTCACGACGATTTCAATTCTCTCGTCTGATCTGAAAACGGTTAAGAAACGCTTCAGATATCGTGAAAACTCTCTTGGCCTCTTTCCTCCTCCAAATTGCACAGAGAAGGGGGTGAAAAAACTGATTTCTGATTTTGTGTTTAGGTTATGGGATTATTGTGTGTAAATTTCCTTAAATACCAATTTCCCATAAATCCCTTTTTCCTTAATTGTCCTTAATTACAAAATAATCAGATTTTCCCTTAATTATATATACATATAACTCGAAAATATATATATATATATATATACTCAATTAAATACTTAACTCCCATAAAGAAAAGAAATAATAATATTTCATTTTCGCAAAATAACACGTCTGCCCTTTCCCGAAAATCGGAATATTACATTCCTCCCCCCTTAAAAGGAGTTTCGTCCTCGAAACTAGAACGTACCTGGTAGATCCACAAACTCTTAGAATTCACTAATCATATCATCTTCAACCTCACAAGTTGTCTCCTTGGGTGAATGATTGCTCCACTGAATCAAAACCAATAGGATCATCCGTCTCTTAATCATCTTTTTATTCCGGTCTAAAATCTTGATCGGTCTCTCATCATAAGCAAGATTGTCTTGTAGAATTTCCGGATCAATTGTAGTTTCAACATCATTCCTCGTCAGACACTTCTTCAACATCGAAACGTGAAACACACTATGGACCATTGACATCGATTCCGGTAACTTAAGCTTGTAAGCTAAAGGTCCAATCCTTTCCAGAATTTCAAAAGTTCCAACATACCTTGGACTTAGCTTTTCCTTTTGTCCAAAGCGTTTCACTCCCTTCATCGGTGAAGCTCGTAGATACACCCTATCACCGACTTCAAACTCAAGCGGTCTTCTTCTAATGTCTGCCCAACATTTCTGCCTGTCTTGAGCTGCTTTCATATTCTTCTTAACCAACTGAACCCTTTCCTTAGCTTGTTCAACCAGTTCCGGCCCTGTGATCTGTCTTTCCCCGACTTCATCCCAAAACAATGGCGTTCTACATCTTCTTCCATACAAAGCTTCAAATGGCGGCATGCCTATACTTGAATGATAACTGTTGTTGTAGGCAAACTCCGCTACCGGTAGGTAATCATCCTATGATCCACCTACTTCCAAGACACAAGCTCTTAGCATGTCCTCGAGTGTTTGGATGGTCCTCTCAGATTGTCCATCTGTCTGAGGGTGAAAGGCCGTACTCAAGTCTAACTTTGTTCCAAAGGCTTCTTGTAAACTCTTCTAAAACCGACTGACGAATCGACTATCTCGATCCGAGACTATAGAGATAGGAACTCCGTGTAGCTTCACTATATTATCCAAGTATAGTGTTGTCATCTTCTTCAAAGGCATATCGACCTTATACGGTAAGAAATGGGCAGATTTGGTCAATCTATCCACGATCACCCAAATCGCATCATACCCTCCTTTAGTCTTCGGTAAACCGGTGATGAAATCCATCATAATCTTATCCCACTTCCATTTAAGGATATCCAAGGGCTTAAGCATTCCTCCTGGTTTTCTATGTTCTGCCTTCACTTTCTAGCAAATGTCATATTCTGACACGAACTTAGCTATTTCCAACTTCATCGAGGGCCACCAAAACCTTCTTTCAAGACCCGATACATCTTAGTAGCACCTGGATGAACTGCAAAGGCGATCCTATGTGCCTCTTCCATGACCCTTTGTCTTAGGTCGCCAACATCAGGCACACACAGACGATCCTGGTACCAAAGGTTTCCATTCTTGTCCAAGACATAACCCACTGTAGGCTTCTCTCCAGCAACTCGCTTCAAATCAATCAAAGCTGGGTCTTTATCTTGCTTCTCCCGAATATCATCCATCAACTCAGATCTTGCTAACAACGGCGCCACAAACTGTCGATCCTCAATCGATCAAACTCGCGATTTCCAGCCCATCAAACCTTTCTGCCACATCTTCGATGCTTGAAACCGCAAACACTGGTTTTCTGCTTAAAGCATCTGCCACTACATTGGCTTTGCCTGGATGGTACTGAATATCCAAATCATAGTCCTTCACGAACTCTAACCATCTCCTCTGGTCTCATGTTCGATTCTCTTGAGTGAAGAAATACTTTAAACTTTTGTGGTCGGTGAAGATCCTCGCTTTGACTCCATACAAGTAGTGCCTCTAGGTCTTTAGGGCAAACACTACTGCTGCCAACTCTAAGTCATGTGTCGGGTAGTTCTTCTCATGCACCTTCAACTGCCTAAATGCATAAGCAATCACTTTCCCCCCTTGCATCAACACACAACCTAAACCTTGTCCCGAAGCATCTGTGTAGACATCGTAGTTATCAAAAATCTCCGAAACTGCCAACACTGGGGCCGAAGTCAACCTATCCTTCAAGGTATGAAAAGCTGCATCACACTCGTTAGTCCATTCGAACTTCACATTCTTCTGTGTAAGCTTAGTGAGTGGAGTAGCTATGTTCGAAAAGTCTTGCATGAATTTCCTATAATAGCCAGCCAAACCAAGAAAGCTCCTTACTTCTGAAACTGTGGTAGGTTTAGGCCAATTCTCAACTGCCTCAATCTTTGCTGGGTCAACTTGTATACAATCGCCATAAATGACATGAACCAAGAAACTGACTTGCTTCAACCAAACTCACACTTAGAGAACTTAGCAAATAACTGATTCTTCTTCAAAGTTTTTAACACTATCCTTAAGTTGAGCTTTCAATTCCTTTAATTCAGACGGTGCCTTCTATAGGGTGCCTTGGCAACTGGTGCCGCTCCCGGTATCAACTTGATCTCAAACTCGATTTTCCTATCCGGCATGTTTCCTGGTAACTCTTCCGGAAATACCTCAGGGTACTCTCTCACTACCGGAGTTTCTTCTAGCTTTGGCTTCACTTGTTCCACATCCACTGCGTACAACAAGTAGCCTTCACAACCCTTCTTACAAGCTCTAATTGCCTTGACCGCTGAAATTATCGGATGTCGCTTCTTACTCGGCTTGTACACTTTCCCTTGATAAGTCTTATCCGATTTCCCGGGTACTTTAAAGGTCACTTTCTTCTCTCGGAAATCTAGGTGAACAAAATTCTCGGATAGCCAATCTATTCCAAGAATCACATCAATGTCTGAAAAGTCTAAAACAGTGAAATCACTCTTGCATCGAAAAGATCCAACTCGAACTTCCACTTGAGGCATCATCCTAGTTACCTTCCCTAACGGCGTAGTTATTTCCAGGGTGTTTCTCAAAGGTTCCGAAGGTAGACTCAACTTCTTAGCTACCTTGGTCGACACAAAAGTGTTAGACGCTCCCGTATCAAACAAGGCCCTGACCACTAGGTTATCTAACGTTATCGTACCTAAGAGGCATATTCATTCATTTAAATACAGTTACAACATGAGTAATCACGCTATAAAAACATCTTAATAAAATGAACTTACAACAAGGTTCCTGAGATAACATCATCCTCTGGTTTTGCATCTCTAGCATCAGCTGCAAAAACTCGAACTGGTCGGCTTGGGCCATTTCTCCCGTTTCCTCGGCTCGTACTCCCTTTATTCCCCTTATTGGGACATTCTCTAGAAAAGTGCCCCGGTTCTCCGCAAAAGTAGCAACCGCCTGAACTAGCTCTACACTCCCCTGAAAGATTCCTATTGCACTTGGAACACAGAGGTGCACTGTTTGGGGCCTTAGCTGCCGGAGGAGCTGTTGTCTTCTTAGTATTCTGTTGTGGGGCTCCTCGGTGATTACCCTGACTAGTCCCAAGGTTCCTCTTGTTCCCAATAATCACTGTAGCCTTCATCCTGAAGGTCTCAACCTCCAAGGCTTTATTCAGCAACTCAGCCATATTCTTAGCCGTGAAACCTAACATACCAGACTGTATCTGATAGGCTAAACCTTCCTTATAAAGAGCCATATTCCTCTCTTCGACCTTCATCAACTCAGGGTAAAATCTTCCCAACTCGTTAAACTTGTTGGTGTACTGTGATACTGTCATATAATTACCCTGTTTAAGTTTCAAAAACTGACTTGCCATGTCTGCCTGCACCGTTTCTGGAAAATACTCGTTATAGAACATGCCCTTAAAGCCTTCCCAATCTGTTACCTTGCCATTACTACTCTGTATAGCATCAATCCAAGCTTCTGCTGCACCCAAAAGGAAACTAACAGCTAACTGTGCCATCTCAGATTCAGGAACATGTATATTCCTGCAAGCCTTTTCGAAGCCTCTTAACCATTCTTCGGCCTTGGAATGTTCCACATTCCCATGGAAGTCTTGAACCCTGTTCCTTCTCAACCTCGTGTACCAGTCAATTGGTGGTGCTTGCTCAAAAACTGGTCTAACCGGTGGAACTGGTGGGTAAACCGGAGGGTAACCAAAATGTACTTGCTGCTGCTGAGGGTAAACTAGATTCACTTGAGGTTCAGGCGGAAAAGGGTAGTATCCTTGATGGTAATTCTGGTGATGTTGTGGGGTTGGCTGAGGTTGTTGGAGACCAAAGGGTGGGTAACCAAAACCATGCTGATGGTCGAACCGCGGTGAAAGTGGTACGGCAGGTCGAGGGGTATGACCTACAGGAGGTGGGTAGAAGGTCAAGGAAAACCAAAACGTCACTAAAAGGTCTAAAGAAACTTATCTTAAAAGAAAGGAAGCCTAAAAGACGCTTCTCTTTGATACCAACTGTAACGCCCCGTTCCCGGACACCGAGTCCTTATCCGGAAAAGGCACGTTCGGCACGTATAAAATAAAAATAAATTCACTTTATACGTAAGCCTCTACTACATCGTATCAAAAATAAGCAAACGGAAGCGAAAGACTCGGGTATAAAATTTCCAAACATCCAAGAATAGAAATCAAATCTAAAGATGGAAATGTAACTTATTACATTCAAGGGAAATACGAAATCTAAAAGAACGTACGATATTCTCAAAAGAAATGTAACAGTACTACAAGTTTCGAAAGACCAAAAGTCTAAACCAACAGTACTAAAAACAGTCTAATAAATGAGTAACGTAATGGTAAATGCAAAGTCTTCAATGAAGCGTCGTCAAATGTCATCATCGAACTCGTCCTCGTAACTATGATCCCCCTGTTCGTCTTCTCACCCCTAAACACATAGAAAACACGCATTTGAGGTAAGTACAACGTACTTAATAAGAAAAAGAAGCTATGACAACAATTACAATTTATAAAGAAAAGATAATTAAAAGTTTAGTTGTTTATGTTCGACCGACTCAATCTAGGGTTCATCTCATGTCCATCAACATGAATTGACTAAACGTTTCTACTTAACTTATCTATGTTATAACCGCACTCAAGGTCACTACGCCTGATTTATGATTGAGGCTTAAATTCACCCTTCAAAAACAATTTATAAAGACTCGAAACCGTGGGTAAACTAACTCTCTAACCGGCAGTGTACTGGGTCGATTGCTAGAATAGCTACAAGAGTACGAGGTCGAACCCAAGGGAAAAGTGTTTGCAAGTACCAAAGTGAACGTATTACTTAGTCTTGGTGATCAATATTTTTAAAGTATTTATCAACTACAACGACACTAAAATGATTTCTACTGACGAGTTTAAAGATAAGAAAGAAAGAAAGAAGATTAAACTACTAGATTCAAAGATAGGTTAAGGGACATATCCGAACCATGATCAAAAAAGCTAATTTCAACCCCAAGGATAGACGAAACCGGGAGTGTGCATCAAAACAAACGAACTCTTGCATTCAATCTCACGGGTGCGTACTCCTAATCCCGGTGTTAAGGTCTGAACAACTCTCTCCTAACACCTTATGCCATGTTAACTACCCTTCCCTAAAGAAGATTCACTAACAAGACATATTATGCACTAGAGCCGCTTAAACGTTAAAACGAGTAACCTCACTTTGGGCTCGGGCTTAACAACTAAGCCGAGTCTACGCTGCGATCTTAGAACCCCTTTTCCCACACCCCTCTATCTGAACAACTCTTTAGAGTGATGTGTGTGATTTTGACCTAGGTGATCAATCTAGCCCAAATCAGTTATATCAAGTTCTAAGACATGAAACATGCAAGATACAACAATAAAAAGCACTACCCACTCCCAATTTCATCACCCAAAGGGTGATTTCACCAAATTTCACATGATTCGACTATGAAAAGGGATTAGCTACTCATTATACTAATTAAAACATCCACAAAACAGTAAATGAAAGCCATACAAAGTAGAGAAATTTACCATTAAATTGCAGAAATTCGAGATTAGATCCAAAAAGTACAAAATAAAGAAGTAATTAAAATGTGGTCTCTTAGTGTTTGGAATGGAAATCTAAGCTAAGAAATGGAAAGATTAAGCTAATGTTATGTTGATGTAAGCTAAGAGAAAGTATTCTAAGTTATTACAAAAATCGAGCTAAGAAATGGGTAGAGTTTTGCTAAGAGAATGGAGATATTCAAGAAATAGTCTAAGGGGGGTATTTATAGGTGGGAGAAAAATCTACAGAAAATTGGTCCAAACGCACGTTTGGAGGGCTGGAACTGGCGTTTGAAATCTTCAACCGCGCGTATCGCATAGTTGAAACGCGCGTTTCGCTTCAATTCTAGGCAAGTTCTTGGCTAATCTTCATCTGGAACGCGCGTTTAGAAGGTTCAAACGCGCGTTTGAAGGACTTGCAACGTGCGTTTGGAACCCTTTCAAACGCGCGTTTAAAGGGGTTCAACTCTGAATCAAATGGCAGCTTCTGAAACGCGCGTTTGAACCCCTGTTGCCCCAAAACTTCACTTTTCTCCCTTTGTGATCCCTCTTCTTGCCTCGATCATGCTTTTCACCACAAATCGTCACCTTCCGGGTCCTCGAGACACGAATACCCTTCAACATCATAAACAACCAAAAACATCCAACAAAGCAACGAATTCACTCCCCGTGCCATAAGCTCACGATAACACCCCGAAAATGGTCTAATTCACCCAAAATTGTGCTTAAAGTATGGTAAATGGGGATGAACAATGCACCGGAGTCACGTAAAGTTGACTCCCATCAATGTATATCCACCAGGAGATATCGATTGCAACATATTAGTGGATCACACCAATATCCACGGAGGCTAGAATATGTAGGCTCCGATAGTACGCACACCTCAGTGGAGTCCCCCGAACTTGTGGTTCTTTTGACCTACGGGTTCTTCCACCTTCAGAGGTAGCACACACATCGCGATATAGACTGGTGCCTATCCAAGAGAGACATGTTGTTTAATCTTTTACTAGTCAAGTACGTATTTTTATTATAATGATTAGCTAACCACCTAAGTGTTTTCAATTAATCTCCCTCACCTTGACTACTCTCTTCCTAGACCACTAGACATGGACAAGGCCTAGCAATTACACAGACATTGATGAATACTAATTCATCAAAGCACAAGCCTATCATGCTCTTCCGGCGGATCCGAATTTCAACTTCCTTTAAGAGTACATTCGGTGTTTTAACTGAACGAATCAGAAGTTCAATTCAGGCTTGTTTAAGGTTAAACAATGTTAACATATCATGAATAAGGGATTTAAAATAGTGAAAACATGATTCTGAGGCCAAAAACCAATCTGAAACGCTAAAACAGTAAAAAAACAAAGTAAAACAGGCCAAACTCCCGTCCGACCTCCCATGGACGCCCGTCTGTAATCAAACGCCCGTCCACTAAACCCCAAATGCCCGTCTGCCAAAAACAGCTAGTGTGACAATAAATTTGCCAAATAGTACAGTGGTAGATGTGTCACAAGTTGGAACAGTTAGATTGCATGAGCATCTGATATTGCATGGAGTCCTGTTTGTTCCCAGTTTTCAGTGTAACTTGATATCCCTGGGCAAGTTAACTAGTGATAACCCTCTTTGTGTTGTTTTTCTGAATGAGAAACGTTCTATACAGGACAAGACTCATGGGAAGATGATTGGTACAATTGAAAGAAAAGATGGCTTATATACACTGCATGCTGATAAGGATTGTACTGCTGCAAAACAGTGTGTCAGAGCCTTTTGCAGCAGTTCTAACAACATTTCACATGTGGCACCTAATAAAGATCTCTTATGGCACTTGAGATTAGGCCACATGTCACACCAAAGGATGAGTGTAGCTAGAAGAATTCATGGAGATATAGTTTTACCTAGTAGTATTTGCTTTGTTTGTCCTCAAGCTAAACTGAAGCGTCTGCCTTTTTGATTGAGTAATAGTATTGTTGCTGCTTGTTTTGATCTGATACACATGGACGTTTGGGGTCCATACAGACACCCTACTGTCCATGGGCACAGATATTTCCTGACAGTAGTTGATGATTTCAGCAGACACACTTGGGTGTTCTTGTTGAAATCTAAGAGTGAGGTCAGACCCTTAATAAAAAGTTTTTGTAATTTTGTTTCTGTGCAATTTAAGACTGTTATAAAGACTGTTAGGATAGATAATGGTGAGGAGTTCAGATGGCCAGAGTTTTATGATGAGCATGGTATAATACATCAAGAGAGCTGTGTTTCCACACCACAACAGAATGGTGTGGTGGAAAGAAAGCACCAACATATATTAAACACAGCTAGGGCTCTTAAATTGCAAGCAAACTTACCCATCATATACTGGGGATACTACATTTTGCATGCAGTAAAGCTTATAAACCTGACTCCTACACTCCTCTTGAACAACTTGACTCCACATGAAAAGTTGCATAACACACAGCCAGACTTAGGACAATTAAGAGTCTTTGGTTGCTTAGTCTTTGCATCTACACTCACTAGAAACCGTAGCAAGTTTGATTCTAGGGCACACACATGTGTTAACTGTTAGGAAATCACTAGTTTAACGCAGCGGAATTTAAAATTTGATTTCCTTTTCTAGATCGTTCTTCGTTTAATGCAATAAACACGTTAAGTAGTTTGACGGTTATACCTCAGATGATCTATAAGATCGTCGCTTTGACCGCCAACGGAGAGTAGTTCAATGCGCAAGCCGTCCACGCGTCCGGCCTCTATCGCTAATCCACACGAACCCCTCGCCGGAATCCTCCTTGGATTGCTATCGGAAAAACACCGGCTGCTAGACCGGACCTTTTCTTCCCTCACAAACTCACTATGGAAGACTCTCTATTTTACACAAGAATTATGAACTCTTGCAATTGTGTTGTGCAAAAGAGCTTGACACCCACCTCCTATATATAGTGGTTGGGGCGCCCCATATGGTGTGGAGGAGAAGAAAACCTTTTTCCAATAAAATAAGGAAAATCAACTAGATTGATTTATCTCTTTAATTATAATTTATTTTGACAATATCATATATTGATTATAATTATCTTATTACCATAAATCTATTTTTTCAAAATCAATTAATATCTTTTATTAATATTATGGCAATCTTATTAATTAAAGTGCACAATCCAAGTGTATCTTATACACTTAAAAGTGGCGCCCATATGCCAATAAATTGGCTTCCGGAATATTCTTTAATTAATCTAATTTATATATAATTAATATCTTGTATTTAATTTATTCATAATAAATAAATACCACCATATTAATTTACCACTATAACCTTTATAGTCTAGAGATAAACTTTCCTTATTTGGTTATCAACTATAACCGCATTTTAATCCGACTCGATGTTCATATGTGTGTGACCCGATAGGCTTCCGAATATGTTGGCCGTAGACACAAAGTGCAATTTACTAAAATGCCCTTCATGCCTAACGATCACGGGATAGCGTCTAGCAACACACCGTGACCCCCAATCATCGGAAGAGTCAAAAGCAATGACTACTACCTTTCATGTGAAGCAGTTACCGTGCAACTTACAATCCTATCGCTGTAACAATATCCATACGATCGTATCTCGAGTGTCAATACATTAACGATCGTATCTTATAATCTGGATATCATGCTCTCTCGGAATAAACATTTACTCCCACTTTGCAAAGATTCTCGAGAGCTAGACATTCCTTATAAGAAGGCCATTTCGGATATTCGATCCCAATCATAGGATACGCGATTCCCGGACGACCAATCATGTATACTCCGCATGCTTCAATATCATACCCAATCACTACCGCATGATCGCCCCGTGGTTAGGAGAAATCTCAATAGTGTCAAAGCATGACAATCCACACCGTGATGCCATGAAGACTCCGGTCAAAAGGATAATTACACAACCGCCACATAGTGTGACACTTAATGTAAGTGGGTCAGTCTAACGTACGCATTCTCTAATACACGTCCACGTACAGTCCAAGTGTCCCTACACTTCGATAGACGAGATCTATCCCTATCTTCTAAAAGATAGAAGACATCCAATACGTGCTAGTCTGATTATACTATCAATGTCCCATTTGACAATATGTAAGACTAGAGACATTTAAGTACCAACCTTGTTATAGTCATTAGAGATCTCATCAACCATAATCACTATCATGGTTTCTCTATCACAGATCGATACTATATAGGGACGTTACTATATATATACAACAAACAATATGAAGATAAACAATATATAATAACATAAGTGCTTTTATTAATCATAATAAAGTTATTACATGAACTAAATAGACTGTAAATGACCCGACCCGGTCGGATCCGGTCCAACCCGATTGGGTTTAGGACACATTTCCAACATTAACCTTGGCATGTCCACTACCACAAAAAGCTATATTTTACTTAACTTAATCACCAGAAACATTTTCATTTCTAGAGATGTCTTATTTCATGAGCTGCACTTCCCTTTTCATGAAGGATATTCTGAGCCTTCATTTCATTCAGACATATGTTTGCCTAATGTACATGAAAACATTGAAACTAACCTGACACCAGACTATATTCTTGAAGTCCAATCAGAAAATGCCCCTTCACCAGAACCTGCATCACCAGCTCCAAATGCACACACACCAGAACCTGTACCTCCTGTAGCACAAAGACCTACCAGAACCAGAAAACCACCATCACATCTAAATGATTTTGTTTGTGCACAGATCCAAAAGCATTCTTCATCTCACTCTCTTGAGTCTAGTTTAAGAGATGCCTCAACTTCTGGTTCACATTCAGCTTTCATAGCAGCTATAGACAAGGTCATTGAAACTCAAACTTCAATCAGGCAGTTCTTAATCCCCAGTGGCAAGATGCCATGGCCAAGGAAATTGAAGCCTTGGAACTCAATCAGACCTGGGAGTTGGTTGAGCTACCCAAAGGAAAGAAACCCATAGGATGCAAATGGTTCTATAGGGTCAAATATAAATCAGATGGTACTATTGAGAGATTCAAGGCTCGTCTAGTTGCAAAAGGGTATACTCAGACCCAAGGAATAGAATATGAGGAAACATTCTCCCCAGTAGCAAAGGTTACAAAAATACGGAGTCTGTTAGCTATTTCAGTTGCAAAATGGTGGTTTTTGCACCAACTAGACGTCAATAATGCCTTTCTTCACGGGGATCTTATTGAGGAGGTATACATGAAACCTCCTCTGGGTTTTAAAACTTCACACCCTAAGAAAGTCTGGCGTCTTAGGAAATCTCTCTATGGTCTAAAACAGGTCAGTCGTCAATGGAACCAAAAACTTGCATTAGCTTTACATTAGATGGGGTACACACAGTCTTGTCATGATCACAGCTTGTTCATCAAGACACAAGGATAGTGTTTTGTCATAGCTTTAGTCTATGTAGACGATATAGTGTTAGAAGGCAATAACATGGACTTGATCACTGAAATCAAAACTCATCTTGACAGTCTGTTTAAAATCAAAGATTTGGGTGAATTGAAATTTTTTTTGGGTCTTGAAATATCCCGGTCTGAATCTGGAATGGTTATCAGTCAGCGTAAATATGCTCTCAGCATCCTAGAAGAGTTTAGTATGCTGGATTGTAAGCCTGATCATACTCCCATGAAGTCCAAAACTGCTTTATTTCATGGGGATTCAGACGTGCTCCGTGATAACACTTTGTACCGCAGCTTGGTTGGGAAGCTCTTGTATCTCACTATCACACGTCTAGATATTTGCTATGCTGTACAGCAGTTAAGCTAGTTCTTAGACGCACCAATATTCCATCATTTTAACACATCCAAGCATGTTCTTCGATATATTAAAGATGCACCTGCAAAAGGCCTCTTTTACTCAGCCAAGAACTCTGTTATATTATCAGCTTTTCCTGACTCTAATTAGGCAACATGCAAGGATACTCGACGAAGTATTACTGGCTATTGCATGTTTGTGGGGAGTGCCTTAGTCTCCTGGAAGTCGAAGAAGCAAACTACCGTTTCCCGAAGCTCCACCGAAGCTGAATACAGGGCCTTAGCTTTGGCTACATATGAAATTCAGTGGCTATGTTACTTAGCTGATGATTTCAGATGTCCTTTTTCTATGCCTATTGCTCTTCACTGTGACAATCTGAGTGCTATTAACCTGGCTCACAACCCTGTTTTTCACGAGCGTACAAAACACATCGAGATCGACTGTCACATCATCCGGGAAAAAGTGCAAGCTGGTCTTGTGAAACTTGTATCAATACCATCACTTCAACAACTGGTTGACATCTTCACCAAGCCCTTACATGGGCTGCTCTTCCATTCTTTACTTAGCCGTTTTCAATTTTTCACAACCCCACCTTGAGGGGGGGTATTAATATAGTATATTGTAATAGTTGCTAGTTACTACTGTAATAGTTTTTTAACTGTCTTCTTTCTTTTTGGGACCAAGTATAAAAGGCTTCCAGCTTGTAATTAATAAACTCAAGAAAAAGAAAAATAGAAATAAAATGCTGCCCCTCTTTCTATTTAGTTAAAGGGTTGAAGAACCCTAGTTTTCTTTTGCAGTTTTTCGATCAAATTGGATCTGTTTCCAATTTTCACAGTAGTAAATGCCACCTTCCTTTTTCCAGGGTATTTGAGGAACACATGATGTTGCTCATTGTATGAGAGTTTTCCATGTAGAGGCAAAGCGATAGCATTCGGAACTTGAAAATTCTGACAAGTCCACTCCACTTCAGTCTGAGAAGTTAGATAAACGTTGAATGTATTTCCCTAAGCACATCTCACTGCTTTCAAAAAACTCCAAATAGACCCAACATACATGCTTATCACACTTACATTCAATGTGGTTGATAGTCAGCCTTCAAGTATATATCGTCCTAGTGCTAAATGGTTTGCTTTTTATTTTAGCCTTTCCATTTGAGTTACGTTTGCTTAATTGCGGCCGTAGCATGTTGAAGAATGTCCCTGCACGGGTAATATTTCACCTTCTTACCAAGACAAAATGGGCAGCGGAGTTTGCCATCAGTACTCCGCTTCACTTTGAGTTTTCCAGACTTTAATTGATCATACGGCTTCTCAGCGTATACTTCAATTTTAGATTCGCTTAAATAATCAGAATCTTCTTCTGAAATGTCACCTATCTAATTTTCAACAATAAAAAGAAATGACTGAAGATAAGATTATGAGTTATATAAAAAGCAGAATAGCATATTCACACTTGTAGAGTGAAAGGATACCTTAATGGCTCTGACAATCACGGCTCCCTGTTCGAAAATTAAAAACAGAAAATAAATAAATTTCTTCACTTTCACCCAAGCGAAAAGGGCTCGAAAAAAAACCCTTACAAGAACCAAACAGGAAGCTCAAAGTTGGAAGTGTTTACCTTCTTCGCTTCTTTAAATGGACGTATTTCTTAGTTTTATCATACTCCGACTCATACACATCATAATGTGAAGGAGTCTTTGTGTTGCGTGACAACCTTCGCCTCGGGTTATCTGCACCTTCAAGAAAAACATCAATAATTTTAAATTAGTACGGCAAGTTAGTACAACAATGATGTACCACTGTAGTAATAAAAAAATACTCATGAAAAACACAAAATAAAAGAGTGGGGGTGCTTGTTGGATTGTTTTTGGCTAAAAACATCAACCAATTCATCAAGATATGTACTATGAACTTACGATTGGACCGCTCTCATCATTATCATTTTCATTTGACTGAGACCCGTTATTCATTTCTTTGTTTAAAGATTCGGGTTCAGAATCTGATGCACCTTCAAGAAAAACATCAAGAATTCTAAGTTAGTACAACAATGACGTACGACTGCACTAATAAAAAATACTCATTAAAAACACGAAATAAAAAAGGAGCGAGGGTGCTTGTTGGACTGTGTTCGACTAAAATACATCAACTAATGCATCAAGATATGTAGTATGAACTTACCCGTTGGACTGTGTTCGCTCTCATGATTAACATTTTCTGATGACCGATACCCGTCATTTAAAGAACTGGGGTCACTTGCTGCAAAATAAATAAACTAGTAAATAAACCAAAAAGAATGGAATGTACAAACAGTAAAATAATAGAGAAACAAGTTCACCATCGAGTCTCATTCACTAAAATAACAAACTCACAAATGTCATCGCTCTCATGATTATCCCCGTCATTCGCTTCTTTAGTTTTCCTAATACGGTGGGCCTGACTTGCTGGCCACTCACAGTCCTCCAAACGTGCAGGAGTCGTTATATTTCGCACCGGTCTTCCCCTTTGCTAAAGTGCATCAACCACATGATCATCATCCGGCACACTTCTCTCTTGCACCTCATCCCTACCGCCCCTTGGCGAAGATGCATCAACCATAGGATCATCACCCGGCACAATTCTCTCTTGCACCCTACCGCGCTTGTTGAGTCTGGTATAAACAAGAACTGGACGCTCGTCATGACTTAAATGAAGCCCGTCAGATGCCGGAAGTTCTAATTGAAACCCGTCATGATTTAAAGAATTAAGTTAGTACAAGAATTATTTTTCAGAACATACAAGAAATAGTATACATCATGGCATGTTGATTTAAAACTTTAACGGTGATAAGGACAGAGACCAAAAATTCCCCTACCATCACACGGTGATAATGGTAAAACAAAGCATTACCACATAATTTTTGTAAGGAGGTGTGGAGTGCTCGTGAAAGAAAATAATTAATGTAATTACCTATACCAGTCGATCGAAGCCCGTCATTCGCTTCCCGAGGAGCCTCATCTTCATCATGATCTATGAATTTTAAGTTAGTACAAGAATTTAAAGACACAAACGCGAAACCGATTTAAAGAAGCAAAAGCTTTAACAATATATAATGTCAAAAACAAGATCCAAAATTACCTTCTACACCCTCAGAATTAGCCAGAGGTTGTTCAAAATCTTGAGCCTCATCGTCATCATCAATTTCGGCTTCTACAAAGTATTGGCAACAGTTAGACATAATTGGCAAATAGGCATTTTGTGAAGGAAAAGCCGGATAAATAACTTTGTATAAATAAAAGAGACGCAGCAACTAAACTAGAAAAAAAAAATTTCTTGCCATAGTCTCTTGTGTGGGTCACGACGCATCTTTCCGTCCTTTTGGTCCACATCCCGAGTTGTTCAGTGTATATGGATTCCCAATTCTCCTTTTCTGGTTTGGTGCGTTGCAAGGACTTGGAGAGACTTTTGGGCTCGGAGAGACGCTTCATCTCTTTCAATTCATTACTTTGAATCCCAAAACTTGTCCGGACAAAGATGTGGGTTTTGCATCATGACATTCTCAAAACAAAACATCATTGTATATGAAAAAGTCATGTGCCACTGCCTTAGTAGATACTCAAGCAAAGACACCTTCCTAAATGGCCTCCAGTGAATCTAACAAAACCAATCAATCAACACACATCAGAAACAAGCAAAATATTAGCAAGTATGAAAGTCAAAGTGTTGAAGTATGTAGTGTTATTATCATTTATTGTTAATTTAATCATATTAGCTGTCTTCTGTATCATTAGCTAGGTTGTACAGCTGTGGCTATAAGAGTGTGCTTTCTACTTACCTCTGTGGATTCCTCCTCAAAAATAGTGCCAATGACAGAATCTTGCACATTGAGTTTTGAAATGTTGCTGGGTTTGGAGAAAAAATTGGTCCACTGCACCATCACAGGGAAAGTATTCAAGCATGGCATTTCGTTAACTCCCAAAATAGCTTGCGCAAGTGAAGGGACATGGGAAAGTATAAAAACCTACAAATGAAACAAATTATAAGATATTAAGTTGTAAACAATCATGTTGATGAAAGTTATTGAAAATAACACTTACGGAGAGAAATAATTAGCAACAGTTCACTGAAGTAGGTATTTTTCCTTTATCTCTCTGTTTCTTCAACCACTTAATCCTGGACATGCTATGAGCCAACAATGCAGCCCCTCACACAAAATCCTTTATACTACATGTATCTTTTAACACATCAAGATACATTGATTGCACAACATTATCACGTACTATTGATGGACAAAGAACCGTGCCTAGATAATATAAAACGTTCGTAAAATGTTAAAGAGAAGTATGTTTACATATTGGCTGTCTGATATTCGAGTTTTTATTGTACAAGAGTTTCTGCAAAACATGAGGAAATGGGAACCCGAAGACGTCATTCTATAAATTTCAAGTTGTATCCATTGTCTAAGTATAGTTGTTAGATACTTGACTATCGGTTTCTCTAGTGTTTGATAGGGTAGCTTATAGGTAGACTGACATTTATGTTTTCAATTTTTTCAAAACATCTAATGACACTCGAGTTCTTCATGTTGATGCATTCCCGCGCTAAGTTCTTCCTCTTTCTCAGACTTCATTTGTTGAACTAGTCCCAGTCCAATGCATTTGAAAGGGGAACCAGAACACCTAGATTTTGAAGTAGTTTTCTCCAATTTATTAGCGGATGAATAGCAGGCATGTCCTGTTTGACTTGCTTCAGCATAGTTTATAGCGCCTTGAACTGTGTTTCAAAAATATTTTGTCTTTTGTTTAAAACATAAAAAGAGCGGTTCAAAACGCTGTCTGATCTTATGTGACACAATTATGATTTACCATAAGACATAAATCTCATCGTAGCTATCTCCATGTTAACCCAATGGCGACTGCTCAGCTGAAGAACTCAAACATATTTACAGCTACGGAAGAAAATCTCGAAGTTTTTCTCAGAATTCAACCACTCACGATAATGAAAACAATGCTGAAGGAGAGAAAACATGGAGGCAATGTTTGGCCCAGAAACCCTAAGTCAAAAGGAGTTAAGAAGGAAAATGAAAAAGATAAGAGCGGAATTTGTGTCACAGTAATTGATGACCACCCTGTTATGGTTTCTCCGCCTCAAGATATGCAAAATGCGAAGAGATTTAAGCCTCAGATCTACGAAGGTTTCTCGGGCGTCTTTTCTGCCGATTCTTCTCAGGTTGAAGTGTATGAGAAAATGATTAGTCTGCTTGTAAATGATCTTTTGAATGAAAAGACCAGAGTGTTGGCAGCATTAGGACCAAGTGGCTCGGCCGCTCGGGTAAAACACATACCGTATTTGGCTGTGCTAGGGATCCAGGAATGGTACCTCGAGTTCTTCGTCAAAATTTCCCCTTAAAAGGTATGAAAGTGATAAAACTCAATTGGCAACATGCAATAACCACTTTATATACAAGAAAATGTGATAAATCAAAAGGCACTAACAAAAATACTGAAATCCGGACAGTAAACAAATCAACATTTTGTCTAACATTGAGTCCGAAGCAATTTGTGAACATTTTAACGCTTGACCAAAAATGAACTGGTCAAACGAGCATTGTTGAGACGCTTTAAGTTCCTTGTCTGATTCATCTTATGCCTCATCGCTGGAATCATCTAAACTTTGTTCGAAAATTCTGTGAACGTGTTCCCCCATGCGAAAATAGAACACGTAAAGGTGATGCTGGTTGTGACAGAGTGGCCGTGGTTGTTGTTCTTTGCTTTTTACGGCGGGGAAGTTTAGACTAGGAACAACCGTCTCCCTGACTCAAATTTGGTCTGAATAAATGTAAGTATGATTAATGCATTCTGACCAAATTTAGTTCCCAGGTGGTGACAGTAAGAACACCGGCTGATCCATGACCATTGTTGAATCCTGCATCAATAACAGAGGACGGATGTTCATAGTCTAAACATCCCCGCCGTAAAAAGCAAAGAACAACCACCACGTCCACTCCGGCACAACCAGCATCACCTTTACGTGTTCTATTTTCGCATTGGGGAACACGTTCACAGAATTTTCGAGCAAAGTTTAGATGATTCCACCGATGTGGCAGAAGATGAATCAGACAAGAAACTAAAGCGTCTCAATAATGCTCGTTTGACCAGTTCATTTTTGGTCAAGTGTTAAAATGTTCACAAATTGCTTCGGACTCAATGTTAGACAAAATGTTGATTTGTTTACTGTCCGGATTTCAGTATTTCTATTAGTGCCTTTTTTTCTTTCTCTTTAGCACCGATGATTATCACCTCCCCTCTCGTTTCCGATGTATCTGTGTAGGCTTATGATCTTTCTGTGTAAGCTTATGCTCTCGAATAAATAATATGAAGGGTCTTTCTGTGTCCTTAAACCCCTTGTCTGTTGGCTAAAGTTATTCTCATTGATGTGTTGTTGGCATTAGGTATGCTGGATATAAAGTGGTTATTGCATGTTGGCCATCAAAAATAGAGGGGTTCTAGTACGAGGAAGTTCGATTCTAGTCATACCTCTTTAAGGCCCTTGATAGAAGATTGTTGCATGCATACATCAAAGCCTTTTGCAGAAAATCACACAACCTCTCAGATCTATCACTTTCTTGCCAATTGAGTTTTATCACTTTCTTTTTGGGGGAAATTTTGACGAAGAACTCGAGGTACCATTCCTGGATCCCTAGCATAGCCAAATACGGTATGTGTTTTACCCGAGCCACTTGGTCCTAATGCTGCCAAGACTCTGCTCTTTTCATTCAAAAGATCATTTACAGGCAGACTAATCATTTTCTCATACACTTCAACCTGAGAAGAATCGGAAGAAAAGACGCCCAAGAAACCTTCATAGACCTGAGACTTAAATCTCTTCGCATTTTGCATATCCTGAGGCGGAGAAACCATAACAGGATGGTCATCAATTACTGTGATGCAAATTCCGCTCTTATCTTTCTCATTTTCCTTCTTAACTCCTTTTGACGTAGGGTTTCTGATGTGATCCAGTTCATGCTTGGAGGATACCATCATTCGTGCTATTTATGGATATTATTTAATTAATTAGGAGGTGGTTTTATTTTATATTGGATTTTTAGCACTTTATTTTATTTATTCTTTTATTAGCCAATAGGAACATTTCGTTTCTGGCCAATAGGAGATAGGCGCATTTTTAAGTGGGAATTTCTCCCACATTGCTTAGATGTTGCTTTTTCTTTTGGTTGTAAGCCTATATAAGGCAAACACTAGCTATTCATTCTTTAGACAATTATTTTATGAGAAATCAAATTATTGAGTTTTACTCAACCAAGTCATAAGGCTTGAAAATCACTTGCGAGTGAGAATTTTCTTTGTCGTAGAAAGTTCACCCCTTTGAGGATTTACCAGCATTGTGAGCATTTGTTGGGCGTTCTCTGCCTACGATTTAGTTGGATTACTAGGTCTAGGATCATTGGCTCGTCATTGTTCCCCTTAGTTACTTCCCGGGCAAAACATCGATCCGGTTCCAACCGGAATCACATCGCTTCGGGCAAACTTTGCCTCCATGTTTTCTCTCATTCAAAGATTGTTTTCATTATCGTGAGTGGTTGAATTCGAGAAAACCGAGATTTTCTTCCGTAGCCGTAAATATGTTTGAGTTCTTCAAATTGAGAAGCCGCTATTTGGTTAACATGGAGATAGCTACGATGAGATTTATGTCTTTTGGTAAATCATAATTGTGTCACATCAGATCAGATAGCGTTATGAACCACTCTTTTTATGTTTTAAACAAAAGACAATATATTTTTAAACTCTGTTCAACGCGCTAGAAACTATGCTGGAGCAAGTCAAATAGGACATGCCTGCTATTCATGGCTCAAATTCATCCGCTAATAAATTGGAGAAAACTACTTCAAAATCTAGGGGTTCTGGTTCCCCTTTGAAATGCATTGGACTGGGACTAGTTCAACAAATGAAGTATGAGAATGTTGAATTTAGTGTCCTATTTGTTTCAGTTGTTTCAAGTGGTCCTAATTAGTTTTTTAATCCCTTTTTCTAGGCCCTTTAATTAAGTCTTTTATCCCTTTGTTCAATTGGCTAATACCAGAACAAGTGGGGTTGCTTTTACTATACAGTGACCGTTGGGGCCACTGTACATTAGCCGTTGGAGCCTTTTCAGGACCTTCTTAGTCCTATTTAAAGGCCCTTTTCTCTTGTAATTTGTTTACCAAGTATTATTCAATCAATAAAACTCTTTTTTTTCTCCTCAATACTTGTCTTTATTTCTACATGGTATCAGAGACTTGATCCAAAATCACTCGAAATTCAAAATTTTCTGAGATTTTTTCAAAAACAAGAAAATGTCTTCTGTTGAACAATCAACCTCCACTGATGTTGTTCCACACTCTGAGGGAGCAAATCTCATTCAGGGAGGGAGTGATACCAACTATCATCTCCTCACTAGCCACAAATTCGATGGAAATAACTACCATTTGTGGTCTAAATCTCTGCTAATGTATGTGTCTGGAAGAAGCAAAGAAGGACATCTGAATGGGGATATTTCCCAACCAAAAAGGGATGATCCTAAATTCAGACAATGAAAGGTAGACAACAACATCATCATGTCATGGCTTTTTGGATCCATGACTCGTGATCAAAGTGAGAACTTTATGTTCTACAACACTGCTCAAGAGGTTTGGGAGGCTGCACATGATCTCTACTGAAAAAGGGACAATACTTCAGACGTCTATGGGCTCAAATCTCAACTTAAAGAGCTAAACCAAGCAGATTCTACTGTCACTCACTACTTCAATCTTTTGAGTAGAATCTGGCAGCAACTTGATATGTTCTTGGGATGGCAAATTGTAAAGCTGCCTCTTCTCCCCATAGAACCTAACTTGAAGTTCACAAAAGAAGGCTCCAAGAATTATTGTTAGAATTATCTCTATTCTTAATCTTCCGCTCTTACAATTATGTTGAGGTTGGGAGATATCAAAGATTAGTGGGGAAACTCATCTATCTTTCTCACACAAGACCTGACATCTGCTTTGCTGTCAGTCTTGTAAGCCAGTTCATGCATACACCATATGAAGAACATCTTCAAGTTGTGAACAGAACTCTGAGGTACCTAAAAGGGACTCCTGATCAAGGGCTTCTATTCAATAAGAATGAGAATAGAGAACTGCGTGTCTACACAGATGCAGATTAGGCCAGTTCTATAGTAGATAGAAGATCTATTACAGGGTATTGCTAGTATATTTAGGGAAATCTAACTATTTGGAGAAGTAAGAAGCAGCATGTTGTGGCCAGAAGCAGTGCAGAGGCTCAGCTTAGAGCTCTATCTTTTGGGATCTGTGAAGGCATGTGGTTAAGGAAGATTCTAACTGAAATTCAAACCCCAACCAAGCTTCCTACTCAACTATTCCGTGACAACAAATTAGCCATCAACATGCCAGAAAACCCCATTCATCATGATAAATCTAAACATGTTGATATTGACAGACATTTTATCAAGGAAAAGGTTGAGAACAAAGAGATTCAGATTTCCTTTGTTCCTTCTCAAGATCAAATGGCTGATATCTTCACCAAAGGGACATCTATTGCTGAATTCACATTAATGGCATGCTTGGTTGTTCATCTCTATACACAACCAACCTTGAGGAGGGGTGTTGAATTTAGTGTCCTATTTGTTTCAGTTGTTTCAAGTGGTCCTAATTAGTTTTTTAATCCATTTTCTAGGCCCTTTAATTAAGTCTTTTATCCTTTTGTTCAATTGGATAATACCAGAACAAGCGGGGCTGCTTTTACTGTACAGTGACCGTTGGGCCACTGTACATTAGTCGTTGGAGCCTTTTCAGGACCTTCTTAGTCCTATTTAAAGGCCCTTTTCTCTTGTAATTTGTTTACCAAGTATTATTCAATCAATAAAACTATTTTTTTCCCCTCAATACTTGTCTTTATTTCTACAGAGAAAGAGGAAGAACTTAGCGCGGGAAGGCATCGACTTGAAGAACTTGAGGCTCTAGTAAACAGTAGACAAAAATAGGTAGTTTTTGGTACACGAGCATTAAATCTGTCGTGTCCCTTGTTTGAATTCTTATCAACGAATGATCGAATAAGATAAAAGAGATGAATGAGAATTTGAAAGAAAAAATCGCATAGAGGAATTATGTAACACCCTCGTCACCAAGGAGTGCCAAAGCAGTGATGAACTCCAAGATGCTAGGAAAGAATTAATAACGGTATGTAATGTTTTCATTATGAATTATTTTACAAAAGCAAAAGAGTGACATTATTCCAGTATTTCAATATTCAGTTTTAGGGCTTTGCTGAGTTGCTGATGTATTACCCCTTGACAAAGATGCATTGTCCCCAGTCTCTTCTTCAAATCCAATAGTTGTTTCACCATGTAAGCCTGCCTCCAATGCATTGTTCCCAATCCCTTCATCAACTTCAAATTTTATTGAAGTCGATTGTCAGTAATGACGTATACATGCTCATTATCAGTATCAGTAGCAAGGAATTGGTAACACAATCAGTATCAGTAACACGGTATCAGTAACACTGATAGTGATCAAGTTCCTGCCACATACCTTGAAGAAGATTGGAATATTCAGTGATGGACTTGTTACCTTGTTTTTTGCCTTGAATCTTTGCTCTTATTTCATATATTTGAGCAGCATCATTCACCTTGGAGTAGGACTGTTTCATCACTAGTGATGATTATATCATCAACATAGACAATTAGGATCATTGATAAATATATCTTTCTTTTTTAGCCTAATATATTTCTGAAAATCTGTGAGAGGGTTACTAACGTATTCCATCTCATCTTTTTGTTCATCATTTGTCACCTCTGGTAAATCAGATATGACATCGAATGCTTTTTCTGCAACATACATGGTTGACCATCCTCATGACAAACAACACATTCCTTAAACTCATTTATTACCACCCTTTTTTGGATACCTCATGTGTTGGCAGCGGAAAGTGGGGCAACCTCTCAGATGGTTGTGAAGCCCAAATAAAAACACGCATTCTACATTACGAAACACCATATGCTCCAACAGCCATTATACCTAACCTTGTCTGATAACAATATATTTTGGATACCTCATGTGTTATCAGACAAGGTTAGGTATAATGGCTGCTGGAGCATATGGTGTTTCACAATGTAGAATGCGTGTTTTTATTTGGGCTTCACAACCATCTGAGAGGTTGCCCCACTTTCCGCTGCCAACACATGAGGTATCCAAAAAAGGGTGGTAATAAATGAGTTTAAGGAATGTGTTGTTTGTCATGAGGATGGTCAACCATGTATGTTGCAGAAAAGCATTCTGCTTGGGGATGTCATATCTGATTTATCAAAGGTGACAAATGATGAACGAAAAGATGAGATGGAATACGTTAGTAACCCTCTCACAGATTTTCAGAAATACATTAAGCTAAAAAAGAAAGATATATTTATCAATGATCCTAATTGTCTATGTTGATGATATAATCATCACTGGTGATGATTTGGATGAAATTCAACTGCTTAAACAATTTTGAAGTCAAAGATTTGGGGCAGTTGAATACTTCCTTGGCATGGAAATATCTAGGACTACAGCTGGTGTTCATATTTCCCAAAGAAGATATATTGGATCTACTTGAAGAGACTGGGATGGCAAATTGTAAACCTGCAGCTTCTCCCATAATTCCTAAGGGCTCTTATCTTCTATCGGGCTACATCTCATGGCTGTTAGTCCAACTAGCCGTTGGGATGTGACTTCCAACGGCTAGTTGCTTTTCTATTGCTTTTCTGTGGCTGGTTGTATTATATAAACAACCAATCCCCATTTGTAGCTCCCATTCAAGTTATAATGCTGAGCTGGAAGCCGTTCTAACAGAATTGGACAATGCAAATATGAAAGCCGAAGCCGCTCTAAGAGAAAGGGACAAAGCAAATATGAAAGTCGGTCTGTGTCTGGATTTGTTACATGATTTTTATAATTTGAGGTTGAAAGACAAAGCATAGACCTGACCATAGGCGGACCTATTAAGGGGCCAGGGGGCACAGGCCCCCCTCAATTTTGGGTGTGAAGTTACTATATTGCCCTTATTTATATTAAAGCCGATCTTCTATTAGTAATATTTCGGCTCCTTTATGTACCAAAAGCTTTCTGGCTGGATTCTTCCCTTGGATCCCTTGTTCGAATCTTTTTTTCTTTTTGACAATTATTCAGCCTTTTATTCTGTCATTTTCTTCTTTTTTTTGCCTCGAGGAGGAATCCTAGGATTCCATCCGCCTTCTGGGTTTACAAGTTGTAGAGTCATCATAACGGAATTTGTACTCCAATTCGGTTATGTTGGATTGACATGAATATTAGTCCATCTTAGTGGCGGAAATGATTCAGGACTTCTACATGAGAGTTGTAGATCTCTAAATAGGCTTTCCAAAGCAATTTTTATCTCTGAAAAAACATGGAAAGCTGTAAAACACTGGGAAACCTATTAAATGTCGAGGAAAACAATGCAATGCGATCAAAAAATAATTGATGCAAGGCTGCAACTGTTTGGTAAATTGGAATAGAGAAATGACAATTTTTTCTGAAGATTGAAGATTGAATTTTCATTGAAAATTTGTTGTGTAATCTGTAGCTGGGAGCTGTGTCTTTTCTACACGAGATATTAACGTGAATATATGATTTATTAAATATAAAAAAAAAACAGATATTAACGCTAATATACTATGTCGTCTCAACCGATAAACTAACTTTTGCAACAGTATTAGCAAGCATGTCACCGACGTAGAAAACAAGGCCAGCAGTAACCAAAAGTGATTCTCCTGCGAAGCTTAAAAGTCGATCCGCTTAGTCAAATAAAAAGCTCACACTTAAATGTGTCTAGGTTTTGTAGTATGTTTCTCAATCAGGATTGCATTCACTTCAAATGATGAAGCAGCCTTTCATCACAAGTACATAGCCTTATGTTACAGGATTCGTTGTTCTCACCTCCGCTTCTCACCCCTGTGAAAAGTATCGCATGTCGCAGAGCAGCCACAGCCATTGCATGAGCTTTTTTTTTTTGTTTCCTTCGTCGAGGATCAACTCATGATAGTAGTATGCTGCAGCCTAGAATTAAATGTACAGCAAAGTCATAAATCCAACTTCCAAAATGAGAAATCGCCACCACCAAGCTTTGAATTATCAGAACAAAGAGAAAAGAAAAGAAACATTATATGCCCACAAACATTATGAATAAACAACGTGAGACGTAAATGTTTTGTCAAGCAGATTTACAATTTTCCAGATTGAACTTTTACTTCACAAATTAAGCATGAATTATATATCGCAGCAGTGACGTGAACTTTTGAAACAAAAAGAAGTTCATGAAGTAGTAGCTTAACCTCATATATCTGGTTTGCCCAGGCTTGTAGATCAGTCTCCACTGCACGAAAAGAAGTAATCGATTAATGGTGTTGTACCCAAGCTGGCACGAGAGCTTTATACAACGTTGTCACCTATACATATAAAAGAACATTTCTTTTCAAGAAAACTGAATGAATCGAGCAAGGACATCCATCAAAATAGGTCTTGAAATACACTAGAACAAAAACCCATAAACCAAAAACTGGACAACTCAATCCTTCAAAAAATGAAGGCTTCATGGAATCAAAACGATTGTTAAAAAGTGGGTTTCATTCAATTACCTGAACCTCCTGCTCCACTTACATACCAAGCTTCAAAAAACTGCTTGGTGGAACACACAAGAAAAGCCATGCAAATCCATTGAACTGCATTCATAACACCACAACCAAATTACAGAACACATACGATAAATTCAAACAGCTATAAAATACGTATAAAAAATACAAAAATTTTAGAATTTACACCACATTTAGCAAGAACATATGCAAGGATGGACAAGACTAGACTTGTCTTGACAAGTCTGTTGGACAGTCCTGGACTAGACATGGACAAGGATAATTAACTGAAGACTCTACTCTCGAGTACGTTTATACGTTTTATCGTGCCATAGTAATTAAGAATCTGCTAGGTGTGTATATGCTTGTTATGAATCAGATCATGAGACATGATACACTACAACAAATTAGGTTTTTAGAGACCGTACCTTTAGGGACGACATTTGTCGTCCCAAAATAAAGATTATTGGGGACGACATGTCGTCCCTAAAGATCGGTCAACGTTCGATTAATTAAATATGAGAAAGTTAAATCTTTCGGGACGATTATTTATTTTTGGGACGACAATGTCGTCCCTAATAATCCTCAAATTTCCCGCCCTTCCACGTGGATTCAGAGTGACAAATTTTACCCGGAAACTTCTTTATGGGACGACAAAGTCGTCCCTGTTTTATTTTTTTCCACCCAAAATTTCATGAAATAATTTGAATTTTTATTTATTTAATTGGGACGACAAATAAATGAAATTTTAATTAAAAATGATTTTTTTTATTAAAAATGAAAATTTTTATTTAATGGGACGACAGTGTCGTCCCTTTAAAGCTTTCGACCTAAATTAAATCAGGTCTCTTCTTCTCTTCTTCTCCGACTTGAAACAATTGCAGCTCCTCCTCCTCTCCTCCGATCCTCCTCTCCTCCGATCCTCCTCTCCTCCTCTCCTCCTCTACTCCTCTTCTTCCCAGCTCTTAAATTAAACACCCCTCAGCTCCACCAACACTTGCTTCAACCACAGACGTACCTCTACTCCGCCACCGGCCTCAACCGCAGCCGCACCTCCACTCAGCCGCACCCTTTTGAACTACGAAGTCGATTTAGCTAAATCGAAAGTTCAAATTTTGCTCTATGGCAATAAGCAACTAGTTTACAGTTTTCCAGATTTCATTATGAGAAGAGGAGCGACGCGTATGGCATCTTCCGACTCCAATCCGTCGGTTAATGAGTCACTAGTGAGCTATTCTGAGCTACAGAGATTTTTTTTGCTTTGCTTTTGTATCTTAATTGCTTGATTCGTGTTAGATTCGTGTTAGTTTTGTTGGTTTTTTGCTTTGCTTTTGTATCTTAATTTATTTCTTGTTAGCTACAAAACTTCAATAATGCATCTTCTCCACTGCATCCTATGTGCTGCACATAATCTGAGTAGTGTCTTTTTAACAGTGCATCAATGGAGACTGTGATGGCGGCATTTGTCACGTTGACGTTGCTTGTAGCTGTTGAGCTTTCTTTTGTTGTGGCATCCCCTTCCACAACCCCTGCTTTCCTTTTGATGCCTCAAAATGACGGGTATTGCCTCTGCTATATGCATAGGAGATTTACATATGATGTAGCTTATGGGTGCTGTATTCTATTTGATTGGAAGCTGAGGTTTTAGATTTCATTTTGGATTTTTTTTTCTTAGCATGATGTGGACCAACATTAGGAGGAGTAAGGATGCAAAGAATTCAACTTTATTATTAGTTTCTTCTTCGTGAAGTCCGATGAAATTTGTTGTCTCTTATGCACATGGCCTTCAATGAATTTCCTTTAGTTTTCTGGAGTTCTATATAAGTTGAAACCATTATATAACTGCTGTCATAATTTCTACTGGAATGGCACTATCTAATTCTACCTCATTCCAGTGGATAGTCTAAACTGTTGTATCTTATATTTTGCTTCTGTTTCACTTCGAACAATTTGTTTGAACATGCCTTGGTTTTAGAGATATTCCAAATAGTCTGACCTTTTTTGGTTTGTTGCTTAATTTCTCAATATCAGTTTTCTGTGATTGCTTATTGGTATTATTATTTGTCTCTTATTAACCACAACAAGGTCATTCATTTACTTTCTCTTGTTCCTGTTATTTCTTTCATGCATAGCCCTTGACTATGATAAATTTCTTCTCTTTGACCCATCGTTATATGCATTGTTTGTTTAATAAGAGCTCTTCAAATCATCATTTCTCTGTAAAAGCTTCAGAAGGTCTGGTATATTTGTCATTTAATTTACTCATTTGGTAGTGGGATTTTGTTAGAATTGATTTAGAGCTTTGAATTTAACAAGACCCTCCATGGATTTGGTAAGAGTTTTGTTCCTGTGCCTAGTCACATTATCTGTGAATGGTTTAGTTAGGTAATATTGCAAGCACGTGATTTTCATATACCAGGTGGTCAGTATGGCACTGGTTTCTTCTTGGGACATTTCCAAGGCCTCCAAATGTCCTTGGCTGCCCTGCTTGTTTCCCCTTGTGAAGTTAAATTTATGACCTTGAAATATCTTTATGGCTTAATGTAGCATGATTGGCGGGTGGTGGAGCTCGTTGATCTTTTAATAATTAATAACTCCATAGATCCAATTAACAACCATATTTGGTTTTTTGTACTCTAATGAGGTTGAAAGAGCTTTTTGGCTTTACTGAAGGTACAAAGGAAACAAACTTGCTCATGTTCTGTTTTCCTGGTCTTTATTGGTTTCCATCTTGTTAACTGCAAGATTCAAATAAACTTGTATCCAGAACTATTTATTTTTCTCCGGGCAATAACTTTTGATGATAAAGAGCCTCTGGAGCAGCCTAGTAGCCCCTCAGTGAAAAGGACCGAAGAGAAAGGGGTATCTGTGGTACATGAAGTTAAATGTAAACTTTATGTGAAGGTAATCAATCATCTTTAAGATTTTTGATAGGCATTTTCGGTATAGATTTCATATACATTCTTGCGTTTTCTGCCAATAGTATACACTATATTGATTAAATTTATGGTCCAGTCCAGTGATCCCACCGACAAAAACGCGTGGAAGGATAGAGGTACAGGTCAGCTTTCTATCAGATGCAACGAGGGTGTTGACAAGGGCACTCGTGAATCCAAACCGACTATCTTGATACGAAATGATGTATGTCCTTGTATTAATTTGCTTGCCTTGCTTTATCTATGAACAGATGTTGTCTCTCTCTCTCTCTCTCTACACACATACACACACACACACACATCAAATGTGATTCAATGCGTTAAGGCATATGGCACTTTTACGTAGTAATTTGCGAGCGTATACCTTTTAATTGATGCAGGTTGGGAAGTTATTGCCGAATGCTTTGATGTATCCCGGGATCAAGACCAAGTAAGCGTAAGAATGTCGTCGTTGCAATATTTCATACTTCGGTAACGCTTTGTAATTTTATTATGTCCTTGATGTTGTTTTCAAAATGCATAATATAAAATGTTATAGTTGTTTTTGTTGTATTTTTGCTTCTTTTAGTTCCCTTTTAAAGCTCCCTTCTTCGTGACATACCGGCTACTTGTTTTGGAACTTGTTTATAGGGTGATAATACTTCATATAACAGTTGTCCCCATTGAACTCGTTAATCAATGGACTACAAGTGTGGTCTACAAATGTGTTATGGCACAATGTATATCGGTCCTACCATGATCAATGTGTAATGACTTTGTATATGAGTCGAGTCCTTCCATGATTCATAGTTTACGATTGTGTAGAATATTAATCGGGGTATGACCCATATTATTATTATGTTTATTCATCTCCTAGCTAGTAGTTTTGGTTCATTTGGATGATTTTTGATTCATGTTAATGTTGCGTTTCGATTTTTCGGCATGCGAGGGCATGCAAAAACAAATGCTGCCTAAAAATAAAATTAAAAAAAAAAAAACAGGGACGACATTTGTCGTCCCTAATTTCCCAGAAAATTATAGCCGATCATTAGGGACGACATTTGTCGTCCCTAATTTAATTATTTTTTTTAATAGTTCATTTTCGGAAATTAAATTAAATTTATGTTAAAGTTTTTAGGGGCGACATTTTCGTCCCTAATAAAAATTAAATTATTTAATTTGTTTTTGTGAAATAATATAAATTAATTTTGGAATTTTACATTAGGGACGACATGTCGTACCAAAAAATGCACGCCACGTCAGTGTTGAATAAAAAATTTGCCACGTCAGCGATGGATTTTTAGGGGCGACATGTCGTCCCAAAAAAAAATCTTCCTATTTTTTGAGACGAACCTTTAGAGACGACACATTAGGGACGACATGTCGTCCCTAAACGTAAAAACGGGACGACTTTTGATTATTAGGGACGACATTTTGTCGTCCCAAAAGAGTGTAATTGTAGTAGTGATACTAAAAATCTACATGCTTGAAGCAATCAAACTACAAACAAGTTGGATGAACTGGTAATCCAAATTCAAGCAAATATTCTCTAAAACCTTTTGCCATATAAAAGAAATATGTTTACTGCCATGTTTTCATTTCAAGAATTGCACATATTCAGTGCAAAATGGGGCTCATTTATACTGCCAAAAATCATAAACGAATGGTGGAAATGAATGTGGGTGGCGTACAAATAGCTTACCAAAACCGTAGTAAAAAATTTGAAGAAAAAAATAAACTAGGGTTGGGAATACCTCTTCAAGCACCAAGAACTAGCAGCTGATGACCGGAGATGGAGGTTGAGGTGGAGGTGGAGGCGGAGGGGGTTTGCAAGGGTGTAGGGGTGCAGGGGAGCGTAGGTGAAGCTAGAGCACAGAGACAGAAGGAAGACCGAATTTGGTTTTGATTCTTTTGAAAAAGTGTATCTCTCAAAAAAAGAAAAAAATTGTATTGTCCTATCAAATATTGGGAAGTGTGAGAAATTATTGTATGGAGTGGACTAATAATGATGAAGTGATAGATAAAACGATCAGAACCACACAATTTGTATCCAGTTGTAAAATTGGTGGTAGGGATTAAGCCACAGGGGCGGACCCAGCCTTATAGGGGTGGGGTGCATGGACCCCACCTCAATTTCCGGACGAAGTTACTATTATACCCCTCTAGTAATATTAAAGTTGTGTATGTATATTATTTCAGACAATATCTAGTGTAAATATTCATTTAGCTCAATTGGTTAGAAGCTTAATTACCTATCCTTAGGTCACAGGTTTGAATCTTTGCTTTTGAGTTTTTTTTTCACGTTTTTTTTAATTTGGCCCCCACTGGAAAATTTTCCTGGATCCGCCACTGTTAAGCCACATGGGCTATCCGCATGTAGATATGTACCATGCAATAATTTCTCGGTTCATTGCATAACTTATTTCAATGACATTTTTATTCACTCCATAACCTAAAAAAGATAGTGACTATGGTGCAGTTAGATAATTTAATTGGATTGTTCAATTTTTAATATTAACCGTTGAAATGTATGTACATAATAGACACCATTGAACTCTCAGATTTCACAGATTATACTGTTTTTAAGCTCCGGAATTTTACAATAATAGTTTTTGAAACAATACACGTCGTCATTACCACTTTTTTAAAATTAGAAAACTATAAGCATCACCATCATTTTAAGCACCGCTAATCAACGGAAATGGCCAAGCATCTGTGTCGATTTCCACGAATGCAGATTAATAGTTAGCAGTTATTGACGAATTTGCAAATTTGAAATTTTAGTATCAGGCTGCTGGAAAAAATCACAATGCAGATTAAGCACCGAGATGAAAAAACAAATGGATTGAGAAGTACGTTTTTGTTGATATTCAGATCTGCAACACTATCCTACCATCTTCCACTCTCAAATACTTCTCCATTAATAATATCTCATTCCAACAAAGTGGTATCGGAGCACAAGGTTTGTGATCATATCAAGAAATGGCTAGCAGCGGCATGGTTCCCTTTCAAGTCCCGATGCTCAACAAAAGCAATTATGATAATTGGAGCATCAAGATGAAGGCCCTCCTTGGATCACAAGATGTATGGGAGATAGTAGAGAAAGGCTACGATGAGCCGAATAATGAAAGTGGTTTATCTCAAACTCGAAGGATAGTTTGAGAGACTCAAGAAAGAGAGACAAGAAAGCTCTCTACCTCATTTATCAAGGGTTGGATGAGGATGCTTTCGAAAAGATATCGGAAGCAAAGACGCCAAAGAGGCATGGGAGAAGCTTCAAACTTCCTATAAAGGCGTATCCAAATCAAGAAAGTCCGTCTTCAAACCTTAAGAGCTGAGTTCGAAGCTTTGCATATGAAAGAAGGAGAAGTCGTCTCTGACTATTTCTCTAGAGTATTAACCATTACTAATCAACTAAAGAGGAATGGTGAAAAGCTCGATGACGTAAAGATCATGGAAAAGATTCTTCGATCGCTAAATCCTAAGTTCGAGCATATTGTTGCTATCATCGAAGAAACTAAGGACTTGGAATCCATGACTATAGAACAACTTTTGGGTTCCTTACAAGCTTATGAAGAAAAGAAAAAGAAAAAGGAAGAGATTGTGGAACAACTATTCAAGACTCAAGTTAATCCAAGAAAGGAAACAAACAATCATAGTGAAAGTCAACACATTCACCACCAGGGATATTGTAGAGGCCGCGGTCGAGGACGAGGACGTGGACAAGGATATGGACAACGTCGACAATCAATTGACGACAACGACAATTTTCAAAGGGGAGGAACTCCATCACGAGGACGTGGAAGAGGCAACTCAAGATCAAGGAATGATAAGTCATATGTGAAGTGTTATAATTGTGAAAAACCTGGTCACTATGCCTCCGAATGTAGAGCTCCTAAAATTAATAGAGTTGAAGAAAAGGCCAACTATGTTGAAGAAAGAAATCAAGTAGATGGTACTCTACTTCTAGCTTACAAAGGCCATGAAATTGGAGAAGGATGGTACTTGGATACCGGTGCAAGCAATCATATGTGTGGGAGAAAAAGCATGTTCGTGGAGCTTGATGAATCTGTGAACGGGAATGTATCCTTTGGAGATGACTCTAAAATAGCAAGAAAGGCAAAGGTAAAATTCTTATCCGATTGAAGAATGGACAACATCAATTCATCTCCAATGTCTATTATGTCCCAAACATGAAGAGCAACATCTTGAGTCTTGGGCAACTTTTGGAGAAAGGTTATGATATTCACTTAAGAGATAATAACCTTTCTATACGAGACAAAGCAGACAACTTAATTGCTAAGGTGCCGATGACAAGGAATAGGATGTTTGTGATAAACATTCAAAACGATGTTGCAAAGTGTCTCAAGGCTTGCTACAAAGATGCATCTTGGCTTTGGCATCTTCGATATGGGCATCTCAATTTTGGAGGTCTGAGTTGCTCTCCAAAAAAGAGATGGTAAGAGGATTACCCAAAGATTCGTCATCCCGATCAAGTATGTGAAGGGTGTCTACTTGGAAAACAATTTAGGAAAAGTTTTCCGAAGGAATCCACTTCAAGAGCTCAAAAGCCACTAGAACTCGTACATACGTACGTGTGTGGTCCCATCAAACCAAGCTCTCTTGGTAAGAGTAACTATTTCCTCCTCTTCATCGATGATTTTTCAAGAAAAACATGGGTGTATTTCTTGAAGCAAAAATCGAGGTCTTTGAGATGTTCAAGAAATTTAAAGTCGCCGTGGAAAAAGAGAGTGGCCTAGAGATCAAAGCCTTGAGATCCGATCGGGGAGGAGAATTCACCTCAAATGAATTTCAAGAGTTTTGTAGTGCAAATGGAATACGTCGGCCATTGACGGTTCCAAGGTCCCCCAACAAAATGGAGTCGCCGAAAGAAAGAATAGAACAATCCTTGATATGGCGAGGAGTATGCTCAAAAGCAAGAGACTTCCAAAGGAGCTCGGGCGAGGGCCGTTGCATCCGCGCAGTACTTGTCAAATCGGTCACCAACAAGAAGTGTATGGGGCAAGACACCACAAGAAGCATGGAGTGGGAGGAAGCCTGGAGTCTCTCATCTACGAGTTTTCGGGAGCATAGCCCATGTTCACATACCTGACGAGCATAGAAGAAAGTTGGATGATAAAAGCGAGAAGTATATTTTTATTGGTTACGACTCCAACACCAAAGGATACAAGCTTTACAATCCGAATACTAGAAAAACAATCATTAGTCGAGATGTTATATTTAATGAAGAAGGAGAATGGGATTGGGAGACATGTGAGGATGACTATAACTTCTTCCCTTACATTGACGAGGACGACATGGAGCAACCAAGAGAGGAGCCCACTACCCCTCCAAACTTCACCAAATGCAACTACCCAAGAAGACGTATTGTCATCAAATGAAAGCTCGAAGAAAGAACTCCACACTTTAGAGTCTACAAGAAATATATGAGGTAACGAAAAACCAAAATGATCTTACCTTATTTTGCCTTTTTGCCGATTGTGAGCCAATGGACTTTGAAGAGGCCGCGAGGAGCCAAAACTCGGAAAGACGCAATGGATGAAGAAATAAAGGCAATTAAGAAGAATGATACTTGGGAGTTAGCTACACTTCCAAAAGGTCACAAGGCGATTGGTGTGAAGTGGGTATATAAAATAAAGAAAAATGCCAAAGGAGAAGTTGAAAGATATAAGGCGAGATTAGTGGCAAAAGGGTATAGTCAAAAAGCTGGCATCGACTACGAAGAGGTTTTTGCTCCCGTTGCTCGACTAGAAACTGTAAGACTAATCATTTCTTTGGCAGCACAATATAGGTGGAAAATACATCAGATGGATGTAAAATCTGCATTCTTAAATGGGATTCTTGAAGAAGAAGTGTATATTCAGCAACCACCCGGTTACGAGATCGAGGGAAGTGAAGAGAAAGTTTTGAAGTTAAGGAAGGCACTTTATGGGCTAAAATAGGCTCCTCGAGCATGGAATAGCCGCACAGACAAGTATTTCAAGAGAAAGGGTTTAAGAAGTGCCCATACGAGCATGCTCTCTATGTTAAAAGAAAAGGCGAAAACATCCTAATAGTTTGCCTATATGTGGACGATCTGATCTTCACCGGCAACAATCCGAAAATGATTGAGGAGTTAAAGAAGGATATGGCCAAAGAATTTGAGATGACAGATATTGGACTAATGGCATATTATCTTGGCATTGAAGTAAAACAAGGGGATCATGGAATCTTCATCTCACAAGAAGGATACACAAGAGAGATTCTCAAAAGGTTCAAAATGGAAAATTGCAAGCCAGTAAGTACACCGATAGAGTGTGGAATCAAGTTGTCAAAATACGACAAATCAGAGAGAATAGACCCAACACTCTTTAAGAGCATGGTTGGAAGTTTACGGTACCTGACTTGTACAAGACCCGACATTCTCTATGCGGTTGGAGTAATCAGTCGTTACATGGAGAATCCAACAATAACTCACTGGAAAAATGCAAAGAGAATTCTCCGGTATCTCAAAGGAACGATAGATTATGGATTATACTATTCCGTTTCGACAAGTACAAGCTTGTGGGTTACAAACGATAGTGATTGGGCCGGAGATGTGGATGACCGTAAGAGTACAACTGGCTTCGCATTCTATATGGGAGACACCACTTTCACATGGATGTCAAAGAAACAACCGATAGTCACCCTTTCTTCATGTGAAGCAGAATATGTAGCTGCTACCTCATGTGTTTGTCATGCAGTCTGGCTACCAAATCTGTTAAAGGAGTTGGGTTTGGCACAAGAAGATCCAACTACTATTCGCGTGGATAACAAGTCGGCTATAGCTTTGGCCAAAAACCCACCCATCATTATCGAAGTAAGCATATTGATACGCGCTATCACTACATAAGGGAGTGCATTGCAAGAAAGAATGTGCAAGTGGAGTATGTGAAGACACATGATCAGGTGGCAGACATCTTCACAAAACCACTTAAGCAAGAAGTCTTTGTGAAGATGAGAAACTTGATTGGAGTAAAGAAAAATCAAGTTTAAGAGGGGGTGTTGAAATGTAAACTTGATTTTGAGCCTTAATTTTTCAAAGAGTCCAAAATTAAATAGGCCTTAAGGTCCAAGTTCTAGAAACTTGTATGAGTCAATCTAGAATTATGTTGTAGGATGTACTTGTGTGGAGAATTCTAGAGAGTTAATAAATTATCTTGTATGGAAGACACTAGAATAAGGTAGTAAAGGAATCAGGTGGAAGACTCTAGAAACAATCCTAGTTGAAGACTAGTACTATAAATAGGACCCAAGCCATAGTGTTAGTATCAAGCAAAAATCAAGAAGTTTTGAAGTAATAAAAGAAGTCTCTTCCATCAAATCTTCCTACCATCTTCCACTCTCAAATACTTCTCCATTAATAATATCTCATTCCAACACACTACCTAGTTAATAAATTTGGGTTCGGCTCGTCTAATGTTCGTATGTATGTTAAACTAAATGAATCAACTACAAACATATTTTTGTGCTCGTTTACAAGGGTCTCTTCATAACAAAGGAATCCGTTAAGACTTTACCGACTTCACACTGGTTGGAATCGAAACCCGGCTTGTCAGATCGGTGCTCTTATTGTTTAAATATGATGGAGCAGGCATGATTTTCAGTGTAAGAATATTTCAGAAGAATGGTTTGGAAAAGGGTTTTTGTTCAAATGTCAAAACATCAGATAATCAAGGAGAAGAAACCAGTTCTTCCAAAAGGCCAAAGAATCACAAAGTGTCTTTTGATCATGTTACTCCAGGTTTTTATATGATTTTTTATTATAATCGGTGGCGGTGATATTGTCCTGACTATTAGTATCAACTGACTATTAGTATCAACTGTCTATTTGTCCTATAGCTTCTTTTAGTTTGTTTGATACAAGTGATAGAATAATGGTAAAAGTAATTGTATCGCATTGATAAAACTGATAGAACATTACAATATTTATAGCCTAATCAATGATAAATAGAAGTTTATCTAAATCAAATAATATATCCTAAATAATTCAAATTCAAACATAATTATTTAAACAAATCCTAACTCAATCTTGTCATTATCTCTAACACGCCCCCGCAATCCCATGGTAATGCAATGAACATGGAGATTGGCTCGTAATAAATGGATCTTGTTTTCTTCACATGGTGACTGCAACAAACTTTGGCTCGTAATGAATATCAGTCGGCAACAATTGCTCCATATCAACCTGATATTGCTATATTATCAATTTTGTAAATTTTGATGGGCACGGTTGAAAACTATCCACGAAACCCATCAAGTCATGGCTCTTAAGAACTGGAACCATTTTAAAATAAAATAATAATAATAATAATAATAATAATAATAATATAATAATAATCATCGAGCATAATTTTAAAAGAAAGCAGATAGAGGAGGAGCGGATTTTTGACTGAGGCGGCAGTGGGTTTGGAGACTAACAAGTATACTTATTTAGAAAGGGATAAAATACTTTGGGATTGTTTTTTTTTTTTTTTTGAAATTAAAAAGAAAAGGGAACCACGTATTTGCGACTGTGTGAGAGAAATAATGACAAGAGAATAATTTATTTGATAATAATAAATAATAAAAAGCCAATATAAACCACTAATAACAAGAATAGAAAAGGAATAAATAAAAAAAAAGGATAAGAGAAATAGGTATTTGCTGCTGCGTTCATTGTAGCTTTCTTTTTTTTTTTTTTTTTTTTTTTTTTTTTTGATGGCTGGAGGGTGGAGTCGAGGCTGGGCTGGGAGAAAAACGCAGGAAGTATTGACGGAAAAGCGAAAACGAACAGAAAAATACGCAGGAAGAGGGAAGGAAAAGGAAAAGACAGGGATCGGGAGGCTTTGACTGGGACGTAAGAGGATGGTAAAAAAAAAGAATTACAATATTTATAGCCTAATCAATGATAAATACAAGTTTATCTAAACCAAATAATATATCCTAAATAATTCAAATTCAAACATAATTATTTAAATAAATCCTAACTCAATCTTGTCATTATCTCTAACAACAAGAAGTGCACGTATGCTAAGATTGGGGATTTATCGTTGTGTTTATTTGTAGGTGGATATAGTTGTTAGATGTGTAATGTTGGCATAACTGAGTCCAGATCTATAATCTGAATATCCAGTTGTGCTTCAAACGACCCAAAGAAGGCATGTTCCTCCTTCCATCATGTTCTGGAAAAAAGTAAATTTCAAAGTATTAAATTGATCCTTACTTGCATTACATATCTTCTTAAACTTGATATCATGCAGATGTCTCGTGGTGAAGAATTTAACTCTCGTGAATATTTGTGCATTGAAGATTTTGGATCACTCATGCGAGAGGATGGAACGGATCAAAAGGTGCATTTAATTAATGCCTTCAATTATTTACTAATCCGGGCTATAAGTGAGCCGGGCTACTCGTACTCGAGTTTCAAAATACACCGATCGAGTAGCTCGCGAGCTAATCGAGCTTTATTAAAAAATTATTCAATTAATTATAGTTATATATAAGTTTATTATTATTTTTATATAAATTAATTATTAGTTGAGTCGAGTCGAGTATAAGACGAATCGACCTCGATCTTGTCACATTTTATGAAAACACTTAATGAATTTTAAAAAATAATCGAGCTCGCAAGCCGAGTCAAGCTCGAGCCGAGTTTGAAGTCCGAGTATTTTTAATCGAGACGAGCTCGAGCTCTGGAGAGTATCGACTCGGCTAGGCTCGACTCGATTACTCCTCTCCACTTTTTAAGGGAACCACTTTATGTAAACAATTTGTAGTATATGTAATATGTTGTAACACTTTGCTTATTTATGAGTCAGGCCCGTAGCTTAAACGACGCTAGGCAAAACAAAAGATGTCATTCAGGACCTAGTTCCCCTCCTTCAGACAAAGGTTCAGAAACCGGAGGTGTGGCAAATTCACTCGTGCAAGCTTGTACTTCACTCGTTAAAGCTTACGAGCAACTTGCCATTGCTACCAGCAACAACCAAGACAGCAGCACCCATGGAGCAAGTACTTGCGAGTCCATATGTCCGATTGGGGTTATTGTAGAATGCCTGGAAGACGCAAAGTCGAGAGTCAAAATGGGCTCCAAGGAAGTGGCTCGTGCGTTACATTTCTTCACAGTGCCAGAGAATCGTGAGGCTTACCTGTCACTTGATGATAAAACAAAAGTCAGTTTTATCAAGTTGGAATTTAAGAGCAAACCCAGCCTCAAAAAGAAAAGAAAAAAGCATTCTCAAGAAAAGAGTCTAGCTTCTTGTTTCAGTGTTATTGTTGGATTGATGTTTGTGTATTTCAAATTCTGAGAACTTTTTATTTTTTCTTCCTGAAAGTTGATGTTTGGGGCGTTATTTGGTTGATCTTTGTAAGGTTGGAGCATCTTCTTCAGCAGAAGGAAGCAAGTCATTGAATTTTGAAGCATTGTACCAAGAGGAATTTGATTAGCCTTCTAAAATCTTGCCGTATGTGTTTTATTTTCCATTTGTTTCAATGTTATCTTTTACATTATTTATTCTTCTCTGTTTGTTGAATTTTAAACAGTCTATTATTGTCCCATTTTATTGGTTATTACTGAATTTAATGTTTAGTTTGGATGGTAAAATATGCTTTACAGACGCCCCCATACCCCTAAAAAATGGTAAATATCTGAATTAAATGAAACATAACTTTACTTGACGACTCATGAACTTAAATAATGATATACTTCACTATAAAAAACACTCTATAGCTACATTAGTTTTTGCCACGCATACAAAAAAATGTGTGGTAAAAGTACTTAGTAAGACTATTTTGCAACACTTTTTTTTGGTTGTGTGACTAAAAGTAAGTCTATTGCAACATTTTTTTATGTTGTGTGGCAACAATAGCGTAGCAAAAATTTGTTATTTTTGTAGTGCTTGTTGAATAACGAAGTACAACCGACAAGAAAAAATGAATGATAAAAAATATTAATAAAGAGAATTATATTGAATCCGATAATTATATTTTTTAATATATCATTCTATATTCAATATTTGGCTGATTTGATAGATTTTGTTAAATAAATTTCAAAATATATAATTTATTAAAAGATAAATATCAAAAAATAAATAACCTAAATTGAAACAATACAAGTTTAAATAAAATTAAAACGATTGAATGAGTTGATGAGGGGAAATTTTTGGGTGGTGTGTCCGCACCGTTCGGATATACCTTTGTCTTTAAAACCGTGTTTTTCAGAGTGTTTTGAAATTTAGACAATTTACACTTAAAAACACTGGTGTTTTTAAGTTAAAATAGGTGTATCCGCACCGTGCTGACACACCACCCAAAAATTTCCCGTTGATGAGATGAGGGTTGCTTACCCATTTTTTTTTTTTGTTGAGAGTAATGATATTAGTAATTGTGTAACAAATTTTCACCACTTTAGACCGTTAATTATGACGTGGTACATATTAAATCAAGTTAATTCCAAAAAATCAAGATTTTAAAATCGAGGTCATTATTGAGTAGTAGATTCCAAACCGAGGTTCATTATAAAGTTATGATTCAAACTCGAGGTTCATTCGTTATTGAATAGTGTTTTCAAACCCGGGGTTCTTTAGTTAGTCGGTTGATGAATTGAAACCCGAGGCTCTTTACTAGGTAGTAGATTCCAAACCAGGAAATTTCGAACTCACGACTTCAAGACTTTATTACTCATACCAGGAAATTGGGATGGGTTGATGGGATGGAATGGGATGGGGGTTGCTTCCCCAAATTTTTTTTTAGAGTAGTGATAATAGTAATTGTACAATAAATTTTTACAAACTTTTAGATCGTTAATTATTGAAATTTAAGAGATAATAAGTAAAAAAAACCTCAAACACATAATCGTGTTAAGGGAGAGTAAAATGTTTGGTCAAATTTCTTTGATAAAATGTTTGGTAAATAACGTTAATAAATATACATTTACGAAAATTGTCGTCTATTATGACATGAAAAGTATGAAATAACCAACATTTTAACATTTGAATGCGATAATACATATTGAATCGCATTATTTATAACGGTTTATATATATATATATTGAATTGTAGGTTGTTAGACGATTTTGAATGATTTGGCTCGGCTTAAAAAAAATAACATATTGTTATAATTGTATATATTCACATAAGTAATCAACTAGACAAGCACTAAAAGAAATGGTCGATGATTGGAATGCTAGAAAGCATAATGCTATAACAGGAAACACGAAAGAATATGGTGAGTGATAACTAAGAAGGGGTTGGGGTTGCGTAGCTACAATTATTTAGAAGGTTGCCTATTGAAACGACTAGCCAACATAAAGTGCATGAGTGCCCATCGGGACCGGAAGAAATTATTATCTTAGTGAGGATATTACTTTTTCGGATATTCATTTATCAAGAGTTTACCATATAGTCCAAAATATGACACATAATAAATAAACATGACACACACCCTTTTTTAGTTGTGAAAAGGAAAAAAATTTAACCGATTGACAAAAATGCCCTCCTTTAAAAAGAAAACGGAAATACGAACCGACCAAACCACGTTCAATACGCATTAACACAACATTCAATTCATACAGAAGTGAAGAAAGGCGCGATTACACTGGAAAATCATTGCATTTGAAGAAAAACGAGTAAAATAGACGCGATACTCAGTTTTTACACGATGCCTAAAAGAAAAAGAAGCAATGGAAGCAACAACGACGAAGAGGAAACAAGCAAAGGGTAACGATCTAAGAACTGAAATACACTTAAATTCAGAGTAATTTTGTCTTCGTTATTTGAATTTGCAGTTAGGTATTTTAAATTTGAAGTATATTCTACTGGTTATATGAAATTCTTCATGGAAAATCACGAAATGCAACCCGGTTCTTAACTTCTATGTTGTTTAATTTCTATGAAACTAGAATATAGTGAAGAAATGTTAGTTAGTATTCATAGTTCTAATCTTATTTGTATGTTGAGGAACTGTTACACACTTACACTATGTCAATGTTATGTATCTGCTAATTTTCAAATAATGTGATACTAATACTGTGGTGTGGTGATGATACTGATACTGTCCTATGAATCTTTAGTATCAGCCCTAGGAATACTAATACTATATATATATATATATATATATATATATATATATATATATATATATATATATATATATATATATATATATATATATATATATATATATATGATGTTAAAGATAGAAAAGAATTGGCATGCCGATTTGCATTAGGGCAGCCTAGAGGGTATCTCATGAAACAATTCTCGTGTGAGGAACTTTTGTAATGTGGTTGTATACGTGTGTATATATATATATATATATATATGATGTTGAAGATAGAAAAGAATTGGCGTGCCGAGTTGCATTAGGGCAGCCTAGAGGGTATCTCATGAAATAATTCTCGTGAGAGGAACTTTTGTAATGTGGTTGTATATGTACAAATAAATAAATAAATATATATATATATATATATATATATATATATATATATATATATATATATATATGACGGAGTTGTTTTTGTAAAAGCGAGATATCCACCTAGATGTCGTACTTTATTCGTGATACGGTTACTGTGATATGGTGAGAATTGATGTCATAATGCATCTGAAATCTATTGAATATAAATTTTTTAGTGTTAACATTCATATATAGCTGCAAATTATATGAAATTGCATGTACATATTGCAGTACAGGTCAAACTTGGCAGCTATTCAAAAATTATTTGAGTCGATATATAATTTGGAAAAGCCACAAGAAGATGCAATCAGTAGGACTCCATTTAGGCACATGTTGCATGCACTGAAGAATTCAAAGATCATCAATAAGACCAAGAAGAATGACATGATGAATGAATTTATAAATAGCTACGATAAAAAGAAAAAAAAAATCAACATTGCTGGAAAATCATGCATGCCAACAATATTGGATATAAAGATGATTTTTGGGATAGAGGATGGTGAACAAGAAGTTGAAATATAAAAGCTCATAGAAGGGGTGAAACCGGGATAGAAAGAAGGCACTTTATGAAAGCAACAAGACTAAGTGCATCCATAGTCAAAACTAAAGTGAGGGAGTTGGTAACAAAGAAGGACAAGCAATCTATTGATGACTGTGCAAAGCTACTGTATCTACTACTTCTCCACACAGTGTTGCTGCCAAATACAGGAGAGAATACAGCATGGGGTTTCCTGTACTATGTTTATGACATAAACAGATTAAATACTTTCAACTGGTCACAACATGTATTAGATCAACTGATTGCTGGATTAAATCAGGATTGGAAACATCCAAAACAAGTGAATGGATGCACAATGATGTTACCTGTAAGTTTCTTTCGCTTTTATCCTACTTATCTTATGCAATAATCGTGTTAAATTTCTAACATAAACTATATGCAATGCAGTATTGGTTCTGTGAACAATCAAATGCAATTAGACCAAGGCATACAAATGGTAAACAAAAAGAACCACAACAGAAAAGGATAAAAGGAATTTCACCAAGGAGAATCCCAAGAATAACAAAATGGGACACAGATGAGCTTGAGAAATTGGTTGTACCAAGCATCAAGGGACAACAAGGAATTCTGAGAAAGAAGGATAAGAAATTGGTAAGATATCATACATACACACAACAGTTACACACAGTTGCAAATCACAGTAACAGTATCACAGTATCAGTAACAATTCAACTTAACATAACCTCTATTTGATGCATTGAAGTTTAGCAGAAGAGAACTGATTCCTACAATTGCTGAAAGATACTTGATTAAAGGGTTAAATGATGAAGAAGACATAGAAGATGAACTAGAGCAAGAACAGGAACGAGGAGAAGAAGATGAACAAGAGCAGGAAGGGCAAGAAGAAGAAGGCAAGAAGAGGAGGGAGGGGAATAAGAAGAGGAAGAAGAGGAGGGAGGGGAAGAAGAGGATGAACAGGAAGAAGAAGATGAAGATGATAAAAAAAATATATATAGTTCAGAAGATCGTGCAATAGAGGATGATACAAGGTATGATGATGGTTTAGGAGAGGAGAAGAAAAAGAAAATGAAGAAAAGGAAGATGGACAAGAAAATCAAAGTCCAAAACAGAGTAAAGGTGCACAATAAAATCAAAATCCAAAAGAAAATGAAGCTGGAAAAGGAACTGAAGGGGAAAATGTTGAAACTGAGTGTAATACATCAGAGATCCCTTCATTCTCACTAAAGATACAGAAGCATTAACTGAGGTGGAAAAAAATAACCACAACCAGGTATCAATACAAATTCAAAACTACTTTATATGACAGCTTCAGTATCACAGTATCAATATAAGTATCAATATATCACAGTAACAGTATCACACCATCAGTATGACAGCTTCAGTATCACAGTATCAGTAACATAACTTATTTTTGCAGGGCAATAAACAAGAAATATCCATGCTTCAAACAATGATTGAAGGGAAAGAAAAAGAAATAAAAAGGCTTCAAGAGACGGTGAACCAACAACAAAAACAAATATATAAGCTTCAAGAACGTGTTTGGGATTACGCGTCAAACAAAACAGTTATAGTTGGGCAGAAAGAAGCATTAGATATTGAAAATGAAAGCATGAGAATAGAAATTGAAGAACAAGTTGCCAAGAATGCTGAATTGAATTCAGAAGTACAAAAATTCAAGGAGTTGTATGGAAAACAAAGATTTCAAAATGAATACCTTCAGGAGATGATTGATAAGTCTTATAATTACATTGAAACTCTCTTGTCAGAAATGAATTCAAGCAATGATGATCAAGAAAAAGAAAGAATGAAGCAGCAGCAGGAGGAAGATAGAAAGAGGATTGAGAACTTAGCACAGATAGTTGCTGAACTAGAGAAGGACAACTTTGAAAAAGAGAATACAATCAGCAACTTGAAAGGAATAATTGAGGAGTGCTCAGGAATCAAACAAGACCTCAAGATGAGTCTAAGTGAAATGAAAAATGTGCATTCAAAAGAAAACGAAGAACTCAAAAAAAGAATTGAGGAGCTCGAAAAATAGTTGTCTGAAAGAGACGCTGAGATGAAAAGAAAGGCTCAAGAAAAAGAATTATTTGATGGTGTGCATAAACAACATGTACAAGCACAGAAGAAACGTTTGGATTTACAGGAGAAGGAGATTAAAGAGTTGCAAGCTGAGATAGAAAAGTTGAGGACAGAGAATACAGAGCTTGATGTTAAGAAAGTGACTCAACAAAGTAGGCGAGAAACTGGGGAGTCGTTGTTGATAAGAAGGATTCATGAAAATCCAAGAGAGAAGAAACATTTACAAGATGAAGCATTTAACTACGACATCGGGAAAGCGAAGAAGAAAAAACAAGCAGAAACATACATTGCTCCCACAAATAACAAAGTGATTGAGGGGAAAGCAGTTATGGAAGAATCAAAGGACAACTACGAATGTGGAGCGTATGTTATGGAAGAGGCATATCAACGAATCTGGGATGATAATCAGCAGGGTGGCTTTCAGTAAGTATCTCTCCATAAAAAATTACTTTAATATGCATTCAATCTTCAACACTAAAATGACTCCTATAATTATAAATAGGAATGAAGTGTGGGCAAAATCAATCGGAGATTACCCGTTTGTCACTGTCAACTCACTAGTAGTTGTGTTGAATAACTTATTCATTGATGAATTGGTAAGAAGTTCATAATATCACTGCAATATCCAGTTTTTATGCCAGATAATTTAGCTACCAACAAAATAACTTCATACACAGGTAATAGATGCAATGTGCACACTCATGAAAAGGCAGACATAGTACAAGAACATCTTCACATAGTTGAAGCAGCACCTATGGTATGATAGGATTATGACTAGTGTACTTCTATAGATACTGTTAATAAACATATTACTATGAAGATTAATATTCTTTTTTGCAGGCGGATTTCTTAAGATTCCACAAAACAGACGGTGGTTGTGACAAGGAATCCATCAAAGACATTGTCAAACACATAAGAGCAGGAAAATCAGTGCTTATTCCAATCTGGGGCAGCGGAATAAGCGAACATGGAAACCATTGGGTACTTCTTACTCACAACAGCAGAGAAGGTACTTGGAGTATGTACCATTCACTGAAAACAGGAAGAGCGGACCCTTACTTGAAGGACTGTGTAAATCTGGTAAGAAACCTTGTGATACTGATACTGTGTGATACTGATAATGTTATATACTCTATAATCTGCTAACTAGTGCATTTGAAATACAAAATCATTCACATCAATCAATTATATAGGACTGCGTGTATCCAGATAAAGCAACCAATAGTAAGAAGAAACGAAGAAAGCCTCCAAAAATAAACAAAGTTCCAAACCTGCCACTACAAAAAATTGCAACGTAAGAAAGTATTACATATACATTACCAAAATTTACTATTATCAGTACTAATCTGTTGAACTGGAACTGATGCATGAATAACTGTGCTGTTTATATGATATACTTCATTAACAGACTTGTAACAGGAAATGGAATTCAAAGGGACATTTCAGTTGAACAAGTGAACGAAATTAAAGGAATGATTATAAATAGCATAGCAATGGATGAATTGTTACTGATAATATAGCATACTTCTGGTGATGTAAAGTCAGAAATTTGGTGATGTAAAGTCATACTTATGTTAATTTATCTTACTTCTGGTGATGTAAAGTCAACTACTTTATTTATTGATGATTGTGCAAAGCTACTGCGTATTGATGACTGTGCAAAGCTACTGTGCCTACTACTTCTCCACACAGTGTTGCTGCCAAATACAGGAGGGATTATAGCATGGGGTTTCCTATACTATGTTGATGACATAAACAGATTAAATACTTTCAACTGGTCACAACATGTATTAGATCAACTAATTGATGGATTAAATCAGGATTAGAAACATCCAACACAAGTGAATGGATGCACAATGCTGTTACCTGTAAGTTTCTTTCGCTTTAATCCTACTTGTCTTATGCAATAATCGTGTTAAATTACTAACATAAACTATATGCAATGCAGTATTGGTTCTGTGAACATTCAAATGCAATTTGACCAAGGCATACAAATGGTAAACAAAAAGAACCACAACAGAAAGGGATGAAATGAATTTCACCAAGGGGAATCCCAAGAATAACAAAATGGGACACATATGAGATTGAGAAATTGGTTGTACCAAGCATCAAGGGACAACAAGGAATTCTTAGAAAGAAGGATAAGAAATTGGTAAGATATCATACATACACACAACATTTACACACAGTTGCAAATTATATAACAGTATCACAGTAACGGTATCAGTAACAATTCAACCTAACATAACCTCTATTTGATGCATTGCAGTTCAGCATCTCTTTTACGGCTTCCCATGTTTCTTTTGCGGTTGGAAGAAACATATGGGGTCTTCCCACAGTTGAATCCATCGAATTGATTAGCCATGCCTTAACCATGGAATTTTCAGATTTCCATGATCTGAATTTTGGATCTTCAGAACTTGGAGCTTTGGTTTCGCCGGTGAGGTGACCTAGCCGTCCAATTCCGTCAACTTCTAGCTGCACGGTCTGAGCCCACTCCAGGGTTTGATGTGTATCATATTGTTTCTGAGCTTCAGCTTTCTACATGTAATCTGCACTCTTGTAATATTTATAAGAGTTTGGACAAGATTTGAACTTGTTTGCATAACATGTTTGAGTTATATGTCTCCACATGATACATGTTTGCTATTTGCTAAGCCTCAGTCCAGATCCAGGTCTGCTTATTAATTAAGTTTAGTCTGGTCTCGGCATGTTATGTGTTTTTTGTATATGTTAATTAAGTTTAGTCTGTGATACTATTAATTAAGTTTAGTCTGTCTACATGTAATCTGCACTCTTGTAATATTTATAAGAGTTTGGACAAGATTTGAACTTGTTTGCATAACATGTTTGAGTTATCTGTCTCCACATGATACATGTTTGCTATTTGCTAAGCCTCAGTCCAGATCCAGGTCTGCTTATTAATTAAGTTTAGTCTGGTCTCAGCATGTTATGTGTTTTTGTATATGTTCTGAGTCCAAAACCAACCTACCTAATATGCTTTACTATGTGTTTAGGTCTGTACTTATGTAATATGTACTTTAAGTGCCTTGGTTCAAGAGTCCAATCTGCTGACTTAGAATCTGGTTCGGTCTCTCGTTTGAATCATATTGTCCTAGTGTGTCAAGTCTGCTAAGTTCTAGGGTCCAGTCCATTGACTCATTCAAGTCTGCTTTGCTTATGAAAGTAATTTTAGTAATCATAGTAAATTCTTGGTTGTAGGAGATGTGATACCTTAACAAATTTTAAAGGTTGCAAGTGTTGATTCTCAAAGTTTTAAGAGGTAAAAAACATCAAACAATAAAGCATGGAACAACAAAAGGAATATACTCGGACGCGGATGGCTTTTGGGCATACATTAATATCCTTTCAAATTTATGTTTTTGAATATCCTTTCAAATTCGTTAACTACGTTTATAATTGATATAGCGTACAAATTTGTAAAACAAAGGTCTTTGAAAGGGGCCTATCCACAAAAGATTTCTTCATAACGAATGAATATGATAAGACTTTACCGACATGACACATGTTGGGATAAAAACTTGGCTCGTCAAATCGATATGCCTTAAGAATATGAACGAATATTTCTTTCTTTTTTGTACAAGGTAAGGTTATTTTTATTAAACAAAATTACCTTCAAATGGCCAAACATTGTTGTTGGGCGGAGCATCTGAGATTTCTACATGAATAGCGGAGATATACAGGTGTATATCTAAGATATCTAGGTGGATAGCGGAGCATCTGAGATTTCTACATGGTGTTGGTAGTTGCAAATCAAAGAAACGAAGCGTAAAAGACGAAGAAAATCCTACGGAAAAGTATCTAAAGACAGATGTTGCGTTATCCACACCTAACACAACTGATGAGGTTGATCCTTTTGTTGATCAAGACCTCGATGAGATGTTCATGTGGCCTTGGATTGGTATCATTGTTAACATTCAAACCGAGTTCGCTGTTTGATCCAAGCTTCTTGATGAATTAACTAGGAGAGGTTTTAATCCTATAAAGTGAAGCATTTATGGAATAATAATAACGGATATTCCGGAAACGCCGTTGTCAAATTCAAGAAAGATTGGTCTGGTTTCAACAATTCCTTGTCATGCGAGAAAGCTTACGAGGCTGATCATCACGGGAAAAAGGACTGGAAGGAGGGAAACGTCAAAAATTCTGATATTTACATGTGGGTTGCTCGTGCAGATGACTATCGCTCTGATGGAATTATCGGTGCAAACCTTAGAAAGATGGGAGATGTTAAGACAATTGCTGATATCATTGAAGAGGACAATCGGAAAGCACAAAAACTCATTGATACGCTTACACATTCAATAGTGAAAAAGAAGCTTCACTATAAAGAAATCAAAAACAAATTTAAAGAGACAATGAGTTCATCAGGCCAAGTAATTATGGAAATTGATAAGCTTCACCAATCTTACAATGAAGGTAAATTTCTTGCATACCTAACTAATACAAGTATTTTTAGTTTACTTGTTTCCGAATTTAATGTGCTTTACGGATTCCCCAGAACTTGCAAAGCTTCAATCCACTGCACGTGAGCATTTCGAGAAGATATTTGGTGACCATGAAACACAAAGAAAGAACATCAGGTATTAATTTTGCAGAATGTCGCGGAGAATAGTTCACTTAATGCTGCATCCGTGGAGCAAAAAAGGTTGATGAGAAACTAAGGAGATTGGCTGAAGAACATCAGGTATATGATTTTTTTGTTGATAAAATCTCTTGAAATGAAATTTTCGTTTTAATACGGGTGTTTTTATTTTTCGGATGTTTTAATACGGGTGTTTTTATATATATATATTCTTTTTTGTTGATAAAATCTCTTGAAGTTATTGAAATTTTCGTTTTAATACGGGTGTTTTTTTGTTTTTTTTTTTTTCATTTTTCAGAGGCAAAAGAAGCTCTTCACAAAAGAAGAATTCAACTTGAGAAAGATGTGTATAAAAAACATGCTTTACAACTAAACATTGAACATTTACGTGGACAATTGAATGTCATGAAGCACATAGCTGGCAATGGTGATATTGAAGTTCTGAAAAAAGCTAAGGCATTACAAAAAATGTTGATAGAGAATGAAGCAGAACTTGCAAATCTGATTATCAAATGGCGTACTTTTGACGATGAATTGCAGGATGCTCGAGAAGAGTTAATATATGTATGTACGTATCATATGATCTTCACTACATAAAATCTTAGGCTACCGATGTGGGAAAAGTCAATTTTAGACCTTATAACTGACTTCTACGGTCAGTTGTCACAATCAACCGGCGGAAAGTCGAATCTATGGTCTAAAATTTAAAAGTTTTATTGTTTTCATTATGATGACATAGTAAAAACTCACTGTGCCACTAAAGATTTCGGGCGCCTTTAGTGGCACATTGAGTTTTTACTATGGCATCATAATGAAAACAATAAACTTTTAAATTTTAGACCATAGATTCGACTTTCCGTCGGTTGATTGTGACAACCGACCGTAGAAGTCAGTTATAAGGTCTAAAATCGACTTTTCCCACATCGGTAGCCTAAGATTTTATATAGTGAAGATCATATGATAAGTACATACATATATTAATTCTTCTCGAGCATCCTGCAATTCATCGTCAAAAGTACGCCCTTTGATAATCAGATCTGCAAGTTCTGCTTCATTCTCTATCAACATTTTTTGTAATGCCTTAACTTTTTTCATAACTTCAATATCAACATTGCCAGCCATGTGCTTCATGACATTCAATTGTCCACGTAAATGTTCAATGTTTAGTTGTAAAGCATGTTTTTTATACAAATCTTTCTCAAGTTGAATTCTTCTTTTGTGAAGAGCTTATTTTTGCCTCTGAAAAACGAAAAAAACAAAAAAAAAACCCGTATTAAAACTAAAATTTCAATAACTTCAAGAGATTTTATCAACAAAAAAGAATATATAAAAACACCCGTATTAAAACATCCGAAAAATAAAAACACCCGTATCAAAACGAAAATTTCAGTAATTTCAAGAGATTTTATCAACAAAAAAGATCAAATACCTGATGTTCTTCAGCCAATCTCCTTAGTTTCTCATCAACCTTTTTTTGCTCCCCGGATGCAGCATTAAGTGAACTATTCTCCGCGACATTCTGTAAAATTAATACCTGATGTTCTTTCTTTTGTGTTTCATGGTAACCAAATATCTTCTCGAAATGCTCACGTGCAGTGGATTGAAGTTTTGCGAGTTCTAGGGATTCCGTAAAGCACATTAAATTCGAAACAAGTAAACTAAAAAAACATGTATTAGTTAGGTATGCAAGAAATGTACCTTCATTGTAAGATTGGTGAAGCTTATCAATTTCCATAATTACTTGGCCTGATGAACTCATTGTCTCTTTAAATTTGTTTTCGATTTCTTTATAGTGAAGCTTCTTTTCCACCATTGAATGTGTAAGCGTATCAATGAGTTTTTGTTCTTTCCGATTGTCCTCTTCAATGATATCAACAATTGTCTTAACATCTCCCATCTTTCTAAGGTTTGCTCCGATAATTCCATCAGAGCGATAGTCATCTGCACGAGCAACCCACATGTAAAGATCATAATTTTCGACGTTTCCCTCCTTCCAGTACTTTTTCCCGTGATGATCAGCCTCGTAAGCTTTCTCGCATGACAAGGCATTGTTGAAACCAGACCAATCTTTCTTGAATTTGACAGGGGCGTTTCCGGAATATCCGTTATTATTATTCCATAAATGCTTCACTTTTATAGGATTAAAATCTCTTCTAGTTAATTCATCAAGAAGCTTGGATCAAACAGCGAACTCGGTTTGAATGTTAACAATGATACCAATCCAAGGCCACATGAACATCTCATCGAGGTCTTGATCAACAAAAGGATCAGCCTCACCAGTTGTGTTAGGTGTGGATAACGCAACATCCGTCTTTAGATACTTTTCCATTGCCAGAGGATTTGCTTCGTCTCTTACGCTTCGTTTCTTTGATTTGCAACTACCAACACCATTGGCATTTTCCATCATGAAAAGTTCACCTGAAGCATATGAAAACGCGTAGCATCGTTAACACATGTCTTTAGAAGAAGATAAAATCATATATAAAGAATAGGCCATTTATTACTTCTTTCTCCTTCTACCCCTCATTTATTATATACTCAACCACTTTTTATTATTTTACATTAATACCAATAAAAGGTCATTTTAGTCTTTTAATCAAATTTAATGACAAATAAAAAAATTTAACCAACTTTCATAATATGTGTGAAAAAGGCCTAAAAGAACTTACATTTTGGGACGGAGGTAGTATAAGATTTTGCAGATTTTGACGCATGTTAAAGGCACCACGGCTGATCTACCGTGGTACAAAGTTGAATATTGAACTTAGATTCGACTTTCTAAACGTCAAATATCAATGTGGTGTGCTAAAAGGTAGGTTTGATGTGGTGCCTCTAACAACTGCCAAGATTTGATGGCTTTTCATAATTAGACTACAGCTGACCCGTGTTAGTACTAGGTTGTTTCTCTCCTTAAGTACTGACGTGGCATTTAAGCGGGGAAATTCTGATGCAAAGTGTCTATAATGCAGACTACAAGTAAAAGCACATCAGCTTTTTCGTGTATTTACAAAAGACGCCCCGCATTAGAGTTTCCCGTTTACCGATTTTCATCATCAACAATTCCCTTCCCTTCCTGCAAATTAACTCATTTACACTTTACTGTGGTAATTATGGAAATAAGAAATACACAACCCAAAATTAAAGAAATAATGGCTCTCAGCCTCTTAGGATTACTCTACAAACTTGGTCATAGCCTTCATCTGCACCCGCCTCAATTTACCATACACCACACTATCTCTGCACCACACCACACCTGAATCGACCTTTGGAAAGTGTTTTCTTGGTCGACTTTCAAGAAGTCAAAGGTGAGGATCGACTTCGAAAAATCGATTATTGACTCAAAAATCGACTTTTCGAAGGTTGATTCAATTCGAATCAAAAAACAACTTTTTGAAAATCGATAAAATTGTCACAATATTTCTCAAATACACAACTAAATTAGTTAAAAATGATGTGGTCAACTGCTTAGACATCGATCGTCATCACTCGGTCTAAAAGGACTAACTCAGTTGACAAAACTTTTATGTCTCACACTTATATGTAATATGTATGTAATATGTAAGGAGGCTATTACTTTAGAGATGGACTTTACAAATATGAATAAAGTCCCCGCATGAAATATAGACTAAAAAAATGCTACATAGTACATTTTTCCAAGCAAAAAATCGGAGTACATGCAATTGAATTCATAACAGGAAATATCAGTGAACGATAAATCAACCTGAAATTAAGAGAAGAACAGCAAAGAGAAAGCAATTATTTGGACAAAATTTAAGGAAAAAACAAAAAAGCACAGCAATTACACGATTAGAAAGCAAAAATGGAGATTTGCCTTGTTGCTTTGAGTTGTTCGCTCTTCTGAAATAGGATAAACTAAAATGGTTTAAAATATGCAGAATGTGTATAAACTTGAAGATATTGGCTTAAAGAAGATGAGAAGACCAAGAACCACTATTCCACTAAGAAAATGAACACTAGGATGACAAGGCTATTCAAAAACCAGGTAATCGAGGAGTCGGTTAACTTTTTTTCATTTATTTATTTGTGTTATGAAATACTAATGTGTATAATGGATATCCATTCTAAGAGTTTACATTATATCAGTTAGTCTATAAGTTGTGGATTCCAAAAGCCATTATCATTCAATAGTATTCATTGCATGACTTAAAAACTTCACTATTCAATTACTTATTCATATGAACAACTTTCAGAGAAATTTCATTAGCATTAATGTAAACTAAACAGAGAGAACGTACCATTTATATCCTCCAGCAATAGAATTGATCTCAAAACAAAACACTATAGTAACAAATAATTTAACACGTGATGTATGCCTCAATATCTTAAATACTAACAAATATCAATTAATGATTATTCATAAATCACAGCATTAAATATGGTGTGGAGTGACTGATGAATTTCCCAACGTTTTTGCCGGTTGAACTAGACCATGCTTTTAATAATGATAAAAAAGCAATATCAAATACTATGAAGCAATGAAGCTGGGAGTACTTATGCTCTCAACTAAAATCCACCTAATGTATATAGGAAGGAGGAGGGCACAATTTGCCTCTAGGAATTTCGATATAAAAAAGCATTAAATACAGTAAAACATCTATAAATTAATACTTTTTAAATTAATAACATCTCTAAAATAATATTTTTCTCCGGTCTCGACTTGGGCCAGTTCAAAAAATTACCAATTTCGATAAGATAATAAGATAATAATTTTTAGAAAATCTCTGTATAGATATACAGTCCCAATAATATCATAAATTAATAATTCTCCATAATCACAAAAATATATATGTTACAATTTTGTAAAATATGATTCTATTGTTGTCTGTTATAATTAATAATTCTCCATGATGATTTTCTTATTTCATCAGTCATTGTTTCTTTTGCAACACCTTTAAGATGAGAAGTCATTTTTGGTATGGTTTTTTTTTTTTTTTTTATCTTGTTTATATACACGGTAGTACATGCTATCACTATTATACACTGAATATTTTTGTTGTAAAAATACAATGAATCAAATTAATGTATGTACACTGAATCTTGTATGTACAGTACATTGAATTTGTAACTAATATACATTGAATTAAGTATAATACATAATTTAGTACAGTTCATTCTATTTAAATTTATATAATTAAAATTTAATTTTGTTTGATATCAAAAACTCTCTATAAATTAATAATTATTAATTTATCGATAAATTAATAAAATCTTCCGGTCCCAACTATATTAATTTATAGATTTTTGTCTAGAATGACAAAATTATCAAAAAAAATCGGGATTGAAGAAAACTGTAATTTAATAAAAACAAAAGTAACAATTATGAAGTAACAAATATGAAGTAACAAATGTGGAATAGAGTAAATATGAAGTAATAATTGTGAAACACAAAGTAACATTAACATGTGAAGTAACAATTTTAAAGTTACAATTGTGATTTTTGTCCTTTATAATCATGAAAATGTTACTTTTGTCCTTCCAGACCCATTTATTCATTTTTTTGTCCTTGTGGCCCCATTAATTTATAGAGGTTTTACTGTATGGTGTGGAGTGACTAATGAATTTCCCAACGTTTTGGTCGGTTGAACTAGACCATGCTTTTAATAATGACAACACAAGCTACACGCATAAATCCATAATCCTATGAAAGATGTCAACACACATCTTGTCTCCGAATGCATCCATGTTTTCTTGTGTTATGTCCTTCAAATCGGCGCTCTTCAATATTAAGTGCTCTATATACTTTACAGTGAAAACTCCACAGTCCCTTTAAATTAGAAAAAGAATACACCTGATTAAATTTTTTTATGAAATGTTCTAATGACATTTGCAGAAATGGTTATAAAACATACACTCCTTCCATTTGCGGGCATGCATCACACCCCATCCGCTTCACCGTGAAAGGTTGCGAAATACGTGGATCGTCCTTCAAATCATGAGAAATGTTGAGCAGCAAGGGCATAAATGTTGCTATTTCACACAACTTGTTATCCATCTCATTCTTTCTACCCGTACCGTACATACAATCATACACTGTAATATCCCATGAGGGTATGCTTATGACCAAAGCAACCCAATAAGAAGCAAATATCCATGGAGTGTACGCAATACTATCTTTAGTCAACCCACGTACTTTATCCAACACCGAGATATCCAGCTTGTCAGGGTTTTTTAGCTTCTTTCTTGCTTCTGTTGTCATAAGAACTCCCAAATCGTGGGAGAAAATGCAAACATTACTCTTGAATGAACTACTGTGTTCTTGCATCCTGCCTTTTAGCAGGTACATGTACGCGTTCACGTGCTGCGTAAGACGTGTGAAATACATTAGTATTTTATTGTGTTGTAACCATACAACAAGTAATGTGTAACAATCTACATACCGAAACATCTAACCACCCCTTTGATGTGTGAAGAGCCTCGAACCAATAAGGATGGCCATCAAACATCAGCCAAGTCAAATTGTAGTAAACCCCTTCGATTGTCATAATAGGTGCATATGGGTTATTATACCAATCACGAAACTCTAACCACTTACCCAAATCAATGGGCCGGAATGGATCATATCTGCTACGTTTATTCCTCGATGGATTCACGAAATCTTGCAACTTACCGGGACGCTGAGTTGGCCTCCTACCACGAGCCCTACCACGAGGTTGGTCTGGCAATAGCGCAGATATGACCTTCCTCGGCGTTGGTGCTGAAATGAATTATTTTTCCACATTACTTTTCTTATTTCCAATATCTGTTAGACGTACAAAACATGTATGCATACTAGTCACTCACTCATAAAAACACATGGTGTTGAATCTGCTACCATTATTGGTTCATCGACATGAGGCGTCTTCTGACAAGAAACACATGGTGTTGAATCTGGTACCATTATTGGGTCATCGACATGAGGTGTCTTTTGATATGAGGCTTTTCTCATACACACGTCCAATACAAACTCATCTGACGGGGGTGTCACATTATCATTATCATCACCAGGCTCATTTCCCTTATCCCTACCACTTGCCTCTGACACAAGTCACTGAAAACATCCTAGAATCTAAAAGATCGAAGATAAAGTTAATTACATGAAACTATGATTAACCATATATAAACAAAAATAGATGTATTACCCCTTGGCAAAGATGCATTGTCCCCAATCCCTTCTTGAACTCCAATAGTTGTCTCACCAGGTGCATTGTTCTCAATCTCTTCTTCAACTCCAATAGTTGTCTCAGCATCATCCATAGGATCAACCACAAGATCATCGATCAACCACTTCTATAGGTTCTAAAAGATGAAAGGTAATTTTAATTACATGAAACTATGATTAACCATTAAAAAACAAAAAAAAAGTTGTATTGCCGTTAAATGCATCAACCACAGGATCATCACCCGGCACAATTCTCTCAACCCTACCACGCTTATTGCGCCTGACAAAAATCGTTGAAAACATCCTAGAATCTAAAAGATTAAAGGTAAAGTTAGTTAAATGAAACTATGATTAACCATATAATAACATAAATAGTTGTATTACCCCTCGGCAAAGATGCATCCTCCAACATTTGACCCCTTGTCAGAGATGCGTCGTTCCTAATCCCTTCATTAACTTCAAATTTTATTGGAGTTGTCAAAGATTAAGCAAAAATGAACATGAAACTAAGATTAACCATATAAAAACAAAAAAGTTGTATTACCGTGTAAGTCTTCCTCCGAGGTTCGATCCCTTGCCAAAGATGTATCATCAACTTCATCAACTTCAAATTCTATTGGAGTTGTCAAAGATTAAGCAAAAATGAAAATAAAAATCAATGACATATACAAATATAACTGATTCAACATTTAAAGTAAAAAATAGTCGCTACATAAATCACTCACCATATTCTTTGATGCTGAGTGTGATTGCTTTAGCCTTTCTATTATTCCATTCATTGACCATGTCTTGCAGTCTAACTTTATAATCTAGTTTATCTGGGAAACATCTTTGTTTGGGATACTTGGTTTTCTTGAGGGGTTTAACCTTAACCTCATCACTTCTAAGTCCCAACTTGCCCGGGCACAATTGAGGGGTATGGTTCATTACTTTTCAAAACAAATTAATCTTGTTTGGCAGTAAACCATGTACCACTGCCTTCTCAGGAAATCGGGCAAATCAATCTTTCTTGCAACTTATCTAAGCTAATGTCACAATTCCCAACCCCCCCAACGAAATAATCAGACCCTAAATAATCTATGCATATTTGTTTTATTCAAGATGTATTGAAATCTTGACCTGTAACAGGTTCTCCATCAATTGAAAGACCAAATATGAGTGCTACATCACCTAGTGTGGGAACTAGTTTATGTTCCCCAATCATAAAGCACTTGTCATCTAGGTTGTACAGATGAATCAACAAACCTAGTAGTTGTGTATAAGAATGGAAACCAAAATCTAAATTTGGGATTAAATTATAAAACCGGTCCCCCTAAAAACCTCATAACTCTATTATTTGGTACCCATTTCCTAGCTAGAGCGGTATGGTGATAGTTTTGCACCCATAAGATGGAAATCATGTCAGTACAATTAAAGAACATCAGAGAACTGAAAAAAACTGATTTAAAAAAGTAACAGGGATAGAAGAGAGAAAAATGAATTAATATTCTTGGTATCATTATGACAGACAACCGAAGATTTTCTAAAGTCAAGTGGGGTTATGATATGTGCCTACAACAACACAAAAATAACATTTAACAAGGAGTTATTTACCTTAATATCTGTCGAAAAATTAAATTAAAAAAACATGGGTGTTTTTATGTTAAAACATGGGTGTTTTTATGTTAAAACACCTATTTAAAAAGCCTAGGCCATACTGGTGAGACATAATATTGTTATATATCGACTAGGGGAAAGTAGATTTATACAAAAAGCAAAGAACACAAGAGATTTGAATCAGCTAATCAAGAAAATGCATGACAGCTCTTTTAACCATAATAAATAAAAGAACATGTAATTCTGACAAGCAAAAAAAAAAAATATGGTTTCTGAATAAAAAGACCAAGCATATAAAAAAGTGTAAGGGGTGGTGTGCCTAAAGAACAATATAGGGGAATTACGAATATGGGGAGTATGAAGCTTAATGCATAAAGTAGAGTCAGATATGTTGAAGGCAATATGACCTAAGGACACCTTATTGTTCTATCGTGGAGTCAAGTGCCCTCCGAGAAAAAGGCACCTTTTCGTACAGAAAAACAAAAAAGGAAAACAAAGAAAGCCAAGCTATAGTATATTGGTGCCTTTGAAATGATCATTAAATGTTTTGATGGATCTATGTAGTATAGGATGCAAGTGAATCTTCATTAAGCCCAGAAATTCCGGTTTGGGTACTTCTGTATATTGGACAAGTCAAGCTTTTAATCTCTCCTTAAAACCATAAATTTGTATGAACTAAATCCAACCCTCAAACCCACATAGTAAGTGTGGACATTTGCATTGCCTGTGCCTGTTGCCGGACCCAACTCCATTGCAGAACACTAAAGGAAAGGGAATTTACAAATCAAGATAGCAAGTTCTATTTAGACTACCAGGTATACTAACGAGTTCTACCGTCTGGGAGGTAGAGCTATTACACTTGAGGAAGAAGAAGTTCAAATTGCCCGGTATGTTGGTGGTTTGGGTGAGGAATTTCAAGAAAGACTTGAATTGACATCAATTTGGAGCCTCAGCGAAGCAGTAACATTGGCACAAACTGCAGAACAGCAAATTCAGCGGAAGAGTGTGAAATCTTATTCGGGAGGAAATTCAGCAGAAGAGTGTGAAATCTTATTCGGAAATGATTACACTCAAAGGACTAGTAAGAAATGGAGTCCAGATCCTAATGCAAGGACAGGGACAAGGCTAGGCATGGTTAGGGCAAGTATGGACATGTCCTGGACAAGTTCAAGACAGAACCAAGACACCAGAAGACATACAAAACACAATACTAGCAGACCTGAACTCCTAATGCAGCAGATAAACAACAGCAAGACATATGAAATTGTGGCTTGAAAGACAACTTCACACTTAGAAACAACATATATCATTTACAACAAAATTGTTACATTTTCAGGTCTGCTATCATTCATTATCAGATCTCCACTAAGTAAGCTGCATATAGTTACCCAAATATACTGGTTCAGCGATACACCCACATTTCAATCAAGTGTCTAACATTTTCTTAAAATGTTAATGCAACCAAGACAGCAATCATCCTTTTGTATGAGCAAATACGAGTGTGCACAAATAAAATAATAAAACAGAGCTTGGTAAGCCTAAAACAAAAGTGATATGATAACATCTAACATTAAACCAATAGGAAAAGCCTTTTCACAACCAAAAATGCGGTTTATAACTAGAAAATAGACAAATTATTTTTTATCACCGGAAAACTCTGTAGACCACCGAAAAACGCCGTATCCCGCCAGGAAATGCTGTCTTCCGCCGGTGGAAAACTATTAGCTCATCACCTTCTTATTCTCAAATATACATGTAACGCCCCCAGACCCCGGGCATGGTAGCGCTAAATGAGTCATAAATATCCGGTCAACTGCTTAGACCGCCGTCCTCGCTTGGTCTAAAAGGGCTAACCCGAGTTGACAAAACCTTTATGTCTCACAGTTATATGGGGGTGATCATTCTACTATTTTTCCTATTTGGGACATTACATTCTCCCCCCTTTATAAGGGACTGGCGTCCTCGCCAGGACGGCCAAGACTGTTCCCGGATCGTCCCTACCAGAGGTAACTAGAGGCCATCCTTACACCGTCTTCTTGTACGGCGCAGCGCATAGTTCCGTCTGATAGTCGGCTCTGAATACCATTCTGTAACGCCCCCAGACCCCGGGCCTGGTGGCGCTAATTAAATGAGTCATAAATGTCCGGTCAACTGCTTAGACCGCCGTCCTCGCTTGGTCTGAAAGGGCTAACCCGAGTTGACAAGAACTTTATGTCTCACACTTATATTGGGGTGGTCATTCTACTATTTTTCCTATGTGGGACATTACAATTCACGGGTTAGCAAAAGTGTTAAACATTTCCAGAAGTGTAACGGAACATTTCCGTTAAAATTCATTAAGCTTGAATTGCATATTGGTTACTTTTGTTTTTGGAGTTGGGCAGCTCATTTCCTGAAATCTGACATGTTCCTTATTATACAATGTCTCAATTCGCAAAATTAAACAAACGTCATCCGGATTACTCGGGTCAATTGGTCAAGGAGTTTTGAGCACGAAAAGAAAAAAATACATCAGTCCACTAAAAACACAACAGATTGACACTGAAAACTGACCCCCAGATGACGATTTCAAAATAAAGCAATTCAAGCTTTCAATATAGGAGCCAGACTTCCAAGGATAATTAACTGAAGACTCTGCTCTCGAGTACGTTTATACGTTTTATCGTGCCATAGTAATTAAGAATCTGCTAGGTATGTATATGCTTGTTATGAATCAGATTATGAGACATGATACTAAAAATCTATATGCTTGAAGCAATCAAACTACAAACAAGTTGGATGAACTGGTAATCCAAATTCAAGCAAATATTCTCTAAAACCTTTTGCCATATAAAAGAAATGTGTTTACTGCCATGTTTTCCTTTCAAGAATTTCACATATCCAGTGCAAAAAGGGGCTCATTTATACTGCCAAAAATAATAAACGAATGGTGGAAATGGGAATGTGGGTGGAGTACAAATAGCTTACCAAAACCGTAGTAAAAAAATTGAAGAAAAAAATAAACTAGGGTTGGGAATACCTCTTCAAGCACCAAGAACTAGCAGCTGATGACCGGTATTAAGATACAAGCGCTTACCGTTGTACTAAAACCAATTGGTATTAGTTAAGGTGCTACTATATTTCCTTATACGCCCCCTCAAGTGTGGGCCTATAAGAGGGGAGAGAGGCCCAAAACTTGATTTGTTTTTTTGTTTGGAAGTGTGGGTTTGTTAGAAGAGAGGGGCCCAACACTTGGTTTTATTTTTATTTTTTTATAATTGTGCTAGAAGCGGGGTTCGAACCCAGGATCTTCTGCTCCGATACCATATTAAGATCAAGCGCTTACCGTTGTACTAAAACCAATTGGTATTAGTTAAAGTGCTAATATATTTCCTTATAACCGGAGATGGAGGTTGAGGTGGAGGCGGAGGGGGTTTGCAGTGCAGGGGTGCAGGGGAGCGTAGGTGAAGGTAATGTCAAATGTTTGAATCCTTCGGAGTGAGGTGGGAAATTTTTTGACATATTTAATTAATTATTATTTAAATAATTAGTTTTTTTTTGGAACAAAATTAAGTAAATAATTACTTAACATATGTATCAAACACGGATGTTTTCACTGTTATTTACGAGTCTCTATAGAAGGGAGTCTCTACGGTGGAACCTCGGTCTAACGTAACGTCACATCATGAGTGATCAATAACTGATTATGCGACAATTTTCATTTACGGTTTGGTTTGGTTCAACCAAAACCGGATTACACTTAATTGGTTCTGGTATAATAAATAATACAAATGTGTGTTAACCGTAATAAATGATACAAAAGTGTGTTATGTCGAACCAATTATTTTATGGTGGTCCAGGACTAGGGCTGGCCAAAAATCCCTTGAAACCCGACTCTACCCAGTTCCCATCCCTCTCCCAACCCGATTTTCCCAAACGAGGACGGGAATATATCCGGGTTTGATTTTTGAATCCCGACGGGTCCCGATCCCGACCCGACTAAATTAATTGTTTTTTATATATTTATTTATTATTTTTTCCTAAAAAATATATATTCTTTATTTATGTATTGATACACATTTATTGCAAAATATAGAAAATTTTCTTGATTCTTGTCTTAAACTCTCCTTGAATTGGAGTTGAAGAAGGGATTGGGGACAATGCATCCATTCTTTTTGGTTTATTTATTAGTTTATTTAGTTTACGGAAATTCAATCCATAAACTGATCAAAATCATGTCCAACCGAATTTGAGTCGGGATATAATTTTTGCATTTACCAAAAATTTCACAAGAATATGACATAATTTTTGCATGATAATAGCACAATATGTAGCCTTACCTAGGTTAAAATGCATCAACTAAAGTTTCACTGTGCAAAAATATTGCAAAGTTAAATCGGACTAAATTTTTGTATGAAATAATTATAGTATGTAGCCCCAGTTATGGTCAGAATGTATTCACGTAACTTTCACGTAGCATGACCCATGATGTTATCCGTGATTTGGTTGGGTGTAAAGCTGAACATGAATTGTTAGCTTTACGTAATATACAAAACGTTTTTTTGGTATACAGGAAGAGGATATAGATATGCTGAAGCAGCAACTGAATGCATTTAAGATAAAACGTTTTTATGTAGTTGTGTTTTAGTTATACATTATCTTGGTCACATTAATTTTATACATTTTATACCGTCTCCTAGGCAAAATTAGGATTTTAGTCCTCTAACTTGGTCTATTTTGGATTTTAGTCCTGCTCCTGCATAACTCCGGTGAGAAAAATGGTCCACTAAGTTGGCTTTCTTTTTGGATTTTAGTCCTATCCGCCGGAAATAGCAGATTGGGCACCGGAATATTTAAAAAACGCTTACGTGGCAGCCTAGTTAGAGGACTATTTTTAAAAATTCCGGTGCCCAATCAGCTATTTCCGGCGAATAATAGGACTAAAATCCAAAAAAAAAAAAGCAAACTTAGAGGACCATTTTCCTCACCGGAGCAGGAGCAGGACTAAAATCCAAAATAGGCCAAGTTAGAGGACTAAAATCCTAATTTTGCCCCGTCTCCTAGCATCCCCCTGTGCATAATACTATTGAAATTTGTTTGATGGTCACTTTTCTCTCTTTTTTTTTTATTACTCTTTTGGTTAAGAAGCTATGAGATTTGGTAAGAAAATATATACAATAGGCTGTGTCCCAGTATTCCCTCCAGCCTACTTTGCTTGAAACCGGGTTTGATGGTCGTTTTGGCTTTTATTGATTATAAACATTGTTTATAATTTGTTTCTTACCTGCAGATTTGCTCCAAACATTTTTTCGAATAAACAGAAGTTCTTGGATATTAGCACAACTCATTTTTTTGCCCCGATCTTTTAGAACTTATAAAAATTGTATGCTTTGTTTCATCGCAATGGTTGTACGTATTCAGAAGTAGTGTCCCTTCAAAGCTTTGCACTCTTTCATTTGAGCTACTGTAGAAAAGGAGTTCTTCAGATGTCCATATACTTGATGTAATAATAATATGCGTTAGAAGGGAAGAGAATGTTTTTGTGTTATGGATATAAGGGAATTGTGAATAATGTGAAGTTAGGATGAGATTGGGAATTTGGGACTTGGAAGTATTAGTAATACTTGTAAAGCTATAAAAAAAACTTGTTAATTAATCTATGTTTTTACTTAAAAGCATCATTGTTTTTTTCTATTTTAATTTTCGAAAGATATTCGGTGGATAACTCCTTGTTATTGGTAAATGTTGTCTTTGTGTTATTGTAGGCACATATCCTAACCCCACTTGACTTAGGAAAATCTACCAATGTCTGTCAAAATGATACCAAGGGTATTAATTCATTTTTCTCTCTTCTATCCGTGTTTCTTTTTTAAATCAGTTTCTTCAATTCTCTGAGGTGCTTTAATTGTACCGACATGATTTCCATCTTATAGGTGCAAAGCTATCATCATACCAAGCTTGCCAAGTCATGGGTGCCAAATAAACATGTCATGAAATTTTTAGAGGGGTCTGGTTTTGAGTTAATCCCAAAGTTAAATTTTAGTTTCCATTCCGAATCAATACTTATAGGTTTATTGGTTCATCTCTATGACCTAGATAACGAGTGCTTTATGATTGGGAAACGTAAACTAGTTCCCACACTCGGGGATGTAGCCCTTATATTTTGCCTTCCAATAGATGGAGAACCTGTTACAGGTCAAGATTTCGATAAAGCCACAACCAGACAAAAATGTATAGATTAGTTAGGGTCTGATTATTTTGTTGACGGGAAAGGGGAATGTGACATTAGCTTAACTAAATTGAGAGATATGTTGATGACTGTAACAGTATGACAGCTTCAGTATCACAGTATCAGTAACATAAGAGTTTCTGCAAATCATGAGGAAATGGGAACCCGAAGACGTCATTCTAAAAATTTCAAGGTGTATCATTTGTCTAAGTATAGTTATTAGATACTTGACTATTGGTTTCTCTAGTGTTTGATAAGGTAGCTTATAGGTAGTTCCGACATTTATGTTTTCGATTTTTTCAAAACATCTGATGACACTCGAGTTCTTCAAGTCGATGCCTTCCCGCGCTAAGTTCTTCCTCTTTCATAATAATCATTAAACACTATAATCATCATAAAACACTATGCTGAACTTCAATTTGATGTTCAATCGCTTATAATCATCATCAAACATCATAATAAGCTTAAACGGACTTCATTTTGATGTTAAATCGCTTATAATCATCATTAAACAATATAATAAGTTTAGTTGAACTGTAATTTGAAGTTCACTCACGTATAATAATCATTAAACACTATTGCACATGCACATAGAGTTGTTTTTGATTGACACCGGAGGAGATAGATACTACATGCCACACCAATGACATGTTTTGCTATAAAAAAAAAGATCGTGTATGTCCGATCTCAACCCGTCTACTATAATGTGCATATAAAAAATGTTATTACTAAATTGGCTTGTATAATGTAGCAGTGGCAAATTTCCTGATAATTCCGACCCGTCCCGAATCCCATCCCGATCCCGTCTTGAAAAATCTTGATCAAGAAAGTTTCTCGATCCCGAAATTTCAGTATTTTTCCCGACCCGAAAAAAACGGGAACGGGGTCGGGTATAAAACTCAATCCCGTCGGGTTTCTAATCCCGACCCAAATACACACACACACACACACACACACACACACACACACACACACACACATATATATATATATATATATATATATATATATATATATATATATATATATATATAAACATTTTTAACCCCGATATAAATACCCACAACCCTAATGGCTCGTTTGGATTGATGGATTGGCCGGTACATATGAATAGCCGCGACGAGTCCGCCGTGACGTCACTTAAACCCTAAACCCATTTGAAGATGGAAGGGCATGTAATATATTGATGTTCACCGATGAACATTGGAGTAACTATTGGCTATTGCCCTTTCATCTTGCCTTCATTTCTGCAAGCACAAATACCGGAGGTGAAGCCATTCAAGGGCATATAGAGTATCTAAGGATTAGCGCTCTTCTTACTAAAGGAATCCGATAAGAATTTACCGGCCTAAGCGTGGTTTGAATCGGAACTCGTCTCGTCTCCTTCAGCTTTTGGTGACATCCGACATCACGACTAGTGATACCCTAACCGATTCCCACCTTGCTTTAACGTTTGGTTCTAACATTTAGTAAAGAAAAAAAAAACACCGGATTAAGACTCTAATTACACATTATATCTTAGTCAAATCTACCACCGACGTCACAATACCTGTAGGTAAGAAAATTTCGATCATACTCAAGAAATAAGGCTTAGATCTTGAAGAAATCCTGAATCTAGCAATACAAAGAAAAGAGCAAGAACATATTAAACTCTGTTATTGGAAATAAGTAATGAAGAAAATTTAGAGATTAAAAATTGGAATGAAATGGATAGATAAAAACAATCAAAAGAAGAATGTTGGGCATTTACTGATTCAGTTGACACTACAAAAAAAGACCTTTTCGTGACAAAAACTTCGTCGCGAAAAGTGCTGCTTTTCGTCAGTAGAAGTTTTCGTGACCAAATATTTGTGTCGCGGCGTTTGTTGCGTAAACAGTGACGCTAAAGGTGCCTATTGCGACGATCAGTGAATTAGTCATTAAAAGAGTTCAGCCGCGACAAATCACATATTTTTGTCACCAAAGCTTTTCATGACAAACCTCAAGCTTTCTCACCGAAGGTTTTTCATGCGACAAAAATTTTGTCACAAAATAATAAACATTTTATCACTAATTCAGTGTTGTTGTCACCAAAGGGTATAAACACATTTTTACATTAATGGTTAATATTGACAAAGGCTTTGTCACTAGAAGTCATATTTTAATAATAATAATAATAATAATAATAATAATAATAATAATAATAATAAATATTCAAATAATATAAAATTAGAAAAATAATAATAATAATAATATAGTACTAATAATAATAAAAACAACAACAACATTAATAATAAATATAATAATAAACAGACACATTAGAAGTCATAATCAATAATAATATCCTACAACCGTAATAATTAATAACAAATATAATAATAAACATACACAACCTTGAACCCAACTCCAAGAATATCTCCAACAGCATGACCCTTACGCCCAATTCCAGACAAATTCCAGAATGCAGGTAAGAAAGAATTGAGATTCAACCTCGATTTTCAACACTAAACTACTTACAGCTACCAAAGAAAATAAAAAAGAAAAGCCCATGAAACAAATGAAGCTGAAAACACAGAAAGAGATGAATCCTCATAAATCAAAACCGCAAGTAAAATGTAAAAATGTCCCTGAGACATTACCTTATATTTTGGTTCCTCAAACGAACCAAGTGTTCAAGAATAAAAAATTGTAATTTCCTTCCACCCTAATTAATCAAAAATAAAAAAGGAATGTTAGACGATCAAATGTAGAATTAATTAAAATGCATAAGATTGCATAATTAATACTCACATTTTTAGCAATTGCTTTGAGTAAATTTTCTCCACAACTCCTCCCTCCTACTTTCTCATGTCACCAAAAGCTTGTGAAACAGCAATGTTGCCAAAGATTCTTCCATTGTTAATCTATAAATGACATATACAAGAACTCCAATAAATTCTAGCAGGTACGTGTATTCGAGCGAGCATCCATACTTAGGAAATTAACATATCCATATTTGGGCCTTTCAACAACTAAAAACCATTCTACACAAGAGCATCTACATACAAACTGGCGGCATACAAACGATAATATTCAGCTGGACATGCACCAGACAGACCTAGGCATGTCTAGACGCGCCTGGACATGTCGGGGGACCGACTCCGGGCATGTCTGGACACACCTGGGCATGTTCGGGACTGAAACTCAGGATTGTTCACCTAAAAACAGAAAAATGCCATAAGATTCTTAAAGGCCGCGAATTTTGGACAAAGTAAAATCAAAACAAGTGATTACATTAAGAACCTACAATATAAACCAAAACTCAAATAATTGTCCATCATTGCAGTGCCAAAATTACAAAAGATATATTCAAGAATTGGCTGAATTGTCTCATGTTCCTAATTAAGTGCATCAAATATTTAGGGAAAACTGAACAGAAAGGAAAGTACCTAAAGTATAGGCACAATAAGCACATATATTCTACAATATAAGGAAAAATGAAGCTAGGCCAAAAAACAATAACAGCCTATTGAAGGGGGTTGGTCAAATAAGCAAACACACATAGGGCCTTTTGTGAAAGATAGAAAAACTAAAGAACTAACAAAACAACAAGAGCTAAGTTGTGTACCTGGTTCCAAGTTTTTTATACAGGAAATAGCCACCGTCAACCTAAGAAGTGTTTTTAGGCTTCTATGTTGATCAGCCTCTTGGATTGAACCTGTGCCTTTGACTGTGCAATCCAAGGAAATGAATAATAAGTGTGACCAATAGCTTTCGTATGAGAAGTACATGAAAGAGAAACAGTGATCTCATTGATGATTTGAACCCAGTTTTTAATTTAATTTCTTATGATCTAAAAGTCCCAGAAAACAATTTCAGAAGGGTTATTAATATATGTCCAAGATTGCTCATTTCAAGTGTAAAAGACCAACTTCAACCTGCTCTGTTTTATCACTTTTAGCTCTACACAACAAAAAATAAAAGGAAACAATTGACCTTGCTATTTTTTCTCGAGATGATTGCAGAACATATATAGACAGAACAAATGATAGAATAAGCCTGTATATTCAAAACAAGTTTATTTGGTTAAAGGAACATACAACAACAAAGCTTGGCAGTAAGTAATTAAAATAAGAAATAGCCAATAAAAATTAATTTGACATGCATTTGATACTAGTATACACCAAATCAACAATGTTTAGTAGTTTTGCATCCTAAATGGCACTAACCTGGAAACTTCAGGAAATCCTCAAAACAAATAGTAGACATAATTATACACATTATGACTTGCCACCTCTTTGCATCAAAAGTAGCTACAGCAATAGCAATTGAAAGAGGCTTAAACATTGTAACATACTGTTAAAAAGGAAGAAACCTTTTTAATTAAGGCTTCGATATTTTATTCATAGACTGGAATGAGGTATTTATACAATTAGACTTAGGAGTCTTGACTAGTTAGGTCTCTAGGTATGAATGAGATCTAACGAGAATCGAAAAATAAATATAAAAGTAAATGCCTCGTATTACGGCTACAATCAAAAATAATAAACAATAAAATCTCCACAAATCATGGCAACAAATCATAACAATTAATGACATCCTGGCAGAAGATCTTTTCTCAACACTCCCCCTCAAGTTGGGGAAAAGATATCTATCAGACCCAACTTGCTCACAAAGTATTCAAACTTGTCTTCTTGCCGGTGCTTTAGTTAGGCCATACGCAATTTCTTTGTGTAGATGGAAGAAAGGGCACACGAAACAATCCACTCTCCAACTTTTCCTTAATAAAGTGCCTATCTATTTCCACATGCTTGGTCCTGTCATGTTGCACAGGATCATTAGCAATGTCAATGGCTGACTTGTTGTCACAATATAGTCTCATAGGGCCAGATATCTCTGCTCCAATGTCCTCCATAACTTTGTTTGATCCACGGAGCCTTCACACATTCCCAATGCCATGGCCACGAACTCGCTTCGGCGGTATCTTCTTGCTACAACGGTTGCTTTTTGCTTCTCCAAGTAACTAGATTCCCCATACATAGGTACAATACCCCAGTTATGGACCTCCTTTCCTTGGTACAGGTTCCCCAATCTGCATCAGTATACACAGCAACATTCCTACTTTCACACTTCTTGAAGTATAGCCCTTTTCCTGGTGTGGTTTTTAGATACCTCAACAGTCCTCTAGCTGCCTCCATGTGGGTCTCATTTGGTGAGTGCATAAACTGGCTCAAGGTACTGACTGCATAGGATACATCTGGCCTTGTATGTGCCAGGTATATCAACTTGCCAACTAGTCTTTGATAGCTTCCCACATCTACAGGTTCACCTTTGGCACTTCCCAGCTTCAAATTGCACTCCATTGGTGTGTTTGCTGGTCTAGCACCTTCCAGCCCTGTTTCTTTCAGTAGGTCTAGGGTGTAGTTTCTTTGAGTTAGTACCAACCCCTTAGAGGACCTAGCTACCTCCATTCCCAGAAAGTGTCTTAGTTGCCCCAGATCCTTGATCTCAAATTCTGTTGCAAGTTGTTTCTTCACACCTGTTATTTCCTCCTCATCATTCCCAGTGAGGATGATATCATCCACATACACAATCAGAGCAGTCAGCCTGCCCTTTCCAGCCCTCTTTATGAACAAAGTATGGTCTGACCTCCCTTGTACAAACCCTATCCTTTTCATGAACTTCATAAATCTGTCAAACCATGCTCTTGGGCTTTGCTTGAGTCCATATAAAGACTTGGTGAGTTTGCACACCTTGTTTCCAAATTCTTTCTTGAATCCCGGGGGAGGATCCATATATACTTCTTCCTTCAATTCTCCATGAAGGAAGGCATTCTTTACATCCGGTTGCATGAGTGGCCGATCTAGGTTTACGCCACGGATAACAAAATCCCGATTGTGTTGAGCTTAGCAACGGGAGAGAAAGTCTCGAGTAGTCGATCCCGTGAGTTTGAGAGTATCCCTTGGCCACCAACCTGGCTTTGTGTCTCTCAATGCTGCCATCGGCGTTATATTTCACTACAAACACCCGTTTGCACCCCACTTTGTTTTCCTACCTTCGGCAAGGATACGGTTCCCGGGTCCCATTCTTCCTCGGTGCCCTCATTTCTTCAAGAAGCTGCTTCCCTCCACTCGGGTACCATAAGAGCTTCATTAACATCTTTGGGTATGGTGGTGGATGACACACTTGGTAGTGAAGGCTTTGAAGGATGGTGATAGGCGGCATAGGACAAGTATTTGGAGATGGGGTGTTTTGTACAGGCTCTGGTTGGTTTTCTAATGGCTATGGGAACATCAAGGAGCATTTTTTCTCGCTTTTGTTCGGGAGAGTCGGGTTTTGTTGTAGGAATTTGTGAGGTTGATTCGTTTCACCGTCGATGCAACCTCGTGTGCTCGATCCTTCCTCAGGATGGTTGTCCATATCAGTGACAGGATCAGGAGCTGATAATTGTGTGGACTCATTGTTGGACTTATCTGCCTTTGTAGGATACTTCCTCACATAAGTTTTGCCTTGGAATGGTCTTTCCTTGAGAGGTTCTATGGGATCAATGTTTCTGATCTCATTTTGATGGCAGTTTTCCCCACAATTGTCCATTTGTTCACCGAGAATCGGGTTCTAGGTTATGCCTGCACTCTTAATTTCTAAAAAGTCATAGGATTCTTCGAAGATGTCATCGACACGGACATACTCTTATCGGACACACTTGTATTCCTAGTCTCCCCCTGAAATTGAACCTTGTCAAAAAACATGTTTTCTTCAACAAAAGTGACATCCATGGTGACTATAAACTTTCCAGTGGCTGGGTCAAGACACTTGTAACCTTTTTGTGTGGGTATCCCAGAAAACAACACTTTTTTGACCTAGGTTCTAATTTCCCTTGGTTATAAGTGTGGACATATACTGTGCATCCAAAAATCTTTAAAGGTAGTTTGCCTACTAGCTTTGTTTCTGGAAAAACACTTTGAAACAGATTGATAGGTGTTTGAAAACTCAAAACCCTAGATGGAAGTCTGTTGATAAGGTATGTGGCAGTTAGGACACTCTCTCCCCAGAATGTCTTTGGGCATTTTGAGGTAAACAAGAGTGCTCTGGCCACTTCCAACAAGTGTCTGTTTTTCCTTTCTGCAACTCCATTTTGTTGTGGAGTTTTGACACATGAACTTTGGTGTATATACCTTTTTCAATCAGAAATCCATCTAAGTACTGGTTGAAATACTCTGTTCCATTATCACTCCTTACAATCTGAATTTGTGTATGGAATTGAGTTTTTACCATTTCAAAGAATCTTTTAAAAATCATTTCTACTTCTGATTTGTCTTTCATTAAATACACCCAAGTTAAACGTGTGTGGTCATCTATAAGTGTGATGAACCACCTTTTTCCATTAAAGGTGCTTACCACTAGATGGCCCCCACACATCACTATGAATCATAGTGAATGGTTTTGAGGGGACATAGGGTTGAGCGGGGGTATGGTTGTCAGTCATTTTGCAAGAATACAAACTTCACACTTTGAAAATTAAAATCTTTATTGCTTGACAAAATGTTCAGGAAACAACTTTTTCATGTAATTAAAACTAGGGTGTCCTAATCTCTTATGCATGACTAGGATCTTATTCTGGTGTGATTGGACAATTGTGTGGTAACCTCCTCTCATAAGGCTCTTCTTCTGTGGTTCAGTTCCGTTCCAAAGACATATAGGCCACCGGTGAGCTTACACTTGCCAATCATCTTCCCCAATACCTTGTCTGAAATAGACAACCATCCTTAGAAAACATAGCCTCACGAGTTTTGATCGGCGGTTAGTTTCCCTATTGACAATAAATTACATGCTAGTTTAGGAACATGAAGGACATTTTTTAGGATTATGTCTTTTGATATATAGATGGATCCCCTTCCAGCAATAGTGGAAAAAGAGCCATCGACCGATCGATTTTATGGTTTCCTGGACACGGGTTATAGTTTAAAAATAGTTCAGAGGATCCAGTCATGTGGTCAGTTGCCCCAGAGTCAACTATCCACTCAGGTTTGTGACTGATTCCTAACAAAGAAAGGGAGAAATGGTTACACGACTCGGCAAGGGAGCGATTTGGTTTCTTTGTCATGGAGAGTTGTGAATTTAGAAGCTTACTCAATTGTTCTAGGCGGTCTGAGTGAATGGGAGGAGCCACTGCGGTTGTGGCACGGAATCGAGAAGACACCTGGTTAGCCTTTCCTTGCTCAGAATTGGTCCCCTTGCTTCTCCAGTTTGGCTTTCCATGTATGCCCCAACATATGTCCTTAGTGTGTCCAGTCTTCTTGCAATGTTCACACTTAAGTTTCTGCCTTTCCATTCTCCTTGTTGAATCTGATCTACTTGCCACCATTGCAGATCCTTCCATTTCAGTTTGTGGAGGCCTGTACATCACCTTCCTTCTTGATTCTTCCCTCCTAACTTCAGAGAAGGTTTCTCTAAGGGATGGTAGGGGGTTCCTTCCAAGTATTCTGCCTCTGACTTCATCCAGATCAGAGTTCAAACCTGCCAGGAATGAGTATACCCTTTCATTCTCTTCTCTTTTGTGAAATTTCACACTGTCAGCTGTACACTCCCATTTATCCTCATGGCATAGATCCAGTTCTTGCCAGAGGGACACAATGTCATTATAGTATGATGTAACATTCCTGTCCCCCTGCTTGAGGCTCCACAGTTTGGTTTTGATCTCATATATTTGAGATGAATTCTCCAAATCCGAGTACATTTCTTTCACTGCATCCCGGATATCCTTGGTGATTTCAAGAACATGTGTGGTTTGGCAATGGTCAACTCCATACAGTTTATAAGCCAGGCCCTTACCATTGAGTCCTCAGATTTCCAAGTCTTGAACTTTGGATCGGTTTCTGGTGGTTTGACCTCATCTCCAGTCAAATATCCCAATTTTCCCTTTCCATCAATGGTGAGTGTGACAGTCTGTGCCCACTCGAGGTAATTCTTGCCATCTAGTTTTCTGGCAGGAAGTAGGATTGGACCCGAATTTTTTGAATGGTCATCGCTGGAGAGGAGTTGTGTCTCTGTTCCAGTCGATGATCCATCGGAGATGGTGCCCCCAGAGCTAGAGGTCCTTTCTCCGGTGAAAGCTGCCCGATAGTTCATCGGAATTATGTGCGGAAAAACGTTTTTGTGTGGGATATCTCTGATACCATGTTAAAAAGGAAGAAACCTTTTTAATTAAGGCTTCGATATTTTATTCATAGACTGGAATGAGGTATTTATACAATTAGACTTAGGAGTCTTGACTAGTTAGGTCTCTAGGTATGAATGAGATCTAACGAATCGAAAAATAAATATAAAAGTAAATGCCTCATATTACGGCTACAATCAAAAATAATAAACAATAAAATCTCCACAAATCATGGCAACAAATCATAACAATTAATGACATCCTGGCAGAAGATCTTTTCTCAACACATACACTGGCCCTAATATATGAAGCATACAAATTCTAAACCCAAGACAAAGAATAAGACTTAACAGGGCATAGTTTGGGCAAGTATGGACATGTCCTGGACAAGTCCCGGACGTAAACAAGATAAGGTTCAACCTCAACTACACATGGTCAAGAAAGCCCAATATATGATGCAAACAAGATCTAAACCCATGATAAAGGATAAGACATAACAAGCCATGGTTTGGGCAAGTCCGGACATGTCCTGGGCAAGTCCGGACATGTCCCGGGCAAGTCCGGACATGTCCTGGGCAAGTCCGGACATGTCCTGGGCAAGTCCGGACATGTCCTGGGCAAGTCCGGACATATCAGACATGACACCTCCCAAACAGATGCATACCAAACTTCAAATGCAAGACAAGAACCTGATGAAACAAGACCTTTACAACAAAACAGATGCACATGTATATTAGGAAAAAATAAAAGCAAACTTACCACTCCCTTTCCATAGAATTACATGGCAAATACATCCATTTAATTACAAATAATTACTAGTAGAACACTAACTCATGTAAACCGTACCTGGAACAAAAGTAGTAGTCCAAGGAGACCGACCAATAGGGACTGCACCTGCGAGATTATTTCCAAAACCTAAACCACCAGCAATACCTGCTCACGAATAAACCATAAGATTGAACATCAGAACTGTCACAGGGATTTCAAAAGAGGATCCCCAAAGTATTAAGATAGCTAAAGGTAGTACTGAACTGAAAAGTTCAAATATCAATACTAATTGTATATTGCATCAAAAAGAACAAGGATTCCCTACCACTAAAATGGCCGCATTGATCAGTCCAATGACCATAATTCAATGTGATTTAGAATCAGCAAAGATACATTATAACAGTGTGTTTTAACATTCAAATACAATCACTGAAAAGATTGTATGCATAAAATCAGCCATAGATACCAATTGTTCATATGCATAACTATTGTTGTACAAATTCTTTCGCTTCTTTCAACCCAAAAGATTAATATTCTTGCAACTTCCCCGTATATGTATTTCCTCAAAAGAAAATTAAGAAAACTACGAATTTCCCGTATATATAATGACAAATAGAGAAGCGAAAGTTCGGGTGAGCCGTTGGATAATTTGAGGAATGGTTTGTAAATTTAAACTTGTAAATTCTCCGAAATTCAAATTTGAAAGTTTTGGAGGTTTGGATTAATGGATTATAATGTAACCGAGACCTCGGCATGCCCAAGGGTGTAATCTAAATAAAAAAAATTATGAACCGGGAGAGCAAATTTAAAAAGGAAAGTATATGACGGCGAGCATAAAGTACCTTTTCATACTAGAGCATGTAACACGGGATTACTGTACACCGGGGCCACTTAGACTCGGGTCGGTGCTCGTTTGTATGTTCCGGCCTATAACATTGCAAGTTCATCAAACGGGTAATACCCAAAGCCTCACTTCAAATTCATAATATAGTAAAATGGTAGTCTGATACACATCTTTTAGCTAACAAAGAGGATCCGAGAAAACCTAACAAGGAAAAACTAACGAAATCTCCACTAAACAGGAATAAGGAAAATTAACATAGCTACTGCCTAAACAAAAAAATCCTTCAAAGCAACAATTGAGAATTCTTTCGTATACCCTAAAAATACTTTCATATAACAAGCAGGAAGTTTCATGAATATCATTGCAAACAATATTTCTAGGTTAAAAATCATGCATTTAACCCCACTGAATACTATTGAACACCATGACAATCAATCTGGTACTACATGCATTACCTTTTCCAAAGGCCTTTCGAACCCTTATAACCATTAGATGCAACTGGACACAAGCTATTCATAAAATCAGCTTCAAATCAAAAAAAAAATCTCAGTTAAAGAACAAACAAATGTTAAGCAAAGAATGTTCTGGCTTATTATTGTGGAAAAACCAACATTAACAGATTCACCAAGTCAAAGGTCATAAACGATCAGATTCAATACTAAGATGCAAGTGTGCAGAAGTGTACAAACTCAGAACATATATACATATTATGTTCTAAATCAAAAGATCTAATTCAGTGCAAAAGATCTAATTTCCATGTCAAAGTAGTTATGTGAATTAAAAAAAGACCTAAGTGCCCTCTTGAAAGGCATCCCATACCATCCCATAAGTTTCTTCTAGTAGGAACTTGTCAACTTTTGTACTCATAAGCGTCCTCAACCAACTATCGAAGAGCTCGGCTTCGGCAATTTTACGTAAAACGAAAAGAAGCCTTTAGATGCAAAAATGTCAAAACTCGTAATGTAGTTTCGATTAATATGCTCTATTAGGCAAGGTCCTTACAAAAACCATTTAATAGAAAAACTCATGCTATAAGAAAGCAATCATCTAGCAATGACTAAGCAAAACATTCATACGGAGTATATAATAAAGTGCATCTTTTTTGCTAATGTCTAGCAATACCTCATGAGTATACTTCTTAAGAGGCAGAGTAAAGGCTCTAGCCAATCCAAGATATCCTATTCTGAAAGCAGTTATAATTCAAGAGCTTTAGTGTAAGAAGAAGAATTAGGGGTGTGTTTTGCACCATCAACTACACCTTAGTATGAAGTGAATCCATGTGTGATGTGACTGTCAAAATTTGAAGTACAGAAGCATTAGAAGTGGTCATATTTATCCAAATGCCAAAAACATGGCAAAGTCCAAGAGAGAGTATATACATCAAAGCATGAATTCTGTCTTTCTAGTACAAAGCATCAGTAATCAAAATAAACAACTTTAAATCATGACCATAACTAAAACACTGCCTTTGAAATATCAATTAGAAGAATTTAATTATCAGAAGATTGTTTCTCACCAATGAATGTTCAAACTAAATATTCAACCTTCTTAACCGACCACATCCCCTAGCTATTGATTCAGCTAAACTTTTCAATCAAAAAAGCTGAATCGAGTTTTAGAATAGGAAGTGAACTTACCCAAATTAATTGACTAACAAATTAGAAGTAAAAACCTGAAGGAGAAATGTGTTGCACTTTGTCGAACACCTTATGTGCATGTTCATCTTCTCCATCTCTTACAAAAATGAAGAAATTACAACTATCTTCTGGATCTGAATCATGAATTCTATGAGGGAAAACATTATTATCATTCATAATTTTTCCTTCAACAGCTTGGAAAGGAGAGCATGAAGCTGAAAGTTCAAGGAATCCATAAAAGGTTAAGTCGACATTCTGGACATGATTTGAAGACTTACCGAGAGAACGAATCCTTCATCATGAATAGAATGACCTTGTTTATGATCAATGAAGATCCTTCAACTACGAATCCAACAACCAAAGCTTTCTTCGTCGAAACGGGGAATATGCTCAAAATAGTTTTGAGCGAGTAAATTCTAATCGATATGAAGAGCTTGTAGCGGCATCAAACTTGTATTGATCGATTTGGCCAGGTTTTAGCGTCAGATCGATCGAATGTTCTTCTAAGGCAACATGCATTCAGATCGGGAAAAGTGGAGAATGAGGCGAGGGATTTTTTATCCATTCCTGGTACGCGAGATTAGGGGCTAAAATCTGGAGTTCAATGAAATGGATTTGTGTTTTCAAGGACAGAGACTAGGTTTATCGATGGGTTTGTGTCTTTTTTTAGAGTTTATACCTTATCATGTATTTTTTTTTCATCGAATTGATATAACTTATCATATTTTACAATTTAAAAAATTCAAATCGAATCGATCAATATTTATTTTTTTTGAACATGAACCTAAATAATTATCGAGTCTATTCAATCTCGAACCGAACTCAAACCGATCACGAACCCATTTAGTTCATTTATACCCTTAATCGTGACAAAATGCTTGTTACGTAAATCATTATGGATTTCATAAAAAATATATATGTTGTCACTAAAGCCCCATAACAATTATTGTCGGACATCACACAAGTGAAACCCTATCTTTTATGACAATCCATCAAGTTTTTCGTAACAACATTGTTTTTTTGTCACTAATTGGTACACATTTTCGTGACAAAATATAACATTGTCACTAGAAGCATCCCTTTCGTGACAAAACTCCTCTTTGTCACCAAAAATTTGTCACAAAAAAATCTTTTTTTTGTAGTGTGATTAAGAACAACCTCCTTCAATCACCTTTACAACATTTCATTTACAAACACTTAAACAATGGATAATGAAGATCCACCCACTATCACTCTTCCCACCCACCATCACTATTTTTAAGAATCAACATTATTCCAGTGTAATTAGCATGCAATTACACCCCATAAATATAAAGAAAGTAGACATCAAGAATGATGACCTTCCAATAACCCCTCTGTCATCCTAACGAGTGATGGAACGATCTTGATATGGAGAAATGGAAGATAAAATTCTAGTATTATTTTATGAGGTTTTGAATCAAAACTAAAACCGAGAGTTTAACCAGAGTGTATTGCTTGCTAATTACACCGGAATAATTCCTTCCAAAGGGGTTTTAGAATCAAGATTGTATCAAGTAATATGTATTACTATTTCCTTCCAGAGGGGTTTTAGAATCAAGATTGTATTAACCGTTGATACTATTTCCTTCCAAAGGGGTTTTAGAAAAAATTGATTTTGGTCCAACCCCTTTCAAGGTTTTTGATCATTGGTTGGAAAATGATGATCTCGAAGAGGTGGTGAGAAATTGTTGGCACCGGGAAGTAGAATCCAATGTTCCAGGGATAAGGTTGAAGTTAAAACTTAAGAATTTAAAAGAGGTGTTGAAGATTTGGGGTAAGGAGAAATTTGGTATTTTATCTCATCAAATTAAAGAAGAGGAGAAACTGTTGCGGGATTTAGATATAAAAGGCGAAGCAAGAGAGTTGGATGGGGAGGAAGAAAAGTTTAGAGCTGAAACTTCGGATAAATTATTCCAAAGTACGGAGCCTTGATGGAGAATAATTTGCGGCAAAAATCAAGGATAAAATGGTTAAAAGAAGGGGACAAAAATTCAAACTTTTTTCACAGATGCGTTAAGGGCAGAACAAGGAAAGGTACATTGTCGGGACTAATGGTGAATGGGCAATGGCTAGAGGATCCGATTCTTGTTAAAAATGCGGTGCATAGATCGTTCAAAGATATCTATTCAGAAAAGGTTCGCTCTAGACCTTCCTTTAATAGTAGCTTATTTGCAAAATTAACTCACAACCAAAGGGATTGGCTGGAAAGGGGTATTACTGATGAAGAAATTAAGGCTGCAGTTTGGTTATGTGAAGGTTCTAAGGCCCCGGGACCGGATGGTTTCAATTTTAATTTTATTAAGAAATTTTGGGAAATTCTGAAGATCGACTTTTGCAATGCTATACATGAGTTCGAAGAAATTGCAAGATTCCACAATGGAAGAAGCTCTTCATTTATAACCATTGTGCCTAAATCTTCTAATCCAGTTACCATTAAGGATTACAGACCTATCAGTTTAATCGGCTGCTACTATAAAATTGTTTCAAAAATTTTAGCAGAAAGGATGAAGGCAGTTATTTCTTCTGTGGTCGATGAATGTCAATCCGGTTTTATCAAAGGTCGGCAAATTCTAGACGGCGTTCTCATTCTTAACGAAGCGGTGGATTTCCTAAAAAGGAAAGGCATGTCTAGTTTTATATTTAAAGTAGATTTCGAAAAGGCGTTTGATTGTGTCAATTGGTCTTTTTTGGACAATACTTTAAAAAATATGGGTTTCGGCTTGAAATTGAGAACGTGGATACAAGGTTGCATTTCTTCGGCTAGAGCATCAGTTTTAGTGGGGGGAAGTCCGTCTAAGGAATTCAACTTGGAACGAGGCTTAAGACAAGGAGACCCGTTATCTCCTTTTCTTTTCCTAGTTGTAGCTGAAGGATTGAATATTTTAATGAAAGAAGCAATTGCAAAAGGAAGGTTCTCGGGGGTGCTTATTGGTAAGGAGCAGGTTCCGATTTCACATCTTCAATATGCGGATGATACAGTTTTCTTGGGCACTTGGAGTATGGAGAATTTGAAAAATTGAAAAAGAATTTTGTTATGTTTTGAGTTGATCTCGGGTCTGAAAATAAATATGGGGAAAAGCTCTTTAGCAGGAATAAAAGTACAGGATGGTGATCTTTCTACTGCGGCAGAAATCTTGAACTGCAAGAAAGTTGATATGCCTTTTAAATACTTGGGGTTATGGGTGGGACAGAACATGAAGAAATTGAAGGCTTGGGAAGAAATTATTTAGAAATGTAAGGCAAAATTATGTGCGTGGAAATGGTCAACGTTGTCGGAAGGGGGAAGACTGGTCCTCATAAAAGCTGTTCTAAGCGCGCTTCCGCTCTTCTTCTTCTCCGTCTACAGGCCTCCTGAATGTGTGCTAAAATTATTGGAAAGTGTGAGGTCTTCTTTTTTTTTGGGGAGGGGATGGGTTACATAAAAAAAATTCTTGGGTTGATTGGAAAAAGATTCAAGCTCCGAAATCATTGTGGGGCATTGGGGTGGGTAGTTTAAGGTTGCAAAATTGGTCTTTACTCGGTAAATGGTGGTGGAGGTTCATTTCGGAACCAAATGCTTTATGGAGGAAAGTGGTAGTGTCGATATACGGGGTTGAGGGATCTTGGAGTTTAGACAATAACCGGAGGGGATTTGGAGGGATTTGGAAAGGGGTTGTTGAGTCCGTTGATAGAATTAAAAGGTTTGGGGTAGATTTGAGGGGATCAAAATGCTGGGTGGTGGGAAACGGAATTAGGGTGAGGTTTTGGGAGGACATTTGGGTGGGTAATGTTCCTTTAAAAGTTGCTTATCCTAGACTTTATAGGATTTCGGGGGATAAAGGTGTCGTCGTTGCAGGAGTAATGGTTAGGGATGGTGATAGATGTTCTTTTAGTTGGGATTGGAGAAGGAGGTTGAGAGGATTTGAGGAGGAGGAAGTAAATGAGTTGGAGTCTTTAATTAACCCTGTTTGTGGAAATGCAGGTACCTTGGATAAATTGAAATGGAAACTCAGCTCGAATGGCACCTTCTCGGTGGCCATTTTGAGAAAAAAACTTGAAGTGGAATTTTTCAAAAATTCCTTTTTGAATATTGAGCAGACTGTCAAATGGAATAATTTTTACCCTCGAAGGTAAATTTGTTCATGTGGAAAGCAAGTCTCAGAAGGTTACCAACTAAACCGAATCTTATACGGCGTGGCATTTCGGTTCAAGACTCTTCTTGTCCGCTTTGTCATAAATTTGAAGAAACGATCAATCATCTTCTTTATGCCTGCGATTTGACTCTGTTGATTTGGACTCATATTTTAAATTGGTGTAAGATTATAGGACTAAATGCTTTTTCCTTTTCGGACCTATGTAACTTGAGAGCGAGGGACGACTTCTTCGATTTTATCCACACGCCTATGGTCGGCAATCGTAGGAATAGCTTCTTGGGTTATTTGGAATACTAGAAACAAAGTTATCTTTAACTTTCTTGTCTTAAACCCGGAGTCTATGTTTAGAGATGTACGAGAGAATCTCATTCACTTGGCTTTCAAATGTGAAGGGTCTTAAGAAATTGAAATGGGAAGAATGGTTAGCGAATCCGATGAATGCGGCTAGTCGAGATGGGAGGAAGTGATAATAAATCAATGAAGGCGATGGATGCAGTGGTTATGATGGATGCAATAACCGAATTATGCAGCAGAAATTTCAGTTAATTCTGGCGGTACAAATCTGTTCAGTGCCTGCTCATGCTTTCCTGCAATTGAGATATGCGGCTGCTATGTTGGTGTGTTGACTGTTGTGTTGACTTCACATGATGGTTAGCAATGGATATTGATTGATCTTTTTTGGATCTTCTGACAGGTTTGTCACATGATTAGGGGACTGGAATAATCTTTTTTGGATGGAGGGCAATTCGAATTTTTTTTAGTACTGTTGGGATGGTTTTTGGAAATTTGTTGGAACATTTTGTAATTTTTTTAGCATCTTGCTGATTATAAATATATCTTGGCTTTTCAAAAAAAAAATTTACTTTCAAATGGGTTATTGGAAGGTCAACATTATTCTAGTGTAATTATTCCATCATTTTCTTGCATATGAATTGCACTATGCATTCTCCAATCCCATTGATTCATTTTTTTTATTAAACCACCAATAGAAAAATTGCAGCAAAAACTGTATACAATGCACTCTACATCATCTACAATCCTCAAATCAAGATTGTATCAAGTAGTATGTATCATGTGCAATTTGCCTAGGCTAAAAAGAAACATACATATAACATACAAGTAATGATATGGGCACAACCGTTGTACCACAACGAGTGCCACAACGTGTATCTGCATCGTTGACCTTGACGGATATAATAACGATCAACAAGTCTACATTATAATCAACGGTTTCGGGTGAGTAGTTTACGAGTAGTCGGTTCACATGTAACCCTAACGACATAATATATTTTCACTTTTAGTTATAATGTAGTACCGATTAATTGTTATATTGTTTCACTATAAAATTCTCAAAACAAAAAAATCGGACCTGAAAATTTCCTCCCCGGTCCAGTTGCTTTTTCCTCCCTACCACTCCCACCGATTCCAAACTCCCCATTTCCAGTCTTTCCAGTCCATCCATTCCATCTCCGGCGGGCGGCGATTC